>JBBPCZ010000002.1:2983453-3002030 GCA_037974445.1 Brycinus macrolepidotus | reverse complement strand
TTTCTTGTTTGTTTGTATTTATTCTAATGTTAACTTTGCTGGCAGAAAGACACTTTATCACACACTGAGAAAAATGGCTTTAAACAATTAACACAGTATTTTATGTATATTTGCATCGTAGGCGCCCTGGTTCCTATCAGCACCCCTGTAAAGAGATCAGAGTCAGTGAGCTTCTCCACCACAAACCATTTGACACCAATTTTGCAAAATTGGTGGAATTCCCCTTCAAGGTGGGCCCGCTGTCACTGGAGTGATTGAATGTAACGTTTCCTTCGCGGATCAAAACTGTGAGCTAATTAAACGACAGATGTTTTCTCACTTCTACCACGCGTAGACAATATTAATGGCTTTGCCCTATACTCCTAATTGATATAAAGCCCAGGCCTCTTTCTTGGGGACCAAAGAAATGCTGGGAGACTCCATGTACAGAACTCACTTTTTCCCACTCTGATGCGGTGCTTGGCCCAAAGAGCGCACATTGTTGCCTATAGCTGTAGAGTTTAGAGTGGTCGTTTGGAAAAAAAAAGAGAAAAAAAGGGGAATGCTTGGCCTAGTTTCACTGAATGTCTCTATCTGTTAGTCAGTTCGAAGTGAGATACGTGGCAAGGCCTCGCAACACACCGTGCATATATGGCTGGCCTATATAATCACACAGGCATGCATGAGCCTGAGAGCTGGCTTGGAAAAGCCACTTTGTCAAGTTCAGTTTTCTGCGGTAGACAATGTTCAATACACACCTTGTAGTTTTTTGAGGGAATGTGATGGGGATGACAGTGTTATGGATATCTTCAATGTGAAATTGTCCATAAAAACCCAAAATATGATCAAAAATGTCAAAAACACCTGCCGCTATATGCTCTAAATTTGATGTTTTTTTAAAAACCTATTTTTAAAAAGCCTATTTCTGGCCTTAAGGTGTGCTGCAAAGTCATTAAAGTTGATTCTCTGCTTTATTGCAGCCTACGGGCATCGCTGGCTTGGAATTGTCCATTAGAAACCAATCACCAGATCAATGTGACGAATCAATACCACCAATTATGGAACATGAGTTAATGAAGCTATATGTGCCCACCCCAGTCACAGCAGCCGCACGGCCCATTAGCTCCTGCTCAGCGGCGGTGGGGAAGTAAGACCACCTTTATTTTCAGGTACACAACCCTTTGATGCTTTCATGACCTTTAACCTCATTTCTCAACCTCAGAGGCTCTGGATGCTCCTCAGCATCTAAGTGTACTTTAATGCCCCTCAGAACCAAACAGCCTTAAGAAGAAGATCTTCTGTTTTTTCTCCTTCTTCTCCTTCAGTAATGACCATAAGGGGAGAAAGAACTTTCCCTCTCCTCCTCCTCGCCTTCCCTCGGCCCGTGTGTCCGAGTCCTGCGCGTGGAGACTGTTTTATACCTCTCTAAAAATAGCTCACCTTTCACTACCATCTACGGCCGGACTGACAGGAGGGCGCAGCCAATCGGAGCGCGTCGCCCCGCCCCCGGCCCCGCCCACACGGCCCCTCTAGCGCCGCCTTAATTGGACGCCAGTGAGATCATCAGCCCTATTTGCCTTATATGGTCACGCACGGAATTGATTGACAGCAGGCCACGCCTACCGAACCAAACTCGACTCTCCGCCCACTCCCTGAGAGTCCCCTCCGCCCCCCCTTCTTCTTCCCCTCCCCAATTCCAAACCAACTCGATCTGCTGAGGCTCAGACTATACCTGGATTTACAGAGAGAGAGAGGGAGAGAGAGAGAAAGAGAGAGAGAGAGATGAGGATATAGGTGGCCGCTGCTCGTCGCTGCTCTCGCGCATCCCACTCTGGGGCTGAAGATCCGAGAGGGGATTGCAATTCCAGCGTTTCCAACAAACATCTGCGCTTCTCCTCCGCATCACCACTCCACTTCTTCCAGGAGCAAGGATCTGAACAGTTCTTCTTCTTCTTTTTCTTTTTCTTCTTCTTCTTCTTCTTATTGGTCATTTTTTTTGGTTCTGTTGTTTTTTTGGGGGATCTTTTTGTTGTTGCAGGTTTTTTTTTTTGAGGTGGATCACCAAGCCGAGAAGATCGGTGCGTTTGGTGAGCTTCTGGGCTTCAGGATGGACGTGTTGGCGAATTACAGTATCTTTCAGGAACTTCAGCTCGTGCACGACACCGGCTACTTCTCGGCTCTCCCGTCGCTGGAGGAGAACTGGCAGCAGGTGAGAGCGCGTGGCTTCTTCTTTTTTTTTTTTTGCACGGAGGAATATGGGCTGGAGAGCGCGCGTGCGTTTGTGTGTGCGTGCGTGCGTGTGTGTGTGTGCGTGCGTGTGTGTGTTTGTGTGTGTTTTCGTCCCTTAGACTGGATGCTGGTGGTGCTTTTTAAGTCTTCGCCCTCCCCGCGCGCGCGCGCGCACCAAGTGTTTTGCCAAGTTGTGGCGCGCGCTCCGGACAGCGTGTTATCTGTCAGAAGTCCTGGCTTTCCAAGTGCTGAGCGCGCGGGGTGTTTATTATGGTGGTCCTGGTTTTTGGAGGGGCGGGGGGGGGGGGGGAGGGTTGGTAGTTGTGGTCACTGTTTGGGCTTCATCACAAACGACGATTTTTTAAACAAGCGGTTCATGCGGTTCATTCATTCATTCATTCATTCAGTCACTGGCAGTGGAAGCCACGCGCTTGGGCTCCCTGACAAGCTGGTTGGCTTCCCATCTGCAGGCTCTCAGCACTTTAGGGTCCAGTGTGTGGATACAGCTGGAACAGCTTGGACAGGGGTAATTAATAGCTAATAGGCCATTAATTAAACCGAGACGCGTGCTTTATTAGCGCTACATGGTTCGTGATTTGGGTTTAAAGACTGTGGCACGTGCACTCCTGTCTTTGTGGGATGTTGCATGTGCGTCTATCTAAACCCAACTGAAGCCAAGTCCATGAATATGTGGGTTTATTTCTTAGTGGGACATTTAAACGACATTCACCATCGTCAGGAGGAGGTAACACGCCGAAGCCACGTGCATGAAAGGCGTGAACGTGAACCAGATTTGCATTAAAATCCAGGCAGGCTGGATACCCTGGATAAATCGGAAGCGTTTGGGCAGCACATAGCCCGGTCCCCATCACCTCACATCTGTGACGGATCAAACGACGAGCTGTAGTGAGACAATAGGTTTTGGTGTGTGTTCAGGCCTGTGGCGAAGTCAATTAGCTGCACAAGCACACATGGGATCCTAGTTTTTTGCGTGCTGCTTTGCATCCGTTCGAACATAAGGCCGTGGATGGTTGTGTGTGTGTGTGTGTGTGTGTGTGTTATACAACAGGTAGTCCTTGGTGTTCTTTGATGATGCGATATACAGATTAAATCTGAATGATTATCAAGCTCAAAGACATACCTGAGTCATTGCACCACCTGACTTTGTGAGGATGGGAGATCAGGTGTGACCCAACACACATTTTCTCTCTGATGGAAGGGCCTCTGATCAGGCCTCAGAGGAAGAGGGAAGCAATGTTTTGGGAAATGCGAACAATAAAAGTTAATAGCAAGAGAGAGTGAAAGGGAGAGAAGCAGGGCCTTGCTAGGCTGGCAGGTGAATAAAATGAGGCCGGTTGTTGAACGGCCTGGTGCTGTTAAAAGTCTGATGCTTTTACTGGCAGCGATGGTTTGATAGTGTAGCCCTAGATCTGCCTGTGGAAGGAAACGGCACCCTTCATCCTGGGGACAAGATGGATGGGCACTCTCGGCCCTGAGCGAGCGGTGCATGAATCAGACCTTAACCCTTAGAACCCTGAGGGTATTCTTCCCATTTATGCAGTACCTGTTCTATTCTAATATTTAAAGCCTTGAACAGTGTGTGTGTAATGTCTCAGGTCCTTTTTTCAGCACTAGCTAGCCAATATGATAAAAAAGACTATTTTTATAATTTAATCAACTGTTTGGACTCAACTGACCCACCAAAAAAAAAAAAAAAATCAGAAAATCCATTAGAAATTTCTACTTTTTACTGTAACTATCCACATACATATTAAACATTTTGGGAATCTTCAGCTGACACACATTAGAATTGTAATAAGATATGTTTAAAAATTATTTGCAATCACAAGCAAGTCTGTTTCCGGTGGGATTTATTTATTTACTGTTCCTCTCTGTCTGCTCTGCTACAAAACATCCAACAGGGAGGCCCTCACCATTTACACCTCGCCCCCCCCCCCCTCACACACCTTCCACCCACCCTCACACTCACACCCCCATGACTGGGCTTCTCACACCACATGTTTTTTTTGTCATTTTGACTTTTAAACACCATATTTTTAAATCAACACCATTTTTAAAAGTTCCAAACACTCTAAAGTTTATATTTTTAAAGGTTTAAGATCTCTGATTCTACACAGTGTATGATAATGAAACAAAACATCTGAAGCTCCACTGTCAACCCAGAGACATGGAGCCTCTAAGTAAAGAAGTACATTTGTAGAAGTGCTGTTTTAGCAGTGTTGTGTATTGATTGGGTTCTGAGGGTTGAAATGGGTGCAGTGAGTTTCAGTGCTCTGACTGGGGCCAGGGTTGGGCTGCATGGAAGGGGCAAAGAAAGCAGGATGGCAGACCAGGAGGGTTTCGTCACCCAGCCATGATGAAGTTCTCTCAGGGACTGCTGGCACTGCCCCTCCCCCCCCCCCCACCACCACCCTCCCGTCTTTGAACAAAGACACCATCTCTCACTGCCAGGATGAGACAGAGAGGAGGGTGATGGGAAGACGCAGTGAAAGACACGGTTTGGTGTAATTACAGAATGCCGGCATCTTTTTTCTTTCTTTTTTTTTTGCAGAGAAGGCAGGGATTATTCCGGCAGTGACCCACGAGGAAGGTTAATTCAGAGAGCGGCTGTTTGTGCAACAAGGGGGCCCCTGTTTTCTCTCTTTCCCCTCCCCTAGTAGCACCACCCAGAGAGGCCCTCTGAGCTCCACGCTAGAGGCGGTCGGAGCAGGTGGAGAAGCCTGGGGAATTGGTCTGTGGTGGTAAACAACACCATTAGAAGCAAGTGAGGTAGCCGAGCCAATTAGCGAAGATCACCTGAGAGACTGATTGTGAGTGGGTGTGTGTCTGAAAGGCAGGGGGTGTTTGTTAATGTCTGTCCATCTGTCCCCTATCATCCAGAGCACCACGTGCACCTCTGTTAGATCGTCTTCCTCAGACGACCAGCCTTTTCTTTTTTTTTTCCTCTTCACTGGCCGCCGTGAAAATGGGTCACTCTGTGTCTCTTTGTCTAACATGCCTGGCAGACCTGTCTCTCAAATTTGCCTTGTTGTTTTTATTCCCTGTGTTTCTGTTTAGAAAGTGCCTATTTTAGGATAGCCTGGAATTTGAAGTATCCTCCCTATCTGCTTTTGTTTCAGAAAGAATTATTTTAAGCTCATAAGCTCAGAGCCTCGCTGACTTGCACATTGCAGGACCCCTGTGAGAGGACATGACTATCAAATGCCAGCAGACCTGTTTGTCCTGAAAATCCCAGAAAGACTATGGTGATAGACTCAAAACCTGGTGGCCCCTCTGGTTTGACCGCCTGTTCCATTAACACCTCTCGTAGGTGTGCCACAGAGGGACCTGATCTGGCCGAGGGGGTTTCAGTGTGAACCCTTCAAAGAAACCCTCCAGCACTGCAGTAGTGCAGGTCAGATGCCTAAGCCAGAGAACCACATTGCAGTCGGTGTATTAGGGGTGTCTCGGACCAGGGTCATGTAACCCCGAGAGAAAGGCCGCAAGCAGCCATCCGAGGTGACGGCAGCGCCGGCTCTCATCCAGGGAGCTTGGCTTGTCCCAGAGTAGCCAAGTTTGACAAGATAATGAATCACACTGCATGCATATTCTGCGCTGCAGTTTTTCACATTTCACAGCCCAGTAACTTTCGGAACAGCGGCAGTGGTAGCAGGGGGAGGAGGGGGCAGGAGTGTGAGAGCGCCCGATACCATTAAAAATGGATTCATATGGAGTTCTGATGGAGGCTATGTTTCTGTGCTCCTGATGCCTTCCAAAGCCCCTGCCCATCCCAGAGCAGCCCCTCTACCCCCAAAACCCCACCGTCCTCTAGCTTCCTCTCTTTTGCTCCTGTGGGTGGGGGCACAGGCAGCGGCCTGCTTTACATTTCATTACAGACTTTATTCCCCCACTGGCCGCATAGAGCTCAATCCAGCTGAAGACGCTCCCATTTTCTGTCGGTTTCGAGCTGCTGAAATGCACATTACGTAATTCTCGGAGGAGCACAGCTGGTTTCTCACAGAGTATTCACCAAGGGCATGGAGAACGCTTGAGCCCAGTCTCTCGACTGGCCCCCGGTCTTCTCTGCCACTGGAAAAGCTCCAGGATTACAGCCAGACAGAGCTGCCAGGCTGGTGAGCTGCAGGCCCTGGGAGAAAGCCTTGCAGAATCCCTCCGCATTAGGGATGGGGGCGTGGAAAGAGTGGAAACACCTGGATGGTTTTAGAGCTAGAGACGCTGCTCCCCTCTGTGTTTCCTTTGGAGTCTGCTGGAAGCCCAATCTCCTGTGGTTCTCAGATGAAGGGAACTATTTAGTCCAGCTGTAAATGCCTCCCACTCTGTTTTTGAGCATGTTTGTAATCACAGCTTGTTCACGTCAGTGCTCCTGGCCTAGCATTACATGGGGGGCACATGGCACCATCTAACCTGCAAACCAGTTTTACTTGTTCCTCTTTTGAACTGATAACATGACTTGCGCGTTGATACTCAGGCACTTAGGGAAACATGAGGACTCGTTTCAGATTTCCTGCAAATTTCCCCATTGTGTGACTAAAGAAGAATTTATTTTATCTTATCCTCTGTCTGATAAGTCCACTTTCACAAAACCATTTCTCATCAACACACTTCTGTGAGCAGTGAGGCCTGACAGGCCTGCCACCTTCACTTTTACAGCTGTGACCTCAGTGGCCCCCAAAGAGACATGGACAATGCAGTGGTGTACCATGTCCCTTCTGTTTGGCTAAAAGCTTTGGTTGCTTGGTCCCTGACATGTATGACCTTTCATGGACAAGACCTGTTATGAAATTAGTCTGTGATCCAGTAGCAGTAGTTGCAAGGAGCATTCCATACTTCTGTGCTGTACCACAGAAGAAATAAAATCCACACATGTTCCTGGCGTTTTCTGATCAGTGAGCTTTGCAACTTTTAATTGATTTCTTATCAGCCCTCTGGTATCAGCTCTTCTGTTTGAAAGGGTTACCAGGAATCAGCATGAGCCAGACAGCGTTGAGTCACCCGCTAGGATTTATCAGTGTGACATCAGAAAGCCAAGCCATTGTAGCAAGCATTTCCTGGATGCTGTATCTGCCACAGAGCAGAAAGGGCAAAATCAACATAGTCTGGGTGGAGCGAAGCCTCCTTTCAGAGACTCATGGGCCGGGATTAAAACAGCATCAACCTCTCCTCCCTCTTGCTCATTTGACTCGGGTTTCAAATGCTGGGTACAGTAGAGGGTACAGTATGACCCAGCTGGAGCAAAGCTGAGACTCCCTCTCTCCCCCTCTTGCACTATCTCTCTCTGAGACCCAACCAGAGCAGATCAGTCAGCCCCCAGACAGCTGACAGTAATTAGACTCTGGCATGAGGCAGCAGGGTCTTTCATGTGCAGGACTGAACCAGGTTTCCTTTGAAGTGAGGGGGACCTTCTCCTTACGCACTTGTGTTGTTTTTAAACCTGCTCGTTGCTTACACACGCTACTTTTTACACAAGCATGCAATTTTTTGTCAACATGAAGAATTCCTCCACAAAGGCAGCTGCACCAAAAGAACTGACACCGTCAGCTTGAATAAGTGGAGGTAATCCATTCCATGAAGGACAATAAATTGCCCTCAGTCATCATTGTGTCGTTCTCATTGTCATTTAGTGGTGTGAAATTGCGTCCGTGATATTGTGCACATTTTGAAACGGACACTGAGACCTCACCCATCATGCGGGTTGATTGAAAGCTGTTTACCCAATATCTGTTGCCATGAAATTTGGCAGTTGCTCTATAATTTATTCTCCCTGCCAGAGGTACATCAAAGTAGGCGTCAAATTGGCAGTGTGTAGGTCTTCTTGCAGTGAGCTTTTGTTGAAATGAGAAAATGAGAGAATAATTAGCATTTCCGACACAGAATGGAGAGAAAACAACCATTAAGAGAGATATTTTGTGGGCTGAGAAGGGAATTGGCTCTGGAAATTATATTTTCCTAAATAATATTCTAACTGTCTAGAGATTGGGTAACTGTAAATGGTCTTAATCAGTAATAATTAGAATAAAAGAGGATTTATCTTGCTTTGTCTTAAACCTTCTGTGCATCAGTGATGTTACTGAGCTTGTCAGGCATTCTACTGGGGGAGTTGGGGGTGGAGCAAAACCGTAGAGAGCAGGCAACCACAGCTTGACTCATGAGGCAGAGATGTTGAATTGCAGGGCTCAGTGACTCCATAGGCAAGACTACATGACTGTTTCCCCGGATTTGAATCAGGAATACATCTAGGAAGATTCATGTTGCTCCACCAATATGAATCATACCTTTCTGTTTTGTTGACTTGAAGAGGCAAAAACAGTTTTGAGACCATGTGATCTTTCGTTTGCTGTGGCAAAAGAAGGCTGGGAATTCACTCTGAGAGGTCGATGGACACTCATTTAATAGACAGAGCAGGATCGCCAGCCACTAGTGTTTACTGGTTTGTTGCGCAAGTTCTGCTGTTTAGCGACTTCACAAGTAAAACTTTGATGAAGTTACTTATGATCGATGGTCCTGAAACACTTCCCTCTGTCTTTCCAGCAAATGCAAAGGAGTCCTCCAGCAATTAAGCCCTAAACCAAACACTTCTACCTTCATCCTCCCACTCAGTGCGCTCCTTCAGCCACGGATGGGTGCTGACGGCCTAATTATCCCCTCACCTGTTTGAGCGCTGCTGGACACGGCCTTGTTATCGGGAGATCAAGAGCTTTTCAGGGGCTGCGATCCATAAGGGGGTGGACGGAGGAGTGGTGGGGGGGACATTTTCCTGACCGCTTCTCAAGTGTCTGTTAGCCCGTGGAGAGGAGGAGCAGTGGAGGGATGTAGGCAGAAAGAAAAGCAGAGAGTGAGAGAGAGAGAGAGAGAGAGGAGAGAAAAAGACAGAGAAAGATGAGAATCCGGAATGCATCTTTATTCATGAGGCTTGTCGTCCCCTCAGCCCGATGGAGAGGCAGCTTAGCCACTCAAGTGTTTGATTAACAGCCTGTGAGGAACCAGCCATTTTTCTCTAAGTGCAAGTGCCCACACACACTGTTTAACACAAACACAAATACACTGAGACTGACTGTCGGCTTGCCTCTTTTGCCTCTCTTTAAAAAGGTGGCAAAAATCATGCAAAACGACGCAAAGCTTTTGAGACATTTTGATGAAACACCATGCCATTCATTTCCATTTCGGCATCGTCTCCACTTTGGCAGCAAAGCCACCTATCTGTATTCCAGGCCTAGCATGTTCAACGTAGGCGAGGAGAGAGTCGCTGATGAATAATAGATAACGATATTTTTGGTATTCCTAACCAGCTATAAGTAGCACCGCAGACTGTCAAAACAGCTGAAGAAAGAGGGAGCGAGGAAAGGGGAGAAAAAGAGAGGAGTCATGTGAAGATGTGAAGGGCATCTTGGCACAGAGGAGGGAGCTTATGTTTATTCAACTGCTCCTAAGGCTGGGGAGGGGTGGTGGGACCTCCCACGCCATTCGTCGTTTCACTTTCCGGTCAACCTGCTGGAAATTCCCTGCTCACGTCCAGACAAAAAGAGCCGAGACCAAAACCCCCGGGCTGAGTTCTGATTCGCTACTGTTCATTTTCCACCGATGGTTTCTTATCATCTGCCTTGGAAATGACAGCACCAGAGGGGGTGTTTTCGAGACACCTGCATGTTTTCGGCATGGTTATTTTGTTCAGCTTCACCGTAGCTACTGTTTAAACCCATATAAGTCGTTGCTATGGGTGACGTTGTAACTTTTACAAGCATTATTTCTTGCTGATGTCTCAGTCAGTAAATTGTGGATTATAAACTTTTGATCCATGTTTGTGCTCACAAGCAGCAAATATTAATGAAAAACATTAAAAAATAGTCTCTTTTTGCATAAAGATAACCCATTGTTTAGCTTGTACCCATGTTTTGTTATTGTTTGGTGTCAAAATAAACTGAAAAATGTCCAGTCAACAGTAAATTAGAGGTGGCTGAAACATCACAAAAGCAATCAAAAACAATGAATGTTAAGGTTTTATTCAACTGTTCTGCACTGCATTAAATCCAATTAGCCAGGCCTGTTTGACACTGTAATAAAACATGTGTCGGTCTGTGTAGTTTATATACAATATAACAATGATAACGCAATTGGTGACATTACTTATCACAGTAACAATCAATATCATATTGCCCCTTCCACGGTAAATTAATATGTAACTAACAACATAATTAAGTATGTAATTATTCTGATACATTCAAATATTACAACAACTGACAAGTAATAACGCCTCCTTAGCAAGGACGGGACAATATGATAGTTGCATAAGTGTGAGCGCTCGGATGAATCAGATTCTGCAGACAAAACCCCAAGGCCTGTGCGTTTATGTGAGCACCCATGTGCTCACGGGGCAGCAGTGAGGCAGCAGCTCCGGTCTGGATCACCAAACGTCTGTTGTATGGCTGCCAGGCCGGGGCAATGAGCTCATCTGTTTGTTTTGGTAGCAGCGAGGTATGAATAGGAGTAGGCATCAGACACAACACTGCCCACACGTTCAAACACAAACACTCAGGGAACAACAGGTACTTTTCCATCAGAGGTAAAAGTGACTTTGGGGCTGCTCCCGTAACCTGGAATAGACCCTGAAAGTGAAAGAGAAACCAGAGACCAAAGCTGAATGCATTACCTGGCTGTAAACACACACAGACACACATACACACACATCAAATTGGGATTCTGCAATATAAGGAGAAATGTTTTTGCTCTGGATTAGGATTTAGGTCTTTGGTAAGACTGTACTAAATTTTTTTATTTTTTTATTTTACCAGGAAGCCTCATTGGATTCGAATGGATTAGATTACATTCTTTTGTAATACATTTTTCCTGGCCAAGGTAGCAGCCACGCAAACTCATCACATATTGAATATGGTGTACAATTACATACAAAAATCCACAATTTAACCCTTTATAAGCACATTTACCTCTCAGGAAAAACAATTACAAGTCTCCTTCGTCACATTCTTTATAAGGGCCTGGAATTCATCCATGGGTAAAAATGTTCCTAATGGAGGTTCGTTTGCCCAGGTTTTCAAAACTACAGTGTCATTTGTTTGCACTGGTGTGTGTGTGTGTGTGTTTGTGTGTGTGTGAGTATTTGCATATGCTCAGCGACTATGTCCCTGGTGACCACATGACCTGGCTACTGTCCAGACTCTCATTGTGTCGGAGCTGGGTTTGCTCATTTCCACTCATTTCTCTCCCTCTGCTGCTGCAGGCAGGGTTGGCATGCACGGCCCCTTCCACAGAGCTCTCTGCCCAACTCTAACAGCTCTACTCACTAAAGGGATGCAGGGAAAATAAAAAGGGCAGATGCCCCCTTGGCACCAGGTCCCGTAGCTCTCACCGTTCACCCCATTGCTGGCTTAGCAGGATGCTGGACACATACCTTGCCCCAGAGAGCAGAGCCGGTCCCGTGCAGAGATGTTGGTGTCTTTTGATTTTGGTACACCAGGGGTGTGCCGTTTCAGAGGTGGGACTTCCCCTTCTCGAGGGAAGCAGGCCTGAAACACCATGCACAGGAAACTGGTGGTTTCGCTGTCAAGAGAGGGGTTCTGCTTGCGGAGTCGGCTTCACTCACAGTGGTTTCCCTCCTTTCAGTAACTGTTTCAGCACAGGAACGTAAGCTCTAAAGGCAAAAAAATATTGTGATATGCAAAAACGTGATCATGTGCATCTTGGCGAACAGGCATTCCATGAATTGTGATTCCGGCGCCCCCAGCGAGTGGCAGCCTGTTACGGCAGCTCTGCTCATTTCTGAGCTTCTTTCTTATTTTCCTATTTTTATTCTCTTTTCTGCCGTGACAATGCGAATTTCCCACTTGTGGGACTAATAAAGGTTTATCTTATCTTATCTTATCTTATCTTATCTTATTAAATATTAATTTGACCTCTAAAGTTTGAGAATAGGGATTAGTCTGGTTATGATTGTACTGATACTGATACTGCTTATCAATACTAATACTTATCCGTACTGTAATTGATCCTGTTCTACCTAATTTGGAGCAAAAAATTAAGACTTCACATGAAAAGATGTGAACAGTTATTTTAATGTGATGTTTTGGAGAAATTAGGATATAAACTGTTTCCTGAGTTTCTGTTCCTGTAAAGAGGGAGGAGCGTCGATACAATCTTCTGATCAACAGAGCGCCGCTCCGTCCCTCCACGGATCCAATCCAGCATCCACCGTTTGAAAATGCAGCTGTTAGAATGTACTAACACTGCATGAACACCAATAGCAGCACCATTTGTGCAGGAGGTTCTTCAGATTTCAGCACTGACCAGTCAGGAACAAGGTCCAGTTCAGTACTAGTTCTGGATACCCATCCCTGGTGAACACCTAGAGCCAATCAGCAACCCACTCCAGCATACTCACATCATGTGCCATACTACCTGCCTCCCGTCTCTAGTCTTTTTATTCAAATTTTGTTCAAAATATTGTGGGAATATTGATATTCCACCCATAGTCAGAATTGTGTTATGAATAACCACTTCAGAATGAAGCATCCACACCATATGGTTGTGGTCATTAGCAGGAGTGTAGGTTTCACTCATATGGTTTCATATACGTTACTTATATGCTTTTTCCCCCAGCAATTCAAAGGTGCATTTTAATGCATTCTAATTTAAATTTAAGCGTATGCTTTTTAAATGGATGCTTTGTGACAAATTGGCTCCTTTGTTGAACTACTCTGCTCTGCTCAATTCCCACCCCCGCATCCCCACAACTTACCAGATTTCATCCTCACCACATGGACAGCTGCCAATTTCTTCACCATTTATCATCCATCCCACCTTCACCTCTTGCTGGTGCTATAGCCCTTGGCCATAACCACAAAGCACCATGTTGTTGGAGTGTGCTCTTTATTTTAAGTGCTCCATAGCTTGTCACATCCCGGGCTGTGCCAGGTGGCATACTGTATGCCCAATATAGCTCTGGCTATGGATTCACCGGCACTGCTGTCTCCCCTTGGAGCGTCTGAGTGCCGTTCCGCTGCGAGACCCACCTGTTCTGCTCTGATCCACTTTGCCAGGGAAAAAAAGACAAACGAGGAGCTCTGCATCCTCCGCCGTGACCTCACGTCGAAATCAAAAGAGCAGCCGCGTGCCAAGAGATTTTTCCTATTTGACATTAACGTCTCACAGATGGGCCATTCATGGAGGGAAAAAAAATTCGAGGTACAAAAAAAGGAAAGAGGTGCATTTAAGCTAAGCTATAAAAATGAAAAGTTTGGGTTAGTTCCCCTTCCATAAAACAAATTAAAGCCTCTTTTTATGCTCATGACCACAGAATATATTTTAGTATTGAACAGAAGCTGAATGTTTGGGTTTTTTGGAGCAGCAGGCTGTGCCAGTAACCCCCTAACCCCTCAAGAAGCTCCCCAGACTTCATCCTGAGCACATGTCCTCTCTTTGGCTAAACAGCCTATCTAGTCCTGAAGGTTATGTAGGCTGTTTCTTTTTTTCTTTTTTTGGAAGGAGGCACTCTGCAAGCATGTTCCACTCAACCATTAGGGCTTGTGGATGGCGCCGAAAAATGGGTCACATGCAGAGTCTCGATGTCCTTGGGAATTTGTCCTGCTCGTTGAGACGTTCAGCGTCTCTTCTTTGTTTTGCACACCCATGTCAAGTCCTGTTTCTCAAAATACACTCTTTGGGACATTTACTAGCAGGAAGGTTCACAAAGACAGATTTCGGGAGCAGTAGGTGACATGTTGGTGAATTTCTTGTAGTGTTTTCTGCTCCAGTCGCCTGGATGACAGTGTTCGCACCATCTGGTGGAGTTGCTTTTGAAATGGGACGAAAAGGTAATTATGATGGGAAAGGTACGGGCGGTGCGGCGCGTTGGTGGCGGTGCATGGACTACAAAGTCTGTCTCCTCTGAAGGGGAGGCTGAGCCAGTGCGGAGCTATGTGGGTCGTCAGCTATTTTAATCTGCGATGTTGCCGGGAATACCTGAGGGAATGGCCAGGCTCTGTCGGAATGGGGGCTGTCGGTGTGCAAGTGCCAGTGTGTGTCTGGGTGGGTGGGTTTGTGTGTGTGTGCGTGTGTGCAAGCTCAAGTGTGTGCACACAGGCATGCAAGTTGCGTGTAAAGTCTAGAAAGGTTTGTGTGTGTGTGTGTGTGTATGTGTGTGTGTGTGTGTGTGTGTGTGTGTGTGAAGGAGAAAGAGAGAGAGAGAGAGAGAGAGTCCCCCTGCTCTGGTGCACTTTAAGGGATGAGTATTGAGTACTTTTCCCCTTTCTCGGGTTCACTGGAGCAAGCGGTGGATGAGCATGCTTTTAAGCATGGGCTGCTGCTCTGAGCAACCCTAGTCGAGACTGACTTTCTTCCTTCCTTCTACAGAAGACTGCTATCTGTACACACGCACACACACACAAACACACACACACACACACACACACGCACACTCAAATTGGAGCTCTCTTTCTGTCTCTCTCTCTTAGGCGATCCACAGACAGGTCAACAGCTTCATTCTCCACAGAGAGCACCAGTGACTCATCTCCACTCTTCTGTATTCAGGATGAGATCACTGGCTCTTCCACTAAAGTGCTAAGAGTTGCTCTGCACTGTCCCATCCACACTGTAGATTCCTGTAAAAAAAATGATGAGGTAATGCTTCTGACCGCTTCTGGTTTGCATTCTTCCTAGTAACCATGCCGTCATCACCGCTTCCATGACCTTGTGCCGCTCCAGGGAAGCTGCGGGGAAGGGAGCAAGGAGGAGTTTTGGAGAGAGTGCAGCAGGGCTACAGCACGGGCCCCCCTGTGGCGAGGACAGGTGTGATGGCAGCAGGGGCACCTGCCGCACCAGCCCCTCCTGATGAGGAGCAAGGCGGCTTCAAAAAGCTCAGCTCCCAGCCGGGTGTTATTTATACACTAAACAGGTTGGGCCGCCTCGGGTGAGCACGCCCATGCTAGAGGGGCAAAAAAAATAAAATAAATAAATAAACGAGTTCCACTTGGCCGGCCACGTAAACATTGCTCCCGTGGCCTACCTTCTCAGTGCACTCTTGGCAGAGGTCTGCTTTTCCGTGGCTTCCATTGTAGTCAGGAATTAATGGACTGCAAAAGCATTCATCAAGTCCCAGTTAGGCTCCCTTTTATGTCACTGTAGCGGCCGTGTCAGACGCTGGTAATTGGGTTCAAAGTGCCATCGCTGTAAAAGGCTGCGTGGGAGTGAGTCAGAGGGAGGGTGGGGCCCTCGCCATCTCAGGTGACCTCACTCTCAGCCTGGTTGCTCTGGTGTGTGTGTGGATGTGTGTCTGTGTTCAGAGATTGGGGGTGGGGGGAGTGAGGTCATTCTTTCATCGAGGGTTTATGGGAGGGAGTTTGTGTGCGTGTGTTTACGCACGAGTGATAAGGACCGAGGAAGAGTGGAGTGTGAAAGAAAATAAGTTGCTGTGAAAAGTGAGGGTTGTTTCATTCGCCTGTGTGTTTCTGCAGATTGGGCAGGCTGTGAAAGCTCCATTGTCAGACTTCACCCACACTTTGGGCAATTGCGTTGTTGCTGTGCGTTGCTTTAAGAACAAGGAGATTTTATACCTTAGAGAACTACGTTGTTTTCATGATTTCCCTCCTCCCACCACTCTCACCCTCCCTCCCTCTCAGTGCCGGCCGTCTGAGTGGCAGGGCATTGTGTCTGACGTTGGAGAGATGAGATGGGCTGATACCATGCAAGGAAAGGACAGCATGGACAGATTGAGACGTCACAACAAAGCTGAGGCACTCAGTTCAGCGTCGCAAGCACGTAGCAGAAGCAGGATCAGATCAGGGGAGGCATTTTTTAGACATCCATCTCCTGTGAGATATCCCTGTGTTGTGTTTCTTTAAGATGGTTTTAAGGCTTTGTGAGGCATGTGGTGTGAGATGTCCCCTTGGATTTTTGTGTCTTACGCTCGGTCAGCGAGGTGTAATGCTTTAGAAAACAAGATTGGACTGCTCCCTCACATCTAGCTGTCTAAATTCTAGGAGTCCTTTCCTTTTACTTGTCAAAACACAATTACGCACTCCAATTCCCACTATTTATGATAGACAACAGTCCCATCACTCTTTCTAATATATCACCTAATCATCTAACAGCAAGCGATTGGTTGCTTTTTTGGTAAACAGTCTCTGCGCCAGGCTTTCAAGGGTTTAATTTATCCCAAAGTGCCAGTGTTTACCCATTCTTTGACGTAAGTGCAGAGGGGTTTGGGTAGAGCCCAGGAAAGAGCAAAGGAGTTTGTTGTCCCATAAAATACGGGCTGAGCTCGCTCTGTGTAATTACCACTCTGCAAGATAATTATAAAGAGGACAGAGTCAGGGATGAAAAAGCCATTTACGTGTTCTTAAGTGAACGACAGCAATTAACTGGGTTGCCTAACCTGGTGCGGAGAAATTGGGCTGGGCCGGTATTGCATGCAGTTATCACACGGAACAGAACCCGACGGCCCTCTCCTATCTCTTGGAGGTGAGCCCTTGAAAGGAGTTGTTTAATTTTTTTAAGCGGCTTTGCAAAATCGGCGTTCTCCATTTTGTTTTGGAGCCTTTCGTGCGTGAAAAATCCCTGTGGCACAAAGGCTTTGGCGGCGGTGCTGCTGGATTGGATGAGGGCCCGAACATGGGAAGGATGGAGGGGGGCTTGAATTCCTGTTATCTTAACTGCCTTTGTCTATCATTGCTGGCTTATCCGGAGTCTCAAATGGGGGTTGGACGTGGTGACGTAACCATCTATGCCCCTTACCATCTCTCCCCACCTTGGGTAGCCTGATCACCCTGGTCCACAGTGACCCTAGCCCGGAATGTGCCAGGCAGGATCTTTTGTGTGCAATCCTTCTTATCAGTAGGGCGGCAAGCCGAGCGTGGAGGCCAAGTATGTGTTGCATAACCTGTTTTCTGAGCTCCAAGTCGAGGCACAGACATGGTATCTGCACGCCTGCATCCTACCTGTGCAATTTCCTGTCCCATTTCCTGCTGTCCAGCCCATACTGAGTCACTGAGTTTGGTCAGATGGGACAGGAAACAAGCTCACATGTATGGAATGTGTTTCCTCAGTGCTAGGGCCTCCTTGTCACTCTCAGCTGGTCACATCCTGTGGGTTGGGTACAAAGGATCACCCAGAGTTATATTTAGTTGCTGGCAACACAAATGACAAGGGTGATTGCATCAGTTTTATAGGACTTCATACACTGGTCAGGGTGAAATCATTCCAAGGAAATGCATTTACAGAGAAAGACTTTACTGTTCTCTTTATTGCCCTTAACACTGAGCTGCACAGAATTGTCAAAGAAGAGCAGTCTTTCTAAGAAGCGTGTCTCAGTAGCTGTTGAGCAAGACTCATCCCTTCAGCTCTCCCCTGCCGCTTCATTGTTGAATGTGCAGTCTCCATGCTTTTATGACTATTAGGAGGATGAGGTAATGGGGTTTCTGCAAGGGCAGGATAGGACAGGCAAAAATGGACAAGCACGGTGACCTGAGCTGACGGGACACATTACTCTGACATAACTCAGATAGTAACTCTACCACCTCACCCTCATCCTTCGGTAATTTTAGCCGCTCTCTGTGTGGCTTCCCGCTCGTAATGCAGAAGTGCCGAGGTATGCTTTGGACAAAAGCCCAGAAACCACTGAAAGAGGTAAAGGGAGAGAATTTGGACCTGCTGTCTTCAGCATAAGGGTTTGCAAATGGATGGAAAGACACAGACAGATTTGGTTAAACAATGTTTACTCTAAGAAAGGAAGTGCTTGCAACCTCTGTGGCATAGCTGCCTACAGAGAGGATTGTAACCCGGGGGTTTCAATAAATTGCATTGCATAGCCATTTATTTGTTAGAATCATTTGTAATAACTGATTTGCACTTGTTTTTTTAATACATACTTGCCATGTGACTTGCAGTCAAAACAACCGTGGACTTTAACTCCATCTAGTAACGAATGCCCAGATGTTTCTCAGGAGAACAGACCACTCCCTCAAAGAACTTGCCCTGATAGTCAGATCTCTCGCCTGTACCCCAGTGTATGTAACTGGAGCTCTGTGCACAAGGCCCAGAGGACCATGCATCTTATGAGACAAAAAGCCCCACTGTCAGCCCCCCGCCTCCAGCTCTCTTTGTTGCCCATCTCCCTTTGTCTCCTCACACTCTCCCCTCTTGTTCCCTTTTGTCTTCCGGTGTTGTATCCCCCGCCCGAGCGCCAATCTCTTGGCATTGTGTAATGAAGATTAGCCTGTAGTGTCGCACAATAGGACCCCCCCAAAACACACACACATACACACACGCACACACACACATACACACACACACACACACACACACACACACACACACACACACACACACACACACACACACACAC
>JBBPCZ010000002.1:2963945-2976448 GCA_037974445.1 Brycinus macrolepidotus | reverse complement strand
TATCAACTATTTTTATACAAACAAAACAAGTTTTTACTGCTTTCTTCTTTGCTTTGCTAGCAGAAAGACACTTTATCACACGCTGAAAAAATGACTTTAAACAATTTGTATAGGTGTCTAAGGCTTTTGCACAGTACTGTATATTGAAAATATTGAGATATGGGCAGAAACTGAGCTTTAAATGTCTTGGATTTTGATCAGGCCCAAAAATGATGATAGAGAAGTGCCCAGCTGAAGTCTGGTAGCCTCATTTGTTTGTATTCACGTATGAACTGCAAATGGGGGTTTTGTTTTTCGGGGGGCTGTCAAGAATGGTCGTCGGCTCCCTGAGCCATTTGTTGTGTAAATGTTACAGTTTAGCGATGGTGACGGCTCGTGGAGAAAGATCGGGCAATCAGCGGGCCCGGCCTCACAAAATCCCCTTTGTGAAAACAGCGGTTCTGATCGAGGGAGTCTTTCATTTCGACAGCTTTCCTTTGATGGAAAGTACCGCGAGCGAGATCAAAAGGAAGCTGCTCTGGCCACTGAGCACTGTACAGAGCTGATGCTTGTTGACTTTTCACATAAGTGCCTTTCTATTTATTGTCCATTAACCGTTTTATGGGGACACTTTTCTGTGCTTTTGTTGGGTCTTTTGTTAGGAGATGCCGCCTGTTAGAAACTCCAGTTCATTGGTTTTACGACCACTTTTCGATTGGCCCACTGAAGAGCACACGCGCTTGCCAAAATAAATACGCACACACACACACACACACACACACACACACACAGCACAGAAGCGCTCAGTAAATCACAAAGTGTGCTCTGCCTCATGCTGTAACTGTATCCTTTAAATGTCAGGAACCCTGGGGCTTGGATGTGGAGGAGGGGATGGGCAGATGACAGTGGATGGAGTGAGGAAGCTCAGGTCTCAGAGAGAGTGTGATTTTGTGTGTGTGTGTGTGTCGGCTGTGGCTCAGGCTCCGCAGGCCCCCGCCGGCCTCCCTAGCATTACTCACTGCCACACTCTGAACAGCAGGCCAAAAGTGACAGTCCTGGCCCTGGGACGCTGGGAGAGTGGGGAGCGGGGCCTGGGGTGCAGACCAGGAGCTGAAAAGGCGAGCAAATCCGTGAAATCCCATCTGTGACGGCATGGGCCTCAGATGACTCTGATGTTCATCCTGCTGTGATGACGGTTTAAATGTCATTGGGACAGATAGGATCTACCTCTGACTGGTGCCGTCTCTCTCTCTCTCTCTCACTCTCTCTCTCTCGCTCTCTTTCTCTGTATGCATGGGAAGGGATAGTACCTGGGGGAGAGGCCCGTATGGGCAGCGGAGATTTGAAATGCTTGCTGCGGTTGATGGCATGCTCCTGTCACTTGGCACAATGGCTCTCCCAGGGTTCCTCCCTAATTGTAGTGTCGTTACAGAGCTAATGGTGCAGCGGCTGCCGCCACTACAGGCTCCTCGGCCAAAAAAACACACATACATCACCCCAAATGAAATGAGAGGGGAAGAAGCGAATACACGCTCTTGTGCAAACAGGGGGAAAAATCCTTCTCCGGGATGAATCAAGGACAGAGTCCCAATTTTACAGCGGATGGTTATGATCTGCGCAGAGTATGAGCGATAATAGCTGTGGCGGATGGACGGTGCCGTGGGTTATTGTTATGAGCACTGCAGGGGAGGGGGTTGTGTGTGTGTGTGTGTGTGTGTTGGGGGGGGGGGCATCTCCATGGGCATATTTCCTCCCGGCTCATTGAAAACGGCCGTAGCCTACACCATTACCGTGCAGAATCTCTGGAGCCGGGTGCCGGGTGCGTTGTGCCCTGGGGAAGCCTTCTTGGAGTGCATAGCACTAACTCAAAAAAAGCAGTAAAATGGGCTTTCTGTTTTGGAGGCAATGGAAAAAATTGTGGGGGGGGGAAGGGGGTAACTGTTAGTTACCGTTTCGTTTTACCCACGCAAACACGTAGGCAACGCAAGCGTACACACGCTTAAGGCTTCCCATCAGCAAATTAGCTGAATAAAGAGCCTCTCTTTGCTGGGTCGTTTGAGTGGCTAATTAGTCATCAACGCATGCTGTGTAGGGAGAGAGAGCGAGAGAGAGAGTGAGAGAGAGAGACAGAGAGAGAGAGAGAGAGATAGGAGTGAGCGGGAGAGAGAAAGATCATTTTTTCATCGCGAGGTAGAGCTTCAAACAGCATCTGATGAAAGCCAAAAACGCTTTAATTAAAATCTATTTGTATGTGGAAAAAAAATGAGAGTTTCAACCCAAAAACAGAGGGTGGGGGGGGGAAGAAGGGAAGGAGAAAAAAAAAACCCTCCACAGTTTAGCTAGATGCGGGCGAAGATATAAACGCATTAGTTTAGATAATGTTCTGACTTTATTATCCACGCAGGGAGCAGAGACAGAGAGAGGAACTGACTCGGAGATTGGCGGTAATTTTCCCTTTGTGTCTAGTTTGGACTCGAGCCGTATTCACTAATAACAGTTTTGTGATGCTCTCTCTCTCTCTCGCCTTCACTCCTCTCTCTATCTCTCCCTTTGTCTGACATCTTTTTAGTGCTACGTATGAACCCCCCGGCTCCACATCTATTATTGATGCTGCTCAGCTAGAAGCTGAGAGTCAGGGGGCTCGCTTTTAGCCGTGGTCCAGCTGAAGATGAGCTGTGAGTGCGTAGGGATAGAAAGGAGGATGGATGGATGGATGGATGGATGGATAGATAGATAGATAGATAGATAGATAGATAGATAGATAGATCATGGAAAACGTTCATTTAAAAACAAAAGGGTTCTGCAATACGCTGCAATGATAAAATGATCCACATGATCATTCTGACAAATTGCAATACACCACAGGAAGCCCTGGGGGCGATATAGCTTCTATTGCACCAGAGACTTTTTGGGTCAGTGGACAAGCAGGTGCAAAGTATGAGAAAACTACAGAAGAAATATTCTGATAAGTTGAATGTTTGAGTGATGACTGATAGAGTCACTGACTATAGAAAGTAGGGTTGACTTCTTGAACAGGGATTAAGACTAGGCCTGGACTATGGAACATTTTGAATGGAGATTCTTCATTAAAAAGGAAAGTGTAGTCCAGGATTAGGCCTAATCCCTTACCTTACTAGCACTGCAGAAATCTATCTAAAGTGCCCACATAAAGAAGGCTGAGTAATATATATGGTTTGTTAATTGCCATGGCGACATTGTTATTTTCAATATTGATATAGCAGAAGGCTGCAATATGCAAATGAGCCGCAAATGTTTCTGACAGGCTGACCAGTCACAGCTCTAGGTGAGTTACTGGATATTCTGTTAAATCAAGGTCTTCATGTAATCCAGCTTAAATTGTTTTGTCTGATCTTTAACCATTAAAGCCCCTGATTGGCCGAGGTGTTTTTAAAGGGCCCGTATTCTAAATTTTCTGTTTCATTTTTTCCATTCCCATCTGGGATTCTTTACTAAAAAAAGTACACAATTCATCATTTATTCTCACATGACCATTTTCCTGCCTCTGTTTATCCCTTAGAAATAAACCGTCTGTTACTGACCCTTTAAGACTGATATATGGAAATGGCTGCCCAGTATTGCAGCTCATTCGTAAAGTAGCATGGGGCTGCGACATTAGACCTTCATTAGAACTTCAGCATGAATAGGCAGGACTAGGCCACTGTAGGCTCAATAAGGAAAAATATAAAAGTGTTGGTTTTGTGACATCACAAAAACTATGATTTGAAAATGGCCTGTTTTTGTGGCTTAGTTTCCATAAATGGATGGTGGAGTGAATGTACATTTTGAAACTTGCGCAGTAGTTACAGATTATTTAATTGCAGAAAAGTGATGGTATGGGCCCTTTAGTATACTGAAAGGCATTGCAATCGCAACATGTCGCAGTATAAATGCAACACTGATATTTTGACCAGCCCTGTGTATAATGAGTATCCAAGAGCACCCACACAGTATCAGAGCAAAGTTGATTCGGCTTGGCCTCCATCCTCACCCCCACTTGGATAAATATGAGCTGTTCTCAAGTTTGTTTTATGACCGCATCGCTTGTTACGGGAAGCTGTTCTAGTATCAAGTATTCACATCTCCCTGTGTTCTCATCAATGATGACTTGCCTGTGTCCTTGAAGCATCGGCAGATGCAACGAGGGCCCACCGAAATGCACAGGCAACGAGGAGTTCCTCTGATACAGAATTCCTGTCTGCTGCGGAACGTCTCGCTTCGCAACACACAGATAAAAGACTGCTTATCCTCAGTCCACATGGATAATTCATATACCTGCCAGGTAGTTTAAAACAGCCTCGCGCAGCCATCCCAAATCAGACGAGCTTCACTTCACATCGCCATGCAGTTCCGTGATTTGCGGGACACTCGGTTAGACAGGGCCTACATGTGATATCGAGTGGGTGGCTGATTTGGTCATTGGGCATCACATCATTCTATGGTACATGTCTAAAGATTTCTAGTCATTAAAATACATTTATAGTGTTCGTCATTTTTAATGTGAAATAACCTTGTGTTGTAACTGGTGTTGTAGGTACTCCTCTATTTCATTATTACATTTCGGTTGGAAACTAAAGGGGAAAATGCCTAACCAAAAACTGCCTGTTTAGGGGTTTTTTGGTATCTACAGCCAGTGTGGGTTGATACAGAAGGCCATACAGCTGTGATGTTCAATGAGTGGGATAATATTGTGAGAAAAAGGTGTGAAAAGGTCAATCTTTCTATAAGTCCCGCTCTGTACCAAGCACCAGCATTAGCTTAGAGCTAATAGAGGTGGGTTGTATTTTTGACTGTTTTGACATTTATGGCCTGACCTAAAGGCCTAGCTCTTGATGACCATGGTTTACCACAGATTTTCAGGATCATTCACCCAGATCAGGACTTTCCCTGGAAGTGGTTCTTCAGTGGCAGGAGTGCCCAACCTTGGTGCTGGAGATCCACTGAGAGGTTTTAAGGGAACCAAAAGTGGTTCTTGAATGGCAGAAGGGTCAACCTGGTCCTGGAGATCCACCAAAAGGTTTTTATTAAACTAAAAATTGGTTCTTCAGTGGCAGGGGTGCCCAACCATGGTCCTGGAGATCCACTAAAAGGTTTTTCGGGAACCAATATCTGGTGCAGCAAGGTTTAATTGTACAATTGCTGTTTTTCTGCTGTGCCAGGAATCCAGTGCTATAGGGTGTCTTTTTCTTAACCAACATGTTTGATGTTCCATTACAAAACGAGCCCCTTTTGAGAGTCCTATCAACACTGTGGATGAGAGGCTGGCCAAAGGCCTTTCCCTTACGACTGTCTGCACTGCAAAAGACTTTGTTCAGTGAATTACATTTTATCAGCCTCTTTAGTTTGAAACAGTCACCTCGGAGAAAACCCTTTGATTTATGTTCATATGCAAATATTTCTGTTTTGGGGAAAAAAATTCTTTCTTTAACGCAAAAAAGAACAGTGAAGCTTATCGGCGAGCCACAGATGCTGAGGAAATGTGCAGAGGCCCCTTATTTATTTGTGGTGCAGAATAGGAAACGTGAGCGTAAGCTGTAGATGCGTCCCGTCATGTTTCTGAAGTAAAGAGAATGGAGTCGCAGCCACTGTAATTTGCGCTGATGACATGGAGGAATGAGCCAGAAGCCCCCCCCCCACCCCCCCACCCCCAATGTTCCTGCCACCTCGCTGCCAAAGTGCTTTTGCTGCAACATGCGGAACGGAACACTCTAATATCCAAACTGGCCACTGTGACTGGAGCACAATATTGTTAGACCGTTAGAAAAGAAACTGCTGAATAGGCAGTCAGTCAGCCATAGACTCTCTCTCTCTCTCTCTCTCTCTCTCTCTCTTTCTTTCTTTCTCTCTCTATCTCTCTCGCCCACTTTTGCTCTCCCTCCACTTGGTTATTTCTCACTTTAATGAATCCCTCCTGCACAAAAGAAGGCTAAAGGTTTATTTTCTTAAGCAAGGAGCTCGTTTCCAGTGCAATAGTGTGGAGCAAGCTGACCATCCGAAAGAGCATAACCTGCACGGGTAAATACCTTCCCCTCACGCTCAACAAGAGTAATGAAAATTCCCAGGATATTGTATCCCCTCCCCCCGAGAGATGCAGAGAGGGCAGAGTGGGTCCGCCTTGCAGCTGTGATCGATCACTCGCCGCGCTGACCTCTCTCCAGCAGGTGTGCTTGTTGACACCTCCAGTGTAGTCAACTGCACCAGCCCGAATTCGTTTGAAAGGCAAGGTGTTAATGTGCCAGGCGGCTTTACAGCAGTTTCAGCTGTGGGTGCCGATACCTCTTTACGCTATTATACCGCGTCTCCATTTACCGTGTCCAGCTAGACCTACGGCTTTGTTTTCAGAACAATGAAAGCATGTGCTGGATCAGGATGGCACATTCTTTGACTAACAGTGAATGGTATTATCTTTAACACAAGCTAGACGGGAGATGTCTAGAGCTTTACCTGCAAAATTAACTTGTTCATTTAACCAACAAGAATCCCTTTATGACGTGAAGTTCTTTAAACTTCTAATACATCTCACTCACAACCCCCACACTCATACGTCATTTATAAAATCAGTTCTCCAAAGAACAATCCACTGAAAGATTTTTAGGTAACCAAATATAGTTCTTTAATGGTGGAGGTGCCCAGTCCTGGTCCTGGAGATCCACTGAAGGTTTTTTAGAGAACCAAAAGTGGTTCTTCAATGGCAAACGTGCCAAACCCTGGTCTTGGAGATCTTTCGAAAGGTTTTTAGGTAACCAAAAGTGGTTCTTCACTGGCAGGGGTGCCCAGTCCTGGTCATGTAGATCAACTACTACTATTAGGAGTTCAGGACAAACACACCTGGCTCAAATATTAAGATATCACTGAAATCCTGTAGTTCTTGGATCAGGTGTGTTACTAAAACTGCAGGGTGGTAGATCTTTGGAAACAGAATAGGGCACCCCTGTTCTGTGGCATTGCTCAAAGAACCCTTTGCGGGCCCATTTTATGTGTAGGGGTGTAAAGTTGTATTAATGCATTATGATTCAATGTGGTCAGAATAAAACTCTCTGTATTAACATCATAAAGTTAAAAAAAATTGAATCATACCAAAATAACCAAATCGTGTCTTGGATATTTGAGATGATGGTGCATTGAATTGCTTCCCAAAGATTCACAATTAAACATAATCTTTGCAAGGTTGGATCTTTACACTCCTGTATTCAATGTTTGACCATATCCCCCCTCTCTTCCCCACAGACGTGTCTGGAGTTGGAGAGGTACCTTCAGACGGAGCCCAAGAGGCTCTCCGACCTCTTTGATGAGGAGCTGGACTGTCTCCTGACGCCAGCATTTATGAAAGGGGACAGCGATGAGGACCTGATGGACCCTCTGCTGCCCAGCCTGTCCGACCAGCCCAGTCCACCACCTCCGCTGCTTGTTTCCCTACCCAAGAGCCTCCACATCCCAGCTAGCGGAAAACCTGCAGAGGCAGGTGGGAAAGAGGGCAGCGGGGGAGTGAACCCAGCACAGCTGAGCGCCGTCACCTCCCTCACGCCACCCTCCTCGCCCGAGCTGGGACGTCACCTGGTCAAGCCCACGCAGACTCTGAACACCCCAGCCGATGGCACGCTCACACTAAAACTGGTGGCCAAGAAAGTGGGGTTGGGCGCAGCCAAGCTAGTGGCAACACATTCACTACCCTCACCAGCCAGCCGTGGAGCACAGAGTGACAGTGAGGGAGGTGTGGGGTCGGCAGGGGTCAGCGACATTCCAGAGAACAAGAAGAGGGTCCATCGCTGCCAGTTCAATGGCTGCAGGAAGGTTTACACAAAGAGCTCCCACTTGAAGGCACACCAGAGGACGCACACAGGTGAGACTGACCTTTTTATTGAATAGTCGTCCAAACATTCCCCATCCATACCCCAACCTTACACTCGCCTGCCTACTCAGGAGCGTCTGCTAAATTGAAATCATCAGTTTGGGTCTATTTAAGCTCTTCTTCTTAAAAATGTCAAGTTGTTTACTGTAATGAACTTCCTCAGATTACTACAGTGTAGAGCTTCAGGGATTTAATGCGTCTCAGCAACAGAATGCGACAGTCTTCTCTCGCCTCAGACTCCAATAGCAGCACCGTTCCAAACCTGTCAACGCTGTCAGTAATTGCAAGAT
The DNA here is from genome assembly GCA_037974445.1 of Brycinus macrolepidotus. Taxonomy (NCBI): domain Eukaryota; kingdom Metazoa; phylum Chordata; class Actinopteri; order Characiformes; family Alestidae; genus Brycinus; species Brycinus macrolepidotus. The sequence goes on along the minus strand of JBBPCZ010000002.1, from coordinate 2,968,312 downwards.
GATTGATAGAGCAGCTTGGCCAAATCTTGTTTCTCAGCTAATTCAGCCATGTCCACCTTTGGAGCAGCTGCCGCTGCCCTCCTGCTGAACCCTGAGAGTGAGTTGCGCTCCGTCGTGGACCCGAGTCCCACTGTGATGATGGCCTCACTGCAGTTAAGCTGGCTCCCAAGGCCGGCTGTTGGCTCGGCAGGTTCTCTTCAAGCAGTGGTGATTCCAGTCGCTCGCGCTGATGCTTGTACAATGGGCAGCACTCTTGCTTTTGAAGAGTGGGAGAGTGAGAGTAGGGAAAAATAACAAATGAGAAAGAGAGAGAGCGAGAGCAAGAGAGAGAGAAAATAAAAAGCCTGAAGACACACTGCTGTGTGCTCACTCAGCACCCGATATGTTCATTACAAGCCGGATTCAGCAATGTAATTAGCTTAATCCTCTTTTTTCGGTTATTATTTCAATAGATTACTGACACGGAGAGATTAAGATTACTGCATGACTTACTGCTGGGACGCCTACACCAACATGGCAGGGCCCTATACGGCTTTGTCAACAATGCTACAATGCAACGTTAATGGCTTATCTCTCTCAAATACAATACAATGGGATGGTGAGGAGGGAGTGGGGGTGGCTTATGGTCTGCAAAATAGTTCTGAAATGCAGCGCGAGCTGGACGAACCACAAGAGAGAAGGAAAAGCAGGCCTGGTAATTGGATCGCTGCTGAAACTCAAACCTCAGAGATCATAGTGCCTCACTCTCTCTATCTCCAGTTGACTGAAGAAATGTAATTAACTGTGGCATATGCACCAAGGCCACTGGTGGGAGTGCAGTGGGGGGCTGTTGATTAGGAGGGGGTATGTTGCTAGGAAACCGTTATCAGGGGCAGAAGAAAGGCACTAATAAGCTGATTATTTGCAGCTCTGGCCACCAGTTAACAGCTTCAGTGTGCCAATCCAACCAGTGCTCGTCCTCTAGCCAAGGGTCCAGTCTCATCCCGCAGCCCACCCCCACTCCCCTCTGTAGGTTTGGGTTGCCAGGCAACTACATCACTCTCATCTAAAGCGAACAATAATTGGCTGGTGCTGCAGAGTGTCCCTTCATTGCATACTGCAACTGCACCTTTACTTTCTCTCTCTCTCTCACTCTCTCTCTTTCTTTCTGTTTGGTTGCTAGGCGACTCCATCATGTATCCGTGCCTCCCCAAGTTATAATTGGCTGGCATTGCAGTTGCCGTGGTTGCAGGTCCAAGCCTGCCTTGCTGCTGTCTAAAAGACAGAAAGAGAAAGCAAGAGAGAGAGACAGAGAGGAGAGAAGGGGCTGTGGCAGAAGGAGGGAGAGGGTGCGGGTTCGTGGGTGAGGAATAGGCGGTGATGGTGGTGGTGGTGGTGGTGGGCTAGGGGGGGTCGGGGGGGGGGGGGTTGGGGGGGGCAGGGGTGTCTCTGGCCAATTACCCAGAGTGCAGCGTGAACCGTTTGCTGTCTCACACCTGCGGCCCCACCACTTTGCAAATGACAGAGCGAGGGAGGGTTCCTGTCCCGTTCCACCCATTTGCGTAGATATAAGGGTACACATTGGGGATATTATTTACCACTGATTTCATAAAGCAGAGGAGCTCAAGGACAGGCAAATCCAATAAAAGTACAAGGCAGAAGATGACACTCAGACCTGCTCTAGTCGTGCCTGCGTGTCACAGGCAAAAACGAGCAATAAGAGACACCCTGGTCTGTTTATTCCATACGCTGTTCTCCATGGAGCAAAAGAACAAGTGCAGCCAGTTTAGTGGAAATAATGGAAGTATGGTTTTTTCCTTTTGTTGCCCCTAATCCTCAAAGGGAAGAGTGGAGGGAAGCGAAGAGGAAAGGGTAGCCAGAGTTACATCACACAGCTTGCCTTTGTCGTCCGTGCTGTGTCATCCTTTACATTCCGTTTCATCATCACAGGCTTCCACAAATGGAAGACCAGCAGATCCACACTATTCCCACAGCCTATGTAAACCTTGGCCTTTTTTTACTGCCCATTGCATCATATATCTAAATACTAAATAAAAACCTCATCCAGACCAAATAAACAAGTAAACAAATTTCTTATGTGTCCATGTCTTGATGGCAACAAGTGAAGTTTCAGTTAAAGACCAAATTCAAGTCTGAGTCCAGACTTCAGTCAGTGTAGGGTAAGTATGAGTTGAGCCTCAAGTCTCTAGAGTGTTAGTGTGAGTCAGGCCTCCAGTATCTAGAGTCTTGAGTCTTTGGGGTACAGGTTGGGTCTTGAGGCAGTGTGGTATCTCGAGTCTCTAAGGTGCAAGAGCAAATGTCTCTGCAGTCCATGTCCAAGTCAAGTCTCAAGGCTCTGGACTGTGAATCTGAGTCACGTCTTGCGTCTATGTTGAGTAGAGCTTCGAATTTTGTCTTAATTTTTTGTCCATTTGTGCCCAAGCCCAGGAATGCATTGCTTCTTCATTGCAAGAGGCAAAAAAATAAGTCATCTAATTGCTAATCCCTTCCAGACAGCTAATTGGTGACTCCCTATCTTTACTACTCAGGGTGAGTGAGCGTCCTCGGGCCCTCACAGTAGACACCAGGCCATTCCTCTACTGCACTGTCGCCTGCAATCTGGAGAAGTGCGTTTTTCCAATCGAGCGGCTTGAATTTCACTTTAAACGGCACTTTAGTCTAGTTAGGAAGATTGGTGGACGAGGCAAGGAGCGGCAGTGCTGGCAGCTGGCTGACTGTGAGTGCGGTATTACTCCCCATTAAGCATCATTAAGACCCCAATTATCCTTACCACCCCTGGATCTGAATCAGCACCACCGACACCCCTCCAGTTCCTCCTCCAGGCCTGGAGGCCTAGGGCCAGATCCTAGCATCTGCTCCCCAGGAACGGTAGCTTGAGGCCGGGGTAAAACCGTGACCACGGAGAATCCCCTCCCCACACTCACCCGCCATTGAGCCCCATCCTTTTAAGCTTGATAGATAAAAACTACAGCCTGTTGAACAATAGGGATCTCCACCACCATCTGCTTTAACTTCATCTGAAATTCACATTCACTCATCAGGGGGTGAGGGAACAGTTAATGGAAGTGTGTGTGTGGGGGAGATGTTTTTGGAAATGTGATTCTGGATTATGATTTTTAATGTTGGTGCAGCGAACGAGTTCCTTGAGGCAGCCTCCACTTATTAATTTATTTTTTTAAAGACAATTAGGCAAAAATGAGAGAAAATGTCCTGATTCGGCAACCTACTGGCTGAGAGAGAGAGAGAGAGAGGTTGACACAGAGTATCCTAATATAATAGATCATTATAATATGCATTTGAATGCAGTGGAGCTGTCTTGCTCACACCTCATTAGAACATGTGTTTACATGCATCTGAGCATGCTGAAGTGGTGTGTGTGTGTGTGTGTGTGTGTGTGTGTGTGTGTCTGTGTGTGTGTGTTTGTGTGTGCAGGTGAGAAGCCGTACAAATGCTCCTGGGAAGGCTGTGAGTGGCGCTTCGCCCGCAGCGACGAGCTGACTAGGCACTACCGCAAACACACCGGCGCCAAGCCCTTCAAGTGCAACCACTGCGACAGGTAGGACACACACACACACACACACACACACACACCAGGCCTTTTTCATACAGACTGTATGATTAGAAAGCGCTCTCACTCGCACTCCCACACTTTTCTCTCTGCACCTGTCTGTCTCTGTCTATCAAACTCGCCGCTCACGATCCTCACACATAAATAAAACCTGCGTTCAGCTGGGATTCCACAACACACTAAACTCTACTCTCAGATCTGCTCTCCTCACTCTCTCTCTCTCTCTTTCTCTCTCTCTCCCTCTCTCTCTCCCCCCCTTTCTCTCTCTCTCCCTCTCTCTCTCTCCTACCATATTTCTCTCTGTCTCTCACCCATCACCCCATAGCCTTTTTCTCTCTCTCTCCCTTTCTGTTTTAATCTCTCTCTCTCTCTCTCTCTCTCTCTCTCTCTCTCTCTCTCTCTCAGTCTTTCTGCCCCTCTCTCTCCTCTCCCCCCTCTCCCTGATGCCCCTGAATGTCTCTCAGAGGAGCAGCAGTAGTTCTCTGGATCGTTTTGGCAGAGTTCAGGCCCCTCCATCCCTCCAGAGTCGTTCATTCACAGTCCGGTCCTGAGATACCCATTACCAAATTACTGGCCCCCTTCTCTCTCTCTTTATTTCCCCTTCTCTATCTCTCTATCCCACTCTCTCTCTCTCTCTCTCTCTATTTCCCCCTCTTTATCTCTCTTTCCCACTCTCTCTCTCTCTCTCTGTTTCCCCCGTCTCTGTTTCCCCCTCTCTATCTCTCTTTCCCCACTCTCTCTCTTTATTTCTCCCTCCCTCCCTTTTTCCCCCTCTCTCTCCCTCTCTTTCCCCCTTTCT
>JBBPCZ010000002.1:2931001-2957562 GCA_037974445.1 Brycinus macrolepidotus | reverse complement strand
TTCACCTCCACTGTAAAGAAATCAGAATCTCTACAATGAACCGTTTCACACTAAACCCACCTTGAATGAATTTGTTTACATTGCAACCATGGGTGGAATTTCCCTTTATGTTTAAATGTATAAAAATGACTGCCTGTGTGTTTTTTGTGCTGTATCCTTGGCCTAGTCACAGGTCTGGCTGGGCCAGGGTCATCTGCAGAGAATTCGAACCTGAAATTTTGAAAAATGGATGGAATTGCCCTTTAATTCCACCCACCTCCCATTATGCCTGCATGCGTTCTGCAAAAGCTCTGTAGGATTTAACACCGTGGCTCGCCGCTAATTAATAATGGATACAGCCACGGGCAAACTGAAATTTTAATTCTTCATTTTTCTCCCACACTCCTCTTTTTTTATTCCTGCCTTCATTCCTGTTGTGATTCATCTCGGTAAGGATGGCACAGCGGCGCGGCTGTCCTCGTGGCCTGATGAACGTAAAGCAGATACGACGTCTCAGGCCTCAGATTTCCCTCCGTCGCTGTTATTTATCGCTCACACCCGCCGCAATTACTGCAGGGGAGGCTAATCGATTATGACAAAGAAGCCCCCCGTCCCGTCCACATCCAAACGCCATGACTCAAATGTTACACAGCTGATGCGGCCACGCGATTTCACCTCCGGCATTGAGATAAATCGCAAGAAAGCCTGAATTTGCTGATATTCTTAAAAAAATGGGTTTCTTCAGCACAGTCACAGCCTGTCGCTGGCGATGAGGCTATCATTGACAATCAAATGCTTAAATATTCATTTTTTTCTCCTCCTGAACACCAAATGTTGTTTCTTTCTGTTCTGACAAAGCCTGAAAGACTCCATCTGCAGAGCCTGCACTGACTGTCATATGGTGCCCCATCCCTCTCCCAAACCCCAGCCTGATCCATCAAACGCTCAGCACTGTTTCATGCTCTCTCTCTCTCTCTCTCTCTCTCTCTCTCTCTCTCTCTCTCTCTCTCTCTCTCTGCAGGTGTTTCTCCAGGTCTGACCATTTGGCTCTGCACATGAAGAGGCACATCTGAGGGAAAGGAGGAGAATGAGAACGAGGGAGAGCAAGAGAGGGAGAGAGGGAGAGCGAAAGAGCGAACAAGAAGAGGCTGGTCATCCAGAGAAGAAGACCCCTGTGGAGAAAAAAAAAAAAAAAACAAAAGGAAAGGAAAGAAAAGCTCGAGCTTCCTGAGAGGGAAAAGGGGGGAGTGCGAGGCGATTCCGAGGGCAGCGCTCACCGGACTCCACAGAAATCCACGCCATTCTCTCATTTTTTTGGATCCGTTTGATTAGCCCGAGATCTCGGGAGACACTGCCAAACTATTGCTGTCGTCTGGTTTCTTTCTTCTCCTCACTATTGCTCTTCTTTGTACAGTCAAATCAAAGCTCCACAGCTACGGAAACCAGACCACCTGCCAAACGCCACATCGTGTACAAAAAAAACCCCACACACATCACCTTTGACCACAAACAAAACAATAAAAAAACAAAAAAAATACAAAACAAAACAATGCTTTTGCTGTAGAAATGTAAATCCCAGAGTCGTTGCCTTTTGGAAAGTTCTCTTCCCTCTCCTTGCGGCGAGGATTCGTCATGGCGATGCCTCGGTGCCACGGGCGGCGGGCTCGCCAGCTTTGGAAGACCACATTGCCAAAAGAGACCTCCTGGACGATGACCGGCAGAGCCGGTGGGTCAGAAAAAAAAACAACAAACAAAAAGAAAGAAAGAAAGAAAAGCGAGGCCCAGGCTGGCCTCTCTCGCTCTCCAGCTTCGGGGCACGCCTCCCTCTCTCATTTTTAGGCGCCTGTCACCTGGCGGGCAACGGAAACAAATGCGCAGCGACACTTTCTTGCCTTTGTTTTTTTGGTTTTGTTTTTGTAAAAGACAGTGTTACAAAAAACAAACAACAACAACAAAAAGATTGTTTCTGAACTGAAAACGTCTTATAAAAAGGGAGGACTTTGCGTACACGAGCATGAATGTGCACACGGGCACAGGGAGCCGGCGGGGCGGCGCTCCTCTGTACGCACGACAAGGTTCAATTCAGTGGCACCTATCGAGTCCTGACAGGGGCTCGGAGAAACAGACAAAGGCCGAAAGGACCTGGGCTACACTGGCTCGCAACGAAAATGGGCCCTCGGGTCTCCGTTCCGGAAGAAGGGGCTTTATCGACACTGGAAATGTTCGCTGGCTCTGGAGCTATGAAGACCCGTCTCCAGCTGCCAGGGCTGGAGGAGAAGGAGGAGGGTGGAAGGCAGGCAGGACGTTCTGACTCTTGGACTGGAGACGCCTGCTGGCATCATAAACCACCCCCCACCCCCCAAAAAGGAATAAAATAAAACAAAAAAAAAAAAAGACCACAGTGGCGTCAGGCCAGACGAACTTTGCCTGTTTCATATCCATTGTCTGCACTGACTTTTTCCAATGTTCTCTCTGTGCTTTTTTTCCATACAGACAAAAAAAACCTCTTAAAAAAAACTAAAATGTCAAAAATACCACAAGGAAACAAAAAAAAACACAAAACATTAAAAATATAAACAAACAAATCTCTCTCACATAGATGCGCGCACGCACAGGATGGTTTCTTAGCTCACGGCTCTTTTTTCTGACGAAAAAAAGAATAGAAAAGTCATGGGAAAAATAATTACGGAGTTAATGAACAGAGTTCGAAACAAAACACTGCATGGCAGCCTCTCTCAAACACACACACACACACACACACACACTTTATACACACGCAGATTGCTTCCCGGCATTATTTGTTCTACTCCAATATCTCCGCAGTAGGGGGGGGTTTGGAGCGTTTCTTTGTGCCCCAAGTCGAGCTTTGATGCGGGAACGCGAGAGCTATCGAGGCCCAGACTTAGCTCCAGCTTAACGAACGGCTTCAAGTCTGCGTGCTCCTTCCCAAGCCTACCTAGTGACCCCAGTGAACCTTCCTCCCCATTAGGTCGAGGGAGATCCAAAGCCATCGAAACTGAAACGGACCCAATATGGACATCAGGGGAACCTCGCAAATACGATCAATACCAAAAACCTTCAAAAGGCCAGGCGTCGCTTTCCATACGAAGCCTGCTGGGGGCAGCTCCCTCAACACACACACTTGCGCGTGTACACAAACAAACATACTTTTCGATTACAAGGACATAACAATCTGCTCTCTAGGTGAACCTGGAATTTTTTAGCGACTCGGTTTTGGATTTGTACGCTCAAGACCTGTTTGTGTTGGGGTTTTTTTCTGTTTGTTTTTCTTTGGCTTCTTGTTTTTGTTCTCCACTGAGATGCAAAGGATGCCAAAATCGAAGTGGATTGACCCCTCCCACACCCTACGTACAATCAACTTTCGGGGTTACTGTGTGGCACTTTCCGCTAGAGGCGGCACGCGTTCGTGATGATTGTACTTCTTGTCGATGCAGGGCACATTCCATGAGGAATACCGCTATAGTGTCATATTAGCATTGTGAATAACACTACACACCCCATTTAAGGAGTTGTGGGACACCAGGGTCATTTTTTCTTTTACCGGTTCCATACAGCAAGATTGAATTCAGAACATTTGAGGATCGCCCCCACTAGGGTCAGGAAAGGTCTTCGACTGATTTCAGCGATACCTCCCCTTTTGAAACTCGGCCGTGTTGAATCTAGTCTCCCACAACTCTTAGGGTACCTAGGCTTCGTGGAGGTTCCTCCAGTTCCAGAGAAAGCAACCACCAGAAAACAGTGTCATGGTCAAAGGAACGTCAGAGGAGCATACAGCCTCTAGCATAGTCCGTTCGGAAATGTACATTGCCACTGTAAATGCAAAACTAAATGCGAAGAGCTTATTTTTTTGCCAAGAAAAAATAATTATAACGTTCCGAGACGTACCAAATGAATACAACGTAGGCCAATCCAACAGGATAGCAGACGCTACAGAGTTTTGCCCCTTCCCCCAACCACCCCGTCCCACCTCCTCTCTCCGCACCACAGCAGTGACTGATGCACAATCATCTGCAGGAACATCCAACACACTCGAACACTTTTGCCCAAAGATTTGCGAGAAAACTGCTGAGTGTTTGACGAAAAATGTTTAAAAAAATGACAGAGAGAAAGGGGGTATTTTGTTCGTTCTTGCTTTGTTGACCACTTAAAGAGATGCTATGCCCTCCCCCAAGGCAGACCAAACCCGATCCCATTCCTGAACATCAGTGTGTAACCACTGCCATGGTCGTTGGGTATGTGTGCTTGTAATATAGTCATGCCGGTTTGCTTGCCAGGCCGAGGGTGATTTTCCTTTTATTCTTTTCAGAGTAGCGGTGCAGCAGCAGCAGCGAAGTAGTCGCACTGGTTTTAGTACATTGCATATATTACCGTGGAGTTTAATCTTTCTGAAGAACGTGGAGGGGAACGAGAGTCTTTGGAAGGTCACGGTTGCCTGTTGAGGCGGAAAAGCTTGACTACATCAAATCTCAGAAAAACTTCCCCAGTCAATTCCCATTTATTTGGACACTTTCAGCCATGTTTGGCAGGCCAACTAAAGCCCTGGGAGTCTGTAAAAGAACAAAAGGTGTTTTTTATTTATTTTATTTATCCTGTCAAATCAGGGCACAGTTCAAGTCACCTTCTTTTGAAACGACTCCCCTGTCGGCCTTCGTCAAGCTTTTTCGGGCATGCGGATGAGAACTATTTTTCCGAAAAGGGCAACCGGCCTTGGATGACTCTGGCTCCTCCCACTCACAGACTGTAGGTGTTCCGTTTGTTAGTTTGAGCAGAACTTTAAACAGAAGCATTTCAATACATACCATACGCACTTTGTGTGTACTGCTACAGTAGCTTAGTCTGTCAATCCGCACCACTGTCGATCGTACACTTGTCATGACTCCTGTCCAAGGTGCACCAATCGCAGGACCACATGAGCTACTCTTTTTTATTGCAGGTCTGGAAAATTAGGGTGAAATCCTGCTGAGACTATTGGGATTAGGACCCTAATTTTATGTCAGATTGGACAGCCCTAATCGGACAAAATTAAGAGGGTCAGTAGTCATGTAAGCTTGGACACTGTCAAATCAACTCCTGGAAAGTTTATCTTGGCTTTCGTGGCAAAACATCATCTATGGAATGATAAAATACATGGATTTTATTCCAGGTCATTTTGGATCATTTCTATTGGTCCGATTGCTGTGAAATACTCATGTAGTGTAAAAGGCAACTTTTTGAATTGTATGAAGAGGTAATAAAGGGTTACAAGGTTTTGACATGACAGTGCCAACACATGAGCCCAGGTGTCCCAGGATAGCATGTAATGGGTTGTATAGGAGTATGTCATTTAAAAGGGAACTCCCCTGATTTTTCTACATTTCTACATGGTTGAGATGTAAACAAAGTAGGTTTGGTGTGATATTGTTCATTGTAGAGAAACTTACTGACTCTTTCTTTACAGTGATGGAACCAGATGTCTCCAACTCAAATTTGGCCAATTCATTTACTTATCGAACCCCAATGAAGCTCCACATGTCTCTGAGTGTTTAAATGGATGTAGATGATGGTAAAATAGTGGCAAATCTGAACAAATTCAGCTTTTTGGAGGGACTATTTTGTCTCACCACGTCCTGCATATGTCCCTCCAACATGAATGTATTATTTTTGGCAAACATTTTTCTCTCTAAACGGTTGTAAAACAATGTCTCAGGAGTCAGGCAGTGGTTCATGTGAGGAGGCTATTAGAGACTTCTTCAGACATCTGGTTCCATTCACGACCATTGTAAAATTTTCCAACCCCATTGTTGGGATTCCCCTTTAATGCTGATTTCACTGCATATATCATAAAATAACAGTTCTCCTCATGACTCTTATTGGCTTCCACCAAAATTAGCATCACTACGCTCATGTCCTGCGATTATTTAGTGCATCTTGGAGTCAGTCTCTGTCTGCTGTGCTTGTCCAAACTCGATGTGTCAGTATATACAGGATTCACCACACGTTTCCTTTCCTTTCGCTATGTCTCTCGCCCCCCATCCTGTCTCTCTCCCTCTCCCTTCTCGTCTGTCTCACCCTGCATCAGCAGGACCGCCGCCAGCTGCTCCCAGATCAGCTCCTAGGGACCCTTCAATTACAATGCCGTCGCTTTCGCAGAGAGCATGCCGTGTGTGTGACCTTTCACTTGTGAACGTCCCGGGCAGTCCACTAACCAGGGAGCAACTTAACCCAACGACAGACCTCAGCTGACACGCTTCTCTCCTTTGACGGGGTGCTTTCCTCTTCGGCCACTTTCCTCCGCCGGCCCACCCGCAGGGCTCGGCCGCCGACAGCTTAGCGCAGGTTGAGTTGGAAAACGAAAGGGAGTTCAGTATACACCATCCTTCGTTCATGGTGGTGGGATGAAAAATGTACAAAAAACAACAAAAAAACACACCATTTGTACAAGATGTAGTTTCTAGCTAGAGCAGGGCCCCCTACTCCACTATCTCCACCAACATCATCATCATCATCATCATCATCCTCACCCCACCTAGACACACCACTACCACCCTTCACCTCCTGCTACCTTCACGCTCACTTCCTCACATTTTTTTTTTTGTTATTATTATTTGTTTGTTATTTTGTTCGGTTCCTTTGTTTCTCCGTTCTTCTCCTTTTTAATTTGCTGTATAAAGTGTTTAAAATATTATTATTTGTATGATATAATGTTAGTATGGTAATGTTCTTTATTAAGGAAGAAGATAAAATTTATTTTTGTTACTGGTCTGTTTCATAATTCTTTTTTAAATTGGTATTGTAAGATATCTATGCAAGAACTGTTCAGTGGAGCATTTTTATTTAAGAATGTAATATGTGTAATAAATGGTAGAATCTGAACATCATGGTGTAATGTCTTTTTCAAAGTGTGGAGGAATGGGCATTGGGGGGGGAGGGGGTGTTGGGAGTGGGGGGCTGACAGGACAAGAAGTCTTTTCTGATGTAGCTACCAAACTTCCAAAATTATCAGTCTTTTCATTCTTCTCCCAGCAAAGAGGAAGACAGGGCAACAATGGCTCTCTTTATAGCTCCTATTAACGACTCCTTTTGTGCTCAACAGTTATTCTAAAGAGTGTGGAGCCACTGTTAAGAGTGCACTGTTACTCCTGTATCTCTACTGCTGGCTTTTTTTGCCATTTATGATAAATTAGAGACTCATCCCCCACCCCCACCACCCCTCCCATGTAACTCGACTCCTTTAGGGACAACTCCGTGTCCTTTAATTAGAGCCATAACCAGTTCACCAGCGACTAAGCCGCCATTTACAAGGCCCATGCCCATGACTTACAGATTAAAAGGCGTAATCGAATAACTAATGGCTAATTAGAGAGTAATTATGAGGAAGAAACGGGTGATTCTACAGCGCTCCAGTCCTGTTAATGTCTTCCAGTGAGCATTTTTTTTCTCCTCAGTCATCGTTGCTTATGGTCGTAATTGAAATTTGCAATGTCACTTGTCAGGCTCAGACAGTGACTTGGAGGCGCAGTTCAATTTGGAAAATTAAATTCCTCACTTGACTTATTTCCACTTGTGTTGGAAGGCTGTACTGTAACTGTTAAAGGTCTTTCATATTCCATACACTCGCAGAAACAAATGCACCAAAAAAGTATCCTCTGAGCAATGCCATGGAATTTGTAGGGGGTTTGCAAATGTTTGAAACTTAAGAACAAATCTGACCTGTAGCTGTCAACTCAGTCCAGCCTGAATTGTACTACCAAATTTGAAACCCAAACCCAACCCGGCCCAGCCCAACTAGTACTTCTTAATTTTAAACCTAGCCTGGCCCGACTAGTACTGCTGAATTTGAAACCCAAACCCAACCCAGCCCAACAAAAGTCATGTATAAGAAAACAAACCCAAACTCTATGTGGAACTTGAAAAAATAGCCCAAATCCTGTCTGAATTTAATATCTAGATGTTGGGTTCTGAAGAGGTTTGGGTGGATTTTTCCTGTGAAACATTGTTTTTATTTAACAAGAGCAAAGAGGCAAATAACCTTCATAAGGCCTCGTTTCCATTGGGCTAAAAGAAACAGGCCTGAGCTCCACTGTCATTTTCTTTGTCTGCATGTCGGCAATGTCAGCTGTCAACCTCCTTAACACAAAAAGACTGAACCCCAGCCACAGTAATACTCCCCAGTAATACTCCCATTGACCAGCAACACCTCAGCTCATTTCCTCCACAGAGGTGGAGTTTTATCCAGCCTCCCTTGACAAACACACATCACCCGCTTTCACGGCTCAGCCTGTTAGAAGAGGCAGTTTCGCTCAGCTGATTTTTCCGTCATCGACTGTCACTCATTTGGGGCAGCAGACAATAAAGTTCTATAAAATGCACTGGAAGAAAAGGGAGAATGAGATGAGGAGTGAAAAAAACTGACAAGTTGTGCTAGCTTGGCTCTGAACAATGGTGTAAAGGCACTGAAGAGATCAGAACAGCCAACATGTGGATATGAACATACAGACGTATAAAAGAGCAGCTGCACTACAGACAGTCTGGGCTCCAGGCTTGTGCCCAAAATGTGTTTTAAAAGGGCTTATGTTTGAAAAGTTATCCCAGAGGGTCCTGGGATCGATTCATGGTCAGGGCGGCCAGGTATCCTTTCAGTATGGAGTGTGCATGTTGTCCCTGTGTCTGTGTGGGTTTCTGTTGAGAACTCTGGTTTCCTCCCACAGTCCAAAGACCTGCACATCAGGTGGACTGGAGATGCTAAATTGCTGCTGGTTTTTCTGCCTTTGGCTCCTCAGGTTCCAGCATCCCCCCCCCACCCTGGTCTGGATAAGCGGCTTGGATGGATGGATGGATGGATGGATGGGTTGATAGACAGATGGATGGATAGATGGATAGATGGATTTAATGGATGGATGGATGGATGGATGGATGGATGCAATGCCCCCAAAAACATACTTTATATTAGTCGTGTGTGCACTAATGCAACAATGTATGCATCAACAGCCTACCTACTGATGATGTATTCAATGTTACAGCTGTATTACAGCACCACAGTTTATGTAACTTCATGTTAATGTAATGACACAAGTCTATCCTAATGTATTTACATTAGTTGCATTATTGTCATCCATTTGCAACAACTGACACATCACCAGTAGTTAAGTTGCTACTGCATGTAACAGGTTTTAGGAATCACAATTGAAAATGGTCTCTGCTTAATTCCATGTGCTATTTCATCATTTTGTGTTTTTATTCTGATTTATTGCTATTTAAATCAGTCAAATAAGGCTAAATATGAAGGCTGGCCTATTTAGGGGTCTCCATTTCTTGTGGTTTGTGGGGGGGGGGGTCTGTGCACAGTATGCAGTATTATTGTGTACAAAAGACATATTTTCTCAGTTAGTCAGATATGATAAGATCAAGATCAAGATCACCCTTTTTGCTGGGTCTCTGATGCACCCTGTCACAACTAAACATCCCCCCCCCATCAGAAGACACGGGACATTCATTAACGTAAAACACACCCTCATGCCCTTGTGCATGCCAAAATTAGCGTGTTGATTAAAACGCCGCTGATGTGATTATTGGTGTAATGGGGCTATACCCCCCCAGCCCACCCACTTACAACTGAGGCTCTCTAACAAAAGGTCATTTAATTAAGCAGGTGATGACTGAAGATGTAGGGCGTGATTTACAGAGTGTCACAGCAAGTGTCTCGCGAGACTGGCTATAAAAATGACAAAAATCTCTGGGCGAAAATAAAAAAGAGAAACGATTGGTGTCTGTTTCTAAATGCCAGACATTCGTTGTTCCACACCGTACAAAAGCCAAATCTAACCATAACACAGATGTTTGAAGTTTGTAAGATGTTTTGGTAACGAAGTCTCAACTGTTTATTGCAGTTTTAGAGTGAATCCTTCAGCAAACACTTCAGTTCAAAGTACGACTTTGATTATTAATGGAGAAAGTGTTTAGCTTGCTACAACCTTTTAACCTGTTTAGCATGCTATCTTTTAGCCTAGCCTAGCAAGCAGCATAACAGCCAATTCACAGCACAGTGGATTTTAGTGACTTAATTAATTGTATTGAATTAATTGTATTTAGACAGAAATTAGTCTGTCAAAAGTGTGCATATATTGGGTATTTTATTGGCTTTAGCCAGTCAGATTTTAAGACCAAAATATCAAATGTAGGCAGTTCTCCACTGACCCCACATGTGGTCATTCAGCTGAGACATGTCTGAAGTCCAGTTTTTGCTTCTTTAGTTAGAACTAGAACACTAGAAGACAATAGTTAACCAAATATTTGTAAAAACAGACAAAATTTCTCTTGACTCACCTAAACCTCACTCAGATCCTAGTTAAGGTGGATTACACTTGAGGATATGGTTTAGGACACAGTGTGACTTACTGTGAGCTGTAAAAATTAAAAAATGTAGCTGAACGCTGCAGCCTGTTTACACAACAGGGTCTGTTTTCACAAACCACCTCAGGAGCAGAAGATTCCTAATTCCTATGTAGACCATCATAATAATCTGATCTGAATCTGATTCAGTATGATTCCTTCGTGAAGACCTGTCCTAATGTTCGTCTGAAATGGCTGCCTGTAGTTTTGGTCATTTTTACGGTTTAAAGTAAGTCATCCTGTGTCCTAAACCCCAACCACAAGTCTGCTCCACCTTAATGAAAAGCCGGATGCGGTTTGAGTGTTTTGAGAGAAGTTTTGGTGAAAAAGTTCTGAGATATGAGGTTTATCATGGTATCAGTGATGAACAGAGAATGTGTGCTGGCACAACCAAGGAGTAAACGTTGTTTCAGTGGGAAGGTGGTGCGTCCTGAACACAGGAAGGATCAGGAGAATAATATTTACTACCGTGGAGATGATGACCTCTGGTGAGGGGGGGGGGACTGAAAAGCCCAGGCCCAGCACAGGAAATGCTCTCCTTCCTGATGAACCGGAAACATGAAAGAAGGGGAAGCAGGGTAGTTTCATTAACACATGCTCCACACAATATAAGCCTTCCAGCACAGACGGCACTGCTCTGCTGCCCAAGAGCTTCCTCTCAGGGCCCCCAAAATGAATATTAGGCCTAGCAAATGGAGTAGAAATCAAACAGAATTTATTTAGCTTGTATTTGAAACGGCTGAAATTGTGAGTTACTGAGCGGGGAAAAGCATTTACATTTGTTAATTAGACCACTCACTTGATAATTCAGTTACACTTCATTTTGAAGGTTCACTGTAGAGCAGCGTCTCCCAGTCCTGCTCCAAACAGCCCTGATCCAACTAATCAGCTTATTAACAAGCCCTCACTGAGCTGAAGGGGGGGGGTGTTAAGACAGGGAAGGCAGTAAAATGTGCAGGGCAATGAGCCTCAATGAGCCAGATGGGGAAACACTGCCTAAAGGAGGCTTTTAAAATTTCTGTTTTATTCAGCTTCTCCATAAACTTCCTGAAATAACCCTAAAACTAACCCTAACCTTAACCCAAAGTCTAATCTTAACCCTAACCTCAACCCAAAGTCTAATCCGAACGCTAACCTCAACCCACACTCACTCTAAAACTAACTCCAGCCTCAGCCCAAAGTCCCTAACCCTCAACCTAACACTCTAAAACTAACCCTATACTCAACCTAGTCTTTTTCTAACCCCAACCTCAACCCAAAGTTTCATTCTAACCCTAATCTTGAACCTATCACTCACTCTAAAACTAACCCTATCGTCAACTGAAAGTCTAATCCAAACCTTAAAACTAAACCTAACACTCACTCTAAAATTAACCCCATTCTTAATCCAAAGTCTAATTCTAACCCTAACCCTGAACCTAACACTCACTCTAAAACTAACCCCAACCTCAACCCAAAGTTTAATTTTAGTCCTAACCCTAAGCCTAACACTCACTCTAAAACTAACCCCAACCTCAACCAAAAGTCTAATTTTATTCCTAACCTTAAACCTAACACTCACTCTAAAATTAACCCCATCCACAGCCCAAAGTCTAACTCAAACCCCAACCTCAACACAGTTTAATTCTAACCCTAACCCTAAACCTAACACTCACTCTAAAACCAACCCTAACCTCAACCCAAAGTCCAATTTTAATCCTAACCCTAAACCTTTCACTCACTCTAAAACTAACCCCATCCACAGGCCAAAGTCTAATCCAAACCCCAACCTCAACCCACAGTTTAATTCTAACCCTTACCCTAAACCTAACACTCACTCTAAAACCAACCCTAACCTCAACCCAAAGTCTAATCCTAAACCTAACACTCACTCTAAAACTAACCCCAACTTCAACCCAAAGTCTAATTTTAATCCTAACCCTAAACCTTTCACTCACTCTAAAACTAACCCCATCCACAGGTCAAAGTCAAATCCTAAACCTAACACTCAATCTAACACTCACTCTAAAACTAACCCCAACCTAAACCCAAAGTCTAATCCTAACCCCAACCTCAACCCAAAGTTTAATTCTAACCCTAACCCTAAACCTAACACTCACTCTAAAACCAACCCTAACCTTAATCCAAAGTCTAATCCTAAACCTAACACTCACACTAAAACTAATCCCAACCTCAAGACAAAGTCTAATTCTAATCCTAACACTAAACCTAACACTCACTCTAAAACTAACCCTGACCTTAACCCAAGTCTAATCATAACCCTAAATTAATTTCCACCTAATCCTGACTCTACGGCTAGGCTTAATTTGAACCCAAAATTAATCTAATCCCAGCCCTAACCCCTAACCTAGGGTGTCTGAAGAAAATAAAAAAACAGACTCAGTGACCTGGTAAGTATCAGGTGAGTTGAATCAGGTGTGTTTGAGCAGGGAAATCACCAAACCGTGCTGGACAGCAGACCTCCAGGACTGGATTGGAGCGTCCCGGCCCTAATCTAACACTTACTCTAACACCACCCTAAGGGTCCAGATGTGATCTTGTAATGAGAACATCTGGGGACAACCATGAGAAATTTGGGGTGGAAACTTGGACAAGCTCTCTGAATGGAGACTGAAAAAAATGTATCTTAATCCCTGTCAGAGTATTCACCCTCAAGTTCTCAAGGTTTCTCCATATGATGTCCACCAAAATGATCTTTGTTTCAGAGATAAAAATACTTTTAGCCCAACATCACACTGATGGTGGATTCTTTATTCGGAGAAAGACTGGAGAACTCCTGAGGGTCCTGTAAAGTACAGAGGTGGAAACATCATGGTCCGGAGCTGTTTTTCTTCCAGCCTACATTTGTGGACGGGACCATGAGCTAAGAAATGTGGATGCAAACCTGCAGGAGCCTGCAAAGAACCTTCTCCAACAATAACACTTCTGAAACACATCAGCCATCTTTTGAAGGAAACAACAGCCTTGGGATAGCCTGTTGAAAACAAATGCCACTTTGACTTTGACAAGGAACTTTATATAGTTTGAAGTGTCCAAATATGTTTCATAACCCTGTAAGTAATGTGTGTCTGATAATTCTGAAGTATTGCGACTGCTTCTTGTGTCTAAAAATGGGGCTAAAATCGCTCGGCTCTTTCCAGAAACAGAGTAGTAGTGAGCAAGTTTACGTTCCATATCCAGTTTTCTGAAGTGAGGAGAAGCTTAAAAGCCCATTTCAGATGTAGGAGTGCAGCATGAAGTGTGAGAACAATCTCAAGATGCAGTATGCCCTGCTGGAGAAGAAACAACATCAAGCTGTGCTGTCCATTGTGACCTCCTTCCAAGAATAGCAGGAAGGAAACTCGAGTGCAGCTGTGTGGAGCGGTCTGCTGAGTGCTGCTCACACTCCAAAATAATGTTTTCAGGGTGCTGGCACTTAAGCATCCAACAGGAAATGGACAAGAACAGGGGAAAAATAGGCATGTTTGCTAAACAGCCAGAGCTGGTTCAGGATTATGGAAATGGATCACCTTAAACAGGCTTTAAAAATAGACCACCAAGGACCCCCTCCACATCAGCAAACCAAGCTCCTCTGACCGAGCCGAGCTCCACCAGCCTCAGGTGCTCTCCAACGAGAAGCAACCCCATCCAGCGGCAGATTAGCCTGCTGTTTAATTAGCTTAGCAACTTAGTGCCTGGCTTTTGCCAGTTCAGTCCAACAGCCTTGAGAGGCAGCTTAGCGGAGCCAGGCAGAGTTTGCCAACTGGACCCGAGACCTGCACGGAAAAAAAAAACAGCTCGCTAATTTCTATTATTAAGGAGAATAGGAGTGGATTACACTGGCAGCCGAGCACGAAATTCGAGGCAGGCATGTTTGTGTGAGGAGACAATCTCCTCCGAAAGGTGCTTAAATGCAGATTTACCCACATTTGAATTTCAATGGAAGTCACCGGGTTCTTCATTTATAACCCACAATGCACAATGCATGAAAATGGTCTGTATCGACACTGTGGTGGCACCAACTGTGCGTGAAAAAAACAATGAATCAGCCCAAATGAAGGTCACATTGTGACATACACACACATCCACATGTGTCGGTGCTTCCACTGGTGCAAGGAGACGGATGACTGGACTCCTGAACATCTTTATTGAGCCCCTGATACCAGTACCGTGGTGCACCCATGACACTCAGATTCAATTACTTAGCCTCACCAGTTAGTGTCCATCAACACTTCCCACATCTCCCTGATGTCTGTCTATCTCCCTCTTATTTATAGTGCAGCTCTTCCCAGGAAATGGATACTTAGTCTGCAACATGATATATTCATTGTTTGTCATTCTAGGGGAAATAATCAAAATCATTACATTCTGGTGACATTCACAGCGTGATTTTTTTTTGGTCTGCCTGAGAGAGCGCACTGCTCTGTCTTCAGCCGCAGAATGTGGAGGCTACATAGTTTTGCTCCCATTTCAAACTGTAGAAGGTTAAATGTGCTCGAGTCACAGGATTTTTATCAGTGTTAAATATATGTGAGCCACAGGCTACTAATCACTGCTAAATATGCTTGATTCACCAAATTCTGATCGAGGTTTAATGTGCTCAAGCCACAGGATTTTAACTGCCATCAAATGGAATTACAATCATGGTAAATGTGTTGGGGCCACATGATTCTGTTTACTGTTAAATGTACTTGAGTTACGGTATTCTGATCAAAGTAAATTTGTTAGGGCCACAGGATTCCGATTAAGGTTAATGTGTTCGAGCCACAGTATTCTAATCAAAGTAAATGTGTTGGTGTCACAGGATACCGATCACAATACATTTGTGTGGGCCACAGCATTCCAATCATTGTTAAATGAGATAAAGCCACTAAATTCTGATAAAGGTAATTTTTTTTAGAGTCACAGGATTTCGATCACTGTTAAAAGTGTTTGAACCCTGGGATTCCAATCACGGTAAATTTGTTAGAGCCACGTTATTCCAGACACTGTTAAGTGAGTTCGATTCACAGGATTTAGATCAAGGTAAACTTGTTAGAGCCCACAAGATTCCGTTTACTGTTAAATGTGCTTTAGCCAGGGGATTCCGATCAGGGATAAATGTGTTTGAGTCACAGAATTTTGATGGCTGTTAAATGTTTTCGAACCGAGGGATTCAGATCAAGGTAAATGTTTTAGGGCCACGGAATTCCAACCACTGTTAAATTTGAACCAAGAGATTCAGATCAAAGACAATTTGTTAGATCTACAGGATTCTTATTACTGTTAAATATGCTCAAGCCACAGGATTCTGTGTTCTTAACCAAGCTCTTAACTGTGTTCAAGTCAAGACATGAAATACTTAAATAGGTGAAGAGCTGAGGCACAATTAATTGCAATTACAATGGGTACAATGTTCCGACAGTGATGATTTGTTTAAAATCTTTAAATCTTTAAAGTACAGTCATATTATGCAACTCTTTTAGACATTAGCAGGTAGAGTGAAATGTTTCAGATGGAGAGTTTATTCAGTATTTTTCCAGGGCCCAAAAGATCCCATTTAGACCTCTGAGTGGTTCTGGGTATGTCACTACAGTGTCTGGTTATGTTTTGTCTCAGTGATTTAGACTCGGCGATGTCTGGATAAAGCCTCTTGATTGCAATTTCGGCCTACAGTTCCCTGATAGACCTCATCCACCACTTCTAAATGGAGTCCATTATGATACTGGTATTGAGCTTGTGATTAACATCCAGGCAGTCGATTCCACAGCCCTGAGTAGGAGGACTTTCTATGATCGGAGAGAACCGGGCGCGGTATCTTCCGCACGCAGGCACCTCAGTGTTCGATCCAAGCATGCAGGTGTTTACTGAACTGCCAAAGGTCAAGGCTCAGCAGGGTTAGGGGTTACTGAGAGGGTCACCTGCTCTGAGAGCTTTAGGCAAATCTTCTTATTTGTCCGGACAGCCTTGACTCGATAAGTGAGGCAATTACAGAGGGTGGTTAAGAGAGCTAGACAAAACATACTTCTAAAAACTTATCTCTCAGTGACAGTAGCTGAAGGGCTAGTGAAGATGTGGACTCCTTAACCTTTATTTTCCGCCCTCTCCTTCCGGCCTCACACATGCAGGCTAAAACAATTTCAGCTCTTAAATAAAGCTTCCAGCTCTTTTTTACTGCAGGTTTCCCGTCATGTTTCATAAAAGTGCAGGTTCACACTGCCATCAGAAAAATGCAAGGTGCACTGCCTTTTGTTCCTGGGGAGTCTACACTGCGTTTTTTTTTTTTTTTTTTTGAATGCTGCTTCAGGTTGCTTGTGAGACTATCTGTCTTGAGCTAACTATCCTGTCACTACATCCAGACAGAAAGTTTAACGTGTACTAGCAGTGCTGCTAGCAAAACTAAGTAAAATGAGAAAAATGTAGCTGTTTGATTTCAATCCGTGAAACCACACAGTTCTGAAAAACTCAGCTACTGTGATTTCAACTCATTTGTGTGCATTGAGGATTCGACCACTGGGGGAATGCTGTGCTGCTTTACATCATTACTTGGTTTTGCACTGTTTGTGGTATATTAAGGATTTGCTTTGAACTTCCCTCCCCCCTTTTGTCCGTTCTTGACTGGGAACTGGCCAAGAAACTTTGTGGAATTGACTGGGCTACAAAAATTGACTGGGTCGTGTGCTGGGATACTCTTCACTGAGGTACTGGAATTTGACTAGGCCTCGGACCTTAGACTTTGCACCATGGTGGTGGAGTTTGATTAAGTAGTGAGTCAAGGAATTTGGTAGCAGCAATTGATCAGATTAACTGTCTCCAAAGAGACACCTCCAGCTTAGAAAAAATGCTCGCGATGTTGACTGCTCAAGTGTGAAAACATTGAGCAAATCATGTCTCTCCCACTGAAAATGATGGGAAATATGTGCCTCAGTCTGCATTCACTGCACACAGTGTCCAACATCCATGGAACTCTCCACGCCATCAGCGAAGTAGGTACCTAAATAAGCCTGAACATTTAATTGTAAAATGTGCTGGTTAGCCAAAAAGCGTTCAAGTGGGTTTCGTGTATCGAATGCAATCAACAAATCCCATTGACCCTCCTCACGTCTTTCTATATGCCTAATAGAGTTTAGATTGTATCAGGACATTTTGACTAAGGCTGATGAAATCCTCTACTCCGATCCTATTTCTGGTGTTGCTGACTGGCCATGCTAGTAAGATCTGAGTAGTCAATACTGGTGCTTATATCTCTATCTACTGATTGCTGGGACTCATTCCTGTCACTGGGCGTCTTTATCAGACAGTAGCTGGAGTGTTGCCCCTTAAATTATTCAGGGTAAACACGTGCACATCTGAGGAGGTTCAAGAAGGCTTATCTCAAAGCCCAGCCTCTTGTTTCTCTCTGCTCTCCATCTCCAGCTTCAGCGGCCGTCCGTTTGGGCTCCATCTCTCTGCGCAGTAGCTGTCAGCCTGTGAGCTCAGATCATTGCAGCTTTATCTCCAAAGCAGTTTTTTTGCTCCTGATGGATCAGTCAGTGCGATAAATGCTCTTTTTAAATATTGCAGCTGCACATTCGGCCGATGTATATGACCCAGATTTAAATCATGGCTGTAGGAAAGCTCTGCAGATGTTCCTCCCCTAGACGACTCTTTGTTCCTTTTCCATAGCACCTCCTTTCTTCTGACAACACAAGGACCGAGCAAAGGGATGCTGGATAAGCTTCTTAAGAACAACAGACAAAATGTTGGTTGCTGACTCTCAGGTTGCAGTTCTCTCAGATCTCTCAAGGTTTTCTGAGCTTAAAACTTCTGCAGTCCTTAAAGATGAACTCTTCTGTTTTGTGCAGTGGATTGCAGTGTTTCCATTTGACCGTTGGTGCTGCAAAGCAATTGGGTCTGATCTTAGGACTTGAGTCTTGTCCAGAGTTTGAAAGACCTAAATATCCCTGCAGAGCCGCTGTACAGCATGAAAATGCATGCTGTTTTTTTTTTTTTCTGAAATCTACAACTATACCATGAATAGCCATATTTTTAGGCAGGATTTTCCAGTCTGATTCAAATGGGGACTTTGGTCTTTGGACACATGACTCAGTTTGACAGGTTAGATCCGATTCCATGTGGTTTCTTTGTCTTAAAACTGGAATGCGCGACAAAAAGTCGGTGCTGTGTGACATATTAGAGTTTAAATGCAGAGATCTGAAGCTTTAACAGACACTTAGGTGCATATAGTTAGTGTGTGTGTGTGTGTGTGTGTGTGTGTGTTTTACACTGATTTTCAATAAGCATTTGAACTTAAAGCCTCTGAAAAGACTCAAAAAACCTGAATGGTGGAGCCTTTTTAGCTCTCTGTATCTGCTGACCAGGTCATCCTGCTCTAATCTCATGCTTTGTTCGTGCTCTTAATGTGACAAAAGCTCAATGCTGTTGTGAAATATGCCAAAGTCATGCTGCTAGCCACTTATAATCATTAAAGAACGGTCACATTTATGAGCTTATTTTTGATCTTGTACCGCATGTGTCCGTATCCTTGCATGTGCACTGTTACTATGGCAACCAATGTGGCTACGCAAGATAATGCGACCACCACAGTCTCAATGTACAAATCGGATTTGGTCACCTATAATTCGAAATCTGACCACTCAAGTCTAAAATCTGATTTAAGAAACAAATCTGATTTGCCCTGCTGTGTGAACAAGTCTCATGTGTAGTTCTCATATGTCGCATGCTTGTTACAAGCTTCGCATGCCTGTGTTTAAGGTCGAATTGACTACAAATTTCCTTTTATAACATTGCTAGCTCGGTGCAAAACACTGCAAATTTCCATAGGTCATTAGCACGAAGCTAGCAGCTAACCGAACAATAAGGGGCTACTCATAAAGCAAAAAGGTTTTTGCTTTAAACATCACTATGCAGTGGCACACAACAGGTCTACATGATTTTATGAATGCATTTGGTTCTTGGGAACAATGGTGATCATGCTATTATCTGCTGGACTTTCTCTTTCAACCATAGACTCCATGCACACACAGCACAAGCTGTGTTGAAGCTCCCTGCTGTTTCAGAGCTGGAGAATCTGGAAGTTACTTTAACCTTTACATGTGGTAGACATTTCTTCAAACTTTGGGACACCACCCATTTCATGATTGCATGATAATGTTGGTGTGATTTTAGCATTTGCTGCTGGAAAACATCTTCAAACCAACCAAAGCAGACATATGAATGGCCAATTATGATCACCAAAACCGTTCCTTTGACCTTGAAAACGGAGCGTCTCCTCAGAAATCACAGGCCTGATCAAAAGTGCCTTTCTTTCTCAAGCGAACCTCCTTTCCCTGAGAGGAGTACGCAGGCATGTGCACCTGCAGTTCGTACGGAAAGAGCGAGGCCGCTAATTCCTCTCCGTGCCTAGTTTCAAATGTTAGACCAGCCTTTGAAGAGGAACTTGAAAGGAACCGATTTCTCTCACCCTCTACTCGTAAGTAAACATCCCCTGCAAATGCTTGCACAAGGCGAGAACGTGTCCCAGACTTTGGCTTTTTCTCGCTCCCTGAATAATGAAAAATTGCGAGTCACAGTTTTTCGTGCGAAGTCGCAGAGCGGGGCCCGCACGCGTTTAGCTCAGGGCTCGGTTTCTTTTTGAGGGAAGGCTGCTCGGCTGCACGAGTGGCTGGTTCGAAGTTCGGGCGGGGATAAAGTCGCTTTGTCTTCCATTCAGCTTCAGCTCTAACCTCGTGGCAGAAAGAGCGTAAAGGAAAAAAGGAGAGAGAGAGAGAGAGAGAGTGAGGAGAAAGAGGCAGGCTGTCTTGTCTTTCATCCTGTGTTTTTCCTGTGTTATCGGGCCCGAGAGGGGAGAGGAAAAGGAAGCCCTGAGTGACATACACACACTCACACACACACACACACACACACACAAACCCTCTCTCAATGGTGGTGGCGAACACACGTGTTTCCTATTTCTCAAGGTCTTTGTGCATTGTTCAGATCACAGGTGCGGATTGGAGGGCATGAGCTGTACACCGGTTCTTTGCGCTTTCTCGCCGCGTGCCATCCACAGTGAATGGTGTGACATAGTGAAACACCAGAGCTGCATTTTCTTTCATGGGCAGAAGCCTTTAAGAAACCTTTAAGGTGCTCCAGTGCAGCACCTCGACTGGAGCGTCTAATGCAGTTTGACGAGTGATTCCACCAATTTTTTCACATTTTTTTGCATCGTTAAATGGTTAAGACATAAAGTCATTCAGAGTGGTCTGGCGTGAAATGTTCTGTTCTAGAGAATCTTGCCAGATTGTTTACAATGGTGGTGATAGGAACCAGACGTCCAAAGAGCTCAACAACTATAAAAACTCCCTTGCAGAAAGTTGTTGCTTCATTTTGAAATAAATTATGACTGTTTTTCACTAACACTCAAAAATATGCCTCATGGATGATAGAATGATAAAGAAATGGGCCCTTTAAATCAAGTAACAACATGTACAAATTAGTTAAATCGTCTTTTAATATTCCTACAACAAAATCATTATCTTACATTGCATAGATTTAAGGAATTTTCACCATTTTACGCGTTATACCCCAGCTTAATTAGTATAGGAGGGTATGACATTAGAACAGGTCAGAGAAATGTGAAGGCAGTAAGAAGATGCCGTGCAATATGAGCTGCTGCCCTCTTGCTTTTGCATTTCAGCAACCAGCATCGCTGGAGATCTCCCTCAGCAACAGAAGCGGATTATGTGGATAAGGGGAATGCGAAGCATCCCACGGAGATGCAGACAAATGCAGGCCCAATACGCCCAGACAGATACCCCTGGAGTGGCCTCCGAGAGGCTCTCGTATGTTCTCACATGGCTGCGGAATGGGGAAGAGTCACCATGACAGACCGTCAACTCTGACCGCCAGCACTTTTATGACAGCTGGCCTGGTTTCTACACACACACACACACACACACACACACACACACTCTCACATTACCCAGCTGCACTTACTAGAGCCCGCCATGGCCTCAGATGACTTCGCGCTGACTAACACATCCCATTCACCGCAGCAGCAAACAAGGCAATTTTAGGATCCACGTATGCCTGCGAGCAAAACAATGGAAAAGAAGGGAGCTCATTGAGGAAATTTCACAAGCAAGCTGAAGGAAAGGGCAGGCGAGGGGCCAGGCGGAGACAAAACGATTCCATTATCTAATCGCCGGCACTACGCCGGTTCAAACTGCCTCACTAAGAACACGCGGACACCACAGAGCGGGGAGTTCAATGCGGTGTCAGACCACAATCAGATTTTCCAGACAACACATCATTGTTACCTTACTTGCCACTAGTCAAAATCGAGGATTGCAAGTTCAGGGCTCTAAAAATAGCACTAGCAACTTATCAGCCTGGCTGTGTTTCTTGCGGCGAGGAGTGGCTATGATTACTGTAACCCGACATAATGCATCTCTTTTGAATTAATCCGCAAAGGGGTCAAAGTCAAGGATTCCGAATGAGTGTCTGGGTCTTCAGATCTTCTGAGATGAGAGTGAACAACCTTCTTTACCTTTTTTTTGTATGCATGCGTAAAGACTTATCTTGCTTGATACTTTCCTTTGTTTCCCCTCCACCTCTTTCCGTTTCAATGATCCAATTAAGTCTGGGCTTACAGCTTATCTCTTGCCAGTAGCCTGGAGAAGTGAATGGGCTCTAATTGCCTCCCTTAATTGCTGTGCTGATACACCTGGAGCCAGGGCCGGGTAGCTGGGAGGTTCGCGCTCCTCCTGCGGCCCATTGTAGGCTTAATGAAGTTGCGGGATGGGTCTGCAGTCTCTGACAGAAAGGTAATCCGGCCCGGGAGGAATCCCATCTTTCTGGGGACTGCATCAGGTTCCCAGCAGAGCTTCTTTCTCCCTTCTTAATTCAGACCTTTTGCCTTTGTTCTGCTTCGGGTGTGAATCCTCCACTTTAGTTTTTGCACCCAGAGTCAGGCCTCTCCATGGATTAGCAAAGGAGGGCTCCCGAAACCTCCACACACAGACTGACCTGAGAGTCGCTCTATTGATTTGGTGTAAATTTGTGAATCGTGTCAAAATGACAGGAGATCAATAAAGATTAAAAAGCCTCAACAAGAGGTTCTTATTCGTCGCAAACCCAATGTGGTGTCTTTGAAGACTTTTTCAGGTTGTTCCAGCAACATCTGAAGTGTCTTCGGTCCTAATTGGATTATGCTTGACACTGAATAACACAACTCTGGAAGAGGTGAGACCGCAGAGCAGGGACTTGCTGTGTAATGCTTTTACAAGGCAGCTGCAAGGGATTCCCTGAGCAAGTAGCTGGTCCAAGAAACAGTGGTCTCCTGGATTACTTAGAGATTTGAATGTATGACTATTGCATATTTTCACTTTCAGACAAACAAATCAATGTGATGAAACTGCTTGGAATTTTTATGTCTGGTTAAAGGCTGAAAGATCAGCACTCTTGAAGCTGTTTCTGAAGCCACATAATACCCACAGCCATATTTTTATTTTTCATGTGTGTAAGCCTGAATGATTTATTCGTTTCAATCAGAAAACAAATGTATTAAATTTGATACAAATAAATTAAAGAAATTATTAAAAAAAAACAACAAAAAAAAACAAATACTGGAAACTCATGGAGAACTCCCTAGTGGATTTGGGGCCTAAGAGGCTGCTTAAATCACTTGTAGCAAGAAACTGACCGCAGCTGTCCAAGAATTGACTCTTCCATAGGGAAGATGCTATGATCCCTAGTGATGCCGCAACCATCCATGGCCAAGAGTCTAAGTGACCATAGCTGTCCTCACTCTCTTAGGGTGGTTAGGTTGGTCTCCCTTCTCCCCATCACTCAGTGTAATGCTAGCTAGTCTGGTTCTGATGTAACAAAACTGGCAGCTAATGTTGTCCTTTAAGCAAACTGAGCTGCCCAATGACATTGCAGTGGTGGCAGTTTGTAACGATGTGGTGGTGCGATGACTTGATGTGGAGGAAGTATGTGTTAGCCTTCACTCAGAGAGCATTGTGTAATAGAAGGAGATCTATCTGGTAGATAGGAAATGGCCAAACTAAACTGCAGGAGAAAAAATGTCCCCAAATTGCTCTTTGGGTAATTTACAGCTTCCACAGATCAGCAGGCATTCAAAAATTCTCAGGCAAGCTCATGGAAGCAGTTTCATGTTGCTAAGGGAGTCTGTGTGTCATAGGAGCGCCGGCGTGTCCTCTAGTTCGCCCTTGTCCTGATTGTTTATGCATGGGACGCGACGTGGCGCTAATACTGAGTGATTAACACCACACCAAGTGGCGGGGGATCAACTCGCGCAAGGAGACACTCGTGTGTGCTCTCAGCCAAGAAGATTGGATTGAGCGAGACACCCTCAAAGTGTTTCCTGCAATTCCGTGCCTTGGGCTGGTCTCCAACACCCTTCTTCAGCGACAGTGGCCGTCTTCCCAGTCTAACTGTCGGAGTCAAACCCCAGGTGTGGATCAAAGAGATACTTTTAAACCTCACCCTCATCAAACCTGTGGGAGCAGCCAGGTGGATGGGACAGTGTGAACAATACTATCACAGGAGGGGCAGGATTAGGCTCAGGTGGAACAAAACAGACTGCTATTGATTGTAGAAATGGCTTTGGCTTGACTTTGGCAGTTAAAGAAGGCAAACAGACACTTTGTCTGTTTGCATGGCCATACAAAATGTTTGCAGTGTTCAGAAGCAGGCATATGCAAAAGGCCCTGAAGGACACACTCATCAGGAATCCCAACAACGACCTTGGCCCACGACTCCTGGCAAAGCTGGCTGATTGGCCAGCACACTCCACAGAGGCATCTCCCTGTGATTAACATGTCTCATGGCTTGGTGACATCGCATCTGAGGTGGGGAGGAGGGGGTGGGAAGGGGGTGCGTGACGGCAGAGGAGTGTGAAATCTGCTAATTAACGTGACCTGCCTTTGATCTAGGGAGAATACAGAAATGACATCTGAATCAGGAGGGGCAGCGGGAGCGGGAAGCCCCGCCCAGTCGTGCTGGCGCTTGGCATGTGGCTTGAACCCGTCCTCCACACTGCGGCGCCTGCCAAAAACAAAGATGTCACTGAGGTTGAGGGTCGGATGAGCTGTTCGAAAACAAACAGCGACCTTCTTCCTCCCCTTTCTCCAGCTCTGTGTGTAATCAAACCCACAGTGTGGTATCATCAGCGCCTTTGCCTCTTCCGTTAACTGCCTTCTCCTCTATTCAGAAGCCACTTTGAATACAGTACTGTTCAAAAGTCTTGATCCACCTGAAAAACTCATTGTTTGGGTTTCTTTGCTGGGAAATACACTAGATTGAAACATCTATCCTTCCGTCCATTATCCAAGCCACTTATCCTTAACCAGGGGCTCCTGGAGCCTATCCCAGTGGTCATAGTCAGAGAAACACATTGGAAAAGTCACCAGTCCATAGGAGAACATTAGAACAGATGCCAATAATTAAACATAAAAAAGTAGCCATCAGGAAGCATGCCTTCCTTCCTCCTAAAGAAGGTCTCCAGAGGGAGATTTCTCTGGGTTTAAGTTTAGCAAAAGTCCCCTTCTGATGATTACTGGGCAATATGTGGTTCGCAGTATTTCAGTAAGTTAAATCAGTCATGCTGTGATTGCATCCATGCAATCTCTGCGGTGTGTCAAGGGGCAGAGGATACAAACTCATGCTCCTCTAAACATCTCACAATATATCACTGGAAGTTCTTGCTACTTTTTATTGTATTAACATCTTTTGGTAACCTTATACAATGTTGCTCTTAGCAATAACACACTCACTGCCCTGATAATTAGATTTAAACCATCTTCTTAACTTCTTGGCACCTCCTTTCTGCTCATCTGCCAGGTACCATGCCCTGTCCTGGCGACCAGGTCTGAGAACGGGTGGCCCTCGTGCCCCCTCCCAGTCCCACAGATGGCCGAGGAGGCCCCTGCCTGGAGACGTGTTGTTGTGCTGTGCACCCAGGCGCACTTGATTAAAGGAGGAGAACACGTCTCTTCCTCTGCTCTCCTCTCTCTCCTTCTCCATTCTGCACATGGGGCTAACCAAGACCCCCCACCTGCTACTCAGGCATCACCAGCCGCATAGCCCGGGACAGATTGCAGAGTGAAAGGTAGCAAAGTGGGGGTAAAGGGGTGGAGGGTTGGGGGGACTTGTCAGATGCAATTACGCTCTCTTTTTGCCCCTTTCTCCTCCAGACTGCTCATCGCATGCCGAGGTAATGCGGGAGTCTGTTCGCCGCGTTTCCTGGCTCTCTGTTGCATATGTAGCGACACGGACGCTATTTCCTGTGCTAAGTCTCCGTAGCCCACAGGGGAGCTTCGCACACATACCACGATAATGACTGTTTACCTGCACCCGTGCCATCTCCATTTTCCACCACCGACACAGGAGAGATGGCCTGCATCCCAACAACGCCTCACGGGTGAATAAAAAAAGCAGAGTGACCCTGTGACTCACTCGGCATCCAGCTGGCTTCCAGCCCGTTTGCTTTGAGAGATCATGATCATGTGACCACAGGATTATCGGCTCTGTTTACCGAGAGGACCTGTTTGACGCGTTTTAATCCATATTACACATCCCCAAACCAAATGCAGAGCCCATCAAATGTAAACACAGATGGTCTAACCCATTGACCCTTAGCCTTAGAGGGCCATATAGTTCCTCACTCACGCAACTTCACACATACAACTTTCCTAGTAGTTACAGAATAATCCATTCTGATTAATTCATAAGTTGTTAAGGAATCCCTCTCCTCGGTCCACTTCCATCTTGTCCCAGTTCCACCCTGGCCCCTCCTACTAGCACTCGTTCTATTTAGCTGTAGTGTTTTATCCTGTACTTGGCTGGGGTGCATATAGAGCCTTGGTTTCAATTCATGTAGTGCATTGTAGGGTCTCTCAGGGTCGCCTTGGCCTTCAGACAAGGCCTAATGGTTCCTAGTAACTAAAAAATAATAAATGCTGTGACTTTAGCTCACCCGGGAGTTGGACAGAAGACCTTAAGATGACTCAAACGATTAAGCAACACAAGTAACAGAATCAGCCAATCATGTTTAGATGTTATTAAAAGAAAAAAAGAAAAAAAAAAAAAAAGAAAAAAAAAGGGCAGCTGGTAGCCTAGTGGTTAGGGAGTTCGCGCTGCGATCAGGAAGTTGTGGGTTCGATTCCCAAGACCGCTAGGCACCTCTGAGGTACCCTTGAGTAAGGTACCGTCCCCACACACTGCTCCCC
>JBBPCZ010000002.1:2877890-2889237 GCA_037974445.1 Brycinus macrolepidotus | reverse complement strand
CTCTCTCTCTCTCTCTCTCTCTCTCTCTCTCTCTCTCTCTCTCTCTCTCTCTCTCTCTCTCTCTCTCTCTCTCTCGCATGGCTACTAGTTGATAGCCCTGGTCTCCTGTTGGAAGCCCCATGACACTCTTCATTTAAAAACCTTTTGATGATCAAAATCAGCTAAATTTAATGGTTAAGATGTAAACAGAGAGGTTCTGAGTAGGTTTGGTGTGAAACTCAGAGTCAGAGCTGTTCACAGTGGAGGTGAATGGAACCAGACGTCCGCCTCTAAAAGCTCCCTCACAGAAAGTTATTCCATCAAATGGTTATAAATGATCTGCCTGACGCCTGAGACGTTGAGAAGATTTTGGTCCTAAAACTAAACTTTTTTTATGGTGAAGGGATACATGCAGGGTGTTGAGAGGCAAAATAGTCCCCAAAGAAAACTGATTTAGTTCAGAGTCACTATTTTACCATCATCAGCATCCATATAAACACTCAGAGACACGTGGAGCTTCACTGGGGGGTGACAGAGAATAAAACAGCTGGATTTGTGTTGGAGACGTCTGGGT
This sequence comes from Brycinus macrolepidotus, assembly GCA_037974445.1. Taxonomy (NCBI): domain Eukaryota; kingdom Metazoa; phylum Chordata; class Actinopteri; order Characiformes; family Alestidae; genus Brycinus; species Brycinus macrolepidotus. The sequence goes on along the minus strand of JBBPCZ010000002.1, from coordinate 2,888,684 downwards.
CCATTCACCTCCACTGTAAAGAAATCACAATGAACCTTTTCACACCAAACACACTTAAAGTGTCTATTTTTGTCATACGTGAACACGTCACAGCACACAGAGTGAACAGTGTGAATTTTTTTCTCTGCATTTGACCCATTTAACCCATTCACCAAGTGAAGCATCGGGCAGCCAGTGGCGCAGCGCCCGGGGAGCAGTGTGTGAGTACCTTGCTCAAGGGTACCTCAGGGGTGCCACTAGCAGTCGTGGGACTCAGGCCCATGACCTTCTGATCACAGGGGACAACTACTAACCCTAACCACTAGGCCACCAGCTGCCCCAAATGACTTACCTGTCAACAACTGAATTATGAAATATGTGCTGGGCCGTTACCAAAAAAAAATAATGTAATTAGTCTTGAAATTACATCAAATATTTACAATGAAATATTTACATTCTTAAATAACGTAATCAGAACTAATAAAACAAATCCATGAGATTTAAACGGTGTTTGCTTCATTTATCTGACCTATTTTTGATCCGGAATGTATCTTACATCTCGTTATTGGTGGGGCATGATTTGCAGGTGGTCTGGGTGGGCCGCGGAAGACTTTCAGATTTCAGACTGGGCTTCCTAAGTTTGGGAATGGCTGCTCTGGCCTAACACTTGTTCTGCTGGGAGGAGACAACATACTGAACTTTTCTGCATTCACACAGATGTTCGTTTTTTATATATATATAGAGAGAGAGAGATTTTTACAACTGTAGCTCACATTCTGCTGCTCTTAGGAGTCTGTGAGAGTGCTTGGTGACTTTATCCTCACCTGGAACAGTAGAATTCCCTCAACTGGGGTTTAGTTTCAGCTGTAAGTGCCATCAGGTCTGTCGGGACCAGTCTTGAGCCGCCACCAAAAACCATAAAGCCGGACCCTTCGGTACGGGACCGATGACCAGTGGAAAAGGCGCAGGTCCAGTTTTCTGATGCCAGGCGTTACGGTACTGTGTGCGGTGGAAAAGCGCCCGTCGCCGGGTGGTCAGCTCTGAGACTGCAGTGTATTTTCCATTACTGCAGTGAACAGCTCGGGGAGGCAAAGGCCTGGCTAATTGTTGCTGTTACCTCTTCACACACTCACTCACAGACACACAGGCCAGGAGATGGTTTGGAATTTTTTTTAGAAAGGGTGGGTCTCTCTCTCTCTCTCTCTCTCTCTCTCTCTCTCTCTCTCTCTCTCTCTTGTTGATTCAGTAACCCAACAGCTTTCTTCAGGTCCAAAGGTCCCACAGGGTGTGTGTGTCGATGTGTGTCCAAGAACGTTTGTGTGACCTAACAGCTCAGTCAGGCGTTTCTATTGCCTGTTAACACTCAGATTACACTGACTAAACTGCAGCTCCGCATTGATTAATGGGAGCAAACAGAGACGTCCACATTCCACAGACTTGCTTAGGGATCACTCATCGGCCTGCACACACACGCGCACACACACACACACACACACACACACATATATACACATACACATACACACACACAAACACACACTAATCCACCCATCCAAACCTCTGTCATTGGTTAGCCAACCACACACCTCCAGACAGGCTCAGGTCTGTAGATTTCTAACACCACGTGTCCAAAAGTATTCGGACGGCCCAAAGAAAGGCAGCGGCCAGTAGAACGGGACGCTGTGGATGAGCTCCGCCCGTCATCTGAAGGTCATCGAGGACCCCCAGGCTTTGGGCTGTGGGGCAGTGCAAACGGAGTGATGGAGCTCCTTCCAGCTCCGATGGCACCAGTTGGAGTGGCGTCCAGAACTAATCATCCAATCAGGTTTTGCCTCTCCCTTGTCAGTGTACCCATGTATTACTCATATTACCATGACAACCATGTGAATCATCACCATCCACCCCTCACCCCAAAAACTGGTTTCTTTAGCTTTGCCCTGGATCTTTGAGGCTAACAACGTAGCTAACAGTGGAAGCTTATAGCCACTGGGCCTCAAAGCATGTGGAGGTGTTCAGTAACCTCTAAGAGACTCGCTTATGTGGTTCCTGATACTGTACGACTAACGTCCATGTTCATAGATAGCAGACAGTCGTCCTGGGTCAGAAACCACATAATCAAGTCTGGCTTTAGGTAAAATATCGCTTACCTAGCGGCTATAAGCTCCCAGAACTGGTTAGGTGCGTTAGCCTTGAAGCTGATCTTAGGTCAGGGGTGAAAATGTGACCTTTCGACTTTATGGCACTGAAGATAGTCTGGTGTTTGGTAGTTACAGAAGCCACCCAGTCCCTCAGCATGATCGTAGGTGGCCTCCGAGCAGAAGAATGACGACTTTTCCATCGCTTCTGAACCTGTTTTATTGTTTAATGAGACATGCCTTTAGTAGGAGCCATGTATTCTCTATTGAGGAGAACATGTGCAGTTCTGCACCAACAGAGCATTCACTGTGTGTGTATGTGTGTGTGTGTGCTGATGTCATGGCGCTCACTAAGGTGTGGTACGCTGGGTGATGTGTCCTGGCCATGCAGACGCTGTGACCCATTTACTCGTCTCTCTCTCTCTCTGTCCGCTCTGCATGCCTGTACAGGTGTCCACACAAAAGGCTTTATCTCTGCACACACCCTCTTCTCATGTGCATGAGGGACACACACACACACACACACACACACCAACACACACACACACACACACACACACTCACACTTACATACATGGAAATGATGTAATTGAACAGATTTCATTCATGTTCAATCTTCTGAGAATGTGGTGGGACAGGGTGGTACAAGTATAAAAGATTGTAAAAGATTTGTTTTGTTTGTATAAAAGTAGTTGATATTGTGTGAGCTGGTGAGGAGAACACAAGTTCGGTTCCAGATTCCTCCTCGGTTCCTCCAGCCGTTGTTTGGATTTGTGAAACTCCATCAGCAGCTCCTGATTTAATTTAATGAAGAACTGATTGAGTCAAACCAGGTTTCTGATAGAAACTACAAGTAATACTGGACTTCCACAAGAACACACAGATATACTGAACAAGAAATCTGCAGAATGTTATTTGTATTTATTCTATTTAGTTTTATTTTGTAAAATTAATGTGAAAAATAAAACACTCACTACTCGACTAACCAGTTTTATAATACTATTTTCACAGGTGCCTTAGACATACACATATAAGTCCAGTATTACTGGTTTGACTCAATCAGTACTTCATTTATATATATATATATATATATATATATATAAAACCCTAACATAACTAAACCAGTTAGAAAAAAACAAAGGCTGTGTGGCCTACAATAATAAAATATTTTTAGAATAAAAATGATCATTGGGCTTGTATTGACAAACACATTTACCCAGACCTTGGTCAATAAACGGCCAAACAAGGTCGTATTACTAGTAAGCAACTTTTGTTTCTGTGATACCTGAGTTCTGATGTGGAGAGGGGCAACAAACAAACATCTTCAATCTGTTCAGTCACCCAGACCAACTCTGTTCCATTTTATTTACCTGATAGCCGTAAAAACAACGGGCTGCATCCCAAGCTGCACACCACCACACTACACAGTGTGTAAAAAAGTACACAGCTAGCAGAAATGCTCACAGTAGTGAAGTATGTGGCGTGTAGAAGAGCGAGGTTTGGGGCTGGGGACGTGTTTTTGACTCGTCCAAATTTTTGGAATCTGCATCCACGGACTGGAATGTGTCACGAATCGTAATTAAAGGAAATTTACATTACAGTAACTACAATAAATAATTATTTACAGGTGGTTGTTATGATAAACAAGGCCAACTATGTCGTAAGAACAACCACTAAACAACACACAGGCCTGGTTACCTAACATACTTTAAAGGGCCCATATCATGGAAAAGGAATGTAAACATTCTTTGTTTAGTTAAAGTATGTAAACATGTCCATACGTCCCATATAAGGGAAGCGACCTGCCAAAAACAGCCCGTTTTGAGTTACCTGTTTTTGTGATGTCACAAATTCCAATTTGACGTACATCTGCCCATTTAGGCTACAGCAGTAGGATTAAAAAATGTATAGATAAGAGACTGGGACCAAGCCTGACCTCTCTCCTTGGTTTTCCAATCTCAGTTCCTTAAAAAGTTCCTCTATTTTTCATTTCTTGAGAACTTTTTGAAGCCCACCATCTCCTCCATGTTCTTCAGTCTGTTCTAAAACCATCAGAACAGGCGGTTCTACTTTCTAGCTTAGAGTAGAAGCTGCCCAGAGCTCCAGTCCAGGTTTTCCTGCAAATGTTCACAGCAAACTATAACACTACACTTTACAGCACTTATTCTATTCTATTACATTTTTGCATTCTGTACAGATCTGGTTTCTAACTGTAATGTTTGTTTATTTTTGACATACTTTATAATTTTATTACCTTAGTTTTAGCTTCTTCAATTTTCTTTTTGATTTAATTTAAATTATTTGATAACTTTATTGCACAATTTCATGGGTCAACTCAGGGGCTCATTTTACTACATGTCGAATAACTATGTATCAGACAAATAAAGAATCTTGAATCTTGGTCAGGACCCTGTTCCAACAGGCCATTTTCAGTTTTTGTTCCTCAGAAAATTTGTTCTATTTCCCTTTTCCAATTATTTGTCATACATAACTCTCTTATCTGAATTTGCTGATAAGCATCCCAGGACCAGACTACAGTTCCATTTCAAGGAAGGAATAACACATATTTCCATAATTTTCCATAATTTTCTTGGTCACATGGCTCCTCACGTGACCGGAACGTAAATTAGCCCTGACCACTGTTGTGAAGAACTGCTCCCAGTTTCCTGAAGGAAACTGCATGAGGTTTTATAACTTAGGTCCCTAATGCCGGCGTTGCCGTGTGTGTGGGACAATTTCCTCAGGGTGGAGATGTTTAGAGACAACCACTCATGGAGATAACATCTTCAAGCACAAAGCACAACTGATTAGAGTCTTCTGGACAGATCAAAGATAGTGCAGTGTTGATATATACACTAGTCCACATTAGTGTCACGAATGGGACGGTGATCAAATATGTGGGTGATCAGCCAGGACCAAGGTGCTCTTGCACTGGAACTACAAGGCTAATGTGCTCCCTAATAGAATGGGGTTCTTCAAGGGTTCTTTAATAAAGACAGTGGTTGGATATAGAAGCGTGACAACTCAAAAAACCATTTGAGGTCCCATGCATGGTTAAATGGTTCTATAGGTTAAAGAATCTTCAACTAATTGGGTCTTAATAGCACCAGAATGGGTTCTACTGTTGATACACGGCAAAGCCACATGTCTCTCAGCAGGCTGAGAGTGTAGCCACACCACTGGACATGACTGTTCTGGACACGACACATCTTTGTCCATTTTTTATCGATAACAGTCAGGCATGTAGAGCATATGTGCTATATTAGCCTCGTAGCTCTAGTTCCCAAACCAAAGAAGAAAACCTTAGACACCAAACATGAATTGGCTGATTGACTATGTTCGGGGGAATCGCAAATATTGGGCTGAACCGCTTTCATAAGAAGTTCATCACAATGTAAAGAAAGATGGGAAAGTGTTCGGCCTGAGTGTAAGAATGGACAAAACGTAATGAAAATCCTGAACACGGTAGGTTGATCAAGGCTGAGGCTGGCTTTGAGTGCTGAAACTTACAAGAACGTCCCACCAGTGTTGCTGAACATCCAGCCCTTTCAGACAACACCAGGCCTGGAGAAGACTGGTTCTAGATCAGATTCCTGCAAAAACTGATCGGCACTCCTGACCTCAAGTGTCTTTCCTGTAAATGCATTATCAAAACTTTTCTGGTCCCACTCAACCCTCATCCAGCTCTTCATCAAGGTGGATCAGAACTGTGGTTTGTGGTTTAGGACACAGTTTTACTTACTGTGAGCTGTAAAAATGAACTGAACATTATTAAGGTGGATCAGACTTGTGGACGTGGTTTAGGACACAGTATGACTTACTGAGAGATGTAAAAATGAACTTCACTGTGTGCGCTAAAAAGGCGGCTGCAGCGCTCGGCTACACAGTGAAGTTCGGTTCATTTTTACAGCTCACAATAAGTCACACTGTGTCCTAAACCACATTTACAAGTCTGCTCCACCTTAATGAAGAAGTTTTGAGGATGTATACAGAAAAGATTGGGGTAACTATTGACTTCAAGTACAACTTCAGCGTTGTAGTGCCAGTTCTGAACTAAAGAAGCAAAATTTGGACTCCAGACACATCTCAGCTGTTAGACCACATCTGGGGTCGGTGGGACACTGTGGGCATGAGATGTTGGAAGAATTACTCCTTTAAGACTAAGACACTATTGTGGCTGCAGGCTGGACACAGTTGGTCATGAACAAGGCCGAGCGTTACTCAGCACTGATGCGGGTCAGCGTTTCTAGCACAAAACGAGTCTTTGTCTGGCAGGTGGGAACCAGCGGGGGTCACTGTCCGCGTCCGCGTCCGTGTGAGTCTGGTGGGGGTCAAAGCGTACGGTCAGCTCAGCGTTCAGCTGGACCCTGGCGTTCCATCGCCATGCAACTATTGTCTCCTCTCCATCCCTCAGTTGTGTTTGTCTCCTTAAACCGCTCTTTTGTTGTCGTTTTCTGCCCCTCTCCCCATCCTCCCCTCCAGTGGTATTTCGGGCCCCATGTTGTCAGGGTCCTAAATGAGTCTTGACTGGCCTGTGGGCCACTGGAGAAGCACAAAGGAGAGCGTTCCCCTCGCTACACTGGAGCCATTGTGGCCGCCGACAATGCACTAATTGGCGACGACAATTAAACGCAGCCGACACTCAGGTTCAATTTGCCCTCTCCTCAATACAAATCACGGGTAAATGAGTCAGGCCCAACACACACACACACACACACTCACACACATCCGCCCTTCTTCGCTTGCACACAAACAACAGACACCCTCATGTGCACACGGCAACTTGGATACACTTCTTTTCCCACCTTTGTATCTTTTTTCCTGGGAACAGCTTCTAGTCATTGTTGGGGATCATCATATTAATTATAAAAAAAAAGATCATTAATAACAATGAAAATAGAATTTATGTTGCATGTGAGGGAACCGAGTGAGGTGGGGTGAGTGGGACGGAACCAAAAGAAAATCCGTGTGATAAAGAAACCTATTGTTCATTGTATTTGGACAAAAGGACGACTTTCTCATCCTCCTGGCCCGAAAACTTAGTCTAAGGAACCCACGGCACGTCGGGATTAGTGCACAGTTTGGGAAGAGTCGAGGAGGTGTAGCTTCAACTCGGGTCTGTCAAACATTAAGAACTTAATGGAGTTCAGGATCATCGGAGCACCTCCACTCCCGAGAGAGAGGCAGTGAAAACAAGCAATGCTGCTGCCTTCTGGTGACACACACATACACACACACACACACACACACACTCAGACACACTCATCTTTGTTTTCATACCTCGTCAGGACATGGAGCCATACATATGTCCCATATGTATTATACACACGCGAGTAAGTATCGAGTATTTATATGTAACAGTAATGTGCCCTGTTTGTATTAAATATATGTAAGTATCTATATGTAATAATAATAAGCTCCATATACATAATAATTATATATGTATGTAATAATATCTAATTATAATGTCCCATATATATTATATAAATGTCAGTATATTTAATAATCTATTTGTAATAATGTGCACAATATGTTTTACACATATATATCTAGATGCAATAACACACATATACAAGGATTCTGAGCCTAGTCCCAACCATATGTACTAAAATGTACTAAAAACAAACACTCACACACACACACACACACTCACACACACACAGGTGGAGGGCTAGGCATGTTCCGGCCCATCGGCAGTGGCTAGATCCTGGTGGATTACTGTGTGTCAGAGAGAGGCTTTAGAGCTCTCTAAGGCCAGGACAAATTGCTCCTCGAGGAGAAGAAAACGGGAGGGGGTGGCGCGGGGTTTGATAAAGTAAACCAGGGAGGAGGCAATTGGGGTGGTCAACCACGGGCTTAGCGGAGAGCGGAGACATCTTTCTGTTAACAAACCAGGCAGGGCTGCGCGGAGCGTCACCTGTGAAGGAATCCACGTGTGTTACAGTTACAGTTACGGCATTTGGCAGGAGCTCTTCTCCAGAGCAACGTACACCAGTGCTTAAAGTCGTCCACATCTGTACTTCACACCTGCAAAGCTAGACTCAAATCAACATCTGCTTTTAACCAAGTTACTGCCAGCTAAGTTGCACGTGTTAGCAGAGGCTGCAGAGACGCCTGTTCAGAGAGGCTCTTTTACATCCCTGCCAGCCACTGGGGGTGTGATCCTGAATCCCAGTTACCTTGGAAGAGGGAATTCAGAACTGGGAATGACGTCACACCTGAGTTGACCACGTTCCGGAAGGTCGGAAAGGTCTAGCCAGGTTCTAGCCAGGTTAGCCATCGCTAGCCACGGACAGGAGAGAGCAGATTAGTCCAGTTTTAGCAGCTCTGCACTGTGATGTTCTGAAACATTTAGAACACGGGGCAGCTGGTGGCCTGGTGGTTAGGGAGTTGCCCCTGCAATCGGAAGGTCATGGGTTTGAATCCCAGGACTGCCAGTGGCACCACTGAAGTACCCTTGAGTGAGGTACCATCACCACACACTGCTCCCCAGGCGCTGTGTTGCAGCTTCACTTGGTGAATGAGTTAAATGGGTTAAATACGGAGAAAGAATTTCACACTGTTCACACGTGACTGTAAGGGCCACTTTACTTTAATGCCAGTTGATTACGCACTATGCAGTGTATTACAGCACATCCACAGAGGGACGTTGGACATAGGCGTGGACTACAAGATTTCATGAGAAACTAATAAGACACAAGCGCTCATAAACAGTGTTTACTGCAGCTCTCACTACTGCTGATGAACCGGGTCGCCTTCTTGGATTTTGAGGTCGAGGTTGGTGAGGTTCCTCTAACTTTCCAAGTTGGAAAAGTTGACTTTCCTTGTAGGAACTCAGAAATTCGGATTTCCCAGTTCAAATGTAACACACCATTGAAGCTATAGCCTGACCACAAAATTCTAAGTACTAAATACTGGATGAGAAAAAGTATTTAATTAAAATACAAGTCAATTTCAGTTTGAAAATACAAAATTGCAAACGCTACTTTAGTGGATGCCTGTTCAGGAGAAGAGTGAAGGTGGAGTGAATCTCCTAAACCTCCAACTTTAACAGCAACCATGTGAAGATGCCCAATGGATGATTACAGCAGAGTGAGATACAAAAAAAACAAGATGCCGAAAAACTGATTCATGTTATTTCCAACCGACTTGATTACCGTAATGCACTGTATACGGGCCTCCAAAAAAAATTCAGCTCATTCCAAACAGTGCAGTTAGGTTGTTAACCAGAACTACTTGGAGAGCGGATTACTCCAGTTTTAGCTGCTCTGCACTGACGTACTGTAATATTTAGAACGCATTTTAGAATGCATTTTATAACTTTTATAATTATTCAGTAGATTTCATGCATTCTATGCGCTGTATTTTTCCTTTTTTCTATTTATCTTATTTTAATGTAGTACCTTCAGTTTATTTTGGAGATTATTTTGCCTCAAAACGCAAAACATGTACCCCTCCACCATGAAAGGATTTTTTAAAAATGTGCTCTAGTCCAAAATCTTACTGCAAAACAAATTTGTAAGGCAACATATTCTGATCCATTTCATGTCATAACTCTCTGTGGGATAGCTTTTATTTACTTATTTTTTAAAAAAATGGTGGAATTCCCTTTCAACTACTGAACCGGCAAGTGTGTGATAATTTAGCGTTCATGCTGCTAACCTGTTGGCTAAGCTTCCGTTACATTAGCATCAGTGCTAAAAACAAAAACAAAAAAACAATTTGGTCTAAGCTTACTGATGTATGTAAATGAGATTTTTCACTCAGTACTATCAGTTTAAAATGTGCTTTGTAATGTTAATTCATACACAACCAGGACAGGAATGTGGACATAAGGAGAAACAGGCCTAAATTCCTCCAAGAACATTGCTGGAAGTCTTGCTACCTGGTAACTCGTTGCAGGTTCATGTACATCAAGTTAGAGCATGGTGAGTCTATTTCACAGTGCATCAGTTTACAAGAAATTACAAGCCTCATGTTGTGGTTTCAGACAAGCCGAAAACCCGATACAAGCTTGTGGGTTTTTAATTTGGGATTAGCGAGTGAGTCAGTGCTTGGACCCCTTTTCTGGCCTGCCGTCGGGTCCAAAAGGAAAACGCCGCCAGGGTCGTTTATAGGGCTCGAACACAGGCGGTGATACATTTGTTCCACTCGGGATAGCGGACTCACCTTGGACCCAGATCAGGAAAGAAGCTAATTTGGGCACAGTTGTAGCTGTTGCGCTGAATCTGGGATTAATCCAGATTACGGATTAACTCTTCACACAACACCAGGATCTGGACTTGTTAAGTAACTTGCTTTATTGGCATCAGTAGCAAAAAAACAACCAAAAAACAAAACACACAAAAAAACAAGACAAAACAAAAAAACAAGACAAAACAAGAGGAAGGAACTAATACTGGAACACACATTCTCTCAGTGCTTGCATAAGAGGTTGCCTGTGGATACGAAAGAACAGGAAGAAGATCCAGAATCCGGCCCGGAAACAGTCAAATTGGATATGGACATAAATACAAACATAAATATAATAAATAGCAATGAAATCTACCGACATGGAGATTGAGACATTATGAGCTGCAACAAATAACAAAGGATGCAAAAAAAAAAAAAAAGCAAAAAAAAAAAAAAAAAAAAAAAAAAAAAAAAGTTTGGTGTCCCAAAAGAAAAAATGTCCAAAAAA
>JBBPCZ010000002.1:2863242-2877320 GCA_037974445.1 Brycinus macrolepidotus | reverse complement strand
GGAGGGAGAAAGGAAGGGGGAAGGGAAAAGGGGAAAAAGGGGAGAGAAGGAGAAGGAAGGAAAGGGAAAAAAGGAGGAAAAAAGAAAAAGGGAAAGGGGAAGGAAAAAGGGGAAAAAAAAAAAAAAAAAAAAAAAAAAAAAAAAAAAAAAAAAAAAAAAAAAGACGTTTGGTGTACCGAAAGAGACAATGTCCAGAAAACATGTCCAGTTCCACTAAGTGAGTTCCCTTGTATGTTCCTCAGTCCAGCTCCTTCCCTTTCCAGTGTGTTTAAAATCCCTGAAGATAACATTTCAACAGTGCTAACACTACAACTTCTGTCACCACCTGGTCCAAAACACTTCAACCACAGAGGCTAACAGGCTGCATGTTCACAATCAATCCAAGCACCTCAGCTCAGCCCAGGAACGTGTTTGTGAAACATCTACAAGTACAGCTCAGATCAGTCAAGCATTTACAATTGGAAACAAAAAAGAGCTCTAACGCGAAGCCAGGAGCTAATTTGGCTAGCTGGAGGAGCTTTGCTCTGACCAACTAGTACAAGGTTTCCCAACACGGTCAATGAACAATGCTAACCATTATATTTCACAGAAAGTGTCACATCAATGCAGGAACTGTGGTGGGGGAGCTTTACGGAACGGCAGATATTCAAACCCCTTTGGTTGTGCCACGTTCACCTAGCATTTAGCAAAGCTGCCAAGTTGGTTGGTTTTTTTGTTCAGACTTGGGGCCTGCGCTGTAGGAACAAACACATTCTTATGGGATCAGAGGCCATAGAAGAACCATTTTTAGTTTTTCTAAAGCTGTGGTTCAAACTTGGGAACCTCAGGAGGATGCTAAGAGAACCACGAGAAAGAACCAGTGCCACTTTCTATCTACAAAGGGGGATATATCAGTGTGAGAAGTTTAATGAACCTCCATGTAATATAAAGGTTCCTGAAAGAGTCCATAAATTGGTAAAGAGCACTACTCTATTGTTCTTTATATTTTTAGAAGGTTATAACCATGGTTCTTCTATGACAGTACTCCAAAAACCTCTTTTTTTAAAAAGAGTGCACTAATAATCTAATCTGATCTAATCCAAGACTAGACAACCCTGAATGACTTGGAAAGAACTGTCCTGGCATTAATTTGCAAAAGCATTTTCACAATTTTTACTGAAGGTCAGTTAAGGGTTAGGCCCTGAAATTAACCTGGAATGAGGAAAAATTTCATAAAGGTTTTTATTTTAGACTGTACTGCTGATTAGATTACGCAGAGAAAGCCATTTGTCTCACACAAACTGCATTACTGAAGAACAGAAACACGAGAATGTCAATAGACCGATGCATTGGCTTTCAGTTTTAAGGCAGAGAGAGACAGAGAGAAACAGAGAGAGAGAGAGACTCAATAAATAGGATCAAATTCTGAGCAATTATGAACAACTGGCACAATAACTCTCCAGTCACCACCGTGCTTCCAACCGCGCACTCGTACACACACTCCACTAAAAGCACAAAGTATTCTGGGTGCAAATGTCAAAAAGAAAAGAAAAAAAAAAGCTTAATTCAAGTAAGCATATCTGCTCTATCATATCAGGAAAAAAAACAAACACTTCTTGTAAACAACATTTTTGCAGAGGAGTAAACAAACATGTCAATTTAATATGGTAACAGAAGTTGTACTCCCATGTTGACCTACCACAGCACCAGTGAACTTTTCTGTGGTTCCTTCACAGTGCCAAGAGTTCCTTTGCCAGCCATTACTGTAAAACAATAAATATGACATTTTATCCTTCAACGGTTCTTCAAGTATCCTTCAATTTCTTCCCAATGTCCAGCGTCCACCACTTAGTCCCCAACACGTCATCTTCTAAGACCTACCGCAGAGTTCCTGCAGAGAAAAAGGAATCCTACTGAGAGTCTATGCTGCTGGTAGAGTCTGCTAAGTTCTGTAAATATATATTAGCTAAGAGATGCCTGGTCCTCTCCTCCATGTCTGGAGAAGGAAAGCAATAGCAGAAAGGTGGTACAGGGTTTTGGAGAGGTTGTAGAGACAGCTGAGAAAGGTCACTTAGCCTAGCTAGTTTGCATAGGGTGGGGGGAGGAGAAGAAGAATTTCAGGCAAAAGCATCTTTCATTCTGCATTGTCAAAGCTTTGTCCCATTGGAGGGGGAAAAAAAAACAATGAGAATCAAGAGGTCAAATAAGGCAGCAAAAGCAAGATGAGCCAGACATTATTGCCAATGCTTAGTTCAAGTAGCCGGAAAATGGAGTGTGAACGCACACCCAGAAAGAGGCCCGAGTGATATGGATCCAAAGCAGCGGTCGACGTGAGCAGCGAGGCCGTCGGTGGATGGGATTTCTTTTTGCGTTCTTCGCTAAACGGGCCCTACCAATGCTAAACAAAGCCCCGGAGCTCTGGACTATAATTTGGGACCTTGTGGCTGAGAGTTAGTTTGTAATCAAGAGACCCAGAGGTTGGCAAAGGAGATTGAGGCTCAGCTGCATGTAGCCAGTGCTATTGAGCAGCGATAAACTTCAGTTCCAGCTGTCCAAGACAACACACCAATCTTCCTGAATGCTGCCATTTGCTTCATGTGAATGTTTTAGCCATATACGAGATGTACAAGATTATAATGAGATCTTATGATGTTTTTCCCCTTTTGAAAACAGATCTTGTAAAGCTTAATCCTCAGTCCATATGGCACTGAGCGTTCTTGTCTGGAGAAGTGCAAAAGGCCAAACATAAGAAAGGAACGTCATACAGGTTGTGCAGGAATGTGGAGAGGAAGATCTAGATGTTCATATTTAGTCACTTGTCAAGAGCGAGTCAAGAACAGTATTTCTCAACATTATTAAGAGATCTTCCTCAAAATCGTCCTGAAAACACGTGGGGTTCCTCAAGGCTCAATCCTCGGTCCTTATAGTGTTGAGCTTTCCCTATAATTAGCTTACCTGGAGACGTGCAAGAGACTAACAGCATGAAGGCATGTAGGAATGTGGAAAGGAAGATCTAGATGTTCATCTACAGTCATTCATAAAGTGAGTCCAGTAAAATACGTCTCAACATCTCCATTGTAGAGCTAAGTAGAAGGTGGCAAGCACCTTGAAATCTGAGAGTGGCCACGATGTCTGATTTTAGCACAGCTTGTTAATGGATTAGATGCTGTATTTGTGCTGAGAAAATTGCTTGAATTACTGGCCTTGTTCCCCCCAACTCCCTCCCCCCCACAGAGAATGTATTATTCTGTGTCAGAGCGCGAGAGCATGTTTACGTGTGCCAGTATGTGAGCGCACTCCACTCGGTCCGCATTTGTCGGTTGGCCCGGCTGTCATTTGGTAGATGAAAGGCGAGGGCAAATTGGTATCATTATGAAACCTCTCCTCTTCAGGGACTGAAGTATTGTCTCTGTGTACCCATCTCTCAGGTGAGAGTGGCCGAGAGGGGGAATAGAGAGAAAGAGAGTCCGTGGAAAGAGAGTCTCTGAGGAGAGAGTCGATTGAAAAACGAAAACAAAAAGACCCTTCTGTTCCTTGTCGGCAAACACAGCGCTCATCCACGGGGCTCGTCGAGTCTTGCACACTAACGCACACACACACACAGCAGCAGCAGCAGCAGCAGCTCTGGGCTGGTGATGGGTCTGCTGGAGCAGCTGGAGCAGCTGAAGGGCAGAGGCTGTCCGGCTCAGGTGTCCAGCTCGAAGCAGCTCAGGAGGTCATCGTCGTCATCTGCGTTCTGGCAATGGTTGTGTCTCTTCCAGAAGGAAGAGGGCTTCTTGTGGAGCTCTCGGCGAACGCAGCGTGGACAAGGCTGCGCCCGCATCCTACACTCGGCGTGGAAGACGGCTCCACAGCCCTCGCACCTGAGGGAGTAAGCACACACACAAGGAATCATGAATTAAACATAATTGGGATTGGTAAGAGGGGCAAAATCAGCTATTTTAAACACTGAAATGAATATTGTGTATCTTGGAGGTCACATTCCTCACAGCTCCAACATGGCCCAGCCCAAAAGAGACAACGACTATTACAAATCTGTGCCCTGAGGTAATTAACCTCGTTTACTGTAAGATCCCATTACCAGATATCATAAAGTGTTCCAAAGGCAGGTGGATGTGTTGGCTAATCAGCAGGAGAAGTAAGAGGGGCAGGTGTTTATGAGTTTACAGTGGGCTGTGCAGACACCTTCTGCAGCAGTTAAGTACAGTTAGTGCCCGACCATAGTCTTCATACCATGACAGCTTGCTAGCAGGCACGCACCTTTACAGCCATGAAATAAAACACACTCATAAAGCTCTGGATACCTTCAAAACTAAAGTTCACAACAAACAATATCAACAAGTTTGTTATTGCGACACCTGCATACAATAAAAAACCACCTGGCGCGGATGGTTAGTGTAGGAGGGTGTTGGTCATAGCACCATGGTCTTGACCTTCGCTCTTCCAACATGTTCCCAGTCACCCTTGGACAATAAATTAACTTCAAACATCACACACCATCAGATTTTCCCAATATCTTCATTTTTGGCTTGAAAGGAGAATTATTGAAACAGCTGTAAACTTTGATACGTTATTTGAACCACAGGTACTAGACGTGTAAACATTGGTTAAAATATGCAAAATCAGAAGATACTGGGATACATGTTTGCAATTTTATGTCAATAAACACATCTCCTGGGCCCAATGACAATATTAAGAAAATCTGCGATGGTTATTTTGGCCAGTCTTTTTCTGAAAGCTGCTGATACGAGGTGGATTCACCCCATATGTTTTGGTCTGGATCTTTGTCTTGTCTTGGCAGCTTAAAAGTATGCATAGTTAATTAATTATGTCTAGAATTAGTTAATTAATGCACAATCGATTAAAATCTAACAGCCTATTCACAAATTCTTCATTCTGCTATCCAATATCATTCTGCAATCTAGCAGATGAGGCTAGCCTGAAGTCGCACCAATAGTGAGAAGATTAGAGAGTGTCTTATCAGTAGTTAGCCAAAAGGCAGGCGAAGGAGAGGAGTCCAGAGGCGCTGTGGGGATTAACTGTGCTCTGACACTGGATGCTCCTGTCTCTGCTCCAGAGCTGGGGCTTGTTCAACATGCCACCATGCCTTTGCAGCCTGGGTGCGACTAACACTGGACAGAAGCAGCTGAGTTGTCACAAGATCCATGAGAAACTGTCCAGAGCAGGGCTGTGAGACAGGTCACCATGAGTAACTCAAATCTTGCATTAGCTCATATCTTAAAGGTCCACCTTATTGGTGTCCAGTCAGAGACTGTAGCCCATCTGCTGATGCACTGTTTGTGTTAGACACACTCCAGACCTTCATCAATGGTCAGTTTTCAATCATGTGACTGCTCTTGGTTTGGTACTTTTGGGTGGTGGACTACCCTCAATCAAACTGTAACATGTAAAATCCCCAGTAACCGCGCTGTGCCTGACACACTCGTACCACTGCCACTACTATGTCATTGTCACTAATGTACTGAAAATGGTCCACCACCCATGTAATATCTGTTCAATAATATTCTGGTCAACGATGAATGGGGTAAAAGGTGACTGACAAATTGAGCAGGAGAACAGGTGGGTTACAGACTGTAATTGCACTCTGATAAAGTGGACCACAGAGATCAAACTCAAAGCTGCCAGCGAGTGGCAGAACAAAACAGAGGTTTTCTAATAAAGTGAATCATCCAGCACAGTGGTTATGAAAATACGGTGGCAGGTAACAGAGGAGCTGACCTCTTGGTAGCGTTCTCCTGGAAAGGGTAGAGGATCTGGCCACTTTGGCAGAGCTCACAAATGAAGCCCTTCTCTCGGCACAGGCTGCAGCTGTACACATGGGAACTGGCAAACTTGATCACTTTGGAGAGGAAGGGGGCTAGCTTCCCATCTATCACCTGTACGGAAGAGACGGGGACAGAAAAAGAAAGAAAGAGCAATAAATATTAATGACACACAAATTTTAATATTGGATCGATAGCAGGCAATGATACAAAGCTTATTCAACGGATCAGGCTTCAAAGATCAAACTGGATACTGTTCACCAACCCTGGTGGAGATCTACAGTCTAATTCCAACCACAGTCTACCACATCTGCTCTAGGTAATTTACTTCTTCAGAAGTCCCTGACTGGCTGGATAAGATACAGGTAAGGGGGATATGCAGCATGTTAGGTACAGGTCTGCAGGAAAGTAGATCTCCAGGAGGAGGCTTGGTGACCATCGTTTAAATGCAATATCCTTACACCGTTTGCATTATCCAAGAAAGAATGGTAGTGGTGTAGGACCATCTTCACTAGCTTCCATTGTGTATTTATGCTCAAGATTCTTGGCTACCATAACAAAACACAACAGCATAACAGAGCACTGGTACTGGTACTCAGTATCAGCATCAGCATACGAATCAATAACAGGACAGAGAAAAATCCCTAGCAAATACTTTCACCCGCTGCCCCAAACTGTAAGAAAAAGCCCACACATGTGACAATGTCCATCTAACACTGAAAACCAGTTTCCACTAAAAATATATACGTATACTGGCCAAGTGTGGTATAGTTACCAGCAACATTCGTATGTGAGATTCTTCAAAACAAGGCCCAAAGGAAAGCGAGGCAAAAAATCAGAGTTCACATCAGGAATCCAGATCAAAACTAATGAATGCTTGTGGGGTTGGAGGGGAGGGGGAGGGGCCGGCCAGGGCTCGAGGGTGGGTGGGAGAGTGGGGTAATTCCTTTTGGAAGACCGTTTGCAAAAAATAATATGTGAATGCCATTTACTGGCCAGAGTAGTTAAAAATCGGCACTGGGCTTTGAAAGCGGAGGTCTGAAGAAGGTGCATTGTGGGCTGCTGAATGGGCCAGGGGAAGGGGCCCGGACCTCCAGCGCATATTCACTGAGGGGGAAGAGACAAGTGGCTACACCTGGCAGCGCTGTGGCACACCAATTAAAGAGCCTGACAGCATTCTTCAACCATTCTACAAGGAGCTGGCCGAAGAATGGCGGGAGAGAGAGTGGGAAGGGGGGCAGGGTGGGTGGGGGTTAGGTGGGGAGAGGAAGGAAGAGAATAAAAGGAGGGACCTCAGTCTCCCACGAAGCACATGTGCGCACACGCACACACACACACACACACACGAGTGAAGTGAGTGAGGTTGAAAAGGGCTTGTGTGGGCAAGGGAAAGCACTGCAATCGTGGGTCTGAGACAGGAAACCAAGGAGAAGAACCCAGCATGTGCTTCAGCAACTGGTTAATAAACTGATTCACTTGGATAAGACTGATTCACTTAGTGCCTTGTACCTATGCTGAGGGACTAACCTAACCCACACTGTATGGGCCACACTGCACAAAAATTGACCAAAACATCATCCCAGAAACAAAATGTTTTAAGAGTGGCCACTACCTTCCTATGCTGAAATATTAACATCTTTAATCCATGCTCAAATCCACTGCTGCATCTTGGTTGGCCACCACCTTCCTACACTGTGGCATTAACATCTTCTACCCAGGCTGGTTCACTCCACCTTGGCAGCCAAAAGGCATTACCTAGAATTACTACTATCCTGAATACTACACTACTGACATCGAAGTACACATGTCTGATCCTCCTGAAGGGCTTCATCCAACCAGAAAGTCAGCCTTCATTCTCTTCATGCCCAACCCTGGAAAAACCCAGAGGCAGTACCTCACCTTCCACTCTCAAGGGGGTCTGCTGGCTGGACCCGAGCAGCGAATTACAAGCCGGCGTCAGGGGATGACTGCAGCCCAGCAATCAAAGTGGCGGGAGCTGGAGCGCTCGCTATCGCCTCGGTAACAATGATATATACGGCCCCTGATCAACTCTGACAGAAGAAGTAATTAAGCGTCTCAATAATTTAGCTGGGGCGGTGGAGTGGTGAGCCCGGGCCTGCCCTGGTGGTGAGGAACAGGGGAGCTGTTAATACACTCACTGTAACTTACTGACAGAGGGCTAAGGCTGATAAAATGAGCCTGAAGAGTGCAGAAACATTGAGACGGCTACTTGTGAAATAATATGTAATCTTATACTCTGAGGACGCCAGGTCCAGATTTCCACTGCACACTACTGTGACTGAATAAAAACGTCTGCAATTTTGAGGAAGTTTGGAGGGTTATGAGGGTTTAAATGGTTTCTACATAGCTTGCACTGGCCGAAACCCATAGGTTTTAACCAGTTTTTTTTTTTTTTAACATACAATAGAAGCTAAATGCAGTTTATGCACTAATGGCATGGGTGCTGGCCACCGCTTGAGCCGTACGACCCCCCACCTCTCGGCTCTGTCCCGCGTGCGCTTTGTTGTCCGCTGCCTAATCCCCTAAAAACCGCTGTTTAACGCGCGCAGCTTTATCCCCTCCTCATCCCGGACCCTAATGTCCTCGCCTGCTCCATTAACCGGCAGAGAAAGGGCCCGGATTAGACAGATAAAAAGAGGGTGAGCTCTGTTTGGATAACACCCTCCCCGCCAGGCCCTGGCAAAACAGGATTACCACCAGTGAGCCAGCGTGTGAGGAAGTGTGTGGGCAAGGGAGGGAGTGCGAGAGAAAGGAAAAAGCGTGCATGTGGGCATGCAAGGCAAGTTTGAGGGCTCATGTACCGGGACAAAGGAGCGTAATGAAATGAAAGCACGGGTGACCGACTGCACGTACACGGGACGTTTGATCACATTCGACCATGCGAGTCATGTGTCACGATATGTCAGAAGCGGGGCCCTGTCGGTAACAAGCCTTTTCCGAATCACGCCACAAGACCTCACAGCTCGGCCCTCCGAGGTGCAGTGGCGGGATACTTCACACCTAATGCAGGATCACTGTGCTCGTTACGCTTCCCAAACGAACAGGACATCTGAAGCAGAAAGCCTGCCCAAGGGGCCGTGACCGCTGATGGAGCGTCAGCAGGCGCACCAGGGAGCCCGTGTGAGAATTTGCAGCTCCGCACGTATGTGCGTGATGTCCCAAAGCAGCTGAATGCCCTTTTGTCTCTCTTCCAGTTGTTTGTAGGTCTTTGGCAAAGGCCAATGCAGTTGCATCTGGCACAATACGCACAAAACAATTAGCATTTATATGGTGCTCTTCATACAGGCCATCTTTGGGCACTCTTCAGGCTCTTCTAGTTGTAAAGCCCAACAAAAGCCAGTGGCCAAACTATTCTAGTTCCTGACCAAATAAATATGGCCAATGGGCTTGATGAACAGGCGAGGCCATATGCTTTGGGGTCTATAGAGTTGTTGGGAGTCTACTTGTAGATAGTTCAGTGACCTCAGCATGGAGGGAGAACATTCCAGGGCCATGAAGGACCTGGAATTAAACAGCTGAGCTAAAAGAAAATGGCTCCTTAATAAGGTAAGCCAATTAGGATGCTGAAAGAGACCGAGTGATGTGACAAGAATGAGAAATGCCCAGATTTCCTTGAGTCTGAGGAAGTCAGCGGGCAGATGAAGAAAAGGCCTGGCAGTGAGTGACAGGAATGGAAGAAATACACAGCAATATACAAAACGTGAATGGAGCGCTGCAAACTGGTGAAACATTGTTGCGCTTTGGGAAGGCCTACTGTATGAAGGCTGGCAAAGTCAATGCAAGTCCAAAACAAAAAAAAAAAAAAAAAAGTTTTGCTTTAACAATCATAATCGAGAGCTACTTCCTCAGAAGAAAAGAATGACACTACTTATTTTACTTATTTTATTTCAATCTGAATATGACCACTTGAATAGAATTCAAAACTTGTCAGATTTCTTTATTTAGTCAGATGTAAAGCCTGGATGTGAATGGGAGAAAAATAAAAGGGAGACAGAGACAGACAGCTAGTTAGACAGAGAGAGGGGGAGCGATACAGAGAGGGAAGAAAAAAAAAAAGAAAAAAAAAAGAGTGAAGGAGGTGGTGTCAGGGAGTGGGACGTTGGGGGAAAAATGAAGGCCTGTCACAATTTGTTTTTCTGCCTGTTGCTTCTGAATGCCACTAATTAGTTAGCTGGGCAGGAGGGAACAGGCAGAGGGACTCTACCCTCCTGCTAGGGTGCTCCAGAGAGAGAGAGCGAGCGAGTGAGCGAGCGAGGGAGCAAGAGAGAGAGCGAGAGCAAGAGAGAGCGAGTGGGAGGGAGAGAGAGAGCGGGAGGGAGACAGCAAGCGACAGAGAGAGAGAGAGAGAGAGAGAGAGAGAGAGAGAGAGAGAAAGAGAGAGCGAGCAAGTGGGAGAGCGAGAGTGAGAGAGAGAAAACGAGAGAGAGAGAGAGAGAGCGAGAGCAAGAGAGAGAGAGAGAGAGAACACAAACACGCTCAAGGCAACTGTTAGTGGAGGAAAAGGGTTTGTGAGAAAAAAAGAATACACAGCATTAAAATATGTTAATGACATTTATATTGACTTCAGAGCTGTTCCTTATTTAAAAAAAAAAAAACAAACAAACAAAAAAAAAAAACATAGGCTAAATTAGAGCCCGGAGATTCTTTTGAAACTCGGCCAGAAATTCCCGGTGGCCGCAGTGTCTACCGTTGGCTTCATACGGGTCTGTTTTTGTTATAGCTCTGTTCTAGTTAGATGTTAGATGTTACGCAATAGTTTGTGGTTGGTTGTAGGTACAAACAGTCAAAGCAACTGTTAAGAATGGGGAAACAAGGGTTTCTGAGAAAAAAAAATACACAGCAGCATGCAGAGAGTAGGGATGGGCACAAAATAATAACTGATGATTTAGTGAGATTTTGCAAATTAGGAGGCTAAAAAAACATAACTTATTGAGCTAAATTAGAGCTCGTCACAAGTAACCACCATGTACCCGCTGAACATTTTGGGGCACACCTGAAAAAAGGTCATGAAGCTCACGGTATCCTTTCTTTCAGAAGATTCTTTTGAACTGTTTGTGATTGGTCGTTCTGTGTGTTCTTGACAATGTTGAGTGATGAAACCCACCAGATTCTGCTAGACGATAGGTAGGGAATCCAATGTGAAATGCATACTATTCTATTTCTATTTAGTCTATTTCTTATTACTATCTTTTTCCTATCTTTTTTAAGTAATTTTAAGTAATCTTAAGACTAGTTTATCTATTTTTGGAAATTTGCACAGCCTTAGGTGTGATTTGGGGTACATTTCACTGCATGTTGTACGTGTATAACTGTGTATGTGACGAATAAAGAATAAATCAATCAATCAATCAATACTGGTATACATATTTGGTCTCATGCTTGTTGTAATATAATGAAGACCCAGTCAGTTAATGACTCGCCCCCACTCTTAATGGGGGTGGGGTGGGGGTAAAGAATACACCTCATCAGAAGACGCTACATGTGTTCACTGCACCCCTCTTGAATTACTCCATCAAGAATGAAATATGTATGAGGATCCATACAGACATGCATTATATGGAAGTACATCAGCAATCATCATTAATAAACACCATGCGCTTGATAAAGCTGTGGCAGAGATAAAAATGTGAGATATGAAATACGCCACATTCTCAGACTCACTTAAGGACAGATGAGCAGAAGCAGATGCTCACACTCCACATGGTGATGACGTGTTGTACAGGCTCATGTGTGAGGGTGATAACGCGTTGGTGCTGTGTGGATGAGGTGCTATGGTAATTAACAATGTGTGTGTGAGAGGTGCTCTCACCTGCTGAAGGTCAGCCAGCGAGTAAAGGTGAATGTGCTGTAGGAGGTATTCCCTTGGAAAAATCCTGGGAAAAAACAAAAACAAAAAAACAAACAGTTAATGAATCTTCACCAAAATGCACTGTATGGCACTACTGCACTGCATTTACACTGTCACATATCATTCTATACAACTAAGAGGGTGTATGGACTCTCTCCCGTCCCGGGACAAACTCTATCCCATCTTTTTGCTCCCGCTTCCAAGACAACATGGGCCCAAATTACTGGAAAATAGGGGTTAATTCAATTGAACTGGAATAAGCCTGTGGAATAGGCATTTAAAAGCACTCCCCCTTATTACGGGTGAAGTGGGGCAGCACTCTCTCTCTCTCTCTCTCTCCATCTGGCCGGCTATTATGGCCCTCTTCACCCTTCTCCTCCCCTGAGCCTACTCGGCTTCCCTCACTCTGTCTCTCTCGCCTACGCCTGCTCATATTACAATTTGAGGGTTCGCGAAAGCATCCGGAAAGAGATGGGATGAAAGATGGGAGAAAGGGTGATATGGGAGAGAGGGAGAGAGGGAGAGAGAGAGAGAGAGAGAGAGAGAGAAATGAAAAGCTCAGAGATAGGTTAAGGGAGCAAAGGGGATCGTACAGCAGGACAAGTGAGGCTGGAGAGGGAAAAAGCAGATGGACAGTGTGTGAAGAAAAGAGTGAAAGACACATTCAATAATAGACACATTCATTGAGGACACCGAGACAGATCTATTGAGCTTTCTGCATGTGTGAAACTGGGATATTAGTCATTGGCTGGTTTTCATATCAGTATCTGTATCAGTGCAGAAAAAGTAAAAGCGTGTCATCTCTAGAAGAAATTATGGACTGAATTTTTATTTAATTCAAGCCTACACCTTTAATTAAACAAAATGAGGAGTGGTCGAAAGGGGCGGCCCGGCTCAACAGAGCTGCTGAGGACCACAGGGAGCAGTGAGTGGAGGGTCAGTGGAGGCCACTCAGCTCAACAGTACCACCCAGGTCCTAGGACAGTGGCCGAAGAAAGACAACGGGCTCAACTTAGGACCACGCCCTTCGGAAAGTGAGGCTCAGAAAGTGGCCATTCTCCGTGGCCCCTGGTGGTGCTTTCACACTGAATACCACAGGGAGCAGTGAGTGGAAGGCCAATGGGGGCTGTTTAGCTCAATAGCACCACCAAGGGCCTAGGAGAGTGGCCAAAGAAAGACGATGGGACAACACCCTTTGGAAGGTGAGTCTCAAAGTGGCCTCCGTGGCCCCTGGTGGTGCTTCCGTGTTGAAAACCCCCCTCTGGTCACCTGATGTGGCCACTGTTAGCCTGCTGCCCCCCTCCGACCAATCTTCTCTGTGATCTGCCCCCTTTTTCTGGCAACTCCCCATGGCCCACGTTGGCGCCATTCAGCTGGCCGACAACAGTGGACAGTATAGAGAATCCATTACACTCACACACCTGTAGGCTGCTGGACGGCAACAGGAACCATTAAACCAGAGCTGGTCCCCATGCAGCACTCCTGTTATAGAGCTGCCTACTTTAACAACTGTACTGGGGCCTGCTGGTGTTTTCTGCTATGACACAAGGGGCTGGGTAATTGGATCGATTAAGCATGCGGCCGCTGGGAGCCAGCGAGGCTCCTCTCAGTGCGTCTCTCTAGCCCTCTCTCCATTAATAGCTCGCTCGCCTACGCTCTGCAGCTGAGCTCTGTCATTAGTAGGCAGCGGTGCAGATGTTGGGGGAAATGGAGAGGGGCTCGACTGGCAGCGCGAGAAAAGGCCTCCTAATGACATGGATGGGATGAGAGAGGGGACAGGCAGGCGAAACGTGAGCGGCGAGGGAGTAATTTAGCCTAAATGGGGGAGAGAGGGAGTTGGAGCGGCTGAGGACGAGCATGCCAAAATTGAGTGCGCGTGGTTATACGTATGAGGGAGAGTGCATGCTGATGCAGGACCATTCGGTGGGTTTAACATGCATGCTGGAGGCCAAGAATACGGAAGAAGGCAGCGAGTGTACCAAAATGATTCGCCAGCATCAACACAACACGCGCATTGTCCTCTAGTTTATTTAACCAGAGTTCATTCCAGAACTGGTTTCCAGTGCTGCTTTCTTACCCTAGTGTATTATCTTGGATAGGCCCTCACAGTATGGGGTGCACGATATATCAGAGGCAGACGTGTCATCACTCCGACACCGTAGTTTTTGTTCATAACAACAGACAAAATGTGTTTGAAAATCGCAATTTCTCTTCTTTCAAATGCACTAAAATATAAACAGTGGTCACAGCCCATCAGAGTGGCCGGTACTAGGCTGGAAGCCGGACTGTTACTGTACGTTAGACTTGAGGCATGTCAGAAATGGAAGTTTATCGTGACCTTGAAGGAGCTATCCGAGGTTAATTAAATGAACTGCAACACACACACACACACACACACACACACACACACACACACACACACACACACACACACACACACACACACA
>JBBPCZ010000002.1:2830590-2845870 GCA_037974445.1 Brycinus macrolepidotus | reverse complement strand
TGTTTGCAGATGACATTGTGATCTGTAGTGAGAGTAGAGAGCAGGTTGAGGAGACCCTGGAGAGATGGAGATATGCTTTGGAAAGGAGAGGAATGAAGGCCAGTAGGAGTAAGACAGAATACCTGTGCGTGAATGGAAGGGAGGATAGTGGAACGGTGAGGATGCAGGGAGTAGAGCTGGCGAAGGTGGAGTTCAAATACTTATGGTCAACAGTCCACAGTACCGGAAAGTGTGAAAGAGAGGTGAAAAAGCGAGTGCAGGCAGGGTGGAATGGGTGGAGAAGAGTGGCAGGTGTGATTTGTGACAGGCAGGTACCACCAAGAGTGAAAGGGAAGGTGTACAAGACGGTAGTGAGACCAGCTGTGTCGTTTGGCTTGGAGACGGTGGCACTGACGAAAAGACAGGAAGCAGAGCTGGAGGTGGCAGAGTTGAAAATGTTAAGATTTGTACTGGGAGTGTCGAGGATGAACAGGGTCAGGATTGAGTTCATTAGAGGGACAGCTTGAGTTGGACCTTTTGGAAGAAAAGTCAGAGGGGTGAGATTGCATTGGTTTGGACATGTACTGAGGAGAGACTCTGAGTATGTTGGGAGAAGGATGGTGAGGATGGAGCTGCAAGGAAGAGGAAAAGAGGAAGGCCTAGTAGGAGGTTTATGGATGTGGTGGGGGAGGGCCTTCAGCCAGTTGGTGCTAGAGGAAGATGCAGAGGATAGAAGGAAATGGAGACGGTTGATCCGCTATGGTGACCCCTAATCGGGAGCAGCCGAAAGAAGAAGAAGAAGAAGAAGAAGAAGAAGAAGAAGAAGAAGTCCTTTGTAAAACTGATGTTGTAAAAGCCTGCAAATAAAAGGCATGCGATTATGCTGAAATGGTAGAGTGGGCATTACACTGAACACTCTCTCCACCAGTTAACATGATCTTCGTGTAAAGATCATGTTAACTGGTAGAGAGAGTGTAAAGATCATGTTAACTGGTAGATTGGACATTACACTGAACACTCTCTCTACCAGTTAACATGATGTTTACACGAAGATGCTTTTAGGAAACTGGGCCCAGTGTATTTGTAATAATGTGAGTTGTATCACAGTGTCACTTTCTCTCTCTCGTTGCTGAGATATAACACATGAAAATGACTGACTGTCCCGCTGACTGGCAGTACTGAAAAACACCTGCAGCAAGAGTGAATGGAATTGTGATATTTCTTTTTTTTTGCTGTCACTCTCATAGATACAAAACAGAAGGCTGGAAAGCAGCTTTAGAACAGCTGTATTTCAACACTTTTGTAGAAACTTGTACACTTTGGCTTGATGGTTCTCTATACAGCTGTCTATGAGGTTAAGCATCTTTTCATTTTATTTCTTAAAGGAAGTGTGTCCCCACTTCAAAAAGTGACACTGAGGTGTTTAAAATTCCAGTGGCACTGCTGTGTGTTATACACTGTGTGCAGCACACACACACACACACACACACACACACACACACACACACGCACACACACACACACGCACACACACCTGCATATGGCCCCCCTTTAACATATCTTACTAAAGCATTTACTATTTTAATCTCACTTATTCAGTGTTCATATACAGTATAAATACAATTACTATTAGAAGCACTGACAGTGATTTCTAATAGCACAAGCTTGTGGTGGCCTTATGGCTTTTCCCATTTCACATTCACTGATCTCAGAATGCTCCCATTCCCATGTAGCTTGGGGGCACTCTATCAATTAGGCGCAAGTGTTACTTCAAAAAGTGTAATTAAAACATTGATGTCTGGAAATTGTGGTTCCAGCCCATAAAACGAAACTCTTGAAAACCTCTCAGGAGAATCTGTGAAGGCTTAACAATGCACTCCAGAGGCACTGGACGTGAAGGTGCAGCCTATGCACAGTACAGCATGACTTTACAACTATTCTTTTAATATTTATAAATCATTAAAAATAGAAAATGGCCCAATGCCTTTAGAAATGTCGACCATATGTAGAGGTGAAAATAGTGACAGTCGCAGGTGTGATTTTCCTGTAATGTTACATCATTCTCCCACTCTGGAACAGCAGGAGAGAGCCTTTTTTCAGCATGCAGGAATCTGCTGTAAGTGATGGAGCACACAGAGTGCCGAGTTCAGTTGAAATAGAAAGTGCAGCTTCTAAATCTTTACTTGCCCAATTAACCACTAGCATAATGCTAATTTCCTCAGGGTCTTTTGCACTGTTAACACCAAGCCTGCAGTGTTGAATAACCACGGTCGATGCCAATTCCAGATCAAACATAGCTTAATGCAGTTTTACAGTGATTCCTTCTGTAATTGTCTGTGCATATTATTAATGCAGCCTGTTAGACTTTTAGCTATCTGACCTTGTGACTTTGTGACCTTGATGTCAAGCAATGACAAAAGCATGGCAGACGTTTCAAGGAGGTTCTTTCTGCAAAACAACTGCTTGCATGACAATAACTTTTCATCTCAAATCCTGATAAAACATCTTCCTACTTCCTTTACTGTATGGTAAAATAACCTTCTACTTAAGTACACAAATGTGGTAATGATGTAAAGTTAAAAGTTCTTAGTTTTGACAGAATTTCTTTGTGTCAAAAAACTGAACCTGTTTATGTTTGAATATATTGATCGAGTTCTGAATAGTTGGAGCATTTCCATCAGGTGTCCCATCGTCAGGTGTCCGTGGTGCACCTGCTGAAGACAATACGTTTGTTGAGACTGCTGCGTCTGCTGCAGAAGATGGATCGCTTCTCGCAGCATAGCACTGTGGTGCTGACCCTACTCATGTCCATGTTCGCCCTGTTGGCCCACTGGATGGCCTGCATCTGGTATATCATTGGCAAGAAGGAGATGGAGAGCAACGCACACACCCAGACTTGGGATATAGGTGAGATAATTGTGCTCAAATGAAGACTCACATTCACAAGCATTATTTAAGTTAGATTAGCTTCAGCACAGCAGGTTCTGTACTGTAATGTAATGCAATTTGTCATAGGTTTGATTGGCCAATATGTGA
This sequence comes from Brycinus macrolepidotus, assembly GCA_037974445.1. Lineage (NCBI taxonomy): Eukaryota > Metazoa > Chordata > Actinopteri > Characiformes > Alestidae > Brycinus > Brycinus macrolepidotus. Next base: position 2,842,855 of record JBBPCZ010000002.1, on the reverse strand, counting down.
TAAAATATTTATGTAATGTGGTCAGATTTACACAGACAGTCCAGTTTTAAATGCCATTGCCTGGATCTTCGCTTCAGCATTAAGTGACAAGCCAAACACTGAATAACAGCACCACTAAATGCATGGCCATTATTTTTTAGCAGGTTTTATTATTGCTGTAGTGTGTTGTTGATTTGAACAGGGCAGCTACTACTGTGGGAGCTCTGGGTTCAGCCAATTACAAAAGGGCATTTATTCTAGAATTACTGCTGTAAAACCACAGATACTGTAGATACAACTAAAATTAAAATAACTGCTTTCAGTGGTTATTGCTTAACTTCCAGTACCATCTGCAAAAAACTAATGTAGCTTAGTGTGCAACCTTTTGTGCACCCCTGGTTAAACAGCTTGTTTTTGTTAATTTAAGTGAAAAAAGTACAGCTCCTTTACTAAAAACACATTTATTGCCTTTTGTATGATTTTATATACATGTACATTTTATAAATGTACACATAATTATAAAACATCGTTTGATCAGTGGTGTTCAAACTTCAAACAGACTACTATCTGTCATGATGGCCTTAGGTGTCAGAGGAGAGAAGCGGACTTGCAGGATTTGATCTCAGTACTTTTAGTCAAAATGCTGGGATAGCAAACAATGGGACCAGCACTGGCTCGTAATAGTCAGGTACAATTCAGAGACTCAAACAGTAAAGACAATCCATGTGACAAGTGGCCAGCATCTTTCACCTTACGAGAGAGACAAACTATCCAGTCATCCAGAGAGTAGCGTAGCATCTTGAAACAGATCCTCAAGTGAGAGAAACGTGAGCCAGGCGTAAATACAAGCAGAGCTAAGGGCTATGAAAGAGGAACAAACATTACACATACAAGAAACACAGAGACGGTGAATGGACAATAAACTCTGGGTTCAGCTGGTCTTAAAAAGGGAGCGGAAAACAAGCCTCTGTTTGGCAATGTGAGTCTGGACTCACGTGCTGATGTCACCGCCTTCTAATCGACCTGATCAGTTTTGAACAAACTGCTCTTGTTAAATATGCACACTGAATAGGTTTGTCAAGCATGCTTAAAAGGGCCTCCTGTGGTATTCGTTCAATGCTTTATTGAAAAAGAGGAAGATAGAGAAAGAAATAAAGAAGGAATATGACCGTGGGAGTGATGAAGAGCTTACAGGATGACAAATGACAGGACTGAAGTCGCAAAAAGTGAAGGATGGCACGACAATGTGGAGACTAGGGAAAAAGCAAGAAAATGACAAAGGGGAAACGAAGAGAGCGCATTCATGCAAGAGAGGGCAGACTAAGGAGCCAATGAGAAGAATAGTGCTACCGTGGCCATTGCTTCACCTCCACCCTCCCCCACTAGCTATAATTATGCCCAGCAAGCAATGCTGTGGTCAGCATTGACGGACCACTGCGGGGAGAGGGCCTTGGTGCTCTCTGATCAAAAGTGATGGGGAACTCTTTCCATCCCCTTGCCGTGACGCCACTGACCCCCAGGCATACTCTGGAGGGCAGTTACTATAGCAACAGCAGTCTGGAAATTTTATGTGCAACCCAGTGAATATAAGAGCAGGTAAAAATGCGAGTGGCTGCTTGGTGGCTGAGCTGACAATTAGGTAGAAGCTGTGCTAAAATGTTACTGCAGCGAAGTGATGGGAATGTGCAACTGCTAAATCCAGTATCTGCTAATCCGAGCCATCTAGCTCTAAATTGTTTTATTCATAACAATATTACCCATTTTATCTTCTTTTTGTCCTAATTTGACATTTCCTCCATATCAGTGGTTCCCAAACTTCCCATATCTGGGATCAGTTTATCCATTTTACATGGCACTGAATAGGACTACATGAACTGATGAGATCTGATCTTACTCTGAGAAGCTTGATAAATATAAATGGACTTAGGGTACCCCTGCCCTGTACTTTGTGTTGTTTTTCCTGCTCTGCACAATTAACAACAAAAGTTCCTAGTTGTTTCTTGTCTTGTCTTGTTTGAAAATCCTATTATTATTTTTCTATAATTAAGTATAAATTATGTGAAGGTTCTCTAAACTTTTAAAAGGTCCTTCACACACTCCACATATCTCATTCACAAAAAGAATGAATGAAAACAAACCTATCACACCCTGTCCAACTAACCATTGAACTCTTTCAAACCAAGCACCTCACCAACGATACATTCAGCGGATTTGGCAATGACCTTTTAACTTGTCGAATGAGTTATTCACATTGAATATGTGCATGTTAAATCATGCATGTCACGTGTAGAATCTAAGCTTTCCATATACTGCTATGTTTTCTTTCATTATATAAACAATGTGTCAACTTCTGCCTCTTGCCCCTCTCAGGCTGGTTGCATGAGTTGGGCAAGCGACTAGAGTCTCCATATGCAGTGACCAACGGCTCAACTGGCAGTGGCCCATCCCTGCGCAGCGTGTACATTGCCTCACTCTACTTCACCCTCAGCAGCCTGACCAGCGTGGGCTTCGGCAACGTCTCGGCCAACACTGACGCCGAGAAGATCTTCTCCATCTGCACCATGCTCATTGGAGGTGGGGACGTGTGTGTGTGTGCTTGAGTGGATGTTGTGACTGTGGGTGGACTAGGGACTTGTTTTTAATGGGTGGGGTGTCAGTGACACCTTGACATATGGGACAGAGGGTAAGGTAGTGATATTTAGTCAAGTGGCAGCCATGAACTATTGAGCACTGCAGGCAAAACTATTCTTGCAATAAGCAGCATTGCTTAATAGAGCAGAACGGCGACTACACAGACACATACATTTCAGAAAATAGTGTCAGTGCCACCACCTTAGAAAATCACCTATGTTGTCTGCGCCAAGGACTGCTAACTTCAGCTGTAAAAACTGTCCATGGTTTATACCTCTCTGACTCCATAAGGTTTGAGTTTCAGGCATGATAGGGGTCTTGATACTGATTGGCACTGTCACCTTTCCAATTTTTTTTTTTCCAATTTAGTGCCGACTATGAAATACCTAGTTCACAGAATAAACCTTAAAGTTTACTGCCATAAAGATTAAAAAAAAAAAAACATACTAGGGTAAATAAAGTGGAGTGTGTAATCAATCACATTTCCAGCATCTGCATATGCATTTTGCAGTTTTTGACCAAAAGTTTCAGCTTGTGCGCCAGTTTCATACACATTAAACTTGACTTGTACTGCCTTAGTCCCTCCTCTGTCTAGCTAGGATGAGTGTGTATATATGTTTTACTTCTCTATGTCTGAGCTTCACTATAGCTCTGTTTTTTGTTGGGGAGTGTATGGGCAAGGGTTACAGTAGCTGTTGGTATGTAAATTCAGTTTTGGATTAAAGGTAAGAATGTAGGTTAAGAAACTGTTCACAAGGTAATGCTCTACTTTCTGTGCAGACGGTTTGGGTGTGCGTGTCTGTATTTGTTTTTATAGTGGTAAATGGGTTGAACCAAGGTCCCACCAGCTGTTGATTCACATTAATAATACATGGTCTTTATTTTGTAAAATGTCACCCCCAGCCTGAGGGCGATTGCGTCCTTCTCCCTGTCCAACAGTAATACATACATACACAGAGTCCAGACACACACACGTCTTTCTCCGACAACAGCATGTACATGGGTTATCAGACACCTCCTGTATCTCTCTCTGAGCATCTACAGTCGGGTGGGCTAGCCTGCTCCTGGAGGTCTACCACTCTGGAGAATTAAGGCTATGCTCCAAACCAAGTCGGATATGTAATGTTATTTGATTTTTCTGACTTTTACCCTCAGAGTGCTCCAGTATCTGGAGCACGATAAAATGATGTATGAAAAAATAAATTGGCAGAGCAGGTTTTGGTTATGCAGTAGTCTGAGCAGCTTCAAAAGCAATACATACCCATCTCTGCAAGCATGCATTATATTATTGTGAGTAAATTTGAATTCCCCTGCCTTTTATAGTTTGAACTTTGAAGTTTAAGAAAATAATCTGATAAGTGCATAAAATCACTTTTTGACAATAGTTTCTCCAGTTCATTTTTGTTTATTTAATGGAGCTTTCTGGCCTAAAACTAGCATTTAATGTGATATTTATGTAGGATTCTGTGCTGCAGAATTGCATCACTCAGCCTCACTGGTTTGATGGAATGTTTGATATTGCATCCTGTTCAGATTTTTCCCCAGAAATGTTTTCTTGCTACAACACTGAGCATTCATTACACAAATATGTCACACAGCAACTGGAAACGCCCCCAAAGTAATAAAGAAATCCACTAATGTACCATGTAGTTTTGATACAGGGGCTAGTAAATACAGACATGATATTTAGCTTCCTAGCAGTAATGCCTGTCTGGCTTCCTTCTGCATTAGCCAGCTAGCCTAAAAAATAAAATAAACTGGCCACCTTCAGTTATCTGCCCCAAAGTGTAATGAGTGGGGAGCTTTATAGGACAGTTCCCCACTTGGAAAATTTAGGTGTGGAGTGAAGATGAGCCGGGACTGAGCACAAGTGGGATGCTCGCAAATACTCTGCCGTCGCTGGGCCTCGAACTCACGCCACTGTGGTAGTGAGGCAAATGTGCTGCTGCTGGCTCATTGCATAAATAGCAATGAAGGCTGGGTGACTGTACCTCTGTTCAAGGATTTCACAAAAAGGGGTGAAAAGAAACAAAAAAAAAAACAGGAAAAGGATACTGCCATTAAGGAACTGGCAAACCAAGCTGGGCTGAACTGAAAAGTTCCCTCAAAAAAGTTCTGTTTTATTACAGACACACACAAAACAAAACAGGGGAGAGCAGAGAAACCCAGGAAAAAAGCCTGAGAGTCTTTACCAAGTTACCAGCTGATTTTGTGAGGGGCAAACCATTTCACACAAAGACTAAGCGAAGTGCTTTGCCATGGGGAGTCCTACATCTGAAGAGGGGCAGCGAGTACCCAAACTGGCACTCGACTGAGAGATCCTGAGGTTGCGTGCCAGACAATGGTACTGGCTTACTCCGCCCAGAATAACTGATCTGCCCAAGAGGAGGGGTTGGAAGAGGTGAGACATCGGAGGGTCTTCTCCAGATCCTGGTTGATCTTTTCTGTGTGGTCATTGGACTGGGGGTTGTAGCCGGATGACAGGCTAACAGATGCTCATAACAGCCGATAGAATGCCTTCCATAATTGACTGGTGAACTGAGGTCCCCAATCCGAGACCGCCAGTACCACCTCTGCTGGAAGTCAGTGATGTGAGTAGCCACTGGATGGGCTGAGATGGGGGATGTGTGGCCCCAGAGGAGCACCTTGGCCCTGATGGAGCCTAGGACATAAAGTCAGCCTCGGAGGCCACTCATTCTGGAGCATGTCCCTGACAGCCTTCTCTGTGTCCCAGCGGACTGGGGCCAGGACGCATGCTGGGGGAAGGATGGATTCTGGAGGGGCCTGAGCTGGAGACAACTCACACTGACAGGAAAAGGCATCTGACTTGGTTTTCGTTTTCCCTGTCGATATTCATTCATTCATTCATCCATTCATTTTCTGCAACTGCTTAATCCTTACTAGTCCCGGGCAATATAATAAGACAAAATCAAAGTGGGCAAAAACAAGGGACTATCTGGCCTGGCACAGATTAGGTTGCTTGCCCTGTTGTACATTCTTGTGATCCATTCAGACCAGGAACTGGTGGTGGGCCCTTTCCAGCCAGTGCCTCCACTCCTCCAGAGCCAACTTCACCGGCAAGAGTTCCTCATGGCAGGAGTGACATGATGTGAGTAGTAGGCACATGAATGGAGTTTGCCATCCACCTAACAGAGGCACTGCCACAATGGCTGCATCAGAAGCATCCACTTCTATGATGAAGGGGAGTTTGGGGTCGGGCATCTGCAGGACAGGGGCATTGGACTGTCACCACTTCAACTCATCCAAGCCCACCTGGGCCTCTGGCATCCACTGTAACCATCCTGGTGATTTCTTAGTCAGGGCAGTGAGTGGTGCTACTGTGCTAAAATTCCACACAAAGTGCCCGAAGAAGTCAACAACTTTGTATAAGTTGAAGCAAGGTGGGGCATGGCCAGTCCACCACTATTGCGTCCTCGGCAGGGTACATGCTCAGCTGGCATGTACGTGCTCACTGCTATCCCCTACCCCTCATGGAAGTTTATGAGGAGTAGGGGATAGCAGTCCTTGACCATGATCGTGTTTAGGTAGCTGGAGTGTCCCTTTAAATAATGAGGATCATGGGGAAACTGTAGATCTGCATGTGCCAGTTATGTTTGCACACATGCATAGGTGTAAAAAAAAAAAAGATGTTAAAATGGAATTCCACTCATTATTTACTAACTATTTGCATAATTCAATCTTTGAGATGTTACATCTGGAATAAGACACACCTGACTCTAACGTAATCTACTGGATTAGATAGATGGCCAAAATAAAAGAGAATTGAAACTGGGGTACCCAATGGCTTAGTTTATGCATTAGTCATGTCAACATGGTCAGAGGTGATCAGGAAACTGTTAGAATGTCAGGCAACCTTAAACGTCAGTGAACACTGTACAGGGTATTGGATCTTTAGAGATACAGAAAATATGAGGGGGGAGTCCTGAGGGACACCTTGGCTTTCATAGAAGGCCTAATGATTTTTAAGAAAAACATCCTATTTAATTCTAAAGGAAAGGTATAGGCCACTGAAAAATATAACAGACATATTCATATTCATTGTCATGATATACATCAAAGCAGAACATTTTGTTTAGACTTAAGCGATATATTTTTCTGTTTTTTTTTTTAAGTAAATCATAATGCTGAATATAGTTGTTTGTGAGGGTTTTTATGCATGCACTGGTGTTCTGTAAAAGATGAAAAATTGCATTGAATCCAATTGATTTTAATGAATGTGGTTAATATGTTGAGGTTTTTTAAGCTATTCCAAATGCTGATTATACTTTTTGCATGTGTGTGTATATATGTGCTTCTCCTTGGTGTTCAATAACAGATGAAATGTTTTGATGAATCTAATGAAATAAAATTGATCCATTTAATTAGTTTAGATGTTTTGCGCAAATCCATGCTGAGTGTAATTTTTCTTTGATTGTGGTTGCTGTGTGTGTGTTTGTGTGTGTGTGTGTTTGTGTGTGTGTGTGTGTGTGTGTGTATATGTATGTGTGCTCTTATCAGCACTCATGCATGCCTTGGTGTTTGGTAACGTGACGGCCATCATTCAGCGCATGTATTCCAGGTGGTCGTCATACCACACACGCACTAAAGACCTGAAGGACTTTATAAGAGTGCACCACCTGCCCCAGAGCTTGAAGCAGCGCATGCTGGAGTACTTCCAGACCACCTGGTCCGTCAACAATGGCATCGACTCCAATGAGGTAACCCAGCAGGCTCAGCATGTGTGACTGGCTGGAATTAGATCCTTAAAGACGACCCATAGCCATACTTGTGGGTAGCACTCTGGTGTGAAATTGGTGACATACACACACTACTTCAGTGCACATTTACACTGTAACAGAATGTACATTATAGCAATTGTGCCTCTCTGTGTTACTATGCTTTTGCTTTGCTTTGTTGCCAAGTGCTTGATCAACAGAAAACGAACTCTGCGTACTTATCTGAACATCAAGCTTTTACTTTACTGGTTCCCTTAACTGGTGGAAGAAGGGACTCTGACACTGACTAGTAGCCCCTACACAGTGACTGCATCCATAGTTAGTATGAAGCTGAAGAGATGGCATGTCAGTCCTCCTGCTGTCATAGCTTAAAATCACAAAATGGAAGGCTCTCCATTGCATGTGAGCAGTGTGCTCTATAGTTGATGTTGTGGTTAGGTCATAATGTTTTCACAGTGAATATTCTCTCGGTGTATTTGGCAATTTAAAAAAGATCCCCGACTTTATTTTAGTTTGTCTATGATGAGGAGAAGACTGTACTGTTAGACCTGGATCTTAGACCTAGATACTGAAGAGAGAGAGAGAGTTTATAGGCATATACTAGAGAATTCATGGACATAGTCATATTCCTTTAAATAAGCAGCAAATCTACTGACTAAAAACCACACTAATTGAAAGAGAAAACTGAGCCAGGTATCAGACCTCTAGCCAGGGACCACTGGTAGGTCCAAACATTTATTACCTCTGTAACCTAAGAAAAACTTTGCGACTTTGCATTGTAGTTCATGTAGTTACTGAGTTCTATAATACAGAATGTAAGAAGCCTGGAGTTTTAAGTGATTTTACTTCTTTTAACTGCCATTATTTGAGTCAAAAATAATTTATTTGATGAAAATGAATTAAAACTGAACGGAACAGTTGGTTCATCTATCCAGGTCTTACAAACACTTCAAATGTTCATTTTTTCCTCTTCATTTGCAGTTTCATGACTTTCACAGATTTATTCAAATGTTTGACTACGAGAAATGGGCCTAAAGCCCTTACAATTAGCCACTAAACTAATGTCAGGGATATTTTGGAACTGACATTAATGACCATTAACAGCTTGTGACAAAGATTATTATAGGCAGAGGACTGAGAGGTGAAAGATGTGCTCTTGAGATGGAGGGAAAGAGAGAAAAAGAGAGGGAGTGAGATAGAGAGAAAGAGAGACTTGCTGCAGTCTGTCCTTGAACTCAGACACTCTATTTCAGAAACGAGAGTGGTGGGGGACAGGAGAAAAAAAAGACGAGATGGAACATAAACACCTAGCTAAATCACAGAGTTATGAATAATAGATAGTGTGGCTGATGGGAGGGAGGCAAGAGAGAGAAAAAGAGAGAGAGGGGTGAGTGCGCTGTGAGCGGATGAGCCAGTGACAGATGCCACTCACTCAGGCTGAATGAGGGACGGAGGCATGAGTGGAAGGATGAAGGGTAGCAGGAGAGAACAGGAAAGCATCAGCAGTATGATCTTTGGCTCCGTCTCAGGAAACAAGAGCAACTGGACGGTCCTGCTGTTACATAACTTGATGTAAAAGTGAAAGAACGCTGTAGGAAAGGGTCAAAGCGCCTGCTGGTAATGTGAGAAAAAAAAAAAAAAAGATTTGCATGGCATCTCCATATGCATTAGGGAGACCACTTCTTTACAACTAAGCTGATGCTGTGGATTTTACAGTGCTGTTGTAGCACACAGTATCTTAAGCTGCAATTCAAGTTTCATCATTAATATTTATGAAAATGTAATTATTCTGATACGGTGGCTCAGACTGTGCCTTAGAATCAGTCTGCTCCATAAAATCAGCCTCCCTCTCTCCCTGTGGACAGTAAATCACCACTGTCATGAGAAAACCTTGAAACTTTTTTTTTTATTTCCAGTTTTATTTGTTTTCTAAACCATTTCAGAGCACGAGCCGTGACGGATGAACAAATAGAAACCACTGACAATTCCATTTTATGTTGAGATAAATATGGGTTCACGGCGCTGTCGAGGCAAAAAAAAAAATAAAGTAACTTTACAGAGAACGGAAGAAACTTTCTAAACTTGTAAGATAATGTAACTAGATTTTGACATAATGTAAATAACAGCTGGTATTTTGACATTGTGGAAAAAACGTACAAAACAAAAAAAATGGAGAGACAAGGTTTCATTCTCACATTATGTAATGTTATATATCCTGGCTCTATTTTTAAATGGAAATGCATGACATGTTCATAAAACTTAACGGTTTTTGAGTGTGCATGTTCACCTAAACCCTTAAGGCCTGATATGTGGGCCTGCATTTCAATTCCTTATTCCTGTATCTACAAAACTTGTATAAAGGTTTCACAGCAGTTACCAACAATCATTATCAGTTATACACCTGTTAAGGTAAATAACAGAATATTAAGCCCTGAGTTTGCAATCTGTTTATCATTTCTTTCATCTCAGCTCTTGAAGGACTTCCCTGATGAGTTGCGCTCGGACATTGGCATGTACCTTAATAAGGAGATTCTGGAGCTGGCTGTGTTTTCATCTCTGAGTCGCGGCTGCCTGCGCTCTCTCTCTCTGCACATAAAGACGTCCTTCTGCGCTCCAGGAGAGTACCTCCTGCGACAGGGAGATGCACTGCAGGCGCTCTTCTTTGTCTGCTCAGGCTCCATGGAGGTGCTCAAAGATGGCATGGTGCTCGCTATTCTTGGTAAGTTAACCACGTGACACAGGTTTGCCTGATAACACAGATGCATACACACACACACATACACACACACACATACACACACACACACACACACACACACACACACACACACACACAAACACACACACACACACACCCCACACATGCGCAAACGCAAACACAAACACACACACACACACATGTTTTGCCAGAATATTCGGTCATACCACTGGTGGGGAGCCATATTCCCTCTACTTTTTGAAAATTTGGGACATAAAATTGGGAGGTCTAACTAATGATTTACTTTATTTTGTTAAATTGCTGTATATTGGCCGGCTGTTGCTTTGTTGCACTTTTCAGACTAAATTTGCACTCTTGGGTCACACATATCTAACCACCCATATGTAGTAAGACTTTTCCAAGTCTATCACTAATCGTAACCCCATTCTTCTCTTCAGTGTTTTTATCCTTTCATTTTTTTAAACAAACATGTAAGTTTTGCGAAAAGGCGCTTTCAAAAAAGTGTTATTATTGATATTATCGGTTAGTCTTGTTTATCTCTGGTTCTCAAAGAAAGTGAGAAGTGAAAATTGAACACACACACACGCTAAAAGACGTGAGCATTCTCACACACACGCACGCACGTGCACACACACACACACACACACACACACACACACACACACACACACCAATTAAAGGTAGTTAATTGTCTCAGATGACAATCCATATGTCTTTTCCAGTCAGTTTTGAATATCAGTCCCTTAACATATGTGAGCCTGCATTCAGTTCCTCACTCTCATTACTATGTAACTTACTTAATTGTTTCAAAGTTGTCCCAAATAATTTATAGTAGTTATTGAATAGGTGCATCTTAAGAATAATAACTAATTCATAAGCCTGCAGAATATGGTCATTCCAGACCCACACGGATACATATAAAGCCTTAACCTAATCTTAACACAGGAAAAAACAAACAAACACACAAGCAAAAACCCTCAGAGAGAGAAAGAATCAAAGTGTTTACATGAACAACTATAACTATATATACTACATGTCCAAAAGTGTCCAGATATTTTTTCTAATGAGTGCTGACACAGCTGTCCAAGTGAACAAACACACAGTTTGTTCACCTGTATAAACTACATTAAAAAAAGCACTTTAAATACAATGGGATTCTTTGGAGCTGCCGCACGTGAGTGTGAGGTCATCATGCCCAGTGCGAAGCGTCAGCTAGAGGGATATAAAGCCCCCCAGCACTGATGAATAGTGGAAGTGTGTTTTCTAGTGTGATGTAGCTCCAGCCAATTCCTTACGGTTCTTATGGTTGAAGGTGATCAAATCCTCACTGCAATGTTCAAGGATCTAGCGTAAAGCCTTCCCAGAAGAGTAGTGGCTGTTGCTGCAGCAGAGGGGGGACAAACTCCCTGATAATAAGCTTGATTTCAGATTAATTGTGTCTACACACTTTTCGACACAATTTTTTTGTATACATATAACATTTACTTTCTTGCAGATTTCACAGACAGTACCTGTTCCACAGAATGATGCATCCCTATTTCCCTACACACTCTAGCTCAGGCTCCTGTTGCATCAGGAAAAACAAAAAAACAACCTAAATGTTAAATTCATGGCATTATTTCCTCTTCTGAGCTTCACTTATTTGTTTATTTAAAAAAGTAACAAAAGGTTACTGGTTACCTAAACACAATCATGCATGTCCACATTCCTCCTTGAACAAGCATATTGTCACTGCTGGGACAAAATCTTCTATCTCTTTACATTTTTTTTTAAGATTTATATTATACAATTTGTAAACAACCCTGGTTCCGAAACTTGTGCTGGACAACCCTGCCTTACACACTTTAGTGTTTACACACCACTTCAACTCAAGAACAAATGACCAGTTGGATCAGATGTGTTGGGTGCAGGGAAAACATTAAAATGTGCAGGGCAGGGGTACTCCAGGACTGGCTTGGAAACCTCTGATACACTACATGGACAAAAGTATTGGGCCGTCTGACCATTACACCAACAGAGACTTTAATGACATTGCATTCAAAAACACAGACTTTAATATGGAGTTTTTCTCCCCTTTGCAGCTATAACAGTTTCCACTCTTCTTAGAAAGCTTTCCACAAGACTTTGGAGTGTTTCTGTGGGAATTTGTGCCCATTCATTCTGTAGAGCATTTATGAGCTCAGGCACTGATGTTGGACGA
>JBBPCZ010000002.1:2770007-2792854 GCA_037974445.1 Brycinus macrolepidotus | reverse complement strand
CCATCCAGCACCTTTGGGATGAACTGGAACGGAGATTGTGAGCCAGGCCTTCTCGTCCAACATCAGTGCCTGACCTCCTAAATACTCCACAGAATGAATGGGCACAAATTCCCACATTTGTGTTGTATAGTTGTTATTCTATAGGTTATGCTGCTTCTGTTGTCTTCTCTGTCCACTTTCCTGCTGTAACAATATAAATTTCCCACCCGTGGCACTAATAGAGGGTTATTTTATCTGATCTAGTAGAGGACAGAGGGTGAGGGGTCAGTGGACAAAGCAGGACAGGACAGAGCAGGGGGACAGTGGAGGGAGAGGGTCCGCAGGAGCAGCCCGGGTTCTGCTTCACGGTCCGGAGCTCTGGGTCCATATCTCAGGTCCCTGGCTGCTGTCTCCCGGGCGGTCCGCTCCTGACACCGACCGCCTGGGACACAGCACCCCGGGACCTGAGATATGGACCGGAGCGGGTCAGGATCGGCCCGGTTCTGCCCCACGGCCCGGCCCAGCTCCAGCGGCCCACAGCCCTGACCCCACCTCTCAAACCACACGGAACCACCAAGACCCCTGTCCGAACAAGGAGACGATGTTCAGGGTTACCTGGCCGGTGTCCGCACGCTCTGGACCGAACCCGCTCCGGCCCGGTTCTGGATCTGGACCTGGATCTGGATCTGTCAGCTGGACCAAGACCTGCAGGAACTTCCTGCACACACCGCGCATGCGCAGAGACAGGACAGCGAATTTTTTTTAGGATCCATTTAAAAACACACACACACAAACATATACACACATACAAATACACACAAAAATATTCATACACACACACACATACATATACATACACACACACAGACATACACACAAATACACACGTATACATTCATACACACACACAAACATACACACATATACATACACACACACACAGACATACATACACACACACATACACACATACATATACATACACACGTTGTTGTTGTTATGGTTGAATCTACTTAGAAATCTATTAATCTATTATTGTTTTTTGTTGTTATTATTAAATCTATTTCAAAATCTATGAATTATTATTATTATTATTATTATTATTACTATTGTTGTTGTTGTTGTTAGTAAATCTATTTAAAAAAACTATGAAATCTAAATAAAATTATTCTTGTTGTTGTTAAATCTAACAACAGTCAGAATAAATGAAAATCAGCAGAATTTGAAATAAATGAAGGCAAAGTGGCTCAAATCCTGTTCAGTTCTAAGCCTTAAGAGAGCCTGGAAAATGAGGATGTAAAATGAGGATGAGGAAGATGATGATTTCTAATAGTCTGCAATGGAGATGCACCTCACACATCTGTACAAAAAAAATAATTAAATTACATTTAAAAAATGTCAGCACAGAACTGATCCAGATGGTACAGCAGTAACAGACCTGAAGGCAGAGAAGAAAAGACTGGAGAACAGGTGAGAACCAGACTTTTATTGTTAATCAAATGTTTCTTTTATTATAATTATTTTAATCAATCTGTTCTGACATTGATTTTAAGTGTATTTTTTAACATTGTACGTTTGTATTATTGGTGGCGACCATGCTAATGCCCTCATTTTAATTGTCATAATAATAATATTTTTGTTGTGATATTATTATTAATAATATTACACACCATAATAGCAATAACATGCGGTCATAATTTTCCAAATAAAAGACTAGGATGTGAAAATATTTAGAAATGTACCTTTCACATCATAACACATACAGTGTACACAAAACCTACCATTTCTACTTATCATCCATTCAGCTTGCCTCAGTTTAGCTCCGCCCATAAACACTGAAGTTTTTTCTATACTTATTATTATTATTATTATTAGTAGTAGTAGTAGTAGTAGTAGTAGTAGTAGTAGAAGTAGTAGTAGTAGTATCATTATTATTGTTGCTGCTGTTCTTGTTGTTAATAAATCTATTAAAAAATACTATTATTATATCATTATTATAATTATTATTAGTAGGAGGAGGAGGAGGAGGAAGAGTACCATTATTATTGTTGCTGCTGTTGTTGTTGTTGCTAAATCTATTAAATCTATTAAAATTATTAGTAGTAGTAGGAGGAGGAGGAGGAGGAGGAAGAGTACCATTATTATTGTTGCTGCTGCTGTTGTTGTTGTTAAATCTATTAAATCTATTAAAATTATTATTAGTAGGAGGAGGAGGAGGAGGAAGAGTACCATTATTATTGTTGCTGCTGTTGTTGTTGTTAATAAATCTATTAAAACTTATTATTATTATCACATTATTATTATAATAATTATTATTAGTAGTAGGAGGAGTATCATTATTATTATTATGTTGCTGCTGTTTTTGCTGTTAATTAATCTATTCAGTTTATTTAAGTCTAGTATTAGTAGTGGTAGTGGCAGAATCATTATTGTTGTCATGGGGAGGGAAAAATATTTTCTATGAGAGCTTTGATATTTGAGCACCGTTGGGCTTTTATTACATGTATGTCTATTTAGGTCTTCAACAAAGAAGGATAAAGGTCCTGAAACACAAAAAATTAAATTTCAACCATTTTTGGAGGTTTAGAACAGACCCCGAGCGTGAGAGATGTTGGTAATTTGAACAGGAGAGTGAATGCCCCAGACGTGCTGAAGCAGGTCTCCTCTGACGGGGGCTTTTATTTTGAAATCCGCAGCCCTGTGTGGAGGGACTGAGGGGAGACTGTTAGGTGGAGGGACCACTTTCAAAACAGCATCTTTAAATCCTCTCCGGGCTCCTCAGGAGCGGTTTGGGGCTGGATGGTGTTATTTTCAGGGGCTGGATGTAGCGTCTGCTTTCCCGTTTGTGTTTAAATTTAGTAAAGACCCTCAGATCGTGTGTTGATTATAGTTTTATCTTTAACCGCCAAATCAGAGCCTGGAGGAGGAAGAGAGAGCATCTTAACCAGCATCCCGAACACATTCAGCACAATTACACTGCCAGCATGAACCAAAAACAACAATAATAACCTGGTTCTGTTCTCTCGAGCTGGTTCTGTCCCTATGAAGGGAAAGCCGGAGTGACCCCCTCCCCCCAGGAGCTGCAGTAAGTGGCCAGACAGATTTATCCAAGTTTTCCAGACATAAGTCGTAGATAACCAGCTGTGTTTATATATCTATATTTATTATAAACTCTAATATTTATTAATATATGGTAATTTCGTAAAGTGATGAGTAATGAACGTAGAAACACTTGTTGCTATGGAAACAGTGCGTTTCCTGACTGCCTGTCAGTGTAGCGACCCAAAGTTAGCATTAGCATTCACTTTATTTATTAAGCGTTTTTAGTACAATAAAGTGAACTTATGACTGTTTCTAATGAATTTTGATCGATTGACGATTTTAAAAGTATTATAAGCCAAGTTTGGTGGTCAAGTTTCGAGAATGAAAATGGCTTTAATTCAGTTTAATTCTGTTGTGGCTGCATTGGAACCGTTTGGCGTTTTTCTGACACGATTTTTGCATTTTTTTTACAGATCATTTTAAACGTTTTTATTCAGAGAGGAGTCACAAATTGAATTTTGTTTGATTATTTTTGACCCCTTTTTATTTGATTTTCTTTTCTATTTGATTGAAAAGGGCCCAGATCATTTTTAATCATCAAAGCGTTATTATATTATGTTTTAAAAATATATATTATTTTAAGTTATTTTCATTTTTTTAAATTAAAGACTTTCATTGGGTCTGTAAACAAGATTAAAGGTCCTGAATACTACCATTCACTCTCCAGTCCATACAGTACACATAGGACAACTAAGCTCCAAAAAGCAGCCTGTTTTGTGACGTCACAACTTACACATATTCAGCGTGCGTGAAGTTCACGTGGAAATGATGAGCTTTAGAGCTCAGACTGCTTTTTGAATAGGGCACAATATAGGGTAGCCAATTAGAACAGAAGTGTTAAATATTACATATTTAAAGTGGCCCCTTATAGTCACACGTGAACACACCACAGCACACAGTGTGAAATTCTTTCTTTGCATTTAACCCATTCACCAAGTGAGGCAGGGGGCTGCCACCAACAAGGGGCAGTGTGTGGGGACAGTGCCTTACTACTGATGACACTAGCAGTGGTGTGATTCAAACCCACAACCTTCTGATTGCAGGGGCAACACCCTAACCACTAGGCCACCAGCTACCCCAGCTGCAGTGTTAAATATTACATATGTAGTGTTATATATGTTTGTATTACACATGAAGTGTTACATATTTGGAAGTGTTAAAGTGTTAAACAGCGACCTGATTAGTTCTAAGTGAAGAAGAGAAGTTTGAAAATTGTTCATGTAGAAATGAAGTGGAATATCTCTTTTGTCACAGAAATGGAGACCTGCACAGCCAGTGTTTGGCCTCGTCTGGAGCCCTTCCTGCTCGGGGCGCTCCAGGTGGCCCCTCCGAGCAAACTGAGCATGCACTACCTGCGCAAGATGGCGTGCTACGTGCGCACCCGAGAGGGCTGCTTCCCCCAGCTATGCTGGCACATGTGGCGCCACATCGCCTGTGGAAAGCTGCAGCTGGCCGAGGATCTGGCCTGGCTCTGCTTTGAGACGTTTGACCTGCTGGTGCCGCGCTCTCCCGAGGAGAAGCTGGAGTGGGCCGAGGCGCTGTCTCAGAGTCAGACCCCACGCGAGGTCGACCGACAGCGCAGCAAGGTGACCCAGATTTGTAATCATTTAGACTTTCAAGGTTGTGAACATAATGTGAAGAGACGTTTCTCCATGGACCACAGCCCAACATATCTCAACTTTCAACAGAGTGCAAGTTACAACAGAAACAATACGGACAACACAATAAGTAGACACAACTATGTACTGTAGTGTAACAGTACAGTGTGAACGGGATGTAACCTTCCAGAGTGACTAGTGTTGCACCATAAGTATGAAGTTACACAGGAGGCAGTTACAGCATTGAACAAAGTGCAAGGAATGACAGAAACAATACAATAAATAGACAATACAGCAATGAAACAGTAGTGAGAATGGGATGTAAATCTGAGACAGTACAATAAATACACAATACAACAGTGTAACAGTAAAGTGAATGGGATATAAATCTGAGACATTTAGACCTGGGTTGTTGGGTTGTTGTTTCATTATCATTGGTGGAACCATTGGATTCTGGCTGTTTGGACTTAAAGGGAAATTCCACTGATATTTCAAAATTCAGTGGTTGAGATGTAACCAGAGTCATTCAGAGTAGACTGATGGGAACCAAGAGGTTACGTCTACAACACAAATACTGGCTTTTTTTAAATTTTCCGTTGAGAACCATTTCTTGTAATAACTTTCTGTAAGGGAGCTTTTAGAGGAATCAGACGCTATATATGTCTGGTTCCATTCACCACCACTATGAATCATTCTTAGTTTCTCTTGAACAGTGTGTTTCAAGCCAAGCAGAATTCTTTTTTTAAAGCAGTAGTTTGGGTTATAGTCAAATTTACACAACTAATAGAGAGTACTGAACAAGTCCACATGGTTTGGGTCAAGTGTGTCAAGATACACAATTAGCACAGTGTCAAATAATGTTTATTTTACATAGCTGATCGTCTGATCCTCTCTCTTGTGTTTTTCCTCTCCCTTGGTTTTTAATCCCTGTCTAAGTAAACCATTGAACCTTGATTTTTCCTTTGTGATTGTGCAGCTGTGTGTGGACACCCTGCAGTTCCTACTGTTCCTGTACCTGCAGCAGCTGAACCGCGTGTCTCTCCGCACCTCTCTCATTGGTGAAGAGTGGCCGAGTCCCCGAGCTCGATCCCCCTCCTCTTCAGACAGAGAGGCCAAAACCAGCTCCTCAAACAAGGTCAGCACACACTGAACTTCTGTCACTTCTAATCTTCCCAGTTGTGTCATGTGTCATTCATATATATGCTACCAGTCAAAAGGTTTTGCACACACTGGAACCACCTACTCACTTAATATTCTTTGCCAACAAATACATTTACAGTATGTTCAGCATTTGAGTCTTTATTAGGGAGAAAATGTCCTATTTTCTATTCATCACTACTGACATACAAAAAGCCACCTAATATAATTATAATTATAATGTGGATCACCAGACAAGTGTTAGATATTTAATGAGTGATGAGTGCATTTAAAGTTAAAGGACAGTCTAGAATTTGACTCTGCATCACCACACAACCAGTTAATAGGAGTCAGACCTGCACTGGTACAGATTCTTTACTCTTAGAAAGGAAACTTGTTTTATTTGACATTTTCATTTATAGTTGTTCACTCAACAACTTTCCAATGCTTAGAATAAAAATCCACAGTTTTGAAATGAATGGATAATGTGGTAAAAACCTGTGGTATGCAAAAATGTTCAACTGGTAGTGTATTTTTCTGAAACCGGTTCTGATATCTTAATTCTATATCTTAGTCTATAGAATATCAAGTATTGAAATTGGTGCTATGACAATGCACTCATGCTTCATATTCGTGAACTACATAAAAGTAAAATAGGGTCTAGCCTACCACAGTGAAGACAGTCATACACCACCATTCCCTTTAGGGTTATACAGATGTTTAAAATAAGTTGTTCTACAAGGTGTTTAGGCCTGAAAGGGATACTGATTACTTGTCATACTGACCCAATCACTACATTTTTACTGTAATTTTCCCCCTCAGGTCTAATTATGATGTTTATGTGGCTTTATGTAAAAAAAAAACAAAATTCATGTAGACATGACCATGTTCTAACCCCTTTTTATCCTTTAAATAGGCTGTTTTTGTTACTGTGCCTTTAAGATTGATTCATGTAAATGGCTTCTATATTAGAATACATTATGCTGGGCTGGCTTGTTTTTGCAGCTTAATCTCTATATATGGTAGAGATGGGAGAAAAATTGATTCATGATTCTTTTGTGTGGCAATTTATGTTTCGCCACACTGACTGATTTTTTTTATTATTATCATTATTAATTTTTTAATTGTATGTGTTTGAGTTTTAGGTGGAGAAATGTTGCAGTTCCTATATAATCCTACAGTTGGCGTACTCTAAATTATTCACACACTGGCAGGCAGCACAGCATCCTGTCTAGTGGAAGCCAGTTATTTTCTAACTTTTTTAGTGATAACAGGAATGGCAGGCAACACAGCAGAGATTCTTGTGGCTCCTCCACAGATTAAATCCAGTGTATGCAGGCTTTTGAAATGTTAACAGTAAAGAGGAATTGGACCTGAGTTGTGCTGTATGTAAACTTTGTCGTGCAGAAGTTTTTCTCGACATTGTCCTTGGATAGACAAGGCAGCGGTGAAACACAATCCTTTTGGTACCAGCCAACAGCAAATGCTGGACACAAGTTTGAACATGATTCCTGTCAGTTCAGTTAAACCGACGCACATCACCATGTCAGTTGCTTATTTCATATACAAAGATCTGAGGCCACACGGCATTGTTGAAAATAATTTGGAAAATAATCGTAGTATTGAATTGGGGCATTTATAGAATCACAGTAGTTACCGATACATATTGTATCAAGATAATAACAAATCGGGAGGTCACTGGTGATTCCCATCCATGACATATGGATATAACAGTACATTTTGAAACACTGGGGCAACTGGTGGCCTAGTGGTTAGAGAGTTCGCCCTGAGATCAGAAGGTTGTGGGTTCAAATCCCTGGACTGCTAGTGACACCACTGAGGTTCCCTTGAGCAAGGTACCGTCCCCACACACTGCTCCCACACACTGCTCCCCGGGCGCCCCTCATTGGTGGCAGCCCCCTGCTTCACTTGGTGAATGGGTTATATGCAGAGAAAGAAGTTCACACTGTGTGCTGTGCTGTTGTGTGTTCACGTGTGACCATAAGGGGCCACTTTACTTTATTAACAGTGTTTAAGTTCTATATTAAACTCTTTTAATGCAGTGTTGTGGTCTTTTAGAACTGGGATGACCAGGCGCACCTGACCTTCATGCAGACGCACCTGTCTGAGCTGTTGGAGCTGCTGGCGGAGCCGGGTGAGCTGAGCGGCTCGGGCCAGGCGCTGCGGGACAGTCAGGTCTCGGCCGAGGCTGTGCAGGCCCTGAGTTTGCTGCTGGAAGGCTCGGCCGGTCATGGCCGGACCGTGCACCCGCTTCATCGGCTGCTGGGCCGTGCGCTGTTCCAGGCCCAGGCAGGATACTCCAAACTCAGCCGCTCATACTCACTGCAGCGGCTCCAGAGCTGGCTGCGCCAGACCCTCACCCTCAACCCCTTCGGCATGTCCACCTGCCTGCGCTCAGGCAAGAAACTGGCCTGGGCTCTGCAAGGTGAGCCATTTATCTCAAATGGGGATGCCTCAGTCCAGTGTGAAATGTCAGTAAGTGCATGATTGGGGAAAACTGGAACCACCTGATGATTCAATGATAACTATCAACAAGACAGTGGTAGGATTGATTCTTTATTCTTTTCGCTTGCAGAACCGCTCTGCACTAAGATCCATTATCCAGAACCTTTTTGCTTAAGGTGCCCACATAGCAGTTAACCAGATTTGCTTTGTGAGCCATGGTGTGCCTGTGTTCCCCTGGGAAGAGACTCATCCTGTGTTTTTGTTATAAAATGTTAACAGATGTGTAAATCACTTCACTTTGTTCTGATTATGATTCATGTTTCACAATTTAATTAAATCATAATGGTTTGAATTTTGTATCTTTTTCGAAATACACAAAATGCCTATAAGTACTATTTGCACAATAGTGAAATAGACACTTTCTGAAATGTATTTTTACATTTAAAATTACTTTTTGGCTGCAAGAAATGAGCATATCTGTCTATTTATCTGTATTGTGATAAATTGCATCATAGTATATTGCAGTAGGCTTTTCTGGACACACCATGGATATCATCAGTGCATGTTTCATTACAAAGAGAGGATTATTAGTCCTGTTTAATCGGATGTAGTGTAGCACAGTGTGTGAAATATTGAATAAAATCCTTGTACTTATAGTAGTTTTTAAATGTGGCACAACTTGCTCTGTTTTGTCTGTTCCAGCTTATCAGATGAGCCAAAAAAAATAAATATAGTGACATAATGTGCCTTGTAAAAATTTCTTGAAGTAATATTGTATTTTTTCCACATTGCCCACCTCGAACACGTACTTTATTGTTGTAACTGAATATCAATCAATTAATAATCATTCTGACATTTTAAAATTGCATTTTAATGCCACTGTTCGTTAGACTCAGAAGCATTAACAGTGTTGGTTTTTGCTTTAGTGGAGGGAGCGATGAAGAGAGCCAAGATAGCCAGGAACACACACATGGCTCCTCCAGGCAGCAAGGTGGTGCTGATGTCTCAAGTTTACAAACAGACCCTGGCCAAAGACTCCGAGAAGCTGGCCGGCGCAAACGTTAAACTGCACCGCTGCAGTGAAGCTTTCATTTACCTGCTGTCTCCTCTCAGGTAAGAAAAGAGAGCTGACCATGTCTTAAAAATGCACTGTGTTTTAGCACACATCTGGACTATAGGCTCTCAGCTGCGCCAATAAAATATCACATAAATATGACGTGGTACTTTATATTGTGTTATTTTATGAATATAGATCCAAGAAATGTCATCACCAGGTTATCTTCTATTAAAAAAGTGAGTCATAACATTAGCATCAACAAATGGTCTTAGCTAGCACCAGCTCAAAGGCGCCAGGTCATTGCCATTCTTAATGCTGTTAACATAAGTACTAGCTTATATAATGTTATGATTCTTCAGACAGTCCCCCAGTCTCATTCTGGCCCCTCTTTTCTCAGCCTATCCACTCCACTCCATTTACGCACTCATGTGTAGGGATCGCCAGACTGAGGGCAATCCCATAGTACATAGCAGGGAGTGGGAGCGACAGC
Source organism: Brycinus macrolepidotus (assembly GCA_037974445.1). NCBI lineage: Eukaryota > Metazoa > Chordata > Actinopteri > Characiformes > Alestidae > Brycinus > Brycinus macrolepidotus. The sequence continues at coordinate 2,783,025 of JBBPCZ010000002.1, read as the reverse complement.
AAGTGAGCATCAGTGGAGACTTACAACCTGGCACGTGTTTTCATGATGTCCTTTAACAAAATCATGAAGTGGTGGTGAAAAATAGTTATTTTTCCACAATATCCAGCAGGCTATGATCAATTATCATAATAAAATATGCATTATTTTATTACATCAAGCTTTGTTTGCAAGTTGCTGCAGGCACTTTTCTTGTCTTTAAGGCTCTTACCCTTGCCTCTTGTAAAGTGCCAATGCGGCACGTGATGACAACACAGGGCAGCAAGGTTCTGTCTGTAACCATGACGACGGCAGCCCCTAAGTGGTAGTTAAGGGCGTCCAAAAGTTTACCCATGTACTGAAACCCTTTCCCTTCTTTAGAAGTGGAGGTACACTTTATAATGATGTGAGAGAAGGAAAGAAGGATGTACTAGTGACTATGCCTCCCAATGAGCGAGGATTATAAAAATAATAATAATAATAATAACTAGATGCGTTTCGGTGAGAAAATGTGAAGTGTGATTACATGGTTGCTATAAAACCAGTGTTTGAAGACCCCCAAACATTGATTTTATGGATTCGAAGCTGTGCTCTTTTGATTCTCTTTGTTCAGTTCCCGGCGCTCTACCGGTTAATTCACCAGAGGGTTGAATCTTTTTTTTTTTTTTTTCTTTTTTTTTTTTTTCCAATTTTGCTAATAATTTTGCAGGTCTTTGACCCTGGACAAGTGTCGTAACAGCACAGTGGTTCTGGGCCCCGTAGAGACCTGTGTCCACATTCAGAGCTGCGAGAACGTTCGGCTAGTGTGTGTGACGGGCCGTCTGGCCATAGGAGCATCTTCCCACTGCACCATCCATGTACTTACCCCAACCCGCCCGCTCCTGCTGCCCGGCAACACATCCCTCACCCTGGGCCCCTTCCACACACATTACCCCACCCTGGAGGACCACATGGCCAGCGTGGGCCTGGCCGTTGTGCCCAACCTTTGGGACCAGCCGCTGCTGTATGGGTCAGATGGTCCACCTCCTGACCCATCTTGCTACCGCATCCTGCCTCCAGAGGAGTTCTGCCCCCTGGTGGTGCCCTTCCAGATGGAGGGGGACACCTGTGAGGTGCCAGGGGGGCTGCCCGCAGCGTACCAGCAGGCAGTGGAGGCCCGTGAGCAGAGGGTGCGGGAGTGGCAGAGAATGGTGAAGGATGCACACCTCAACAAGTGAGCCCTTTGTGTTTTTATGAATAACTGTGATATCTGTAAGGTTAAGTTAACTATAATAGATTAGGGCTGCAATTGCCATGTTTCTGTAACTGAGAAATCTGACATCTTTTACTAGCTCAGTCAGTTAATCAGACCAGAACACCTACTGCTATGTCTCTCCACCTGTAGTATGTCAGTCCGATACCTGGTTATGCTTTCCCTTTCTTTATTTAAGAGCATCAAGTAAGGATTACACCAGAGAGGGTTCCTGTCCATTCTAGCCCTTTCTTCCATTGCAGCCCAAATATTGTTTTGTCTCCAGAAACAAGCATGTGTTTTTTTTTTTAAAGAGCACATTAAATGACTTGCTTATATTCCTACTGTGCTGTAAGTACAGCTAAAAGTCATCTGAAAGAACCAGTAAACAGGTTTGATGTTTTTGTCACATCAAGAAAGCAGATCTCCTTACTGGAGTCACGACATATAGTTTTTGGGTGTTAATACTTGTGTTCAAGGCTCTTTTTTAATCAAACAAAAAGTACAATGTATGTACTATGTTTTCTTTTTTGAAGGCTGTAGATGAAACCAGTAAAGACATGGATAGGTTGACTGCAAGTATGAACTGCTCATACAGAGGAACTGTCTAAAGCTCTAATTTTGTCTGTTTGTCTGTTTTTGTCTTCCAGGGAGCAGCGGCGGCAGTTTCAGGCCCTGGTGGAGCGCAAGTTTCATGAGTGGCTGCTGGAAACAGGGCAGAGGCAGGAACTGGACAGCTTACTGCCCCCAAACATTGGTCAGTCCAACTCCACTGATCACCCACAGTCTACCTGCAGCTCTGAACCTTCTCTTCAGCACCAGAAAGACCAGGTGTCCCGACAGGCAGCAGGACGGGCGCCCACAGTCTGCTGAGTCTGTAATAGACATGCACTTAACTGTCCTCTGCCTTGAATTTGCTGCTTGCCTTTCCTTATTGCTGGGGCAAGAGATGTTTTCGGATCCTTGATCAGCACTATGGGTACGATAGACTCAGGACTCGCCATGAATATTGTATGATGCAGAAAAGTGATGCTGGATAATTACATTTTGAAACAAAATGTCTTAAAATGTGATCGAACACATGCCTCTGTAATATATGCTTATGTATAGCGGCAGAATAGGTATATATTATTAAGCTGCAAGCTCTAATGCCGTTTTAGTTTTTCCATCAAAAGCAGGTTTTACACTGATGTACTTGAGTATAATGATCACCTCTAAGACCACGACCGCTTAGAGAGGAATAAGGGATCGCTCTCTGATACAGGATGATAGAATACAGACAGTGGCTGTTTTTATTTGCTTAACCTAGTAATGAATAAATATGCTGCAGCAGTTGATGCACCGTCCATAAAATAGCTTTACATAGTTAGCATCTGTAGCACAGAGTCTCACAATCCTGATATTTAAGGTGCATTATTGATTTTAAAAGATGTTTTTGTTTGTGTGTGAAAGGTCAGACTGATTACATGTCCGTTAGCATGGTGGCTAATCATTATCTGTATAGATTCAGGTTGCTGCAGCACATCTACAGCTAGCATTTGGTGCACATTATGTAGCAACTAGAGATGGCACGATACCATGTTTATTTTCTGATACCAGTACTGGGACTTCAGCCGATGCTGATAACTGTTCCAGTAATTTGTCTCTAAAAACTACTAAACTTTAAAGTGAGGTGTTTTTAACTGAAGCACTTCCCTTAAGATCTTCACTTAAAACAATCTAAAAAGAGATTCATACTCAAACACTGGACTACCCCACAGGCAAAAACACAGCTAACATCGCACTGGGAGTCTGTACCATTTCAAGCATTTACTGCTGAAATCTGCCTGATTTGCCTGCCTGCTCTCGGTACGGTCTCTCTAGGCAACCACTTTATCAATGAAACTAGAGTAACGTTAGTAGTTTGACTGTAACTTTTTCAGAAGGATTTCGCTACACTTTCTCATTAGGTTGAATGGGACGTTCTGTAAAGCTCATCCAAACCAACAGTTGCTAAGAACAAATGTTTGTGGGCGGAGCCTGACTGGGTCAGTTGTCTTTATGTAGCTGTCTGTGGTGTGAGGTTATTAATGCACTGGAGGAAATGCACCCTTAATGATGTGAGGAGTTTGCATGTACCAGATTTACAAACGAACCCAAGATTAAGGCTCTTTCTGCACCTGAGCTGGAATTTCTCCATGTTTTTCTACATGTTCAATTGCCAGTATGAATTTGAATGGGTCCTTTCTGTAGCACCTGCTGTTGTAACACGATGCCTTACATGTTGGTTGCACTTGTACCTTCATAATGACCCCCACAAGTGCCACTTACTGTGCCTTCTACATGAGAGCTTTTCCAAGTCCGGGTCCCAGAGCCACCCTGCACTTCACGTTTCGGTGGTGTCCCTGCTTTAACAACTCAGAGTCTACTTCAACTCAAGGAAGAGTGTCCAAGCAAGGGAAAAGACTCCAGGAGCAGAACTGGGGAGCTGCTACTGGAGATGTATTCTTACCTTTGATTTGCGTGTCCACTCTGTTTGGACCAGTGAGCAATACCATGTTAACGAACCATTTCCATTTCTGAAGAAGTCCCCCACTGTCTTCTGTGTGTCTTGTTGATGTTCTCCAAACTATGAGGAGTATGAATTAGTGTACAGGACATTTAGAGCACGTTTGAGCACATGTTTGTATTATGTGTAGTTGAAGGGAACAGATATAGTGTGGAAGCAATAAAAGATGCTTTGTCTTCTCTTTGTTGTTCATCTTTGCAATTCTGGTCCCCCCAAGGTACAGTGAGGCCCTTGAGGTCTAATTCTGTATCTTAAATGAGTTGACTTGTATTGTCTTTTCCATCAAAAAACGGACATATTTGTACCTTTTCATACCTTTTTTTGAAAAGAAAAATAAAAAGCTTGGAGTCAACACCTCAAGTATGGAGTCAGTGCAACTTATAAAAATATAAAAATGGTAAAAATATGTTTACTAACTAAAGGTACTGAAGATGTGACCTTGAGGGTCCCACCCCAGTGACACTGTTTTTATCCTGAAAAGTCTTCTAAACATTTTTTTTTGTGGAATCACAGAATTTAATTGATAACAAATTGAGGAAAGCCTGAATGTATCAACTAAACATCAGCATTAAAGATCACGTTTCCAAAAAAGGTAACTTTTAGGCGTTACATGTTCGATGCGTATTCACATTTGCATGCCACTGCACTTGTGCCTTGGTCTCCTCCCCTTTGCTAGCTGTCTCGTGCTCCACTGGCTGAAGTGCGACTCCTGAAGAAGGGGTCATCTTGCCGCTCACTTCTACGGCCCAGCATGAGGCCTTTGCTCTGTCACGTTTGATTATTTTGGCCTGTGTGCTTAAAACAGTAGAAAAAAGCTGAGCCAGGAGAATGGTGCGCCATTCAGAACAGTGGAGCGCAATAATCCAGGACATCTGGGCTCTTCACATTTGCCAGTGGTCTTGGCATGGCTTGCCAGGGTGGTTGTGTTGTGGTGCAAGCTGGGCCAGCGGATGTTGTGTATGTGTGTGTGTTTTGGAAAGAGAGGGAGTGAGGAGGGGTGACTGGGCGACCCTGGCAATGTTGCCATTATGCTATAATCCCACATCGCTTTTCTGGAAAACCTGAATAGAACTAGAATCACTGACTCAATTTTTGGATCTCATTTTCATGACAAAGCGATTGTCCAGTGCTCCCCGCCCCACTAATCCTGAACCTGGGGGGCTAAGTATTTAAACAGCCCCACTAGTGGATCGGCACTCAGTCAGGACTTCAGACACTTTCTCCAAGCAAGCCTCCATACAATGTCCAAGATGGGCAGGGTGAGTAGCCACTTTGGAGACCCTTGAGGAGGTCGGAGTCTGAGAACAGGAATGATAGCTTAGCCCTGAGGTCAAACGTTGTAAGCAGAGTAAACTCACATCCTAGGTTCCTATCCGGATCAATGTTATAACAAAAAAAAAACGTTATGAGGAAAACCTAGTTGTGTTTCTTCAAGAAGGACAGTGTGAAAATGTTACTCGCTTCTGGAGTTGGTAGCACTTTTTGGCCAGGCTTTTCTGGATTTGTGGTTGCTTGATGAAACTCGAGGGCCGTTACTGACAAGAACGATTATTATAGGCTTCATGTTTTAGTTTGACTTTACAGAGGTGGTTACAAATGTGTTGAGAAATGCTAAAATGATTTTTGAGCAGGTATCTCAAGAATGGGAAAGGATTGAGCTTCCTGACATAATCAGGAGCCCGGGTTTTAAAATCCCTTTCATTACAGCGTAGAAGTGACAGGCCTTGATTAAGGTTTCAGCATGCACAGTGTTTTGCCGTACGCATGAAAACTGGCATCCCTTGAACTGTTGAGATTTGCTGGTCTCCTGCTTCACAGATTCTTGTTTTGTGCCAGTCCAAATGGTTAATTAGCATTTCATTGCCCCCAGAGGAAGATGTTTGGTGTCCAGTGTTTGTATCTGTGTATAGCAGAGGGAAGAGGAATGTGCCAACGTCGCTCTTTTTTGGCAAACTGGTTTTGTCAGACCATTATAGGACAAATTCCTATAGTCTGGTAGGTGCCAGCTGGCACCCTGGTACCATGCCCAGAACTGAACTAATGAGACAGACCATAATTGTTTAACTTCATGACCACAGATCCAGAGCCAAGATTATTAGTGACTTTTGCTCAACTTTTACCCATACTGTCGTCTTCCCGAAATTTCATGCCGAGTCCTGTGCATCCATCTGATGACCTTTCAGATTGTTTTCTATGAGGACAAAAATTTCCAAGGCCGTCGCTATGAGTGTGACAGCGACTGCTCCGACTTCCACACCTACCTGAGCCGCTGCAACTCCATCCGCGTGGAGAGCGGCACCTGGGTTGTCTACGAGCGCCCCAACTACATGGGCTACCAGTACGTGCTGACCAGGGGCGAATACCCAGAGTACCTGCGCTGGCTGGGCCTCAACGACCGGCTCAGCTCTTGCAAGATGATCCACTTTGTAAGTCAAATCAGTGACCTATCCAACAGAATACCAAATATAATGGGACATCCTTATTATTGGCTATAACGTAGGACATTGTGTTGAAGCTTTAGTGTTTCTTGTATCATAACATGTATGTTCTCCATACAACACTACACTTATCATGGGGTGCCTGTATCAGCTAAACCAAAAGCAGGGCCAGCCTCCATACAAGTGTTGTACAGTCACAAATTGCCTTCAATTCTCTAGCCTGGAACCAGAGCAGAGACCTATCGACCAGTAGATCAATAAGTGCAAAGGATAATGTGGACTCCCTATCGCTGAGTACTGGGAAACAAGGTTTTAGCCTTGTTTCCCAGCACTGAGAAACCTTAGGGTTTAACCTGGTGACCAGGACTCGTAAGGCCCTTGTTGTCCCTCAGCAAGAATAGGGAATCAGATGCTGGAGGTTCTGGAGTATTACTTGTACATGTTTCTGTAAAAATCCCAAAATAAGAAGTCTAGATGATAAGAAACAAGACTTTATTAAATATTGATTGACGAGAATAAAATAGTTGTCATAAAAAGTGTAGAGCCATGAGAATTGGTACCCTGAGCAAAATGGGGAAATCTGGTTGCAAGGTTTGGAACTTGTTACGGTGGATCTCATCTCCCTCCATGTCCCCCCTTCCCCTTTCTTCTTGCCCCATCTACCCTCCCCCTTCTTTTCCAAACCCATGCACTAACCTCCCGAACCCCTACACCTTCCCAACCCCTCCACCCCCTCCCACCCTTACCTTCTCCTGCAGCCTAGCGGAACTCAGTACAAGGTGCAGCTGTATGACAAGGCGGATTTTGCGGGTCAGGCCTTCGAGGCCACTGAGGACTGCCCCTCCGTTCTGGAGCGTTACCGCCTGAGGGAGGTGCACTCCTGCAAAGTCCTGGACGGCTACTGGGTCTTCTACGAGCACCCCAACTACCGTGGCCGCCAGTACTTCCTGGAAAAGGGCGAGTACCGCAAGCCCGTTGACTGGGGTGCTGTCTGTCCCACCGTCCAGTCCTTCCGCCGCCTCACCGAGTGACCTTACACCTCTCTGGGGCTGCTGCCCTATGACCTCTGACTCCCACTGCCCTTCTCCAAACGACGATTAGCTGATGCCCCGTCCCACATCATTGGAGCTCTTTGGCTGTTACTTTAACTGAGGTCCTGGTTGAAATAAAGTTTGACTGGCAAGTCAGAGGAGTCAATATCATTGATTTTTTTCTGCTGTTTTCACTTTTGAACATTGTCCAGCAAGGGCTCTATAGTGTTGGTTTTAGTACCCCTTGACGTCCATTAGTATGTATTCCATTGTGCCTCGCTTTATCTCAGTGGCCCAGCACAGGCCTCAGGTCTAAAGTAACTGGGTGGGTATTAAGGTGAGTCCCAAAAGAGAAGCAGTTTCCACCACCACCGATAAGTACCAACTCAGTCCCCTCTGAATCCAGCAATTCTGAGCAGAACGAATGCAGCATGACAGGCCAGGGGACAGATGACTGGTAAAAAGAGAAAAATAGTGAGCAACTGAGAATCCACATGCAGGGAGGCTAACAAAGGAAAGTGCACTTTATGAATTAAGACATACACTGGCTAAGAAAATAGTAGATTCTGAAAATCCTTCCAAACTGTTAACAACTGCAGTCGAAGTAGTTCTTTATCCGCTGAGAACACTGTATTGAGATAACCCAAATTCCCAGGATTTTGAACATGGAACTCACTGAGTCAATGTTGACTTCAGTGCTGCCCCCGGTGGCCAGGTTTATTACTGCAACTCCTGGCACACCATCTGCCTGAAGCCAAACTCCACCAACCACCACCAGATTCTCACCGATAACATGGGCCGAGTGGGAATACCTGCAGATGGCAGATCAAAAATGATTACAAGTCAGACAAAGCATATTTCCGTTAAAGATAAAGAAACAGGTCCAAAAATGTGAATGTAGCTCTGGGAGGTTTCTGGCATGTTTAGGTATGTGGGATTTGATGGTCCTGAATCTTCTTCTAGGGGAAAGTGGGTGGTGATGCCCAGTGTAAGAGGACTTCAACAGAATGCAATAGAACATAACCACAATAATACCTGGGTACCAGGGCTGGTTGTAATTCCAGCCTCTCCCAGGCAAAGCCTGTAGACGTGGACTTCAGCAGCACAATGTCTCCTAGAGGAACACCTCCTCTGCCCAAACCTCCAAATATCACCAGTCCTCCTCTATAAGCACAAGCTGAGTGCGAATGACGAGGCTCAGGGAAGTGTCCTTCAAGTGGTATCTTTACAAAAACAGATCAGAAACAAATCTACTATGAGGTTTTCATCCATTACTAGGACGAGCCAGCATTCGAACTTCAGGAATGCAAGATAAGTATGGGCCACCATAAGACTGTCATTGATAGGTATTCATTCTTTTATAGCAAACCATCAGTATGTATGTTCCTATTGGTACAGCTCTGTGTGTGTGTGTGTGTGTAGGGGGTTTGATGTTATAGACGATGCACCACTTGAAAGTGCAGCACTAGTAACTACATATGTGTAATTGGCTGTAATTATCAATATGCAGTTGTGTGCAAAAGTTTAGGTGTGTTTCGCTTAATTTAAAGAAGTGCACGTCCTCTGCAGAGACACACTGCACGTTTTAATGCACTGTTTATTTGCACCATTTACCATACTGAAATAAAACATAAAATGTGGTCCGTGCAAAAATTATGGCACATTTTATTTTGTGGTTTTACTTTTCCAAGGTGTTAAAAAATTAATGCAAACTACCATATTTAAGCTCCCTACTGAGGATGTGTATGTATTTTCACTTCAGATCAATGACAATAATTGCTTTTTCCAGCTAATCTGCAAATAATATTTTTTTGTCCATTCCCTTTTACACCTAACCTGGGATCAGTTTTGTTGTAATCTACATAGGATGGTGACCCAGCACACTGTGCTATCTCCAACCAATTAAAAAAAATTAAATTAAAAAAATGGGCCTTACGTCTGTCCAGCACTGGTTCTCCAAACACAGAAAATAGGCGTCACCTAGAACTGGATCCTTTTCTGTACGCCCTCCAAACAGAAAGATGTAATTCCTGTCTGGATGACATAAAATAAAAGAAATGAATATACTATATTATAATGTTATATAGTATATCATAATATGGTATATTATACTATAATATACTATACTATGATGTACTGTTACAATATAATGTAGTACACAGTCTTAGGCCTTATTTGAGCTAGGTCAGTTTTACTAGAGAAGGTACATTAATGCAATTTGTAAGGAATTGTTAATGTTAATAAAATTACAAATGGGTCCAAATAAATAAATAAATACATACATACATACAAACATACACATATACATACATATCTTCCAGTTAATGAATATAGATACAGAACCACATTAGGACAGTAAAGTGGGTTAAATTCAGCTTTTACCAACAAGTCAGAAACAGCACTGGCCTGTGGAGGTACTTTCATTTCCTTCCCCCTCCAGATTAAGCCTCTACCAAAAATGACTGTCCAAAAATAGTGGTCCGGTTTGGGGGTTTGGTTAGATAAGCCCCATTTTAGCAGCGAAAAAAAGAGCTGATGTCTAATCAGGCTGCGTTATCACTCCAACAGGGCTCAAGTTAAAGCAGCACGTTAGTAAAAACATCAAATCTGTACCATTTTTATCCACTTTGTTCACATAACAATAATCAGTGTGAGCTTCTTGATCCTCACAGCTTCAGTGCAAAAACTAAATGAAAGAAACTTTTTACAACAGACAATGAACTATGGGGGGTGGAGGTTATAGCAATGGGTGCGGTTAGGACTGTACCGATATAGATATTGATACTAATTATCGACACAGATACTTATCAATACACTTATTGATCCTATGCACCCATAATTAGGTACAAAAAATAAAGACATCACATGAAAAGATGTCAAAAGATTATTATAACCTTTTTGAAAAAATAAGGATCTAAACTGGGTCCTGAGTTTCTGGTTCTCTAATGAGGGAGGAGCGTCGCTACAAATGATCTGATCACCAGAGCGCCGCTCCGTCCCTCCACTGATCCAATCCAGCATCCACCGTTTGGAAACGTAGCTGTGTGAGAAAGTATTAACACTGCAGAAGCAGCACCGTCTGAACAGGAGACTCTCCAGAGTTCAGCAGGAACCAGGCAGGAACTGGAACCAGTTAAGTACCAGTTCTCCATACCCAACCCTACAGCAGGTCCTGATCAGACTCCCTCACCTCTGTGGTGCAGTAAGGTAGCTGTGTGCCTCCACCTCGGTTTTGGAGCCTGGCCAGTACAAACCATCTCCTTTATGGAGAGCAGTCGGTCTCTGGGGTCAGACTGGTCATTCAGGCGATGAGTGACTTTCAGAACCTGGTCAAGAGGGTTCAGTGGAGACGTCCTGCCTCCTGTAACTACCGCACCCCATCCAGGAACCGGGGTCAGTGTGTGGTACAGCCGCACGCCTACGCTAACAGAGACAAACTGTTAAATATTCAGATACATCAAACACATTACATTTGTTATTCTCATTAAGAACAACACAGTGTTTTACACATGGATTAATAACAGAATAGAAGAGTTTAAACTAAAAAAGCCTGAATCCAGCAGACTGACTACATCTGCACAGCCACATTCTGACTCTTTATTGTGACGCTCTGGTGTTGGAAGCGTGTAAATGTGTGGATAAAATAAGAGCAGCTTTGGTAAAACACTCTTTTTGTGTCTGATTCCTCCTGAACCCTGTAAAAGGTTGTAATTTCGTCACATTTAGTCATAATCCCGCATTCTGTTTGATCTCTCTGCAGTCACACTGTTCAACATTATTGTTAATATAAGTAATTATTCATGTGAATGAAAAAAGTAATTGTTGTATATGTGTTATTTTTATAAATATATGTATGATATATTTATATTTACTGTGAATAAAAGGTGAATAAAGCTTATATTATTCACACATTTCAAACATTTATTGTGAATAAAATGGCAAATAAAATAATAATAATAATAATTATAATAATTATTATTATTATAATAATAATAATCACATATTTCAAACATGTATTGTGTAAACTGTTATAAGAGTAATAATCATATTAAGATTACTATAATAATAATAATAATACTAATAATAAAAAGCCTCACCTTCGTCTCCCTCCAGCTCCAGGGCGGCGCGAGTCCAGCCCGTCGGCTCTCTGAGGAGCAGCGTGGCTGCAGTGTCCCGGCCCCCCCTCCTAAAGCCCCCACTGAGGAGCAGCAGCCCCGGCTCCAGCAGAGCAGAGGCCATCCCCACCGCCTCCACACGCGGAGCTCCTCCCAAGGGCCGCAGCATCAGGGAGAAATCCTCCAGTTCAGGAACCATCAGAGGAACGGGAGACTCTGAAAGGCAAACAGAGGAGGAAATGAAAAGCTTCCAGCTTGATTCCACTTTAAACAAAGGAAGACGTGACTCGCTTGTCCTGGACGTTTCAGCCCCAAAGATACGAGCGTGCCCTAATCCTGGCCAATATGTCTTTACATTCATGCAAATTCTGACTGGTTAGTGTTTACAATACTGGAAAAGTTTCCAGTTTTTCATTTCATTCATTTTGTCCCTGAATTTTCTCCCCAATTTTAGTTCCACCCATTCCCAATTTGACACATCTCTCCCAATTTTAGTAATATCCAGTCCCACCCACTCCCAATTTCAGTCAAATCTAATCCCACCCACTCCCGAGTTTAGTCATATCCAATTCCACCCACTCCTAATTTTAGTCATATCCTATCCCCCCACTCCCAACTTTAGTTATATCCAATTCCACCCACTCCCAATTTTGGTCCAATCCAACTCCACCCACTCCCAATTTTAGTCATATTCAATCCCACCTACTTCCAATTTTAGTCATATCCAATCCCACCTACATCCATTTTTAGTCATATCCAATCCCACCCACTCCCAATTTTAGACATATCTCCCAATTTTAGTCATATCCAATCCCACCCACTCCCAATTTTAGTCCAATCCAACTCCACACACTCCCAATATTAGTCCAGTCCAACTCCACCCACTCCCAATTTTAGTCCAATCCAACTCCACACACTCCCAATATTAGTCCAGTCCAACTCCATCCACTCCCAATTTTAGTCCAATCCAACTCCACACATGCAGCAGACAGCTCCACACACTTGGAGGAGAACAATAACTGCTAATTCCGAGTGATGGGGCAAGGGGAGGTGGTAATGGGGGAGGGGCCCTGAGTGAGCCAGGCGGCTGGACTCCTGATCACGGAGGGCTGTAGCATCAGCAGGGATCCCCAATGTCCAATCTCCCAATGATGAGACCACTCGGGACCCCCAGGGTTTTGAGAAATTCTTTTACCAAAGCAGGCTTGGGGCTGTTGTTGACCAGGGGTGGGGAGATTTCAAAACTATCGTGTTTAAAAGTCCTGTAATGTTCCCATGGCTCACCAGTAGACTGTCCCACCAGTGCACTACAATACCACCAATACACCTGATCCCATCCAATACTATAAGAAAGTGTTAGCCCTCAGAAAAAAGAGGTTCACTCAGTTTATTAACACAAAACCTAAATATCACCTGAGACCGTGAAGCACACTACCAATCAACACACTGAGATTTTCTACATCTGCATGCCACTCACTTAATACTTACCAAAAATACAATCAATATTCTTTACTAACAAAGACATTTACAGTATTTTCTCCATTTGAGTCCCTTTATCACTCAGAGAATGTCATTTTTTTTTCATCACTGACCTTTAAAAAGCCACCTAATATAATGATAATGTGGATCACCAGACGAGTGTTAGATATTTAAGGAGCTATTAAGTGCTGAAACAGTAA
>JBBPCZ010000002.1:2759814-2769907 GCA_037974445.1 Brycinus macrolepidotus | reverse complement strand
CAAGTGAAGCAGGGGGCTGCCACCAACGAGGGGCGCCCGGGGAGCAGTGTGTGGGGGAGCAGTGTGTGGGGACGGTACCTCGATCAAGGGAACCTCAGTGGTGTCACTAGCAGTCCAGGGATTCAAACCCACAACCTTCTGATCACAGGGGCAACTCCCTAACCACTAGGCCACCAGCTGCCCCAGTGTAAGCATTGTTAATCTTTCACCATGCACAGTCCATTCAGAATTCACTTTTTATGTGATGTCACAAAACCCATTTGAATACGACCACCTATTCATCCTATAGCAGTTTAGCCCCGCCTATTTCACACTGAAGGTATATGAAGTGTTTGAGACCTTTTCTTGAATTGAGACACAGTGAGAGGCGGTTTTCAGTGTAAAGCTCATTTACATATTTCAATCCTACTGGCACAGTAACACAAATAGCACAAAGCACTGAATAACAAACTGTACAACACACACACACACAAACATCCACACCCACTAAACTGATCTGCTTCCTTTCTTCCAATCACACTGCATACACACACTAAACTCTTTTGCATAAAAAAAGAAAGAAAACTTCCTCCCCGACTGCCACTGTAAATACCCTGTATTTATTTCTATACTGTACATTTCTTTAATCCTGTTGCTGCTACTAGTTTTTTTGCACAATTATTTATTGCTGTCTACCTCACTCTTTGCATTCCTTTGCATTTGTTGCACACGTTAAGACTCTGCTGCTAGAATACAGTATGTCCTAATGCTGTATTCACTCACACTAGTGCTGTAATGTTGTCTTGTCCTGTCAATTATTCTACTGTTGCTCTTGTGTTTCTTTTGCACTAGTCCTATAGTCTTGTGCTGTTTCTGGTTTTGTTCTTTGTGGGTCTGTTTTTGTTCTTCGTGTTGCACAATGGTCCCTGGAGGAACCTGGGTACTGTCTATATGGTTAAAATGACCATAAACATCTACTTGACTTGACTTGAGTAAAGAGGGGTGGTAAAAAGTCAAATTATGATGGTTTTCAGTACATAAAACCACACAAACAAGACAAAAAAGTGAACTTTTTTGGGGAAAAATAGAATACAAGTAAAATGTAGCATATGGGCCCTTTAAAAGTTCTAATCTTGGTCTTTTTGTTGTCTCTTTGCGTAACTTGGTCCTGACAGCTGCCTAACAAATAACCAAAAATGAAGTGAAGTGAATGTGGACTGTGTGATGTTCTCTGTGGTGTTCTCTGGATAGCCCCAATAAAAGACATGATATTTCAATATCGAGTTCAGAGTCATATGTTCCATATACACTACCAGTCAAAAGCTTTTGCACACCACAGGTTTTTACCACTAATCCATTTATTTGCCAATGGCGTTTTTGGCCATTCTGGCACTGTGCCAGCGCTGCCCCAGCCATTGCCTAGGTAGCCTAGGCCTAGAAATGTCCCAGGTAAAGGTGGTACCTTCTGCAGGAACCTCTGGGTCTGAGCGGAGGTGTCGGGGTACTGGCAGAGGGCATGGATTTTGGAGTTGAGCTTCAAGAAATGGTTCTGCATGACCTCGCCAAAGGGGTCACGGGGGCGGATCTGCTCATACATCACAAACAAGGCCTGAGGGAGGATCCTCGATGTCCAGCCAATCACAGCGTCTGACCTGAGGCATGAGGATTTATGGAAGCAAAATCAGGCATAAGTATCATACATGTGTACGTAAAATTATGTGTACTATATATTTTGACTCAAAGGTTTTTGCACACACTGAGATGTTCTACATTTGCGTCTTCCTCATTTAACATTTACTAAAATACACTCAATATTCTAATAAATACACTTAAGGTATGTTCATCTTTTGCATACTGTTTGTTTTGAGTGTACATAAGTATCCATCCTCTAAAAGCATCCTCTCCACACCTTTGCACATTGTAATGCAAAATTACTGTTTTTGTAATTACTGTTTCTGTGCATTTACAGTAAGTTAAAATACAGTCTAGAGTTTGACTCTGCATCACCACATAACCAGTTAATAGGAGTCAGACCTGCACTGTTACAGATTCTTTACTCTTAGAAAGGAAACTGGTTTTATTTGACATATTTTCATTTACAGTTAACCGCTACACAACTTTCCAATGTTTACCAAAAATAAAAATCTGCAGTTAATGAAATAAATTGATAAGTGGTAAAAACGTGTGATGTGCAAAAAACTAGGCGTGTGACATTCCTTAAAAAATGAGTCATTAGTAAAACAGGGATTTCATTAGTAAACAATTTACGCAAATATAAACTGCCTTACTCTACAATAGTGATGTGCAGAGAACAAGCCAAGCTGCACTCACCACCTGGTCTCCATGTAGGTCAGCACCACCTCTGAGAGGACGAGTGTGGGACAGTCCCACTGCAGTCCAGTCATGCTCAAAGCCTCCTCTACATCTCTCTCACTCCTCACATCCACACCCAGTAGGTTATAGTGAGCGCTGCGCACACACACGGGGCCTGCATGGGGGTCCAACACAGGGGTCCAACATTGACTCTTATCCATCAGAGGGTTTAAAGGGCCCATATTACTAAACAAAACACATTTTCCCCTCATTTAAAAGAAATGAGTTTGAGAAAAGAGGTAATTTACGTATACCTGTATTTATACCTGCAGGAACAGGCAGGGCTTAACTGCTCCAGCCTGAATATGTGGACACCCAAAAGTGCTTCAGTTTTTGTGACATCACAAAAACAACTTTTTTTTTTTTTTTTTTGCAACTTATTTAAATATGGACTGTATGGTACATTTTGACAAAAACAATATTTACACACTCAATCAAACTCTACTTTTAAAAAAGCTGGGAAATTTTGTTTTTTGATGATATGTGCCCTTTAAAGTTTTCTCTCAAACTGCACGTAAAGGAGTAATATGCTCAAATAATGACCCACCAGTCTGAGACAAGGGGTCCCACTCTACAAGAGCATCTTTCAGATGAACATTGCTGCTGATTAAGGCTGCCTTGCGTCTGGCGACGTCAGGAAAGTCCACCTCAAATACAGCAACCCGCTCCAGCGCCCCCTCTGCATGTAGCCGAAAATAGAGGGAGTCGAAGCCCGCCCCTAAAGACAGGATCTAAAGAAAACGGGGGAAACAGCCAGTGTGAATCCGAGGTGTGCAGTTTTTACAGTCTGACAGTGATAACTGGTGTAATTCTAATCCAGCATGAATCTGCAGTATGTAGTTTTTGCAGTGTGACAGTAACAACTGTGAAGTGATTTTAATCCAGTCTGAATCCGTAGTATTAATTGTGGAGTGGTTTTAATCCAGTATGACTCTGCAGAGTGTATTATATATAGCTTTTAGTCTGACAGTAATAATGTACAGTCTGACAGTATTAACTGTTGAGTAAATGTAATCCAGTATGAATCTGTAGTTTTTTACAGTCTGACAGTATTAACTGTCAAGTAAATGTAATCCAGCATGAATCTGCAGTGTTTTTTTACAGTCTGACAGTAATAACTGTCGAGTAAATGTTATCCAGTGTGAATCTGCAGTGTGTTTTTTTTTTTACAGTCTGACAGTAATAATTGAGGGGTGATTATAACCCAATATGAACCATGCTTTGTGTAGTTCAGAAATTTGGGGAACCAACTGGTCAGTTAAATCCTGAAAGAACATTGCAGAACCTCCCCTGGAACATCTAATCCATCTTAAAAAGACACATAAGATTAATATAAAGGGAGTTTTGAGGATTCCATCCTACCTGTCTTCGAATGCAGGACTCAGTAACGCGTAGAAACCGTTTCACACAGTGGTCGACAGCTTGCCAGCGAACATAGTAGCCCCTGAAAAGAAAACGCAGTGAGAGAACATGGACAGTCATCTACACCTGAAAGCAACACTGAGTTCAAGTTACACTCTTTAACCTTCTCACCTGTTGATAAGAGGGGCTCGTCGCGACGTCTTGCACACGAAATGTCGAAGAAGGTCATCCTGGAAGTAGCCCTGAGCTGCTGCGGACACTTTACTGACCACACTGCTGTCATTGGTGCCCTGCACCTGATAGTGGAAGATAAACCGGATACTGCTCAGCAAAGGTGAAGACATTAGCTCTTGTGGCTGAATGCAACCAAATTCTCACAGCAATGGATGGGGCCTCCATGAATAGGACTAGTTTGTCCAGCACATACACAGATGCTTGACCAGATAGAGATCTGGGGACTTTGGAGACCTTGAACTCTTTGTCGTGTTCCTCAAACTGTGCCTGAACAGTGTTTGCAGTGTGTCAGGACACATCATCCTGCTGAAAGAGGCCCATTAGGGAACACCGTCTCCATGAAGGGGTGAACTTGGTCTGCAGTGATGTTTAGGTAGGTGGTCTGTTGTCAAAGTAACATCCACATGAAAGTAGAACCCAAGGTTTCCCAGCAGATCATCACGCAGAGCATCAAACCGCCTGCGCCACATCGACTTCTTTCCATAGAACATCCTGGTTCCATTTCTTCTCCAGGTAAACAACACACCCACCCAGCCGTACACATGATGTAGAAGAAAATGTGATTCATCAGACCAGAACATCTTCTTCCATCGCTCCATGGTCCAGTTCTGATTCTGATGGGCCCATTTTAGGCACTTTCAGTGGTGGACAGGGGTCAGCATGGGTGCTCTGACCGATCTGCAGCCCCATATGCAGCAGGGGGCGCTGCACTGTGCGTTCTGACCCCTTTCTATCAGAGCAGCATTAACATTTTCAGCAGTTTGTACTACAGCAACTCTTCTGTGGGATTAGACCAGAAGGGCTGGCCTTCGCTTCCCCGGTCCATTCCTGAGCCTTGGGTGTCCAGGACCCTGTCGCAGGTTCTCCAGTTCTCCTTCCTTGGACCACTTTTGGTAGGTACTGACCACTGCATACCGGGAACCCCCAACAAGACCTGCTGTTCTGGAGATATTCTGACCCAGTCATCCAGACATTACAGTTTGGTTCTTCTCAAAGTGTCTCAGATCCTCAAGCTCACCCATTTTTCTGCTTCCATCAACCTCAAGAACTGACTGTTCACTAACTGCCCATATCATCACTTTCATCAAATAAAACTGCTTTACAGTGCATATATGGAAACTAAGCTGCAAAACCAGCAGGTCACAGTTTTTGTGATGTCACAAAACCAACATTCACATTTACACTTTAATACTGTGAAAGGGATAGCTATATATAGCACTAAAATTGCAATACTGATATTCTGTTCATATCGTGCAGCCCTAATTCAAATGACAGTAAAATTCACTTTGACTTTGAAGAAGCTGGCGATTACTGTGCCAGCCATAGACTGTATAAGCCCAATACAGAGCACGAGGAGCAGACTTACCGCAGCGTCTTTCCCCTGTCTCTGTTTCTTCTTGCTGTTGCTGATCGCTGGTGGAACTTCATGCATCATCATCTCCACTTCTTCCTGAGCATTACCAGACAAATTCCTGGACTGAAAGATCATACAGATTCATACCCAATCTAAATCACTCAACAATTATTACTGTCACACTGTAAAAACTATACAGTGCAGATTCACACTGGATTAAAATCACCCCACAAATATTACTTTCAGACTGCAAAAACTCCACACAGCAGATTCATACTGAATTAAAATCACTTCACAATTATTACTGTCAGACTGTTAAAACCACACACACTGCAGATTCATACTGAATTAAAATCACTTCACAATTATTACTGTCAGACTGTAAAGACTACACACAATGCAGATTCATACTGGATTAAAATCGCTGTACAGTTTTTACTGTCACACTAAAAACTATATATAATACACACTGCAGAGTCATACTGGATTAAAATGTCTCCACACACACACACACACACACACACACACACACACACTGTAAGCCTGCATGTGGTGCAGACTTACTGCAGCATCTTTCCCCTGTTTCTGTTTCTTCTTGCTGTTGCTGACCGCTGGTGGAGCTTCATGCATCATCATCTCCACTTTACCAGACACCCATACAGTCACAGGGGTGCATGACCTGAAACAATCCAGCAAGGTCTGTCCGTATTTAGAATGGTGCTTTTAACCCCTCTCCTGGAGATCGAAGTGAATTCAGAGAGCTAAAAGAGTGCAGGACACCAAAACTTCACAAGAGCGGAGGAGACATGCTGCAGGGGCAACGGGCAGGAGGAAGTTGAGCATGTATTCTGACTGTGTTTTGAATATTTAAATATTTGTTATTTATTCAACCATTATTTTGAGTGTAGCGTAAACTTATATAGGTTATTAAATTAACTTAAATTAAATTTAAATTGTATCAAAAATAATTATAAAATATACAGATCCCTCTGTTTTATTTTATTTGGAGAGTTTTGCAGTTGGAGTCAGGACTCTTATTGTGTGGGTCGTGACGTCACGCCCCGGCTCCGAAGGCTAGGTGCTGTTTTGACACATTTGTGAGAAGAAGCGCCGTTTTCGGTCTGTAACATTTTCTTTTTTCGACTTTACTCCTTCTGGGCGTGTTTGTTATGTGTTATAAGTTCCAAAGAGTCCGCATTGAGGTTAAAAAAAGTGAATAATGTGAAGTTAGAGACTGTTTTGTAGAAGTTAGCCTGCTAGCAGCTAGCAGTGTGTTTTGTGTTTAGTAACCCACACTGATGAGCCTGGTCAGTTTCTTTCTTTCTTTTTTCACGTATTAATTGCTACCTTTATTCAAGTTTGAGGCCAAAACGGTTTATCAGACGTTTCGGTACTATGAGGGGTACTGCTGAGTTCAAATTCACAGGAAAATTTAACCAATAATGCCTGAAAAGCTGAAAGAGGGTTGACCACTTTTTTTGACTAAATGAATGGTATCAACAATGTGATGATATGATAAACAGAATAATGGGAAGTTTGTAGACACCCTGCAGATTCAGTGTCTATTTCTGAAGTTATGGGTTTTAATAGAGGACGTTTATCCCCCTTTTTACTGTAGTACTGGTGGTGGATGTGTTCTGGATCATAAATGTCTCTCTAGCTCATCCCAAAGGTACTGGATGGAGCTCCAACAGTCCAAAACACTCCACAGCCCAGTTTTGGGAGGCTTTATATTAATCTAGAACAGTGTTTTCCAGTCCTGCTCCTGGAAGCACACTGCCCTGAACATCTGAGATGCTTGCTGCTGGGTTTGGTGACATTGGGCTCATGTGTGGCTACTCCAGAGAGTCCTACTCTATTGGCAGTGCGTTTCTGTGGAGATTAGAGCTGTGTGTCTACAACTGAAGACCTGTAACAGCAATGGGGACACCTGAAGGTAGTTAAATTACTTATGAGAAGGGATGTCTGGGTACTTTCGGACATTTTAAGGTCAGTTTCCCTGACAGGGATTAAGCCTAGGCCTGGATTAATTAGCACTGTGAATAGAGATTTTTCTACTGAAAAGGAAAGCTTAGTCCAAGATTAAAAAAAAGTGTAAGAAGGTGTACTCAGTGTTCAGCTCCATTGACTAAACTGTATATATAATGAAGGGCTGTTAAAACGATCTCTGTGTTGCTGACTGTTATATTACAGAACTGAAATTGCCTGGTATCCTTCCTTCCTCTACAGACGTATGCCCGATCGTTTGGCCCTCTAAAGCTGCTCCCCTCACCTGACCGGTGCCTCCTCCTGCTCTCTCCATCATGACGGAGCCGGAGCTGTTGACAGAGGTCCCGGCGGCGCTGAAGCGCCTGGCCAAGCAGGTGGTGCGGGGCTTCTATGGCATCGAGCACGCGCTGGCCCTAGACGTGCTGATCCGGAACCCCTGCGTGCGTGAGGAGGATATGCTGGAGCTGCTGAAGTTCGACCGCAAGCAACTGCGCTCCGTGCTCAACACGCTGAAAGGTGACAAGTTCGTCAAGTGCCGCATGCGCGTGGAGACGGCCCCCGACGGTAAGACCACCCGTCACAACTACTACTTCATCAACTACCGCCTGCTGGTCAACGTGGTCAAGTACAAGCTGGACCACATGCGGCGCCGCATCGAGACGGATGAGCGAGACTCCACAAACCGGGCATCCTTTCGCTGCCCCTGCTGCCACAATACCTTCACCGACCTGGAGGCGAACCAGCTCTTCGACCCCATGACAGGTGAGAGCAGAGGTCTGACGGGGTTACACATTAATACAGTAATTTTGTAATCGACTGGAATATTCTATTTTATTTAGACACACACACACATGCACACAGATGAGGGCAAAAGTTAAATTGTTAAACTCTGTTTTTATTGATTTTGATTTTATGTGTACGTAAGTACCCAACCTCTACACACTTTTGCATATTGTAGTACAAAACTGCTGTGTATTTACCAAGTTTGATATGTTGGTAATTTACAGTACAATACAGGCCAGAAGTTTGGGCCCACCCTCGGATTTTAAAAAATATATAAACAATGCGCTGCTTTTCCAAAATTTTATTACAAGAAAACATTAGAAATACTTAAAACAAATGTAACTGACTCGTTTTCAGAATTTCATAGTCTGTAGTCACGCATTTGGCCACAAAGGCTCAAACTATAGAAGAAAACATATCAGGTCTGTCCTCAGTGCACTGACATTCACTTTGTGTCAGATCATGAAACTCTTCAACATCACACACAATTTGTTCCGGTTTACGTATCATTGGACAAAATTTCATTCTTCAGCAGGATAATGATCCCGAGCGCCTTTATATCGAGTCCGGCGAAAGCAGAAAGTTTAGAGAATGATGTCTTGACCTCACCAGTCTCCAGATCTTTCCCCCATTGAGCTGCAGGGACAGTCTACACAGACAAATTTGAAATTATCTCCAGCAGAACTGTTTGCTGCTTGAAAAAGTGCTGGGAGGGTTTGGGCACAGGTTATTTCCAAAAATTGCTGGAATTGTGAATCTCTGCTGCTGTGATAAGGGCATGGGGTGGCTATTTTACAACTCATACAGCAGCTTACCGTGTATATTGTCACATTACACTTCAAAACCAGTCAGTTACATTTGTTTTAAGTATTTCTAATGTTTTCTTGGAATAAAATTTTGAAAGAGCAGCATATCATTTAATGTTTTATTTAATTATACAAACTCAGCAAATAAACATATTGTGAGCTAAAATTAGTAGATGAATACCATATTTAGGATTGTTCCCTGTAGGCAGTGTGTGTGTAGTTACCCTGATATTGATCAATACCTCTCACCTGTAGGACTGGGGGTTTGAAAATTCTGCTGCTCCTCGTGCCTGCAGTGGAGGAACTGTGCCCTAGATGGCAGCAGAGTTGTGAGAATGTTGTGTTCACGCACTGCGACTGTGGTTTATGCAGACATTTGGGACATGGGGTGAATTTTAATGAACTGGTTAGTTTGAGATGGGAATTTCTCGCCTGGATCTCAGAAAAGAGAGAGTCAGTAGGAGAACCCCATTAAATTATGGAGGATGTGGTCAGAGAGGGAGGGACACGTAGCTGTAGCACGTGGACTTTGTATGAATGTATGAGCAGTTCTCTATCTGTCTACTCTGGTTCTTCTTCTTCTTTCTGCCATAGCTGCTGATTTATTTACCTGCTTAGCAGAATAAAACATACACATATGCTAGAGCTTCTCTGGGGTGCCGTGGTTAAAACATGCGGTGTGTCCTAATGAATTGGAGTTGGTGCTCTGTTGGGGGAGTTAGTGTTTATACGAACATAAATCATGTATGTATACAAACTATGATCTAAATGAATGAATTCCTTATTTTTAGGGCAATAATAGTTTTAATAGTTCTTCAACTGCTATCAAAAAAAAATTCTTTATAGTACACACACAAACTTATAACTGCTTCATAGAATCATTTTTAAAGAATCATTAACAGCAGGTTGTCCACCTTAGAGAAGAGCCATTTAACCAAGCAGAGGTAGTTTATTTAGGGTGTAGAGCTCCCCGAATGTAATGTGACAATACTTAAGCCATGTTTCCTTTGTGAATTTTAAACAGATATTGCGATGTACAGTACTGTCCAAAAGTCTAACTTCCTTATATTTTGCATAGAATCACCTTGTTGGTGCAAAAATATTATTTTATGTCTGTCTTTGCCATATTGAGTAGGTTAAATGAAAGAAATGTGAACAAATGTTTTACTGTGACAGACTGCAAAGTGCCTAAAGATACAAGGAGCCTAGATAA
>JBBPCZ010000002.1:2733583-2741083 GCA_037974445.1 Brycinus macrolepidotus | reverse complement strand
ATATGGTGATAACTAAGGATAACATTGGTGGTCACGTTAATTACAGTTTTTTTAAAGAAAAAGGCACAAAGATGAAGAACATTAGCGCCTTTGGGTTCATCCTATGTTATAAGAGCACAATGCAACATATTAGTCAGAATGGTTCACAGTGGTGGTGAATGGAACCAAACGTCTGTCTCTGAAAGCTCCTCACAGAAAGTTATGAATGCGCTGCCGGACACCTGAGATGTTGTTTTACCAGAGTTTTGAGAAGCTTTTGGTCCTAAAACGAAACCCGTTCATGGTGGAGGGGAACATGCAGGGCATCATGAGGCAAAATAGTCTGATTTAGTTCAGATTTGCCACTATTTTACCATCATCAATATCCATATAAACTCTCAGAAGACATGTGGAGCTTCACTGGGGGGTTTACAATAACTGAAATGGTTGTATTTGTCTGTGAGACATCGGGTTCCATTCACCGGCACTTTATAATGAACCGTTTCACACCAAACCCACGCTGAACTCAATTTTTTTGAAAAACTGAATTAACTTTGTGTACGTGCATAGCCATACAGTATATGTATATACGTGCAGTATATATGTATATACATGCATAGCCAGAACAGTAGTCCATGGAGTTAAAACTGTTTGGTAGTGGTGTGTGCACTGTTCCACAACTGTGCAGTAATGACCAGCCTGTTAAACAGCGACCACTGGCTTTATGGGGCTTAAGGAGGGCATTATAATGTCTGCTTATACCTCAGTGCGACAAAAGCAAGACATTGAGGTTCTGTGTTGGGAAAAACTATATGCAAAAGAAGATGCTTCCAAAATTCTACAGCGTTCACCCCTGGCGAGGCTCTGAAGCTGTGGCGTGTCTTTGCAGGGCTGGGAGGCTGAAAAGAGCAGAATCATATCAGTAATTCATGTAAATTGCAGTGCAGGTTTACAGCGAACAATTGCACAATGAGCCTTCCAAAAAGGATCCCAAATTAGCCTTCCCACCATTCGGGTCGGTCTCGGAGAAGACTCTGGAGGCACCGGAGCTCGTTCTGTAAAAGCTGGCGTGCGCTAACGAGCCATTCCGGAAATGCCAGCCATGGGAGAACAGCGATGTGGCGCGGACGGCTCGCCAGATGCCAGCGAACGGGGCGGCTTGTTGGGACGGTGCCTGAGGATTACAATAACAGATGTCCAACACAGGAGCATGTGCAGACGGCTATGCACGTACACACACACACACACTAACTCACGTGAACAGCACACACACATTTAACTTGCAGATTTTTCAATCTGTCATGCAAATGCATTCACACAAACACATACTCACACGTACCAACACTTATCAGCATCAGCAGGGCTAAATTGAGGGGTTCCACCTGTAAGGCACAGGTTATTGATTCTGGAATTTTCAATTACCGCCGCATACAAAGAGCAATTTCCGCCGTGCTGCGCCGAACAAGTGCGCTTCCATTTACGGCCCAGTCTGCCCCCCCTCATCCATCTCTGCTTCCCCAAAGAGAGCAAGAAAGAGAAAGCGTGAGAGAGAGAGAGAGAGAGAGAGAGAGAGGTTACCTCAGGGTGCCGCAGTCCGCTTGCCTTTCCTCTCCCTGTGCCGCAGATCTCTGTTAACAGGAATATTCTTTTCCCAGCTTTTTTTATTCCATTCACAGCAGGCTTAATGGAGAACTCCAGCGTCATTCTCTCCACACCGTAATGCACCATATGAGGAGGTTGTGGTGTATGCTTATAGGATTAGGGTCCTTGTGACCATGCCATCAAGAAGCTTCCAAAGGGAATTTCACCTGGGAGTTATAGTTGGGGTCATCAATTTTACCGGACAGTAGCTAAAGCAAAGGCTAAAGCATGTTCGATTCCCAGCCAGGGTGCCCAGGGTCCTTTCTGTGTGAAGTTTCCATGTTCTACCTGTGTTTCCTTGGGTTTCCGCCGGGATCTCTGGTTTCCTCCCACAGTACAAAGACATGAATGTCAGGTGGACTGGAAATGCTAAACTGCCCCTCAGTGTGAATTTTTTGCCTATTTTTTCAAATTGCAACTGGTGAGCTGTCCAGGACGTTTCTCCTAGCTGTTTTGAAACTAATCAAGCAAAGCCCCACCCCTTCTCACCAAAGCCCCACCCATAAACACATGCACATGCCCTGGGTAGGCTAGAATGTCGCTAAAGCAACTTATAAGCTTGCTAACATTAAGTAACTCAAGGTAGTAAGCTAGTTACAGTTACCTTAGTCTTAAAGGGCCAGATATAAAGAGGACATCTTAGGACAATCATGAGAACATCTGAGATGTGAAATTTTTAAACCAATCCTTCGCCTCGAGAAGGTGGAGCTCGAAGTAGGGGGCACCGGTGAACTTGTTAACATTGTCCAATGAACAACAAACCAGTCTTTAGCCCTCAGATGTCGTATCTAGCTTGTTTGTTCTGGTTATTAATTGCGCTCTGGATTCGGGGGCAGGTTTTATGGGGGTGTAACCCTTGTTAGTGGTCCCAAAAGTTTGGCAAGTTGTCCCAGATGTGTATTCTGATTACAAGATCATTTTTATGCCCAAAGAAACTAACGTTACCCTTGCTGAGTCCCTCAAAGCCCAGAGCTCACCTTGTTAGCTGTAGGTGTGCTGTGTTAAACAAGGTATTGAGCACTTTTCAGACTCCCTCAGATGCAAAGCCACCCACTTGTCTGTGCTCTCAATGAGTCATATTCCATTCTTTCCTGTGTCAAAATACAAATGATCTCAGAAGGTCCACTTGACCCTTTAGTGGGGAGTTTTTTTAAAATAGTTCTACCTGTTGCTGTGTGAGTTTTGTTTGCTCATGCAGTCCGTTACTTTGTACAGTGAATTGTTCTTGTATTCGCTCCGGGCCGCAGTGTGACACCAGATCAGCTAAATATCTCCTCGTCAGTTAGACGATGTTCACCTCGGTGCTGGTGTCACTCATTTGACTTTTACTCGTTCGACAGAATGATTGTTTGTTTTACAACAGCACAAGCTGTGGTTGCTATGGTTACAGTGCCATAGTAGTCATGAATGAATATAGGGGCGATATTTACTCGACAAAGACAGTGTAACCAAAACACTGAGAAGAATTTCGGCCAATATTACTAAAAAATCTTTAAAAATCGATGACCCCACGGTTAACAGGGCAGGAGAGAGGCATGACAGCAGTAAATGAGAGGGACATCCAGGGGGCTTATCCAGGGGCTAGATAGATCTATGGAGATGTAGTCCCTGCCCCACTTAATGACCCCCTGATGCCATGCCCACCTTTATGTTTCAAATAACTGCCCCTCTTTCAGCCGTTAAAGTGGAAAAAATGGGCAGTTTATGGCCACTGTAGAGTTGTTGGGTTACATTATAGCCTCATAGGTGTGTGAACTGGCTGAAATAGTTATTTTCCTGCCAAGAAACTAATGATGACCAAGTGTCAGGATTTCATTTTTTCATTTTTTTAATGACCGTGGAAGAGGCCTTCTCCTGTCGAGGATAACTGTGTTTGTCTCATCAGTGGAGTCACCAGCTACACTGTAGTACTTAAATTGAGCAACACGTCTCCTACCTACTGCAGTGTGACTGCAAAATGCTTGCAAAATGTTTCATTCTTATTCATTTCGACCTCACACTATGATTTGAAAAGAGTGTATGTGAGTGTGTGTGTATGAGTGTGTGCGTGTGTGTGTTCATATGGTTTGGTTCCTGTATTTTCCTGTATTTTACGTTACCTCCAGATCACAGCGAATCCTGACTGGACACTTAAAACCTAGAGGCTAGTTTAACCCTTTAAACCCCAAGGCCAGGGGGGTCTTAAAGGGGAACTCCAAACTAGTCTTAAAGGGGAATTCCACAAAGGTTTCAAAATTTCTACATAATTAAGTGGTTAAGATGTAAAGAAAGTCACGTAGAGTGGGTTTGGTGTGAAACGTTCAATTCTAGAGAAACTCACACAGTCAGAACTGTTCTCAGTGGAGGTGAATGGACGTCTGCCTCTAAAAGCTCTCTCACAGAAAGTTATTCCATCAAATGGTTATGAATGAGCTGCCTGATGCCTGAGACGTTGTTCTACCAGAGTTTTGAGAAGCTTTTGGACCTAGAACTAAACCCATTCATGGTGGAGGGATTCATACAGGGTGTCGTGAGGCAAAATAGTCCCCAAAGAAAAGTGATTTACTATTTTAATATCATCAACATCCATATGAACACTCAGAGACACGTGGAGCATCACTGGGGGTCGATAGTGAATAAAACTGTTGTATTTGTGTTGGTGATGTTCAGTTCCATTCATCTCCACTGTAAAGAAGTCTAAGTCTCTACAATGAACCATTTCAGACCAAACCCACTCTGAAGGAAACACTTAATTAGGGGGAAATTTTGAAAAATTGGTGGAGTTTCCTTCTGGGTTCAGGGTTTTTTAGTGTGCGTAGTTCACCCCGGTGGAATCTCTGTTTTCTGGTGGACGAAGGTGATTGGGCATGAAGTGGCATGAGCTGTCATGTCAGTATGCACCACTGCACGCGTGAATATTGATTCTTTTACAGATAAAATTCCATGTATCTTTTCCTTTCCCTCCGCATCCGTTATTTGTCTTTTCTGTTCAAACACCATTTTTTTTTCCTTTAATGGATTAATTACCCCCTTCTTTCCTGTTTCTTTCGTTTCAGTAAAGGGACCAGGCAGAAAGTTAAGTCTACCCACTGATCTTAAGACTGATCTTGGTACGGTAGGCCGAAAGCGAGCAGTTTATATTTTTTGTTTTGTTTTGTTTTGTTTTTTCTTTCTCTTTCTTTCCTTCTTTCTTTCTTTCTTTCTTTCTTTCTGTCTTTTTGTTCTTTCTTTCTTTCTCCAACTGTTTTCGTCTTCATCCCATGCTGAAGAACTTTCGGTTTGTTTTTTTTTTCTCCCCACTTAACCCACATCCTCTCATTCGGCTTACGTTTCTGTGTGCGGTCCCTGGTATCTCCGTTATTCTTTTTCTCGTGTTCTTTTTCACGTTTGTTCTGTGTGTGTACATTTTGCAAGTGTTTACTAAAGGTGGTCTGTACCTCATACTCATCCTTTACTAAAAGTGTCGCTCTACGAAACTCGCTCTCGCTCTATCGCTCGCGATTGGTTCATCCTTTACCTCTGAACGGCCTTGCTCCATCCTAATTGGACCATTCTATACCTCAAAGTAGCCATGCTCTAACCCTATTGGACCATTCTTTGACTCTACAAAAGCCTGCTCCATCGTGATTGGACCATCTCCTTCCTTCAGAACAGCCATGCACTGATCGTCTGCAAATGACCCTGCTTCATTGTGATTGGACCATCCTTTTATCTTCTCAAAAGTATCTCTGTCTTTCTCTCTACATACCTTTTGCCAACTCTTGCTCCTCCTCTCCCTTCTCTTCTTCTGCCTGTCTGCTCTGTCTCAAATGCTTAAACTGGAGTCACAGTAGAAATGATAAAAAAAAAAAAACAGGTGTGACTGCAGCTGGACCAGACCCTTTGCGACAAAAACAGTCAGTTTTGGTGCTTTTAAATGACCATAAACAATAAAGACACAAAGATATTTTTACAGTTATATTATCCTCCCATTATGCCAAAAACTGGACTAGTAAACACTAGGGGGCACCCCTGATATTATATACATAAATGCTTATATAGGTTTATGTCAGTTGTCATAAGATGTGTATGTAAGTGTCATGGTGACCTTATGAATGTTGTCCCACAGTAACAAGTGCACTTGTTTGAATAAAAATGCTCAACCATTTATAGCCTAAATTTTGCACAAAAGCTCCATAGACACACGTTCATTCTTTACTCTCTCTGGAGCGCCCCCTAGTGTCAGACCAAGTTCAAGATCAGAACAGACCAACATACTGAGCTTCAGTTCTTTTTAGTAGAAATTCTCTGTGAGCCAGTTTGGAACTTTTTGGCTCCTTCAGAGGTTAGCACAACTAAAACAGTTCTGTTGCTGGTCCACGCTGCGAAATTAACAAGAGCTCACCAGCCTTTCACTCATGAAGCTTTGCTCTGCTCAAATTCGCTCATGGTGGCGAGTTTTATTGAAATGTAGGTACTTGCGCTCTACTGTGACTGGGCTTTTAAGCTTTTTCACTGAGGGCTTTTCAAAAGACCTCTATGTGAAGTGAAGTAATAACGGCTTTCTTTCAGCAGGTTGGGTTCATACCGCGAGAGAAGAATGGACTGTTGCAGCTAAAGGCTTTTGTTTGGGTTCGGCTTATATCGAAATAAGCGTTCATGCTTAACGGGTTGCTCTTGGTTCGAAAGGGCCGGGAAAGGAACTTGTTGAATACAGATTAATGTGTTATACGAAAATACTGATTTACTATGAGAAGAAAAGGCCAATTGCAGGTTAGACTGATGTGGAAGTGAAAGCAGTTAGCTTTCAAAAAGGTGCTGTAGCTCCAGGGAAATTATATATTTGTTAAAAAAGGTGTGATCTTTTGAACCGGAGTGGAGTGTGTGTGTATGCTTCAGAGAGTGTGTATACGTGTGTGTTTAGAGCCAGGCTGGATATATGTTACCTCACAGTCCTCAATTGTACTCCAGTTTCCCCTGGAGTGTGCCAGCTACATCCCAAATGCCGCTAAATATCTAACAGTTTCTCCCAATGGGACACACCAGA
The DNA here is from genome assembly GCA_037974445.1 of Brycinus macrolepidotus. Classification (NCBI taxonomy): domain Eukaryota; kingdom Metazoa; phylum Chordata; class Actinopteri; order Characiformes; family Alestidae; genus Brycinus; species Brycinus macrolepidotus. The sequence goes on along the minus strand of JBBPCZ010000002.1, from coordinate 2,734,458 downwards.
CTAAACACAATCCAGACCCTCGGTTCAGGCCAGGGGAAACGGACGTGTAGATGCCTGCGGACTGGGCTCCACCAGTGGGCTTCCTCATCCTCGGTCCAGCTCAACAAACCATCAGCCTCAGAGCAATCAGAATCAGAATCAGAATCGCGTTTATTGGCCAAGTATGTGAGCGAACACATACAAGGAATTTGATTCCGGTCGATGGTTTCTCTCAGGCACAACAGTATAAAAAACAACAACAATATGTAAAGATACAAAGATCAATATACTGAGCAATATAATATACAGTAAAGTACAATCTATAGCAAGGACTTTATCTGAAGGTTTTTTTATTATCCGAAGGTCCACAATTAGCCCAATACCATTTATTACCATAAAATACAGCTATCTAGGCCCCGCCCAGAAATTTGCTCTTTCGCTGTTCCAAGGTTGGATAAGCTTTACAGATCAACAACATTCTTCTTTTTTATTTTTATGCAATTTCATTATATCCAACCCCAACCACTAGCTCAGTCACCCCAAGCACATGATACCACCAACAATGGACGGTGCTTCCTCTGAGTCTCATAAAGCTCCACCACATCTTCTCAAACTGCCAGTAACATAACAGACAGCTCAACCGGCAGTGATGGGGGAGAGGGAGGACCACCCTACCCTCCCAAAGAGAGAGGACAGTTATACTGAGTAATGGAGGGAGGAAGAGGACCACCCTACCCACCCAGAGAGAGAGAGGACAGTTATACTGAGTGATGGAGGGAGGGAGAGGACCACCCTACCCACCCAGAGAGAGAGAGGACAGTTATACTGAGTGATGGAGGGAGGGAGAGGACCACCCTACCCACCCAGAGAGAGAGGACAGTTATACTGAGTGATGG
>JBBPCZ010000002.1:2721690-2733483 GCA_037974445.1 Brycinus macrolepidotus | reverse complement strand
TATATATATGTATATATGTATATATATACACACACACACACTCACACACACACAGTTCTGTGCCAAAGGCAGCTATGCAAATTGTTTTAAGTACTTTTACTCAGTGTGTGTGTCAACAAGTTGTTGATATTTTGTGAGCTGGTAAGCAGAACACCCGTTTCGTTCCAGATTTCACCTCAGTGTCTTTATTTAGTATTTTTAGTAATATTTATGTGAAACAAAATCACTTACTGCTAATCTAAACACTGCTAATTGTGCACAGTGCTGTGGGTGTATATATGTATATATATACAGCCAATCAGAGCAGAGCTCATTTACATAAATCATTCACAGTCACAAAAACAACCTATTTAATTTTAAGGGATAAAGAGAGGTTGGAAAATGGTAGTGTAGAAGTAAAATAACCACACACACGTAATAAGTTGGAAATAAAACTGCAGGATATGGTCCCTTTAAGGTATTTTGAAGTACTAGAACAGAGAGTATAAAGCTGCACATTTGCTGTGTGTCTGCAGGTGTGTGTGGGTGTGAAGGTGGGTGTGTATACTGTGGCCACTTTTTTAGTGGGGGTTGGTGTGTTTAGATTTCTCTCTTTGTTAGGACCAGATGTCTTCATAATGAAAGGAAAAGTGGAGATCTGTGAGGTTTATTTTGCTGAAACTCTCTTTTTCACCAAAAATCCTCCTTTTTGGGGGGAAAACATAATGATCAACTTAATTAGTTACTGAAGTTAAGGTCAGGGTCAGGTTTAGGTTTAGGTGTAGTATTACTGTATAATACAGTATTACACAGTATTATACAGAATTACAGCATTATGTTAATAGGATGTCCTCAAAGATGTAGTAATACCAAACTGTGTGTGTGCCTGTGTGTGAGACACTGCCTACTGAAGTGAAATGTCATGCTTGTCATGGATGCTTTGAGCTCTGCTGAGCTGAGCCTCACTAGCTGTCTTTTTCTCCCTCACACACACACACACACACACACACACACACCATGCTGTGTTCACACCTGCAGGGCAGATGCTCATAGCTTGGTTTTTGGACTCAGATTGAGTCTAAAGATGAAACAGAAACGATGGAGAGTCCCTGCAGGCCCCTGAGGCCCCGTGTCATTCCTACAGTCGGCCACACGCTTAAATAAGGACCTCTGAGGGTCCGAGGGTCTTTTTTTCTTCTCTGTGGGGGAAATCACTCCTACCTCGCTCTGTGGTTCCCCAAATGTCACTGGATTTCTGAATTCTGAGGTCGAAGCACGCTAACACTCCTGCTCCCGTTAGGTAAAACCAAGGCTAAAATCAACACCAGCCACTCAGACTGTGGGCCACAGCTGCCACTTAACCACAACACTTAACGAAGCTCTCTCGGTCGGCCGGGGGGGGGGGGAGCTAGCTTATCTGTAACCTATATATGGTGAAAGTCCTATCTGAGCCACTTAACGGCCACATAATTCAAATAACTGGGGGGAAGTGAACATAAAGCACAGCGTATGAGCTTTGTAAGTCATCGAGGGCAATTTAGGTTGGGGGGGATGTTGGGCAGACATTTTAAGAGCTATATACGTAAGATAGACAGTAATGTCATGCGAAATTATCCTATAGCTCTTAACATGACGTGCAATATGTAACTCCATAATCATAAATGATGGAAATAAACTGTACCACACTGCCCCCCTCTGGAAGAATGCATGTACTGACTGTAATGCTCTCTGTTTCTCTTTCTCTCTGATTGACTACCTGATTGATTACCTGATTGATCGGCTGCAGGAGATGCTGGGGGAGCTTTTCACGCCCACTGAGACCCCTGAGGCGCAGAACCGAGGCTTCCTGAAGGGCTTTTTTGGGGGCAACGCTCAGACCTTTGACCGTGAAGAGCTCTGTAAGTGTTCCTTTCACTGAACACAAGATATGTGACATTTTTTTGTAACTGCAGTAAAAATAGACCTTCAATTGTTCTGCATTTTTTAAGTCTTTCTTCCAAGTAAGAAAGTTTCGCCTTGGCAATTCTCTTTTATAACCAGTGTTATTTCAAGAGAAAAGCTAGTTTTAAAGCAGCAAAACATAAAATTCACTCCATTTTCCTACCCGTAACCCAAATGTGGGTGATCAGGTAAGACATACTCTGTGTCTAAAATTTGCTCCAGTAGTTTTGCACTGGAGCTACGAGATTAGTGTTGCTAACAGTGATTAGTCTGAATTTTCATATTTTGATATACTAGTATATATACACTACCAGTCAAAAGTTTTTACACACCACAGATTTTTGTCACTTATCAATTTATTTCATAAACTGCAGATTTGTATTCTTGTTAAACTGGAAAGTTGTTGAGTGAACAACTATAAACATCCTATTAACTGGTTGTGTGGTGATGCAGAGTCAAATTCTAGACTGTCCTTTAACTTTAAATGCACTCGTTACTGTTTCATCCCATTGGCTGTCACTTAATCGCGCGTTAAATAACAGAGGAGGCCCCACGGTGGTGAAGTGGGTAGTGCTGTTGCCTCATACCTCCAGGGCTGGGGGTTTGAATCTGGGTCCTGGCCGTGTGTGTGTGGAGTTTGCATTTTCTCCTCATGGTGGTGTGGGTCTCCTCCAGGGTCTCCGGTTTCTCCCACAGTCCATGCGTGTCAGGTGAATTGGGGATTTCTGGACTCAGAAATTGGACACAGGGATTTATTTGTGTGTGTGTGTGTGTGTGTCCGCCCTGCTGTGGACTGGCGCACTGCCCAGGGTGAGTCCCTGCCTCGCGCCCGTAGACCCCTGGAATGAATATCTAACAGTGGTCTGAGATCTACCCTCCACTAGAGGGCGGTGTACAGCCTACCTCTGCCTTTTTGGTCGGGAAAACGGAAAGACTACTGGAGCCATTTAAAGCAGCCGTTTAAAACTCTGATCCTGGAGGGCCGCTGTCCAGCACAGTTTAAGTTCCCTCCTCCAACAAACTCACTAAACCCGGCAATTAACAGGTGAGGTGAACCTGGTGTGTGTGAGTAGGGAAATAACCAAACTGTTCTGGACACGACCCCCCCCAGTGGCTGAAGTTCTAACACACCTACACACAACTATAGCACATAGATATGTCACAGGAAAGTGCCAAATAAACATTTTTTACAAGTATTTTTAAAAATATTTTAAATATTCTAGCTAGCTTTCATTATTAGCATGGTGCTAACTGCATGTCATTTATCACACACTCACCTGTGGAGCGTGTGGAGATGTTCAGTCATCTCGAATAGACTCACTTATGTGGTTTCTGATGCTGTACAACTCATGTGGACAAGAGCTACGAGCAGCGGCCTGGATTTAGTCTGTATTTTTGTCCATTTCGGTTCTACAGTCTCTGTTGGTGTATGACCTTGTTTGTGTCCATTTTTCTCCCAAACTCAAACAGTTGAAAAGTCGTAAATTTCATGTTTTGAGTCATCTAATCGTCCCCTCATGTGTGCAGTTGGTGAGGCAGCAGCGGGGAAGGCCTCTCGGAGCCTGGCCCAGCACATCCCAGGCCAGGGCGGCGTGGAGGGCGTGCGGGTGGCCGCCGGTGGCGCCGTGGGTGAGCTGGCCCGAGCCCGCATCGCCCTGGACGAGAGAGGCCAGAGACTGGGAGAGCTGGAGGAGCGGACGGCCCTCATGATGTCCAGTGCTGAGACCTTCTCAAAACACGCTCACGAGGTACGAGAGACGGCTGAGGACACATTACATCACCACTGAGAGCCTCTCGACTGACCATCTCACCATCAAACGTGCTGCAGTGAATTAAACATCAGTAAATCATTTCAATATGAAACTATATTATGCTACTGCAAAAACGGAACCAGAAAGACTAAACTGAGCTGAGGTCATTTCTGTTGTCCATGTGGAAATGTACAGTTGACTATACTATTGCCTACTGTTCTATAATAGTAGACTTTACTACTGCCTACTATACTATACTACTGTAGACTATACTACTGCAGACTATACTACTGCCTACTCTACTATACTACTGTAGACTATACTACTGCCTACTCTACTATACTACTGTAGACTATACTACTGCAGACTATACTACTGCCTACTGTTCTATAATAGTAGACTTTACTACTGCCTACTATACTATCCTACTGTAGACTATACTACTGCAGACTATACTACTGCCTACTCTACTATACTACTGTAGACTATACTACTGCCTACTATATTACTACAGTAGACAAATACTACTGCCTACTTTCTTACTACAGTAGACAATACTGCTGCCTACTATACTATCCTACAGAAGACTATACTACTGCCTAATATACTACTACAGTGGACTATACTACTGCCTACTCTACTATACTACTGCCTACTATATTACTACAGTAGACAAATACTACTGCCTACTTTATTACTACAGTAGACAATACTGCTGCCTACTATACTATCCTACAGAAGACTATACTACTGCCTAATATACTACTACAGTGGACTATACTACTGCATACTATACTATACTACTGTAGACTATACTACTGCCTACTCTACTAATGTAGACTATACTACTGCCTACTATATTACTACAGTAGACTATACTACTGCTTACTATACTATACTATACTACTGTAGACTATACTACTGCCTACTATACTATAGTACTGTAGACTATACTACTGTAGACTATACTACTGCCTACTATACTATACTATACTACTGTAGACTATACTACTGCCTACTCTACTACTGTAGACTATACTACTGCCTACTATATTACTACATTAGACTATACTACTGCCTACCATACTATACTACTGTAGACTATACTACTGCCTACTATACTACTACAGTAGGCTATACTACTGCCTATTATATTACTACAATCAACTATACTACTGTCTACTATACTACTACAGTAGACTATAATACTACAGTAGACTATACTACTGCCTACTATACTATACTACAGTAGACTATACTACTGCCTACTATACTATACTACAGTAGATTATACTACTGTCTACTATACTATACTACAGTAGACTATACTACTGCCTAATGTTCTATTATAGTAGACTTTACTATTGCCTACTGTACTACTACAGTAGACTATAAAACTGCCTGCTGTACTATACAACAGTAGACTATACTACTGCCTACTATATTACGACTGTAGACTTTACTACCTACTACCTACTATACTATACTATGGCCTATTATAATACTACAGTAGATTATACTATTGCCTACTGTACTACTACAGTAGACTATAAAACTGCCTGCTGTACTATACAACAGTAGACTATACTACTGCCTACTATATTACGACTGTAGACTTTACTACCTACTACCTACTATACTATACTATGGCCTATTATAATACTACAGTAGATTATACTACTGCCTACTGTACTACTGCAGTAGACTATACTACTGCCTACTATACTATACTACAGTTGACTATACGACTGCCTACTGTACTACTACAGTAGACTATACTAGTGCCTACTACACTACTATAGTATACTATACTACTACAGTAGATTATACATACTACAGCAGACTATACTACTACAGTAAACTATACTATTGCCTATTGCCTATTACACTATACTACAGTAGACTATAACACTGCCTACTATACTACTACAGTAGACTTCACTACAGCAGACTATAGAACTATCTACAATATTAATTGCTACACTCTACAGTATACTATACTACTACAGCAGATTTTACTACTATAGTAGACCATACTACTGTCTACTATACTACTACAGTAGACTATACCACTGTCTACTGTACTACTACAGTAGACTATACTACCACCTATTATACTATTAAAATACACCTAAAGCACATGCTATGCAACAGCAGACTATACATACTACAGCAGACTATACTACTACAGTAAACTATACTACTGCTGATTATACTTCTACAGTAGACTACACTATTACCTACTACACTATTACAGTAGATTATACTGCTGCCTACTACACTACTACAGTAGACTACACTATTACCTACTACACTACCACAGTAGACTATACTGATTCAGGAGATTCAAGATTCTTTATTTGTCACATGCATAGTTATACAAGTACAACATGCAGTGACATTTATCCTGAACCGCTCCTTTTATGACTGTGCAAACATTCTAAAAATAAGTACAATTTTAAATTAAACACAAATCTGAAAATTTCTAAAACACAAATAAAAAAAAAAAGTACTAGTAAAGTATATATAAGTATAAAAGTAAGTACAATTTTAATTTAGAAACACAAATCTGAACATTTCTAAAACACAAATCTAATAAAGTAAAGCAGTAAAACAGCTTAAACAAGGAGCAACACAAATTAGAGGTAAAATATGTAAGCTAAATTTGATTTTTTTTTGTTTTTTTTAAAGTGTAGCAGCAGTCTGACAGATTTACATATGTACAATGTGCAAGTGGGATATTAAAGTGCTGCCTACTACACTACTACAGTAGACTACACTACTACAGTAGACTATATAACTACAGTAGACTATACTACTACTGTAGACTATATAACTACAGTAGACTATACTACTACAGTAGACTATATAACTACAGTAGACTATACTACTACTGTAGACTGTATAACTACAGTAGACTATACTACTACAGTAGACTATACTACTACTGTAGACTATACTACTACTGTAGACTGTATAACTACAGTAGACTATACTACTACAGTAGACTATATAACTACAGTAGACTATACTATTACAGTAGACTATACAACTACAGTAGACTATGTTACAGCAGACTGTGCTCCTAGAGTAGACTACAGTAGCTGAATGTATGTTTAAATGAGCTCACCCTTATCTTCTCAAACCTGTATTTCCACCTGTTCTCCCACAGCTGATGCTGAAATGCAAGGACAAGAAGTGGTATCAGTTTTAGAGGGCTCTGGACGAAGGCTAATTCCGCCCTCCAGCCACAAGAGGGTGCTACTCTGGGACTTGGATCTTCACTCTTTAATAGAGAGAAAGAGAGGTTTACAGAGGGGCTGAGGGCTGCTCCGCCTCTCTCTGTGCTACGTGTACAGGACTACGTCTTAATCGGACCGGTTCCACAGACGCAGGACAGAATATGATGGACACGTACCATTAGCGCATTAGCGTTGGCGACCGGGGTGGGGGTTTGTGTGGTGGTGGTGGTGGTGGGGGGTTAATCCCTCTTATTAATTAGACCATCTCGGTTCATGTACAGGGGTTAGGGGTCTTCTCACAGGAGGTGAATTGGCTCTTGCTGTGTAGATACTCTGAGCGTTACGAAATCCAACAAGACTGCATGAAACATGGATGACCTATAAAAAAAAAAAAAAAACACACACACACATACAAACTGCCATATTCAAAAAGCAGCATGTTACTTTTAAAAACAAAGGGGTATAATAGAATAACACACTTTTATTTATTAATATAAGCCAATACCAGAAAAAAATACTTTCTATTTTTTGAAAATCGCGATAAAATATAAATAAATAAAAAAGAAAGCTGTATACCTGCATTGCTATAAGGCCAAAATAATCTGTTTTTATTTATTTATTTATTTATTTACTTACTTACTTACTTATTCTGTCACGCCACACGATTCCTTTTAGTAATGTATTTAATTTTTTTCAATATCCACTCTCGGCCAGTTTACACAAAGTGCGTCCGCCCTCCGCGAGAACGGGCAGCCAAGTCACGATGAAAACGAACCACACGTGCTACATCCCGCATCGCAATCGGCGTCTACTAAACAGGTGCCGGCACGAAACGCCCCATGAGCAACAGCTTTATGGCCGGACCGGTCAAGCTACTTCACCCGCTCCTAGAAACGTGGAGGGAAATATTAAAAAAACAACAACGAAAACAAAGTGGTTTTAGACGTATAAGCGAGAAGTAAAGTGTATTTGGGCAATACGTGCCATGAGTGTACGTCCACGTGGTCTTACTTGGGTGTGTTTCTATTCATGAAGCCAGTGTAATAATTACATGTGCCATATTCTTCTAGATGGGTGAAGTTATCTTTCCTGTAAACTAGCGATGAACTTCTTATTCTGTCCGTGGTTGATATTTTTGAGCCTGTAGATGAAAACCGGCCCGACCCCCCTGGGGAGGGTTGGCCCGGTCATTCGTGTCCGTCGACAGTACGCTGCGGTTTACGCTGTTTGTCCGTTTAAAAATGATGTGTGAGGATCTTTTTGGACAAATAAGGTCACCCTCGAGCTGGCCTGATACCTTTCGATGTTTTTTTTTGTTGTTTTTTCTGCTGCCTCGCTGAAGACGTACGGAGAGACCTCTCTGCCAAATCCGCAAAGCTTGAATGAGTTGTAGAATGAGTTCGAAGTTTACATCACATCAGATGATTGTTCACTTGTGTCTTCTGGTCGCTTTTTGACTACGAGTGGGGACGAAGCCTGAGCCGGGGGGAATACTTATGTCGTTTAATGTTCGAAATAAGGCCCCTGTGCCTGCCCAGGCCATGGTCGGCCTTCATGTCAGCGAATTGTATTTTTGAGTACAAAACCGACTCTGATTGGCTCGAATTTCCCTTTGACCTGTCGCACTACGGCCGTTAACACTACAATTCCCATAATTCCCACCACAGCTCACTCCACTTCTTCTGCACTTTTCATTTTGTATGTATATAGAAGGGGCTACACATTATTGTCTAAATCAAGTCTGAATGGAAATTAAACACCATCTCCACTGTTTACCATAGGAATAGTTTGGGGAAAAATCAAATTTACAGTTTTTTCCACATTCTCATAAGCTGAGACGTGTGGGGCCCAAATCCGAATCTCTATATTAGCGCTGGAGCCACAAGGCTAATGTTGCTAATAGTTGAAATCAATAGTCACCCAAGTCTTGTAACATAAATACATCCCCAAAACTTCTCTGAACCCACTTAAACCACATCCAGCTCTTCTTTAAGTTGGAGCAGACATGTAGATGTGGTTTAGGACACAGTATGACTTACTTTAAATGAACTAAAAAAAATTGACTGCTGAACTGACTTTATGCCAGATGCCAGGATACCAGATTACACATATTTTTAATGTGTATTAATTTCTCTTTCTAGATCAATGAAGTATAATAATAATAATAAAGTTAATAGAAATAACATTGTCATTTTGTAAAGTCAGATGTTATTTTTAAATAGCAACCGAAATTGCAAATATAATCAGGCATCAAAATCTGGCATGCTGGGATTTTAAATGCTGCCCGTTACTGTTTGGCTACATGGTGAAGTTACAGCTCGCAGTAAGTCATACTGCGCCCTAAACCACGTCCACAAGTCTGATCCACCTTAATGAAGAGCTGGATGTAGTTTGAGGATCCAGAGAAGTTTTGGGTTTGTGTTTACAGTAAAAGATTTGGGCGACTATTGATTTCTAGTGTTGGTGACGCTAGCCTTGTAGCTCCAGGTCTAAACTCTAGAAGCAAAATTCAGATTCCAAACATGTCTCGACTGATCGATAAAACTGTACACTGTTTTTTTTCCCCAAGCCGTTCCTTTAAGGGACAGTTTAGCCGAAAATGCTAGCATGATTGACAGTGAATGGAAGCTAGCAGGGCTGAATTCTCCCTTTAAAGGTTTTGTTTGTTTTCATGCTGAAGTGATGGACAGCTCCACTTTTCAGCGAATAGAGCAGTGACCACAGCCACGAGGCTGGCACCGAGGCTGGGCCGGCCTAAAGAATGTGCGAACATCTGATAACCAAGTCCACCCGTCTCGGTTCACGATCATCACCACGTTCGTTTCAGCAGCAGAAAAAAAATACAGGGTGTTTTGTTTGTACGTTCTCAGCTTTTTTACTCAAGTGTACAGTGGAACCTGAGGAGGCTTGGGAGAGATGTCATAGCCTATAATGAAATGACTGACTGGTGTGCTTTCCTCTGTAAATGTCGTACCTGTTGGAAGATCTACCATCCTGAATGGAGTTCTGGAGTCCCCACCGAAACCTCCGAGCCGCTGGACTCCGCAGAGAAGGCAGCGATGTTGGTCTTGTTTAAATGGATACTACCACCTTTTGTTCTTATCGGTATTACAGTAGTGTTATAGAGATTACTGGAATAAAAAAAATCATTAAACATATGTTGATGCTAATCAAATTGAAATAAACATTAATTGATGTACACACGATAATGAGACTGATTTCCCTCTGTGAGCTCAGCCAGGCCCTGCGGGATGTCTGTGTGGTCTATTGCCTTTTTTTAAATTATTATCATTATAATTATTATTATTATTGTTGTTGTTGTTGTTGTATTTGTACAAGCAAAGCATCATGATTTGACCTGTACTGATGATCAGTCCTCAGCATGTAAAGGGGCACCCTAGCCTTGAGCCCTTAGCTTTTAAAGAACCCATATTATGAAAAAAATAATTATTCTGTCACCTCTTTACAATATAAGCATTTGATGTGGTGTTTAAATACGGTTAAAGGCCCTGAAGGTACAGTTCAGGCCAGAAATGAAGACTAATCTACAAAAAGAGTCTGTTTTGAATTCACTGTGATGTGTTGTGATGTCACAAAACCAACACATTTACATATATTCATTCTCAGCCTAGCACAGTATAGTCCCGGCCATTCACGGTGACGTGTTTCAGCCTGGATTGCTTCTTGATTGAGGTGTAATATAGAGCTCATTTACACATAACAGTCTTAAAAAACATGTAAAAACAAAAGGTGTTTTCGGTACATGAAGCCACACAAACAAATCCCAAACAAAAGGAGGAAAAAAGTAAGAAGAACGAGAGGCAACCCATTCCACCCAAACCCCGAAAATATTTGTTAATCAATGACCCTAACCTGATCGGTCCAGTAATGTTTATGTATGTTATTTATAACTTACAAAAAATTAACAACAAATCAATAATTATAAGTAGTAGTAGCAGTAGTAGTAAAAAAGTTGTTGTTGTTGTTATTATTATTATTATTATGTACCTGCACATCGTGATTTGGAGCCCAAGAATCATAATTAAAAGGCCCCTATCATGCATTTTTCTTTACCCAAATTCCCTACAGCAGCGATTAGAGCCAACTCGCGCCTCCTGACCCACAAAAATATCAATTTTCTCTTTGACTCGACCCGTTCGCACCCCCTCTATTTTCTAACAGGCTGGCCTGACCCACAAGTTGACCCCTGAGGTCTTGGAACGACATCACTAATAGTTTGGTTGTATTTATTAGTCTATTGCTGGCTAGTCAGTACTGGTGGGACAGCACCACAGTGGGACAGTATACTTGTGCAGTGCATGCTGGGTATTGTAGTGATGCACAAACACATGAAAAATGAGGAAATATGCCAAATCAATAAGGCTGAGGCATCTAACGCTGCACTACAAAACACCATACGGCACAACAGACACACCTTTAGGCTGGAATGCCACCCTGGACCACATCTGGATGTACTGGGACAGGTCCAGTTTGCAGTGGGTTGAGAGTCAAACTACACTATATGGACAAAAGTATTGGGACGCCTGAACATTACACCAACAGGGACTTTATGCATTAAAATCCATAGACTTTAATATAGAGTTGGTCACACTTTGCAGCTATAACAGCTTCCACTCTTCTTGGAAGGCTTTCCACAAGATTTTGTAGTTTCTGTGGGAATTTGTGGCCATTCATTCTGTAGAGCGTTTTTTAGATCAGGCACTGATGTTGGACGAGAAGGTCTGGCTCACAATCTCCGTTCCAGTTCATCCCAAATGGGATGGGTTGAGGTCAAGGCTCTACACGGGCCAGTCAAGTTCTTCCACACCAAACTCATCCAACCATGTCTTTATGGAGCTTGCTTTGTGCACTGGGGCACA
>JBBPCZ010000002.1:2697349-2709731 GCA_037974445.1 Brycinus macrolepidotus | reverse complement strand
GCAACGCACTTTCTTCCGATTCTTCCATTTTTGTAGCTCTGATGTCTGCATCAATGTAATCGGTGTACCAGGAAATCCTGTATTAACAAAAGTTCCCCTTTGCTTGGAATGCAAAGTGTGATTAAATGCGTTATTTTTTTTTTACGCGTTATTTTTTTTCAAATTAATTAATAGCAATTAATGCGTTAAATTCCCACCCCTAATATATACGTATATATTTTACAATACAGATGTCCATATTTTATATTTCTAGATGGTATAGTGTACATTTTATACTTTACCGTTGGTATAGTTTTTTATTCTATTCTATTGTTTTTTTTAATTTTCACTGCTCTTACCTTTGTACTGTCCACTTTCTGCCGTGACAATGAAAATTTCCCACTTGTGGGACTAATAAAGGTTTATCTTATCTCTCATCTCTTATCAGCAGGGAGAAGATCACAGATGCACAGTATGAATACCTTTCCTGTTTAGATTAATCTTGTTCAGGTAGTGGGTGATGACGCTTATTTATGAAGTATTCAGGGCTCTCAAAATCACTGTTGGTGTAGGGCAGTGGTGCCCAACTCTGGGCCATAGTATCACAGTTTGAGCACCCTAAAGAGTCATTTTGCAAACATTGTGCATAACCTTTTAAAGGCTTTACTGGAAAAGGGATTTGAACCCACAACCTTCCAGTTGCAGGGGCAATTCCCTAACTACAAGGCCACCAGCTGCCCCAAAAGTCATATCAGAAGTGGGAGTTGAACCCACGCCTCCATTCAGAGACCAGAATTCTCACTTCAGAGGAAAGTATGAACCTTGAGTCTGGCGCCTTAGACCGCTCGGCCATCCTGACACTAGAATAGAAACACAAGAGCTCCCAGAATTGTTCTTTACATAATTAAGTGTTTCTCCGTGAGGGTCAAAATCCTTGTATATGGTTCTTTCAAGAACCTTTTATCACTGAAAAGGGTTCTGCGATTGTTACAGGTCAAAACTTTTTGCAGAGTGTAGGAACTCCGAAAAGGATTCAACATAGTACCAGATGGTGATTTGACTTTCTTTTTGTAAAAAGGTTCTTTAAAGAACTCCATCATAAAGAACTATTTAACCATGCAAAAAACACTGAAACATTCAAATGGATTTTGAGTTGCCATGCTTCTCACATAACTTGCCTTTACTAAAGAACTTCAAAGAACCCTTAAGGGTGTAAAGAGATTTGACCTCAACAGTCACCATGGCCATGATGTTCATTTGGATAAACCCTAAGTCAGGAGTGACATCAAGGGCCATCTATCTTCTAAATAACCTCTGAAGGTCAAGAACCTTGAAGGCAGATGGTGGCCTTGTGGTTAGGGTGTTGCCCCTGTGATCAGAAGGATGTGGGTTCAAATCCCAGGGCTGCCTGCCACCACTGAGGTACCCTTGAGTAAAGTACCATCCCCACACACTGCTCCTAGGTGCCATTGATGGCAGCCCACTGCTTCACTCGGGTGAAAGGGTTAAATTGAACTCCAAGCTCAATAAAGTGTACCAAAAAAGAACCCCTTTTTAAGGGTGTAGTATCTTATAAGACTACTACAAAAGTAAGTACCTCTGGGACCCAAACAGTCAAAGTAAATCGAGGCTTTACCTGGACGACTCTGTGTTGTGGTGGCGGTGGTGCAGGCTTTTTCTTGCTAGAGACAGTCTCTCGACGTTCCACATTCTTGAGGTCGCTGATGCTCTTGGTGTACTGTCGCCGGAGGGCCACCAGCTCCTGTAGGTACTCCAGACAGTTCTGGTTTTGGGAGTACAGATATACCCTGTCCTCTCGACTGTGGTAGTAGTACAGTGCTGTGCTGGACTCCATGCTGACAGCACTAACACTCCGCTTCAGGGTCGAGCTCTGCCCCACACCACTCTTCTCCCCTACAACCAGCATGGATGTGCTGCGGACCAGCTTCACGGTGCAGGCATTGTGGTAGTCTTCCCGTGACCGGTGCCCATGGTTGGGGCGGAAAACGGCATTGATTTTCTTGAACATCACAGTGAACGAAGCGAAGAGGTCCTCGATGTACAATCAGCATGACACCTGTTTTAACGATTCTCCTCATCTACATCTGCTCCCAGTTTGGATAGACTTGCTGTACATCAAAACTTACCAAGACTTAACATACCTGTGGAAGGCTGGCTTTCGTATTACCAGTGCCCTTGTCCATGGTTATCCACAGTTCTGGATGCATACACTGTTTAAAGAGACAAAGCAGCAGACATTTGTGTTCCATTTGTTTCTGTGGCCATAGCAACCAGTAACCCTAACCCAGGCTTTAATAATGAATCAACCTTAAGCATATTAAGCTACACCCAGGTAGGACTGTTGGATATGTCTGGTGATGGAACTTAGGAATTATTTCAGTGTTGATAGTTGACACAGACCTTACAGACCTCAACAGATCCAGGAGTCCCCATGTTTTTGGTGCCCTTGATAACCCTCATTTTCCATGGCCTGCCATCGAAGGTCTGCAGAGTCAGTTGCTTCTTTACCACGTGCTCACCTCCAGCAGGTAAATGACACCTGAGTCTGCTCACCTGCTGCTGGATTATGTTTCCCAAACTCTTTGGGAGCCTCATCTGATCAACACAGAGATCAAATATATAGAAAGTCCTTCTACTCAAAACTGTTCACAGTGGTGGTGAATGGAACCAGATGTCTGCCTCTGAAGTCTCCGTCATAGAAAGTTATTCCATAAAATGGTTATGAATGAGCTGCCTGACACCTGAGATGTTGTTTTACCAGAGTTTTGAGAAGATTTTGGTCCTAAAACTAAACCCATTCATGGCGGAGGGATACATGCAGGGTGTCGTGAGGCAAAATAGTCCCCAAAGAAAAGTGATTTAGTTCAGATTCACTATTTTACATCATCAACATCCATATAAACACTCATAGACACGTGGAGCTTCACTGAGGGTCTGTTGGAAATTAAATGGCTATATTTGTATTGGAGACGTCTGGTTCCATTCACCACCACTATAAAGTAGATCAGAATTTCTCTCGGCTGTTCTCAGAGCAGAAATGCAATTTTCAGTCCAAACCATATTAAGACAGGAAGGGAGCTCCAGCTAAAGCTCATCCAGGTACAGGGAGGCCAATGCTGAGGGGGGCTTAAATTACACTGCCTTAGTTACAGAGTGGAAAAGTCACCTAGAAATGACATAACAAAAAGGAACAGAAATAAATTAAAAAGAATGAAAGTCTTTGGACACAATTTCATGAACAAATATGATGAAAAACTGAATTGTCCTCACTGCTTCGAAATAAAAACTTTTCATGTAAATGTGTGTTAAAAAGGGTTAAATTTGAAAACTACCCCCTTCCCTGTACAGATCATATATGGGAACTAAACTGCAAAAATAGGCTGTTTATAATCTATCGTTTTTGAGATATACGCATATATCTACATATATCGTTCTCTAGGATTCCCAATGGCCAGAGGAATGAAAAACGCCTTGTCGGATAGTTTTAATAATTTAATGAAATAAAATGTGTTAATTCAAAATGTAATCAAAGTTCATATACTACATGATACAGTTTTCAAATGAATAATATTAAAATGCTGAACTGAGGGACCTTCAAAACAAGCCAACATTGCATTTCATGGCGACTGTGAAAAATCTGAAAATAAACTGGGATATGAGGTGAAACTGGTGCTCCTGGGGCTCTGAGAGTCAGCCCACCGTGCCTGAGCAGGGGGATTCACAGATCTGAGCCTGGCAGGTGCAGTTAACCTGTTGAACTAATTTTCTCTGAAACTAAAATGAATCTGTTCCTCTTTCCACATAGACAGATGTGCTGTTATATGTGTGTGTGGGACAAACATGTCTTATATTTCTTATACTTTTCTTATACTTAGGACTGTCTTAGTTATAGCCGAATATATAAATGAATTATAATAAGTATGTGTGGAAAAAGGAACATATTCATTTTAGTTTCAGAGAAAGTATTAACAGGTTACCCAGTATCAGATCCCCCTGTTCATGCATGATGATATATATACAGTATATATATATGTATATATACACTCACACACACACACACACATATATATAAATATATATATACACACACTCACACACACATACACACACACACACATATATATAAATATATATATACATGTGTGTGTTTGTGTGTGTGTGTGTGTGTGTGTGTGTGAAGGAGCATTTATCTCCACCATTCATCTCCAGGATCCCTCTCATGTCCCCTGTTTGGAATTTGAGTGATTTTGGTTATAATAACGGTTTCAAATATTTAAAATAAGCACCAAACTATGGATATGGTACTGCAACCATGCAAGAATATTCTGGTTCATATTTGCATGCCGCACAATGTCATGATGCTCCTCACAGTGCTTTCACTTCTTCAATCAGGGCCGCATTAAACCCGGCGAGAGGGAAGGTGCTTTCACTTCGCCTCTGACCGCGGCACGTCGGAAAGCACGTCTGTACAGAATTACTCAACAGCAGGTGAGCCTCAGTCATTTCCAACTTAGACTGGCGTGTGCGTACATAATACTGAGCAAAAATGAGGTGTAATAAAATGTATCTGGGCAGTAAGTGTTTATTTACTCAAATCAACCCAGTAATATTAAGATAAGTAAAAATAAGCAAGTAAGCAATACAATTTGAGTGTGTTAATGCTTTACTTACGCCATAACACTGACATAACCACGCTATGAACATGTTGTGTCATGTGATGTGTAATTAGCATAACAGTTACTACAGTGTTTGATGTCATAATGGTTATAATGTCATAAACTTCCATGCTGGCTTCTTAAGTCGGCTGATGACAGCTTATGTCACACGCTAATGTAATGTCATGACATCAAACATAGCACCTGGAATGATAATTACTGCTAATGGTAACATGATACTGTTAGATTAACAGGCATAATCATGGTTCGAATTACTGGGGGTACTGGGGGGTACTATACCCCCCGATCAAGACCCAGACCCCACCCCACTGGTGGCGACTATTTGTATTGACGCGGTAGCAGTACCCCCCAATTATAGGGCAGTACCCCCCAATTATAGAGGGGTAATTCACACTCTGGGCATAATGACAATTCATGACATACGCACAGTGCGGTCTGTGAAGGATGCTGAAGGCTGTGTTCAGAGGATTTTTGCACGGACACCAGAGGTCACCGGAGTGGCAAAGTTGAGGCTCAAACAGAGGCAGTACAAACTGGCAAGCTTTTGACAACAACAGTGTCCATATCCCACATTATTATCGCTTTAATTTTTTTCACCTGAGATCCGGTCATGTAATTTGTGCAGTGTTATGTACCAAAAATATTTGTAATTACCATTTTCAACCTCTTTTTCCCTTAGAATTAAACTGTTCTTGCTGCTGGGCCTTTAATACTAATATATGTATATGAGCTTTGTTCTGATTGGCTGCCCAGTGTTTTGGTTCATTCAGAAAGTAGGCTGGACTGAAATACTAAGCATGGATGGGCGGGGCCAAACCGCTGTCAGCTGATGAGGCCGATTATATCTAAAGCTGTTGGTTTTTAGAGCTTAATTTCCAAATATAGTTACCATATAGTTTTACAACTCAACTGAACTGCTTAATATACTGTCTGCATGTTACTGAATGTTAATCTCATCTCCTCCTCACCTGCTGCTACTTTATTCCTTTCATTAGGTCACTTTTCATAAACCATTTGCACTACTGATCTGCTGGTTCAGCGCACTAAACCTTAAACACAGCAGCGTAAGTTACAGTTATTTCATTTTGTTATGCTATTTTATGTTATTATTTTGTTTTTTTGTTATTTTTGGTTGCACTATTGTTATTGTCTTTTTTTTTTCTTTTAGTAATTCTCGTTTGCCTTATCTTTATTCTTCTTGTCGCACTGAGCATTCTCACGATAAAAGAATTTCCCTTGGGATAAATAAAGTTCTTTCTTATCTTATCTTATCTTATAAATGGACCATATAGACTGAACGGCATGTTTTGAATCTTTAACAGTGTTTACATACTACATTAAACTCTTTTTTTTTAAAAAGCAATTAAAACGTGGTGCTTGATGATAATGTTAATTTATGTTTTATGTGTTTGTGTTTGTATTACCTGCTGACTAAGGATGCTGTGTGAAAGCAGTCTGTGGCGCGTGGCGTTTCGCGCTGACTCTGAGTGTGTGGATCCTCCACGCCGCCTGGCAGCAGCTCTGAAATCACCTCCACTGACCTCGGCCTATCCAGCCCAAATGCTGCCTCCGGTCCGCTCATCTCCGGCGCAGCACAGCGGCAGCTCCTCTGGAGAGGCCCAGTCCCAGCAGGGGGACTCCCAGTCCCCTCCCCCAGTAGCCCCCCTGGACTGTCGACAACTCTCTCCAGGTGTGGGCATCCCCGGGCGGGCGGAGTCTTCCGGAGCCGAGGCATTCCTGGTGCCCTCCAGCTGCCAGAGCATCTGCCAGCACTACAGCGACCTGCACATCGCTGGGGGACAAGTTCTGCCTCTCAGTCCCAGTGCGGGAGATCCAGAGGGCAGCTACCTGCAGGACCTCCACCCTGGACCCTTCCTGTTATCTGGAGATGTTCCACCCCCCTCTTTACTTCCACCTCCACAGGTCCCTGAGCCCAGGACCTCCAGATGGAGGGAGGGCAGCGGGCGTGAACGTCCTTCCCTGCTGCAGGATGGTCGGCCACTCTCCAACTCACAACTGAACAACTATCTGGAACAGAAGCTGCTGGAGCTGTACAAAGAATACCTAACCGAGGGTCCCGCCGGGCCTCGGCCCCTTATGGCCTCCGAGCTTCTGCAGAGCAGCCTGGAGCAGATCATGCAGCAGCTGAGCCGAGAGCAGAAGATGGAGACGACGCGGGCCAAAGACATGCTGCTCAGCTTCCTGCTGAGAGCCACCAGCAGCCAGCAGTCCAGCCAGATCAGCACCCCACAGCTGCAGATCTCCACCCAGACAAAATGAGGCGCGAGAGGGTAAAGCACCAGGACGGGGACTCATCTGGATGGTAAAAGGTGTATAATATTGTGGGAAAAGGAGAGCATGATCCCTCTTTAATGCTGTGACTTATGAAAAGGTGTGAACTCATTCCAACCAACTGCGACATCTTTTATAATGACACCAGGCGCAGTTTTCATGGGAACATTTGACTTTTTGCTGTTAATATGTGGAACGTATTTTTAAACTTTTAACCTTTACACATATGTATATTTTAATATAGTCTCTTTTTCTTATCCATTTCGTTTTTTCATATTTGTTGGTGGCCCATTCCAGAATTGCAGGTACATTTCAAGTAGAAAAAGAAGATAATAAAATACTATTTTTGTTCCATTAAACTTTTGTTATTCTCATCCGGCCTCACTGCTCAGGACCGTGCGGCCTGCCCCTACTGCTTGTGGGGGTCTCCTGGGTCTGCATGGCCCGCCCTGACTGCGAGCTTGGTGATGAGGCCCTGCTTTGGTGCCACGTGTGGCTGCTGGGGCTCCTTGTTTAGTGTGCGGCGGGCCCCACCTTTGCCCGTTTGCAAGCCCCTGGTAACTTGTGTGGTTGTTTTGTGTAGGCCCCACTCGTCAGGTATGTGTGGCGGGTCCCTGGTCCTGAGATGGCCACACACTTGCATGGGCATCATATGTATCCTTGAAAAGGCCTTTATAGGTCTGAGTCTTGAAAGAGTTTCGTGTCGGAGACGGCGCCTGTCTGAACCCTGTAAAGGTTTCTATTCCCCACTTGTGGGACTAATAAAGGATTATCTTATCTTATTAGGGCCTTGGCCTGTCTGACCCTTGTATATGTTCCTATATCAGACGGGCCAAGGCCGTGTAAAGTGTGTAATTCTACTGCAGCCCAGAGTGTGTAAAACATAACATGTACTGCAGGTCACACAGTTTGTATTTTATCTGTCCATAAACTGTGCAGTTAGACTCGTGCACAGGTTTAGTACAGAACGTGGACAGAATGTATCCAATTTGCTTCTGGCGATAAAAGACAAAATAAAATGTTTTGCCTCATTTCTGCTTTACTTCTGTTTGCTTGTTGCCCTCTTTGTAAAAAAGATGGTTGACTTTGAATTCGTTGTACTTCAGAATGAACTCAAAATTATTTCAGCCTTGCTTACCTTTTACCTGGTCTTTCAGTTCGTGTCAAAGAGTTTCAGTTTAATTTCATTCATTTCCTTCATTTCATTTTGTGCAAACAGCTTGCAGGAAGATGAGCAGATTTATCTGACAAATTACGATCTATAATGGACAGCAGCTCTCAGCCTTTAGGACCTCTTTGTGGACGGTAAGTGCCACTGCGTCCCCCTCGCCCCCCCACCAAAACCTGATTCATTTTGCAAACTTTTTTCGCAGCTATCACTGAACTTCTCATTTAAGAGATACAGCCTTGTTTAGTGATAAGTACAGAGACATCTTAATTTTTTAATGTGGGGTCTTTAGCACCCCCTTGTGGCACCTGTTATAATAACTACTGGGATTGACTAAAGATACGTTTATCTAATAATCACAACAGAAGTTAAAAGAGAAATTGTAAAGTTTTTCAGTGTTGCCCCACACAAACATGGACTAAACTGAGCTGATTCACTGATATACTACACTTTTCACAGGGTGAACATCCCAGCTACTGAACACTGGAAAAACCTTTTTCAGTGAATCTGTGTGTATGTGTGTGTTAGTGAGAGGATCAGAGAATGAGAGTGCTCCTCTGTCCAAGCCCACTCTGATCTTCTGGAGTCTCTGAGCTACTGAGAGACAAGTGTCTGGCTGTAGTGTAGACCGGGCCTTATATTCACCATTATAATACCACACACACCACTCTCAACTTCAGGTCCCTTCCTCTGAACAGACTCTGTCATCACCCAGCGTCCAGTCTTTACTGTCTCCAACTTCAACATCCCAGCAGTGTGTCCCTGAGTCGAAGCCCTCAGAGCCCAGAACACCCAGAATAAATATGAATCAAATCTCTCTGGATGATCAGGAACCTGCTGGTCCTCATTACTGTATCTCACACTGATCAGATCATCAGACAGGATGAGTTTAGGATTAACGGTGTTGGGGTTCAGAGTCACAGGATCAGGTAAATGTACTTCAGATTGTTGAATTAGCTACACCTGTGAGTGAGGTCTCACAGTGAAAACACTGTGGAAAAAAGAAAGAAATCAAGAATTAAAGAGAAGGAAAAAATGTAAGAATTACACAATGTGAGAAAGAAAGAACAAAAATGAAAGACAGAATGAAAGAGAGCAATGACGAAATAATGAATCGTCAAGTCAAGTCTAGCTCATTATTTTACACAAAGGTCATTCAATGTGCTTTACAGGAATAAAATAAAAGATAAAATAGAATGAATTAAAATAAAAGAATAGATGAAATCAAAGAATACATAAAAATCAATATAAGAAAATTGAAAGTGTAATAGAGGTGCAGATATTTAAAAGAAGGCGGAGGAGAAAAGTGCGGTTTTTATCAGCTGTTTAAAGCTCCAGTCGGTGCAGATCTGATTCTGATGGGCAGTTGGTTGGACGGCATAGTGGATAAACACCATTTCACCAGGTTTAGTTTCAGATCTTTTCTCCACTAGCTGAGCAGCTCCTGCAGATCTAAGAGACCCACCAGGATCATAAACATCAAACATATCAGAGATTAATTTAGGGCCTAAACTATTGAGTGACTTGTACATGATGAGTAAAGGTTTGAAATCAGTTCTGTACTGAACTGGGAGCCACTGCAAGAACCCGAGAACTAGAGTGATGATCTCTTTTCTTGGTTTTGGTTTGAACTCTGGCAGCAGCATTTTGAACGAGCTGGAGCTCTTATGGATTTTTGGGAATCCCAGTGAGGAGAGCATTGCAAAGAAAAACTAAAAGAAAGAAAGAAAGCTGGAGAAAGTGAAACTGACTGAACTGAATCTTCCGCATCTTCTCCCAGACTGAGGTTGGTCAGGTGTTTGGCTTCTTGGAGCAAGTCAAGATCAAGATTCTTTATTCGTCACATACACAGTTATACACGTACAACATGCAGTGAAATGTACCCCAAATCACACCTAAGGCTGTGCAAATTTTCAAAATAGATAAACTGGTCTTAAGATTAAAATTACTTACAAAAGATAGGAAAATGATAGTAATAAGAAATAGACTAAAAATAAACTAAGATAAAATATTCTGTGTAATAAAGGAAATGTATATAGAGAGAAACAAAAAAACAGTGCATGGGTGAGGTAGATGAGCAAATGAACAAATGGGCAAATGAGCAAATGAACATCTGAATCTAGAGACTGGACATTGGCAAGCAGAATGCTGGGCAGTGGAGGACAATGTGCTCGTTTCCTCAGTCTGTTTCGGACCCCCCCGTGAGTCCCGCAGTGTTTCTTTGTTCTCCGCTGCGGTGTCGCTGGGTCGCGTCCTTTGTTGTCCGCGCTCTGGAGTATCTCTGCCAGCCACGACAGGTCGGGTTTAAAAGACTCAAAAACTACGTGTGAGATGTTGTTTCTGATGTCCCAGGGTGTTTCCCTGTCATAAACTGTACGTCCCATTGTCGTATGGGTGTAATATGATAAAAATAAATAAATAAATAAAATACTAAATGAACACAGCCTACACAGGAGCGCTCCTGAACGGCTCTCTGGGTCCTGCAGAGTTTCCTGGGCTCTGGAAGAACATTCAGGACTCAGTGCTGCTGTTGCTTTGGGGTTCAGAACCACGTAAAAGAGAAAAACAGACACACACAACTCAACTTCCGGACGAGGCCTTTGTAGTTCTGTAAAACAAGGAGAAGAACATCAATGGATTACTTATTCATTCATCCATGTATTCATTCACTAACAGTAAAGCCCCCTCATTCCACATGGCAGAGCTGTATTAAGCAATCAGATATCTCAAACTCTGATGATAGTTGTATAAATTGAGCTATACCTACAATAAATAAATTACAGACATATAATCTATACTATATAGTGAAAATGTGCTTTAATCAAGCCTGAAGTTTCTACCCAACCAACAGCATCACGTTTTTGAACTACGTTACCAAGTTCTGAGTCCAAAGAAATTCTGTCAAAACTAACCAGGACCAGAGACCTAACAGAGCCTTGCATTAAGAGCTATCATTAGATTACGGTTGAATAAAGTATAATAGGATATAAAAATATGCTATAAGTAAATAATGTGTCCAAAATTAGGTTTAAATTTCTCTTTAACAACTTTAGTCATCAATCAATGCTTTCATCAACATAAAAGTGTCAGAAATCGGGCGGGTTAAATCTGGTTTTGTTACTCTGAGTGGTCGATTTCAGGGGTGTTTGTTTCAATAGATGGTTCCGCGCTCAGAGTTTGGTGCACTCAGGATTTTTCAACAATGTAAGACTGAAAACAATTCAATATTCTCACAGTATTTAGAACAAACTTTTATAGAATGATTGGATTCAGTTCTTGCACATTTTACTAATGAGATCACAGAAAAGGATTTGTGGGTATAAGCTACCCATCCAGTTTTAACTAGCTGTCAGATGTTCAGATGACTTCTTCGGCCTGCAAGAATTAAAAGTGATTTTGTTTCCATTTTCAGTTAAAATCTGTAAAGAATTGTTTTTGTTCCCTGTACTGTTTCTAATGTTGACTGAAGTGTCTTCACCTGTAGGAAAGAAACATCTTCAGCTCTCATCTCCTCTTCTACAGGCCTGATTGTGTCTGAAAGTGCGGAAATCTATCCCTTCTTCTTCTCAGTCTTCTCCTTTACCATCTCACTTTTCTGCTCCGCTTCCTTCCTCAGTCCTTTTATCCAGGCTGCCACTGCATCTTGTAGAAACTGGTGAAGCTTCTCAAACTCCTTCTTAATCTGCCTGTCTGAGAGTTGAGGTTGAGTCTGGAAGGAAGGAAGGAGTAAATTAACTGATAGGTGGTAGTTTCTCTTCTGTGAAATATTTCTCTTGAGTGCAATCTTCTGATGCAACATGTGCAATTTTTGGGGTGAAATATTACTGGGTGAAGTGTGCAATTTATCTTGGTGCATTATTACTGTTTTTGGTGTATTATTACTGTTTTTGTTGTATTATTACTGTTTTTGTCAATGCCTGTCACTCCATTGTGTACCTGTATATATATCCACTCGGAACATATATACATGCATATACTCAGTGTGTACATACATACATAGGTTGTCCTTATTTATATTTTTGGATTATTTGCACAGTGTACTTTTTATACTGCACTGTTGTGTTGTATAGATTTTATTCTATTGTTTTTGCTGCTCTTACCCTTGTACTCTCCACTTTCTGCCATGACAATGCAAATTTCCCACCCTGTAAAGGGGGCATTTGGCTGACGCTCTTATCCAGAGCGACTTACAATCATTAGTTACAGGGACAGTCTTACAGTCATTAGTTACAGGGACAGTCTTACA
>JBBPCZ010000002.1:2660157-2675276 GCA_037974445.1 Brycinus macrolepidotus | reverse complement strand
AAACCCAGCTATAATGCTGTACACACTATAATACTGTACTCACACTATAATACTGTACACCACACTATAATACTGTACACCACACTATAATACTGAACACCACACTATAATACTGTGCACCACACTATAACACTGTATATACAATGTAAAACTGTACACACACTGTAATACTGTACACCACACTATAATACTGTACACTACACTATAACACTGTACACCACACTATAACACTGTACACACAATGTAAAACTGTACACACACACTGTAATACTGTACACCACACTATAACACTGTACACACAATGTAAAACTGTACACACACTGTAATACTGTACACCACACTATATTACTGTACACCATACTATTATACTGTACACCGCACTATAACACTGTACACACACTGTAAAACTGTACACACACTATAATACTGTACACTATACTATAATACTGTACACCATACTATAATTCTGTACACCAGAGTATAATACTGTACACACACTATAACATTGTACACCAGACTAAAATACTGTACACTATAATACTGTACACCACACTGTAATTTAGAACCAATTGTCAGATGTGTGATGACACGGACGTGCAGTTTGTATTATGCTAAACTATAACAATAGCTTTGAGCTTCCATTACTTGTTAGCTGCATTAGCATAGCTGTACTGAAGAAGTGAAATTCAGACAACAAATGTGTCCTGGTTGATCGAGTATGTTCAGAGTGAATTGTGTAAATGTGATTGTGGGCCGGGTTGTCCCCTTTTGGTGTAGCTTATCAGGCCGAGCCGCAGGTGAAATGTGATTTTGCCAGTGTATATCTGTGCGTGTGTGTTTCAGTCATGTAGTAAAGCACAGACTTCACAGTATTCGGGGGAACTAAATCTTCTTAAAGCGCTCTAATGTCAAGGAGGGTATAAAAAGGAAGGCTTCCGCCCACGTCGGCCGATTTCCCAGCAGAGAATGCTGCGCCAGTCTGATTAGCGAAACGCACAGGTGCCAGTCACGTAACAAGATCCAACGTTCCAGCTCCCACAAACACAAACATGCGCACACGCAAGCACGCAGTCAAAGCTTCAGTTCCAAGGGCTGTGTGGGACTGATGTGAGTACCTTGTTATCTGCTGGGTTGGTCGATTGTGTTCACACTTATTAGCCTTCTCAGATAGCATCGGATTGCTGCTTTTCTCTCGATCCCTCTCTGTGGAAGCCAGTAGAGTGAGAGAACTGTACGGGGAGTTAACGCTGCGCATTAAAAGGTATATAACAATAACAAAAAAAGTGTGTGCACAACACACTCCTGAATGGACATCTATGGCTAAACAGGGACTTCCTTTATGTCTGGGAATATATAATGATACCTCACATTAAAAAATCAATCATATCTTTTTTTTGGGGGGGGGGAGGGGACTGGAAGCTAGCATTATGGTTGTGATCATTTGCTAACTAGCTGATTAGCCTGTTAGCTGAAGATATGATCGATATAAATAAGAGAAATGTTTTTATATAATATCAAAAACAGACATGGATTACTGGCCATTGGGACCTGAGTGCACTCCACTGCAGATACATACATTAGCTAAACAAATAGCCCTTGAATGTGTATAAAAATGAAGTAAATTAATTAAATAATGCTATCAGCAGGGCCAATCATAATCTTATAAGAACCTGTGCAGGGAGCCCATTGTGGACCTTCGACCAAGTGGGCCCTCACAGGGCTAGTGCAGGCTTGCTCTTGTTCCCATGGTCCTTGAAAGACTGTGATCCATTTCTTTTTCCATACTAATTTTGAGGTTAATTATATTATATTATATTATATTATATTATATTATATGGGTTATGTGGGTTAACCCAATATGTAACGGGTTCTACTGCTGTGGTCACACACTTCATTTAATCTTGACTCTTGGTGTTAATGTAGATAACATAGCTATTCTTCCTCAGTCCACAGAAATCTCAGATCACTACCTCATTACGTATGAACTTCATCTTAATCATAATGTAAGCACATCCTCTCGATTTCGTATTTGTCGTACAATAACATCCACCACAGCTCATAGTTTTACTGAAAACCTCCCAGAAATATCAACCCCATTTGGCACTCCATCTTGTCCAGCAGACCTAGATAACCTAACTGAATGCTTTGAGAACTCTCACTACACTAGATTACGTCGCACCTCTAAGATGTAAAAAAGCTCACCCTTTGGCATAATGATCAAACACGTGCTTTAAAGCAAAAAGTTGAGTGGAAATGGCGATCAACCAAACTGGAATCTTTCCACTCTGCCTGGAAGGAGAGCATTAGAGACTACAGTAGAGCACTTACCACAGCACGCTCAGCCTATTTATCGTCCCTTACTGAAGCTAACAAAAAAATTCCAGGTTTCTGTTCAGTACAATTTCTAAACTAACTAGGAACCAGGGAGGTGCAGAACCACAGCTACCTGCAAACTGTAGTAGTGGTGATTTTATGGACTTTTTAAACAATAAAGTTGAAATCATTAAACAAGAAATTCTAACTAGAAGTTTGACTACTCCACAGTTGCTTCCTGATTCACCAGATGCTGATAATATTCAAAACTTAGCCGTAGTTGAGAGACTAACATTTTGACCGACCGCTACCAGTTTGTAAGAGTTAATGGGGAATCCTCAGCACCCGCCAAAGTAAAATGTGGTGTTCCGCAAGGTTCTGTTTTAGGACCTCTTTTATTTACTTTGTACATGCTGCCATTAGGTATGATTATCCAGAAACATTGGGGATTAGCTTCCACTGATGCGCAGATGACACACAGCTTTATATCTCTGCCAACCCAGATGATAAACTTAGATTAAATAAGATTGAGGACTAGTCAACTAGAGTGGCAGCTAGAGTCCCCACTAGGACCAGGAAATTTGACCACATTAGCCCAATATTATCAAGACTTCACTGGCTTCCGATCACATTTCATATTGATTATAAAATTCTACTGTTGACATATAAAGCCCTGAACGGCCTCGCACCCAAATACCTACGTGAACCTTCCGAATAACGTTCGGGACTCAGACACAGTCTCAGTCTTTAAGTCCAGGTTGAACATCTACTTGTTTAGTCAGGCTTTCTGTAATTAATTTTTTCCTGTCATATAAAGGGTGTAGAGCTGGGAGGTGGTGGACACATAGACTTCTAGTAAACTGGGATGCTGGTGCTGTCATCCCAGAACTCCTCATGTTCACTCAGGTTTGTTGACAGTGGAGTGGGGGGGCGCCGGTGTCTCAGGGTGCTCTGTCTTTTCCGAGGGGAACCACTGCACACTTGTCTAGCCCGACTGATCACCATCGGGGCCCCAGGTCACCACCTTCCCGGGTCTGCAATTGTTGGGGCCCTGTGCCAAAATGTCCTTGACTAGTTCAGCTGCTTACAACACCCCATGTGCTCCTCCCCCAGCCAAGGGCAACTGCTGTTAAAGCTTCGGCGGAGATTGTTGTTCCTGTTGTTGTGGACTAGTGACTCTCACGCTACTCTTCCAGCAAAAACTACCTCTACTGATTCTTAACTGTACCAACTCTGTTAGCCGTAGATGGCCAATCTGTTGTACAGTGATTAAGTTCATACACGAAGGCAGGGTTGCCAACTCTCACGCATCCGGCGTGACAGTCACGCATTCAGCCTCAATCTCACGCTCTCACGCGCAAGAAAGAAATCTCACGCCAAATCTGACATTCTTCTGTGTTGTACATTTTTTTCACTCATGTAAAAAAAATGATTAGCTGAAAACACCGGTTTCAAAAATGTTTATTTGTTACACATAGATGATAAGCATCCCAACATCAGCCACACCTCACACCACACACATCGGCCAATATCTCACTCCAAGGTATCTCTCCTGTGACAACTTGGTTGTAAAAAGTGCTATATAAATAAAATTTAATTGAATAGTGTGGCTAGCCAAGCAGCTAGCATGCTAGTTTTAGCTCATTTCTGTTTTTTATGTCACACACAAATCAACACTAGCTAATTAGCTAACTATGAAAGTAAACATTTGGTTTCTTTCAGAACACTACAGTACATTTTAAATCTCTTATTAAATCATAAATAGGAATTGTTTTTAGCGTTGGCAGTGTTTACGTAAACACTGCTAACACTAAAAAGAATTCTTATTTATGATTTAATAAGAGATTTAAAATGTACTGTGGTGTTCTGAAAGATGTCTGGACTGGAACTCGCTAGCACACACACAGAGACAGAGCCTGTGGACCACGGTCAAACTGTTATTGTAATATATTCTTTAATACACCTCTGAATGGAATACCACACAAACACACACACACACACACACACACACTGCCTTGAGGGAAAGGTGATTGGCTTTCTGTCCGTAAACAGGTTTATGCGTCGCCATAACAACACAGCAGGTCATTCAGACCTCAGGAACGCAAGCTCACGGACATCAGGCTGTTCCTCAATCATTATTTTCACTGTTTTTAATAACGTGCTTCCCAGTGTCTCGTGTAACAGATAAGATGAGCTTGTATAAATGCTCTGCGATACGGGCCAAGATCACTCAATTTCTACAGCTGATTAAAAAAGAAAAGGGTCATAAAAATGTTTCAGAGCCTTGAACTGACTACTGATAAGCTCAAACTGAGCGAACCCTGGATGCGAGGTCAGCGGGAGTGATGAATAATGCAGAAAAAATCTCATATGAGAATTCAATTTTCCCATTTTTTAGATGAGAAATTGACATGTTTAATAAAATTACATTAAATGTCTGTCTGACCAGTTTGGGAAAGGCCCCAAAGTTTTAATTCTGTGATGAGAATTCTGCTGTCAGTTGATGTGCAAAATGATAGCGTTTCTAATGTCATTAAATAGTAAGTCTGGAAGGCTAATTGTGCTGCTGTTGGATGTCTTGATTGGGGGGGGTCTCTAAATATAATAAAAATATAATTTACTGATTTTAATCATTTTAATGACATTAAAAGTCCATTAAGGGATCTCATACCAAAATCTGGGATTTTTACAATTTAAGCCTAGTAATAAATAAACAAGCGAAAGTTCTAAAGAATTTGGAAACATTTATGTAATGAACATGGATTATGCTCTATATCTTTGTCACCATTAAATTTAAGCAAATTTATGACCTTGACAGTGTTCTTTAGAAAAAATGGTCACCAAGTAAACAACTTACTTAGCATGATAGCCAGCTAACTCCGAAACCAACAGAAGCCTGAGCTACGGTACTCTACTAATCCACTCGACATACCAAAAGTTAAATGACCAGAATCATTTATGAATTGACATTTGAATTCTCGAAATACTCTCATGTTCCACAGGCTCATCTTGAAAGAAATTTTTAAAGAAAAGGTTTTGCAACATTGCTCCCTTTAAATGTGGCCAAAATAAAGAACCTTATGCCTGGCCCACACTACAGGGTTTTAAAATCCTAACCAGTGTAGAAAGTGTGTGAGGCTCCTCACAGAATTGTGACATTTTTCCCCAATTTTTTGTCCCTGGTCGTTCTTTGTCATCAACAGACCCACAGGTGGCGGTGCAGGTGATGGTTTCAGCCCAGAGCAGAATGTTTTACAGGAGACTTCATACAGATGTTCCAGCTGTTTCCACACCTCCACAGGTTCAACCCTCTTCTCTGAGCTCCATTCAGGTCTCTGTTTAGCTGGCGTGCTCAGAACTTACCGCGTATCCTGACGAGTTCCGTTCAGCTCAACTCTCTTCGGTCACAGATGATGTCAGTGTTGAAATTGCCCCCTGCCAATCAAGACTGGACTGTAGACCGCCATCTGGGAAGACCACCATTTAAGACCACACTGATAACAGGAGACCTTTTGCAAGGGGCAAGTCAGCCTTAAAATCAATCCAGTTGTCCTATAGTGGCGGCCCGGCATTAACAGGTAGCATCAGGTGCCTAAGCATATTAATAAGACTACTGATAGACCTTCAGTCTTTGGAAACTTTATTGAGGAATATCTGGAAAATGTTTGCCAGTTTGGAGAGGGGGGGCCCTTAGACAGGACCTTATAAACTTTGTTAATTCATAAAAATGACATTTAAAACTGTTGTTCCTTTGGGGGGATTTCCTGGTGCTAGACTTGACCTCTGGCTGTTAGAAAGTGGTTTAAAGCATCACTGACTGGTTTGTGATCACGACTGGTACAAAAACATCATAACATCAAATTTTGATTCCAAACATCACAACATTTCATGTTCACCTGCAGGGTTGAAAACAGCACTGATTTGAGGTAAGGTGCTCATGAAGAGCGTCTGCTGTTTGACAAATCCATGTCTGGGCACGGATACATTTGTCACATTGGCCACCACTTTCACAAAACTGATAGATCATAATCACTTGAACATAATCCAAATGTCTCTAGAAACACCACATTGACTACAGATTTGATCAGTCTTCGGTCACTGTCTTGAGCCTGACATCATGAGCATAGGACTAAAGAAAGGCGACCATGAAATACCATCAAGAACAAGGACGTGTACAAAACACACATCTCAACTTGTACAAAATACAAAACCCATTTTGTTCACAGACTGAACACAATTTATGTACACATTTGAAATTGGTTCCATTCAACACGTGGCTGGTTTGATCTTTCACACTTGATGGGAGTTTCAGACTTGGTCTTTTACTTTGGGATGGTCCAGGGATGCTCTAAATTTCAGTCCATGGCATCTGATACAGGCAGTGTAGGATTTCGGTCCTGAATACAGTGGTTTAGCCCACCAAACGCTGGCCTTAGGCCAGGAATTCTACCCTTTTTTAGGTTTAGAAGATCCAGCTTCTTCTGTAATTGGCCCAGTATGGAACCCAGAAATTTGGCCCAAGGAACTGACACCCTTTCCATTAATTAAGAGTCAGTTCACACGCAGGTAACACTTTCATCTATGCCTTTTTTAAAGTCCTCTGAGTTTTTGTTTGGGAAGGGTGGAGAGAAGTCTCCATTGTCCAGACCTCCAACAAGGGGCAAGTGAGTTGACTGATAGGCTAATGGTGGAATAGTGTTGACCAGAATGAGCTGCAATGGTTTCTTCTCCTCGCGATACTGGCACCGCACATACTTAGCAAAGGCCGAACGAAAGGTCTTGTTGAAGAGCGTGTAGACTAACGGGTTCACGGCCGATGACAGGTAGCCCACCCACACAAAGACATTGAGCAGTCCACCCATGATGTCGTCATGACAAGTGGCAGGCTGGCAGACCACCGCTAGAACGTTTGTGACAAAAAACGGGCACCACATGATCACAAAGAGAAAAAAGACAACGCCCAGGACCTTGGATGCCTTTCGCTCGTTGCCAAGCGACTGGGTGGTGCGGCGGCCAAATGGCGAAGATGCAACCCCAGCTTCACGGCTCAAGGAGCGCCGCAGAAACAGCTTCTTCTCAGACGGTGAGAATGCGGGGCCAGGCAGAAAGCTGAGGGTCAAGCCAGTGCTCCAACGGGGCCGTGGCACCAGCTGGTCCAGGCAAAGCTTGGCCTCGCTCTGGAGGGCGCTGATGGTCAAGAAGTATGTCACCACCATGATGGTCAGCGGCACGAAGAAGGCCACAAACGAGCCGATCAGCACAAAGGAGTTGTCTGTCAGGAAGCAGCTGCCATCCTTGAAGACTTTGGTGTGGTCACGGAGGCCCAGGACAGGAATGGGCATCGAGATACCTGCCAAGCACATGAGAGACAAAAGACACTGTTTAGGATTTCAATTTAATTTCTTTTTACAACAGACAACTTTCCAGAAGTGTGTGTGCAGCACCCTAATGAGCGTCACCACGGGAGATAGCGGCAGAAGAAGAGCGAGGAACACTGCAAGGAACCAAGACTCAGAAGGGGAGTCCATCCTTCTATAGGCTGCATTGAATCAAGCAGTTAGGATATGAGCTTGGCAAGTTCACGAGGACAAGAATGAATATCAAGAACCTAATGAAGAACACCTCATCTGCATTATCATCACATATTTTTCAACTCATTTTTCCATTTAATTGTATACGACAGCAGTTCTCCAACTTTACTGGTTTAAGACCCCCTTTGTGGATATGAAGTGCCCTACAGCACTCACCAGAACCTTCACAGAGATCGCTGATCTTCTCGTACAGCGAACATGGCATCTGCTGTGGCATTACAGACGAATTCTGAATGGTTGGATTGTAATTTTAAATTAAATAATGTATATTTTCTATTTAGATTGTGGAATATATTGACAAAATTTCACAAATAGTGGTCTTTTCATATGCAGATTTCATTGCATAGCGCAAAAAAACTCCAGGCTGGAGCATTCAGCGAGGCTGCAGGAATAAGGCCTGTTCAGTCTGACACGTTCTGAGCCGTATGGTGGAGCTCGAGGCCATTAATAGTCTTATAATGGAGTAGCAGGACTTTAAAGTCAGTCCTAAATTAAACAGGAAGCCAGGGCGCACTGGCCAAGGAAAGTGTAATATGTTCTCCTTTTTTACGGCAGTCAGCACTTCGGCTCTGCCTCACCAGTAAACAGGGCATTAGAAATGTCAAGAAAAAAAAAGAAAAAAGCTGCAGGAAAGTCTGACCCAGGAAATTTCTAAAGTCCTAAAGAGGTACGACCTGAGTGAATATGAATCACAATTATTCCAACGGCAACAAAACGTTGGATATTAAAAAGTGAATTCCATGAATTTTTGTCAAAATTCCCCCATAATTCAGTGTTTGTAAACAGATTCATCCAGAGTGTGTTTGGTGTGAGACTCAGATTTCTTTACAGTGGAGGTGAATGGAACCAGCCGTTTTATTCTCTATCGCCCCCCCCCAGTGAAGCTCCACGTGTCTCTGAGTGTTTATATGGATGTTGATGATGTAAAATAGTGAATCTGAACTAAATCTGAGTATTCTGCCTCATGACATCCTGCATGTATCCCTCCACCATGAATGGGTTTAGGTTTAGGACCAAAAGCTTCTCAAAACTCTGGTAGAACAACGTCTCAGGTGTCAGGTGGCGCAACCATAACCATTTGATGGAATAACTTTCTGTGAGGAGATTTTAGAGGCAGACATCTGGTTTCATTCACCTCCACTGTGAACAGTTCTGACTCAGTGAGTTTCTCCAGAACGGAATGTTTCACACAATACTAAAAGTACAGAAGCAAACTAAAAACATCAAACGTTTGGTGACACCATCATATCACAGCACATTTGGCATGAGATATTTTTGCTATTGCTTTAATGATGGCGTTTAGTGTGATATGGTAGCATCGGTTGCATTTGTTTTCTATATTTGCAGAACATCGGCCTGTTCTGTAGTCTACAAATCATTATAGAAGCCCCTGGTTGACTCACTTTTTTATTTATTTGTTTATTTATTTATTTAAATACATTTTTTTTATTGAACAGTGCCTTAATTCTGTCAGAGGAGATAGTGGCACCGAGACTATTACACTATTTCATAATCACACATAAAGGTGTGTGTGTGTGTGTGTGTGTGTGTGTGTGTGTCTAGGTGTATGTAATTAAGGAGCGAACCTGAAGCCCATGCCCATCACCAGCTGCTTATCTGGACTGGGATGAGTTTGGCAGTGTAATGGGAAAACGCACTGATAGTCCCAGATGTTTCCAACCACACACATGTCCCTCCTAGATAAACCCCTTTCTCTCTCTCTCTCTCTCTCTTTCTCTCTCTCCTTCTCTCCCCTCTCTCTCCTCTCTCCCTCCTTCTCTCTCTGTCACTTTCTCTCTCCCTCTCTCCCTCCTTCTCTCTCTGTCACTTTCTTTCTTTCTCTTTCTCTCTCTCTGTCTCTATCCCTCATTTCCTCCTTCTCTCTCTGTCACTTACTCTCTCTCTCTCTCTTTCTTTCTCTCTCTCTTTCTCTCCTTCTCTCCCTCCTTCTCTCTCTGTCTCTCTCTCTCTTTCTCTATGCCTCTCTTCCTCCTTCTCTCTCTGTCACTTTCTCTCTTTCTCTCTCCGTCTCTCTCTCTTTCTCTGTCTCTCTCTCTATCACTCTCTCCCTCCTTCTCTCTGTCACTTTCTCTCTTTCTCTCTCTCTCTGTCCCTCTCTTCCTCCTTCTCTCTGTCACCTCCTCTCTCTCCTTCTCCCCATCTCTCTCTTCTCTTCTTCCTTCTCTCTCTCTCTCCAGCCCTCTCTTCCTCTTTCTCTCACTGTCACCTCCTCTCTTTCTCTCTCTCTGGGCCCGTGTGTGAATGTGTCGTATAAAACTCTGTGTGAATACCAAATGTTTGAGAGTGGCCGGGTTCTCCTGTAAACTCAGTGGGACACTGAAAGGGAGTGATTTATGGGAGTCTTGCCGTTCAAGGACGCTCTCAGCGGTCCCCTCGCTGAGGGAGGGAGAGAGAAATCACCGCTTTACGGCCCTCTGCGCTGCTCTGTTTACGCTAAATGATGCTTTTTACTGCGTTACTACTACGTTAGTCAGGCGTCCGTGTGAATGCGCGCGCCTCGGTTCTCTTGGGAACCAAAGCGGGACGCTGGAACCATTCACTTTTACCCCACTGACGCTCACCACAGCACGATATTGCAAGGACAAATGTCCTCAGAATCTGCCATAGAGACAAGAAGTCTCCATGGTGACAATGAATCTGCAAATCGAGGCCATAAACTGGCAACTCGGTGTGTTTTAACACATTACTTCAACCTTGATACATGTCATAACCATGTTATAAACATGTCAGGGCAGAGCTGATATACAGTCATAAGCTGTCATGACAGCTTATGTTAATTAATATAACTTATAACCATTGCGGTAACTGACAGATGCTGTACTGTTTGTTGTCATGATCTTTAATCAGTGCCATGACATCAAACATGGTAACATCCGTCATAACATTCACCGGCAGTGGAGACATGACACTGTAAAATGAATGAACATAATCTATCATGACAACTTGTGACAGCATAAGACATGGCTGCGGCACGGTTATGTCAATGTCATGTCGCAGAGTTTGTTGTCTAAACTGTATCCAGTGTGAACATCATGTGAAACTGCACCCCCTCAAGGAAGTTAATAATTAATCTTTATGCATGTACTATTTATTTATTTATATTTGATTCATTTTAGTTACTCCTTTTCAAAGTGTGCTACAGAGAAAGATAAGATAAACATCGGAAAGATAAAGAAAAAATAAGGAAATTGTCATGTCTGGTCCGCCTCGGTCACGCCCCTTACGGAGCCCGTCCCCCGAGTTTTGACCCTGGACGCAGAGTGATGACGTCATGTGTTGTTGCGTGCTTGGTCATCAGGAGCCTAGGCAACCCGGGTGTTAGCACTGAGCACAGTAGCTGGGTTGCAAGGCGCCTGATGACGTGTCCATGTGTGTTTCATTTAAGTTAACTCAAGCTTGTTTAGTTTATGATTGTTTGCGTGGTGTGATTGGTTGTCTCTCTCTCTGTGATTGGTTTAAAAGCTCAGCCGATCCAGAGGAATGGCACGTGGTCACCAACATTCTCCAGTGTTCGTCTCGGGTTCGTATGACACTATATGAAGTATTTCACCTTCGTCTGTGTGTGCTAACAGCCTCTGGACTTGTGTGGGAGATCCCCTACAGCTCTACCTTGTGAACGGTTCTCCAAGTGGCAGTTGGAGAAGCTTCAGTCTACACTAGCCACGTTTGTTGTGGTTGGAGGTTCCACAGCATCCAGATCTGCACCAGTGACTGTTACCTTGTGTTTGTCTCCATCTGTCTCTGCAGGCATGAGGTGTGCATCAGTGTCCACTGCGGTTTCTCAGTGGAACTACTCGTCAGGCTAAGAAAGCCCTGGAAACTGTAGCTCGGTTCTTAGACCAAGATCTCTCCCTTGGCTCTGGTTCTCTCGCAGGAGTGAAGGCCCTCCTGGAACCTCTTCGTACTAGTGTGGACTTTAGCGTTTGCATTTGGAGCTCTGTGAGCTCATCCTTCTGTTTTCGTTCATTAAAACAATCCTGAGAAACTAAAGCTGATTCCTGCAGTGCGTCCTTCTAGAGCACCCGACATGACAGAAATAAATAAATAGATAGATAGATAGACAGATAGACTGACAGATTAATAGACAGATAGATAGACAGATAGATAGATAGACAGATAGATAGATAGATAGATAGATAAATCATTAGGATGCATTACGCCCCTGCTGTAGAGGCCGGGGCTCAGTCTGATAAGCCAGCGTGTGTAACACTTCCAGACAGCCGTGTGTCAAATTCTGGGAGGAGAACAGAAAGAACCACCATCAGACGCCGAATGTCTTCTCTCAGACAATCCTCACATCTAACAGGGGTTCCAGAGCTTTTGAGTTGTTCTGTCTCCCAATCCACACCCTCCCACCCCTCACCTACCCACACCATTCGATCATTTTTGGCGACAAACGGAAGTGGTGGGAGGCGGGGTGGTGTCAGTGTAGGCAGGGGCTTCAGCATGTTGACAGGTTCCACACTCCCACCCCAGCCCCCCCAACCCCCCCCCCACCCGCCGACTCATTTGTTTGTTTGAATGTTTACTGGGAGCTGCAGGTGTGTTGGAACGTGGTGCTGGTTAGAAAAAAAGTTTGGGCAAAACATCGAACATATTCTCCCAAAATGTAGCCCTGGACCTAAAAGGCTAGTGTTGCTAACATATAATGGAAGCTCATGTACACCAATTAGCATCTCACTGCATGCCTGACTCATCGAGATGTTTGAGTTTTAGCCCATGTTTATAGTCATGCAGTGTCAGAAACCACATCAAACATCTTTTAAGATGAGTGTGTCACAATCTGGGCATGTGGTTAGCACCATGCTAATTGCTGCATATAAGCTTCCCTTACTTGTTAGCTTTAGCCTTTAACATTAGCCTTGTCAGTGGTAAAACTAAAGAAGCAAACCTCAAATATTAATTGACCATGTATGGTGTAAATTGGGTAAATCTGGTTAGCTAGCGAGCTAACAGGTGTCCTTAAGATGACTGACACCCTCCAGAGCAGTGAGCACCACCCCTGGTCCTGGAGATCGACCTTCCCGAGAAGTTCCAGCCACAATCAGCAACACCTGCTCTGGCTGCTAAACTGCTTCAGAAGTGTCTGATTGGCTGGAGCTTTAAGGAAGGGGGGGGGGGGGGGGGGGGAGGGTTAGGTGCAGTTTGGACAGGAGAGTAGATCTCCAGGAGGAGGGTTGGTGACCACTGCTTTAGGCAATGTGGCCTTCTACTGAGGCCCACCTTTTAGCCTTTTAGAAGAAGGCTAAGCGGTTTACTGTGACATTTGTGACACTAAACAAATGAAACCCTTGGATCATACGACATGACGGAATGTGCAGAATGCCGGGATCGGCTAATCCTTTCGATGATACATAAACAAAACGACGTGTTAAAATTTGTTTGGTTTGGACATACGGAGTCTTTTAAAATCCTTAATCATCAAAAGGCGATGAGTTTTAATGAAGCTTATGAGCGGCAGCTGAGGGGCTACAAGGGGGGTCACCCTTTTATATATGCAGATTTACTGGATGTCTCTTCAGACCGGATTAGATTCAGCTTTATGTCTTCAATTCTAAACCCAGCAGGAACATTCATTAAAGCTGGTCAGTGTTGGAAAATGCAGTTGGAACCACAACAGTCCTCTCTCTCTCTGGGTGGGTAAGATGGTCCCCCCCTCTCCCCGATCACTCAGTATAACTGTCCTCTCTCTTTCTGGGTGGGTAGGGTGGTCCTCCCTCTCCCCCATCACTCAGTATAACTGTCCTCTCTCTCTCTGGGTGGGTAGGGTGGTCCTCCCTCTCCCCATCACTCAGTATAACTGTCCTCTCTCTCTGGGTGGTCTTCCCTCTGTTCCTCCTGTCTCTGGTTCTCTTTCCCTCGTTCATTCATGGGTCAATGATTTCCTCTAGGTTGGAGCTCATTGACCCAAACAGTTGGACTCTGGTGAGGCTGCAATCGTTTATGCAGTTTGTAATGCTTGCCCGCTCTCTTACAGCCTCCTACAACACTCCGCTGATAAGAGCAATCCCAGTCTGATTTCACACTTTCCCAAGAGCCTCTTCCCAATATACCCTTTCCCTGCCTACTGTGGACTGCAGTCTCCAAAGAACTTTGAATTCAAACACAGATTCCAGTTTTATTAGCTCCACCTAGCCTTCACCTACACTCACTGGCCACTTTATCAGAAACACCTACCTTGTCCTTCCACTCACTGGCCACTTTATCAGAAACACCAGGCTTGTGCTTCCACTCACTGGCCACTTTATTAGACACACCTACCCTGTGCCACTCACTGGCCATATTATTGGAAACACCCACCTTGTCATTCCACTCACTGGCCACTTTATCAGAAACACCTTTCTTGTGCTTCCACTCACTGGCCATATTTTTGGAAACACCCACCTTGTGTTTACATTTACTGGCCACTTTATTAGAAACACCCACCTTACAGGTGTGCAAGTACAGACTGTAGCCCATCTGCTGCAGCAGAGTAAAGAGTAACGGCCCACCACAGGACCACCAGAGACCACTGGGGTGGTGGACTGGTGACACTGACCTAGTAGTGTGTGTAGTGCTAGTATGAGCGTATCAGGCAGTGTTGGCATTCAGTAAATACACACACAGAACTGTGGTGAAATTCAGAACTAAGGGGTCACAGGACGCTGACTAACCGGCAGAGATGGTCCACACGGCGGTGATCTTGGCGCGGGCGCGGGAGCGGGAGTTGGAACGGCTGTGGTGGAAAGGGTTACGGATGGCCACGTAGCGGTCCAGAGAAATGGCACACAGGTGCATGATGGAGGCCGTGGACAGCAGGACGTCCAGATAGATCCATACCGGGCACAGGACAGCAGGGAGTGGCCATGAGTAACCTGAGACACACACATGCATACATACATACA
The DNA here is from genome assembly GCA_037974445.1 of Brycinus macrolepidotus. Classification (NCBI taxonomy): domain Eukaryota; kingdom Metazoa; phylum Chordata; class Actinopteri; order Characiformes; family Alestidae; genus Brycinus; species Brycinus macrolepidotus. Next base: position 2,660,467 of record JBBPCZ010000002.1, on the reverse strand, counting down.
GTAAAGACACACTCTGAGGATTAGAAGGTTCATAAACCGAGATATATTCACCTAATAATCAGTACAGACACCACAGGTCACTTTATGAGAAACGCCCACCTTCTACTTCCACTCATTGGCCACTTTATTAGAAACACCACCTTATTCTTCCACTATGTGTGTGTGCGTGTATAAATATATATATATATGGACAAAAGTATTGGGACACACCTCTTAATTACTGAATTCAAGAGGCCCCTTACTTCCAGTGAAGGTCAATCTTAATGCTTCAGCAGACCAAGACATTTTGGACAACGCCATGCTTCCAACT
>JBBPCZ010000002.1:2609343-2629993 GCA_037974445.1 Brycinus macrolepidotus | reverse complement strand
ATAGATAGATAGATCGATCTATAGATATATATACAAATATAAAAATATACGAAAATACAAAACGCAATACGGTTGAAGGGACTTTTATTGTGAAAGTGTAAAGCGGCAGGAGTGGCGGTGAGTTTGAAGATGAGCTGCAGAGAGCCCGATTTAAACAAAAAGGTTGAAAAACTGAAGAAAAAGTACTTAGAGCGGAGAAAACAGGTATTTAAACTCCTGATTTAAACCTGAGATATCACTAAATTACCTCCGGAACTCTTCTGAATGTGGTAAAGCATAGCTGCTAGGCTAGGCTTAGAGGAATTGTCCGGGGGTTGGTTTGTTTTTGTTTTTGTTTGTTTGTTTGCTTGCTGGCTGTTACGCCGCCTGTTTGTCCTCTCTCTCTCTCTCTCTCTCTCTGTGTGTGTGTGTGTGTGTGAGTGTGTGTGTGTGAGAGAGAGAGAGAGAGTCTGGCTGAACCCTGTTCTCCAGTGAGTTTCAGGTCTCAGACTGCACCGTTTAGACTTAAACCTGTTTATTAGAGGAAACTATGACCATTTTAAGAGCTGCAGTCAAGTCAGATTTTGGTTAGGTCTGTTGTTTATAAGCAGTATAAACACAAACTTACATTCAGGACCACAAGAGACTAAATTTCTTCTTATTTATGGTCTATAAAGTGCTGTGTGACTGATGTTATGCAGTCAGTATAAGTTTTTTTGCTTGCAGTCATTATAAAGATGCACCAATACCAGCCTGCATTAGTAAAATGTATGCTTTATACCAATGGTTCTCAACCTTTTCAACATTAAGGCCCACCTATCTATCACAGCATGTTGCCAACGCCCACTGGCCACATTAGATGATATTAAATAACCAATTGCTAATTTTTATGGTTTAAAAAGTTTAATTTCTTTGGTACAAAAACAACATTTACATTTCAAAGATACCAACACACAGGGTACTGTAGCTATATAAAAGTTTTGTTTTAACTATAATTCTAAAACTAAAAAGTTATTTAACTTTTATATATAACTTTTAACTATAACTCTATAACTAAAAGTTATCAAGAACATTCTCAAAATTGCTAAATCAGCTTCCAACAGCCATCGGCGTTTATCTCCTTTCCTGTGTGGGAAACAAAACATATGACATATTTTGGGTGCTTTGTTTCGAGATGTCGTTTTAGTTTTGAGGGTTTTAGCGCCTCGTTTGAAAGTGTCAGTCCACTCTCCACACTCTGTGCCTTGGGCTCCGTGTCATCACCACCCCTGGCAAACCCATATTTCATGTATTCTGGGTTATATTTGCGCAAAAATTTGTGCTTTTTGTTTACCACAGTATCAGCTTTTTCTTTGCGCTTCAGAAACTTCTCCATGTCTTGTAAACTTGCCCGCTATCACGTTTACATTTTAGCTGCGTTGGCTCAAATTGATGACGTTAGTCTCAACTGACCAAGTCTTTTTTACTTTTGTTTTTTTACTGTTTGCATTTTAAAAAATATCTCATTCACTTATGTAGGAAATTTGCTTAAAGATCTTTAAATTATTTATATATATATATATATATTGTACTATATTTACATCATCAATTAAGCGTGGTGCTGGCAGCTCTTTACGGACCAATGGCCCGACTCGATTTTAAGATAAGATAATCCTTTATTAGTCCCACAAGTGGGAAATTTGCAGGCCCAATCAAAAGCCCAGTGGTTGAGAAACCCAGCTTTATACCATATTTAAAGTGGAATTCCACTGATTTTTCAAAATGCCTTAATTCAGAGTGATGTGCTTACCAATTCTATCAAATTTGTTATTCCATTAAGTGGTTATGGTTGCGCCACCTGACTCCTGAGATGTTCTGCCAGAGTTTTGAGAAGCTTTTGGTCCTAAAACTAAACCCCTTTCATGGTGTAGGGATACATGCAGGGTGTTGTGAGGCAAAACAGTCCCCAAAGAAAAGTGATTTAGTTCAGATTTGGACAGAATCACTTTTCTTTGATCTGTCATCAGATCTGTCATAGTTCTGTAACTATATCATTGGTGTGTGAATACCTGATTATTATTAATCACTTAATTTCATCCATTGTCAATTAATGTGTTTAAACAACAACAGTATGTTTAAACACCAGCATAATGATTTTAAACAGTTAACATTCGCTGGTCTGAGCTAAAGTACTGTTGTATCAGATGCGTCTTCGCAGTCTGATCTATGTACTGACTACTTAATTCGTCAGGTCATCAGGCTAAAATGAAGAACCCCATACTGTCTCTTTTTCACACCTTTAATTGTGGACGTTCCTCTGACCAGCAGGTTTCTGACCCTGTGTTAAATGAAGAGGATGGTGAGGAGCTGGCAACCCGTGGTAAGTATTTCAAACTGCATGCACTTCTACTGACATCACTATCTATAGACTAAACTGAATATAAGAGATTAAAATCAAACTGAAGACAAAATGATGCATGTGTCTTCAATAGTGTACTTCATTAAAAATATGATCGATTATATATAGAGAATACCCAACAATCTACTTAGTAAACATTAGTAAATTAGTAATAATTGGATGGCAAAACAGTTGGATGGAAAAACACTGCTAGAAGTACGTCGAAGGTAATTGGGAATTTAAAAATAATTATTGACCATGCCAAAACAGGTGAAAAGAAAGGTTTTGAGTGAGGAAAAGAAAGACGCAGTCCTGGCTTTACTGGCACAGGGATACAGTGAGTGTCAGGTTGCTTCTATCCTTAACATTTCCAAGACAGCAGCACACAAGAAGTCAAGCAACAGGCACTGGGGACAACAAAGCTACAGCCTGGCAGAGGGCGAAAACGAATCAGCACTGAGAGGGACGACCGCAAACTCATTCGAATGTCACTCAAGAACCGTAGGCTGACGTCAAGTGACCTTCAAACACAGTGGTAAACTGAGTCTGGGGTGAAGTGCACAGCAAGAACAGTTGGAAACAGGCTCCTACAGGCAGGGCTGAAGTCATGCAAAGCCAGAAAAAAGCCCTTCATCAGTGAGAAGCAAAGAAGAGTCAGGCTGAGGTTTGCTAAAAACCACATGAATTGAACTGTAGAGGATTGGAGTAAGGTCATCTTCTCTGATGAGTCCATTTTTCAGCTTTGCCCAACACCTGGTCGTCTTATGGTTAGACGGAGAACCTGGAGAAGCCTACAACCCACAGTGTCTCGCACCAGCTGTAAAATATGGAGAAGGGTCAGTGATGATCTGGGGGTGCTTCAGCAAGGATGGAATTGGGCAGATGTGTCTTTGTTAAGGACGCATGAATCAAGCCTCATACAAGGTTATCCTAGAAAAACATTTGCCTCCTTCTGCTAAGACTATGTTCCCCAACTCAGAGGATTGGTATTTCCAGCAGGACAATGCTCCATGCCACACAGCCAGGGGAATCAAGGTCCGGATGGAGGATCACCAAATCAAGAGTCTGTCTTGACCATCTCCAGATTTGAACCCTATTGAAAACCTCTGGAATGACATCAAGCGGAAGATGGATGGTCACAAACCATCAAGCAAAGCTGAACTGTTTGATTTTTTGTGGGAAGAGTGGTATGAAGTTACCCAACAGCAATGCGCAAAACTGGTGGAGAGCAGGCCAAAACACTGTGATCGCAAATCAGGGTTATTCCACCAAATACTGATTTCTGAACGTTCTTTAGTCAAAACATTATCATTTTAAACAAGAGATATGTTTTATTTGAATTATTCTAGTTTATTCAATAAATATTGTCAGCAGTTCTTAAAAACTAAGGCAAAGCTGTTCAGTTCAATACTTGCACCTATAGAAGATAAAACCTGAGAAACGGAGCATTTTAGGCTTTTTATTCAAGAATTTTCGGAGCTAAAATAGTTGGTTAGGACAAATAATACGCTTTCTACAGTAATTTTAGCAACATTTTTGGTTTTCTCGATTTCTTGCCACTTGAAGCCGTTTCTGACTGTAGAACGTTCTGATCCGTATCCGAAGGTGCAGTCAGCCGGAAGGGCGGAGATAAAAAGTCACCCAGGGGCCGACAGATGAAATATTACGACAAAGCCCTGAAGGAGCTCCTCGAGGTTGTCTTAAGTGAACCTCACAGGTAGGTGAACATCAGAAACATCAGACTTCAGCTTAATAAGCTTTTCTCAGTACTTCTAGAACTACTGCATGCATCTCAGACTGGGTATCAATCCATTTTACCTTATTATTATTATTATTTTATTTATTTATTTTTTACCAGTTCATTTTCTTCTTGTTTTAATGGAATGTTTTATTTTTGTATATGTTAAAAAAATGTTTGAAAAAAATTTCTGAAACTTTTTTAAAATAGTAGCACCACTGTTTTACTGATTAATTCCTTCCGTCCCAGCTGTTCCTAAGCCTCAGGAAAACGACATATAATTATAAAATCTCAAGTTTCACCCTGATTCAGTTTAAAATTATTTAATACATAATTATTTATTATAGAATAAAATCATTGTTTTCATGCACGCATGCATATATTTACACTGCAGTGTAAAAACAATAAAAACAAGATGTGATTTTTATAATGTAAAATTCTATATTAAAAAAATGTTAGATTTTTTTTTTGACTGAAAAATGAGTGCATGCTTAATTGAATATTGTAACTGAGTCTAATTTATTAACTTATCAAGAAAAAAAAAAAAAGAGACCTCTAATCACAGCTGTTCCTGATCTCCACACAGGCTCGACACCGAACACAGAGTTTCTCTTAGTGACGATGAGTTCAGTGACAAAACAAACTCCTTTGAAGAAACCAACGTCCTGTTTACAGAGACAGGTACAAGTTCTGCTACTGCACACAGCGGCATCCAGCCGCTCCACTAAATACCCCACACAAACATTCTGGTTATACTGCTTATCTTATTCACCATTCTTCCTATTTTATACACAGGGCAGCTGGTGGCCTAGTGGTTAGGGAGTTGCCCCTGCAATCAGAAGGTTGTGGGTTTGAATCCCAGGACTGCCAGTGGCACCACTGAGGTACCCTTGAGCAAGGTACCGCCCCCACACGCTGCTCCCCGGGCGCTGTGTTCCTGGCTGCCCGCTGCTTCACTTGGTGAATGGGTTAAATGGGTTAAATGCAGGGAAAGAATTTCACACTGTGTGCTGTGGTGAGTTCACGCGTGACTGTAAGGGGCCACTTTACTTTACTTTAGTAATAACTTGCGCTGGACACCAACGGGAATTTCTAAACACTTTATTCAACATTTACCAAAATATGTGTTTAGCTAGAAACACAAGATTTCGCAGAATGATAAAAAAAACGTTCTTAATTAATTATAGAAATTATTTGCCACCTCAAGATTTCTACCTCAAGATTTGGTGTTTGGCGTTCTGTATATTAAATGTATATTCCATTAAGTCTAATTTTGTTTTTTAATTTTATTAGACCTTAACTACAGATATTAGCTTTGTTAGAACTCGTCAGAGGTGTTTGACGGTGATGTGTGTCGCTCCTCCACAGACGTGACGCTGCCCTCGAACCTGGCGTGCAGCTCCAGCTCATGCCTGACTGAGCCGGTCGGGTTCGGCAGAGAGAGACTGAAGGACCAACCTGAGGGTTTCATCAGGAGCCCAACACCTATGGGACAGGCGTATAAGGAGATGATTCAGATTTATGAGAAACTGCAGGTAGTTCCGTTTCTCCCATTTCACCCATTCCACCCATTTGACCCCTTTTACCCTTTTCACCCATTTCTTTCACCAGTTTTATCCATTTTACCTTGTTCTTTAAAATCATGGGGCAGTTTTTGTTTTTATTACCTGGGTATATCGACACTAATTATATGTGACAAAGAAATGTTCAGCTTTAGTTTCTCTTAAGATGTAAAGCACAGATTACACAAATGACACAAATGAAGTACGCATGTAAAGTTGATTTATACAGCACCTTTCACAGGCAGAGTGTTACAGCGCTGCACACAAAGAAAAACAGCAAAAAGTGAAACAAGACAGCAGCAAAAATAGGAATCTGGCTAAAAGTAAATAACAAGAACGGAAAATAAAACGGCTGGGAATAAAACAACAACAGATCCCAGTTTTTTATCCTCTTTAAATGAGGTTATGCACATTAGCTGAGTGGTTTATTCTCCAGTTTCCTGAAATGTGCCTTAAAGCAAAGATCAGCCCAGACATGTTTGAGCTGTTGTCTGTGTTTGTAGATAACTGTATGTCATGATAGAAATCACATAAGCATATTTACTGGCAGTTTTTCAATGTGTCCGAGTTCCTTACAGCTTGACTGGACATCGCGCTAATTTAAGCTTGTTTTAAACCAGACGTGGTGAAATTCACTGCCTCGGCACTTTGGTCATGATTGTAAACTGTTTTTTGTGTTAAATCCACATTGACAGCACAACTGCACTGAAGGCCACGGCAGTGCAGAAACAGCCGTTAAACACATTTTCATGGAATCTGTGTGTTGATCTAGAAAGGTAGTTAGCATCATGCTAATTGGTGGGCTAAAAGCTTCTATTACTTTAGCCCCATAGTTCCTGTGCTAAACCTAAAGATGTCTGGGATAATCGACTCCATATGCTGTTACAAAAATACAACTTATTTAGGATTTTCTGAGATTGAGTTTTTGTGTGTGTGTGTGTATGTGCGCGTGCGCGTGCGCGTGTGTGTGTGTGTGTGTGTGTGTAGGCCGAGAGGCTGAGCCAGCAGGCCTGGGCAGCAGAACTGTCTGAGCGAGAGCAGCAGCTCCAGCAGAGAGAGAATCTTCTGCTCCAGCACCAAAACACCATCCACAGGCTGCAGGGGGTGGAGGGGGAGGTGCTGAGCCGCATCAGCAACCTGCAGCAGGTTAATTTTCACCACACACACCGCACAGTGCAATTGGGAATTTTGTCAGTTCATAATTACTCATGAAGCACAGTGGCCTACACTGCATCACAGGTTAAGTTCTGGTGTGGACAGTAACAACATAAAGGTGAGAATAGGCGAATGACCATTAGAATTTTTAACCTTACGGTTAACAAAAGCCTGCACTTTTTAGGGGGAAAATTGGAGTAGTTTCCATTAGACCAGAGTCTAAAGAGTCATTGTAGATTTAGTGGACCACAGAACGGTCCACCACCCAAATAAAATCTGGCCAGCATGTAGGCATGTGGTCAAATTGTCTAGCGATGAGTAAGCGTATGATGAGAGGGCGTTGTCCTAGAATTGGCCTTAGTAAGTCCTAATATTCCGAAAGATTACAATATACCAGGTTTTTATTGTGAACTGTGAACGTCCTGAACATCTCCAGATGCAACAGCTGAGTTTCTGTGGATGTTTTGATAATTCATTAATAACACAAAAAATGTTATTTCTGGTTACTTGTTAAACACGTGTGATATGTCTTTTTGATTTGATTTGTATTTGATTAGTTCAGTTACAGTACATTCTTACTTGCATTGTGTTTACTGTGTTTTGTATGGTGTGCTTTACCTGCTACAATAAGATTACATGATCTTAGTCATTTTTTTCTCTCCATTCCAAAGCAATTCCAGCAGGAGACAGAGAATCTGAAGGCTGCCCTGAAAGAAAAGACCAAAGAGAATAAAAGGATGAAGTCCAGCTTTGATTCCATAAAGGAGCTAAACGACACAATGAAAAAACAGGTATAAATTTTTCAGTTATATTCACTTCAGTTCAGTTTATTTGCACTTTTACATAGTAGCTGTCCAGAAATCCAGTGACCTGTCTTTCTGGGCTTAGTGGTTAGGGAGTTGGCCCTGTGACCAGAAGGTCGTGGGTTCGAGTCCCAGGACTGCTAGCAGCACCTCTGAGGTTCCCTTGAGCAACGTACCGTCCCCACACTCTGCTCCCCGGGTGCTGTGTTCCTGGCTGCCCGTTGCTTCACTTGGTGAATGGGTTAAATGGGTTAAATGGATTAAACGCAGAGGAAGAATTTCGTGCTGTTCACACTCTGTGCTGTGGCGTGTTCACGTATGATAAATGGTCACTTTAGACTTCTGTTTCGTTATGTATTTCATATTTCTTACACTTCAGAGGGACGTGTGACAGAATGGAGAAGTGGTTAAAAAAACGTGATGATGTTGAAATGTATGCTTTAGTTCATTAAACAGTGTAAATGCCGTGGTTTGTGGTTTCTGTGTGCAGCTGAATGAAGTGAGTGAGCAGAACAGGCAGTTAGAGAGTCAGTCTCGGAAGGTGCAAGCTCGCCTGGAAAACCTGCAGGTGAGAGACTCTCTCAGTCTATGTGGTAGTTTTGCCAACTACCGTTAGGCCTACTGTTTATGGATGTGTGATGTACATTTGTTAATTTTTACACATTGCAGTGTCATACAGTATCAGAAACCACACGATCAGTTACGTCTGATCTAAGAGGGATTTTTGCCTCCATTAAATGTAGATCAGTCGCAGGGCTTTAAAACAATTTTTTGTCAATTTGGCTCCTCTAACTTGTCAACATTGCCTGACTGGTGCAAAATTATATTCAGTCTTGTGTGTGTGTGTGCGCTGAGACACCGAGACACTGCTCTGGCTGGTCCTGAATTGGTCTAGAACTGGAAAATCCCACAGGACTGAGATAGTCCCCGATGGAGATCTGAGCAGGTCTACCCTTGTGTATGCTTTATTTCTCTCCTAGAGAAAGCATGAGAACGCTTTGGCACACAGAGGGTGCGAAAACGTCGCTCCAAAGACATTTGAGCCCAGACCTTCCAAACAAGATGGACCTCAACCTTCCAGCAAAGCTAGCAAGGTAAGTCCTGCCTTACACTAAAATTCAACTCCTTCTGCATTTCCCAGCACTGTTTTATATCTTCCATTTTATATCTGAAGTGCGCAAGTGCAAGCCTGCAGCAGGATGTTTATGACTACTCCTGTCCTGTAATTTAGTATATAATAATTATTAGTAAGTTGTGCCCTCTTTAACCATGTAGTTTGGGCTACCTGTTCACTGCTAATGCTAGTCCAGCTATATCTCACTGAGGCAAGACGCAACAAAACACAGAGAGATCATCTCAGACATTCCCTCTGAGATAAGTAACGGAAAGACGAAAAGGGGATGTCGCAGAGGAGCAAAAGGTCGATGAAAAAGAGCAGTGAGGAATGGGTAACAGTCTGGTAAGCAGGAGAGGAGGAGGTGATACAAGCCGTATACCCCCTTCATTATCATGGGCAAATAAAACCTACCACTAGTGAAGAGGCAGCTAGTTATAGTCAGGGCACTGAGCGAGTGGTCAGGACTGGGAGGCTCTTTATACTCCATATGAGAAGGGCACTGATAGCCTCAGAGACTGTGTCACAAAGCACATTACCGTCTGTGTTGATAACACTGGACCTGTAAAATCCACGCTGCTTCCCCAACAACAATCATCAAAGGATCATCAAAGTCCTCCTGAATGAGAAAAAGGAAGCATTCAGGTCAGGTGACAGGGAAGCAGCCAAGGAGGCACAAAGGAAGGCTAATGAGTTTAGCCTGTTTTTAACAGGTTTGACAGTAGGCCTCAGCCCTGTGTCTCCTCCAACTCCAGCATGACCCTCAAGGCACCCAGTGCTCCTCTGGCTTCCCCCATCAGTGCCTCGCCAGAATGCTGCATCTTACCCCTGCTGCTGATGATGACTCTGACACCCACAAACCATTAACCACCAACACTGAGAACCAAGTGAGGAGAGAACTACACAGATTCCACCTTGCCAAGGTGCTGGGCCCAGATGGCATAAGCCCACTGGTGCACAGATCCCAGCTATGTGGAGTACTGCTGAGGATCTTCAACTTGAGCCTCAGTATCAAGAAGGTACCTGTGCTGTGGAAGACATCATGTCTGGTTCCTGTGTCGATGAAGGTGCACCCAAGTGCCCCATTGGACTACTGGCCAGTTGGACTCACCTCACACAGCTTGAAGGTCTTCGAGAGACTGGTCCTGGACACCCTCCAAACCCTGGTTAGCCCAGCACTAGATCCCCTTCAGTTTGTCTAAACAGGTGAAGACTGGAGTGGACAATGTCATCATCTACTTGCTACATCGTGCTTTCAGCCACTTAGACAAGCAAGGAGGATCCCTGAGGATCATGTCCATTGATTTCTCCAGTGCCTTAAACCCCATTCAGCCAGCCCCACTGAGTAAGCAGTCTGCTATGCAGGTTTATGCTGCCTTGGTATTGTGGATTATAGACTAGAAGGCCACAGTACTTGCGGCTACAGGGCTGTGTGTCTGTGTACTACAGGAGCTCCTCAAGGAACAGTTCTGTCACAGTTCTTACTCAGCAATAGGATGTACCAGGCATAGGGGCGACTGAATATAGGCTGGTGGTTTTGTTGACTGGTGTGAGCTGATAAAGCTGCAATATCAACATGACTAGAGAACTGGTGGTGGACCTGAGAAGATCGCGGCTGCCTGTCACTCCTCTGTCCATTAAATGAGGTGGATGTGGAGATCGCTGAGGGCTACAGGTACCTTGGTGTGTGCATGGACAGTAAGCTGGACTGGTCAAAGAACTCTCTGGCCACCTACAAGAAGGGTCAAAGTAGGCTGCACGTCCTACAAAGACTCTTTAATAGTCTGCAGCACCATGTTGTGGATTTTCTATGAGTCTAATAGCCAGCACCATTTTCTATGCTGTGGTGTGCTGGGGTGGCAACATGAAAGTGGCTGCAGAAACCAAGAGACTCAACAAGCTGATTGAGAAAGTGGGCCCAATGGCAGGTGAGGAACTCAACAACTTGGAAACTGTGGCTGAAAGGAGAACATTGTTTAGACATCATGGGCAATGCTGATCATCCACTCCACAGTGTGGTGGTCCGATAAAGAAGCACTTTTGGCCATTCACCAGCATAAAGTGCTCCACTGAACGCCACAGGAAATCCTCCCCGTCAAACTCTTCCCTCTGTCACACACCCACACAATAATGTGAAATAACCTGCTGCTGCTCAGATATGTAATTATCTTATTAGGTGCAATATCTTTATTATTATGTGCAATAGTTTATGATGTGCAATAGTCTTATCATATGCAACATCACTACTTATATTACTATTACTAGTACAACTCCAAACCACTATTTGTGTTTATTAGCAGACAAAGTCAGCAGTAATTTTACTTATTTATCTATAGAATTTCTATTAATCTCTCTTACTGACCACAGTATATTGTGTATATAGCATACTGTATAGAGCAGGGGTCACCAACATGGTGCCCACGGGCACCAGGGTGCCCCCAAGGACCACATGAGTAGCCCGCGGACCTGTTCTAAAAATAGCACAAATCACCAGTGAGGAGCGTCTAACATTTAATTTTATCCTGTTGCTATTCTTCTTTAATCACGTTTGCATTTATATAGATTTGAAAATCTAAAAAAAAAGCTTTTAAAACATGTTTATTATACATGAAGTATAAATTAGTACCCACACACTAAGAGGCGGTGGGAAGCCACACAGTGTCCAGGGAGCAGTTAGCAGGGGTTAGGCGCTAGATAGAGGAAGAGGAAAGCGCTATTCATTTACTCCTCACATTTTTCCTGCTGTCTGGGAATCAAACTGGCAAACTTTTAGTCTCGTACCTGCTCTAACCTTCTCAAACCTTTAGGCCCTTAAAGATGTGCAGGTGTCTGAATTGGACAGACTGAGTGAGCATCTTGGGAAGTTATATCCAACGGTGGGGCAGTGGGTAGCACTGTCACCTCGCCTCCCTGAAAGAAACAGGTTTACATATATGATTTATATCAATGTACTGACATAACTCATTGTTTTGGTTTTTTTTTAAATTTCACTTCATGTAAACTGGTTTTCAGCTCTTTTCTACGTCAATAAGACATGATTGCTGGTGGTAATTAACTGCGGGGCACAGACGCAGCTCATGCATCCTTCAGATCGTTCATTTAGTATTGGAGGTCATTTGTAGGAGCAATGATCTTGAAACCCAATGCATCTTTAGGAAATATTGTTTTGCTGCAGTCAGCGTGCCGTGCCTCTAATTTACAGCCATCAAATTGCTTAATCAGGATTGTTTTTCTTTGCACACCTCACAATGCAGTGCTGAGTTTGAGTTTGTTTTCCCCGTGGTAGGGCCCCATGAGGTCTTCTGCTCTTAAGCTGCTAGCCTCTCTGCTGGACTGGGTCGTGGATGGCCAGCTGGTTGGATCAGAAGAAGGGAAAAGTGAGAGGGAACAGGATCACTATGGAGCTCCCCTTCCATCTCTGCATGAGCGCTGCTCCAAGGTCTCTTAGAGTTTACCTGGTTCCCTTCTAGAGAACCTACACTACAGGCCAAATGTAACACAAAAAAGATTGAAATTTATTCATTTATTTCCTTACTTACTTACTTATTGTAATTCTTTAAAATAATTAATATATTCATCAGAAAAACTTTTTTCCCACAGAACTAAAACAACAACACTAAAAAGCTCATGGCCATGCATTTTATTACCTTAAGGCTGAGCGATACGGTACCAATATAACATCACGATACCGGATGATATTTAACGATACATACATATGAGATATGAGTATTTCTAAGGTTTGCGGGGAACTTGGAATGGATAGAAAACTGACAAAAAAAATCAATGTTTGCCAAAGTACAGAAAGAGAAAACAATCATACAATTGGGAAAATTAAATTAAAAAGTGATGCACTAAAGGTCCGGTGTCCAGTCAGCTCTAATGGAGAATTGTTGCACCACTGCTCTTTTTTTTCAGGATTTAATGCACAGTAAATGTAGGCAATGTGGGAAAAGATATTTGAAGACATTTTAATAATTAATGTTGGATATAAAATGTTATCGTCATCATGATATACATCATATTTATCATATTGCCCATCCCTAATGCACAATAATATGTTTATCAAATAAACTGTTCAAACATAGCTTGTTGGAGGCTTGACTTAAAGTTTTTGATCCTTAAAAATAAAATAACTGCTTTCTTCTAAACTTTTGGCCTGTAATTTAAATGTGGGAAGCCCCCCATGTGTATACACACACTCTTGCATGTTTAAGCATGCCCAGAATGAAGGAAGGCTCTTGTTTTTCTTTTTTTTTTTTCTTTTCTTTTCTTTGAGAGTTAGTGCAACAATGGGCTTTTTAACCCGAGTGTGATTGCTTGCACATGCCTCGCTGCTCACCCAGTCATGCTTTAGTTGGCAAAAAGGCCGCGTCATGTGCTGTGGGATCAGGTACTGACACTCTCGTTCTCCTGTTTCCTGCGGCTTGCGTCCCGGCAGGTTCTTCCCATGCTGGTGGAGCAGCTCCAGCAGACAGAGCCGTCTCTGCAGCTGCCGTTACTGCGGTTAACCTACTGCGCCCTCACGCAGCTGGAGCACAGCACACAGGTACTGCAGCCACACGACTGCACACCCGCTGCCACACCCGCTGCCACACCCGCTGCCACACCTGGCTGGAGGGCAGTTAAAGACTGGCCAGAGTTTGTGTTAGGTCCTAGTTTCTGACCACAGAGGTACACACTCCTGGGGATGTGACATGTGTGAAAACCCCAGCAGTTCTTGCACCAGCATCACACACACACACACACACACACACACACACACACACACCACCGTCCTGCTACCCTGTCCGTATATTGTATAAGATCCATTTATATGGATATTTTCTGTCTGTCTCTCTCTGTCACTCTATCTCTCTCTGTCACTCTATCTCTCTCTCTCTCTCTCTCTCTCTCTCTCTCTCTCTCTCTGTCTGTCGCTCTCGCTCTCTCTCTGTCTCTCTCTTGCTCTCTCACTTGTTCTCTCTCTCTCTGTCTCTCTCTCGCTTTCTCTAACTCGTTCTCGCTCACTCTCTCTCTCTCTCTCACTCTAGCACCCGCCTCTGACGTCCACTCTGAGAAGACTTGGGGAAGAAGTGTCCCGTTTGCCGGGTAGTGGCAGTAAGGCCAGAGTCTGTCCTCTCTTCAGGTCGTCCTGCCTGCACACTCGCTTCTTATCTGTCCTCATTGTCCTCAAAACCATCAACCAGGGTGAGGAGCTTTCCTGCTTTAACCCTTAAAAACTGTTAGTCGTTAGTGTCATTTTGCTGTGATAATTAAATGTAATTATATTCCTTAATTTATGTCCGTAGTTATAATGAAGTGCATTTGTTCACATTCAGTTTCAAAAGACTGAGGGGAAAAAGAGAAAAAACATAAAATAACTCCTCTTCTGTTTACAAACACAAATGTGGGATGGGTTGAAAGTTTAGAATCTGCCCCTTCCTCACAGGTGAAAAAGAATCCATGCATAATAATTCATAAAATTATGACATGCTTTCGGAATCACCAGCTTCCAGCAGGAGACCCGTTTCACATCGGTCTAGTAGGAGCTGCTTCAGAGTGATTCTGCTCTCACTCCAGCAGATGGCCACATTGTGTTTGTGCAGCGTAGCCCAAAGCTGTCTCAGTGCTTCAGTGTTTCTGGAGCTGGAGGATCCTCAGTAGCTCCTGCTGGACCTCACTGTTACTACTGCTTTTCATGACAAGTGTGGCAAAGTAGGGCTTTCAAAAGACTTCCAAACAGATTTCTATAAAGAAATAATTTCGTAGCAACTCAACAGTTCTGTCTTTTATCCTGAAGGTCGTAGTTTTGTTGAAAGTTTATTTTTACATTTACATTTACGGCATTTGGCAGACGCTCTTATCCAGAGCGACGTACATCAATGCTTTAGTCCACATCTGTTCTTCAAACCTGTAAAGCTAAACTTAAACCAACATCTGCTTTTAACCAAGTTACTACCAGCTAAGTTACACACCTTAACAACCCCTGTCAGAAAGAAAAAGTTAATACACAGTTAGCAAAAAACATGGACAAGAGTTAAGAGGGTGAGTGGCCATGGGTGTTTTTTCCATATATAGGAAAAGTTTATCAGTTTTTGCTTGCTTGTTTTGGTAAAGTGTTTATAGTGACTTGTGATACTGCTATATGGTTACCATAGCAAATAATCTACTTAGCACAAGTGCTTATGGATCTTCTGTAAGTATTACATAATTTTAAATTAGTCTGACTGAACACTGGTATTGAAAAACAGACCATAACTTCAAATTATGAATTGATTCTGTTTAAGGCAACCCTTGCAAATTCAGCTCTGACCATTTCTCTTTGCAATTCTTCATACAAATGTTCTGAACACAGTGTCCTTGAAGCTAATATTTCTCTTAAAAGTCCCACCACCCCTTAAAGTACACTGTTCACCCTTCTGTTTCATCTCTTTTCTACTTGCACACAAAATTCACTCCGGAGAAATCCAGAAACTTGATTTTAACCTTTTTTGTCAATGTATATTTGGTATTGGTGTAAAAGCTGGCGTTGTCCTTATTAGTGTAGATAAGCTTCTATTACTTGTGACAGGCATCAATCAACCATTACATCAAAACCTCCTGCCTAATACTGTGTGGCTCCCCCTCGTGCCCCCAAAACAGCTTTTAACTGTCGAGGCCTGGACTCCACAAGACCCCTGAAGGTGCTGTGGTTCTGCACCAAGACGTTACAGCAGAACCTTTAAGTCCTGTAAGCTGAGGTAGGGCCTCCATGGATCAGACTAGTTTGTCCAGCACGTCCCACAGATGCTTGATCGGATTGAGATCTGGGGAATTTAGAGGCCAAGTCAACATCTTAAACTCTTTGTCATGTTCCTCAGACCATTCCTGAACAATTTTTGCAGATGGGCTAGCCTTTGTTCCCCATGCACATCATTAAAACCTTTATGACCCTGTTACCGGTTTTCTAGTTCTCTTTCCTTGGAGCATTTTGGTAGGTTCTGATCACTCCATACTGGGAACTCCACAAGACCTGCCAGTATGGAGATGCCCAGTCGTCCAGACATCACAGTTTGGTTCTTGTCAAAATATCTCTGATCCTTTTGCTCACCCATTTTTCTGTTTCTAACATCGACTTGGGGCAGTGACTGACTGTTCAGTTACTGCCTATTATATCACCCCCTCGACAGGAAACACTGGAATCAGATCATCAGTGTTCTTCAGTTCACCTGCAGTGGTTTTAATGTTGTGGCTGATCGCTGTATATTAGACTTGTAGTTCCACTGCTGAAACTAAAGACACCAAACTGTGTCTTGGTTGATGAACCACATTTGGATAAAACCTTATATTTTTTGCTGAAGTATTCCTTTAAACATGAAACTCAGCTGGGAATAATAAAAGGAATCAGTTTCTTCTTTCCTTTTGGTTCTCTTAACAATTATTATACAGAGATTTTGGACAACAGATGATCCATTTCTTATAGTGACCTCTCTGAAAGAATCAGAAATCACGTCTAGCCCTGCTTTATTAGGTCTGTCTCTCTTCAGGTTGACAGTACATTTGGAAAAGAGGTGTTTTTCATTCTCAAGACAGATTTATGTGTCTTTGGTTCAGGTAGGAGGCTACCATCATGCCAACAAGCCCTCTGTAGGAAAGCTTAGGGTTCCATCTGGGAAGTATCAGCCTTACAGCTTCTATAAAGCTCCTTTTTCCCGAGCTGCTAACACCCTGTGTCGCTTGCTGGGGCTTTTTATCGTGCCCATTACTCTTCAGGCTGTTTTTTTTTTAGCCTCTCCTGCAGGTATACAGCAGTGCTGAAGCTCGTCAGCTGAAACCACTGATGCTAACGCAGCCCTGAGCTGGAAAATGGACCCATTTACCTGCCACTATAATATTTATTTACTCTTGGCCTGCTAAAACCCAGCTCAGGTCTGCTTTGGTACCGAGTGTTTGGAAGGTTTGGGATGAATGGCATGAATTGTGAAAATGTCTCCAAGTGTCCTGATGTAATTTAGCCACATCAGACAATTTTTACTTGTTTGCAAGTGTAAAATTACTATGTCATGCACTAACATTACCAACTAAATCAGAAACGATCCTCTTGTGTCCTGTTTCTGAGCTGCAGCGGACATTCTGGCTCAGGCGCTGGGCGTCCTGCATGATGACGTGCGGACAGACGAGGGGCAGGCCTTCTTCCTAAGGTATCGGGCGCTGAAGGCCATTTTGGCTCTGCTGAGGGTAGGCAGTCCTGGTTTGCTTGCTCCAGCGATGGACATCCTGCTGCAGATGAGCGTGGAGTCACGTGAGTCCAGAACGAGTCTTCATCAACTGTCCACTTTATTAGAAACCCTTACCTTGTTCTTCTGCATGGGCTCCACCTACCTTATAGCTCCGCTACGCAGGTGTACAGTTATGGATTATGGTCCATAGCTATAGATTGTGGTCCAGATGCGTAGTTCATTAGTCCCCCTCTACCCCGTTCATCATTGGTCAGGTCTAGTGGACCACTGGCACTGGGTGGTGTCAGGCACAGCAGTGTCACTGTAGGCTTGAGAGTGATCCATCACTCTAAAGTACCCAGCCAAAAGTGTCTCCATGGTCAGAAACTGACCACCAATGACAAGCTAGAGGATGCCTAACCCAAACTAAGCATTAACAGACCTCAAACTGTACACCAGCGAGGTGGGGGTTCTCATGGAGTGCTCACAAGCGTATGTGCATTTTAATGCTAGCGATTCTAAACAAAGAGATTTACAGAAAACGTTTCTCTTCCCCAGGCGAGTATGGTAATGCTGGGCCAGGCTGAGGGTTTACAATCAAATCAGCATTAGAGGAAGACAATATGATCATTGTTTCTGTTTCAAACAGATATAAACACTCTGCATTTGTTTATTTCTGTTTTGCAATAGAACGGTGAACTCATTTACAGTATCACCTCGTTACCTTCTTTTTCCATGAGCGGGCGGACAAAATTGGATCAGATTTGGCTCTACTAATGTCTACACCACATTATTTCCATCTTATCTTGTAATTGACTGTTTATGGCACCCTAATGTGAAAATTTAGTCTAAACGATGCTTTAGGTAGAAGACCACAAATGATGGCGGCGCTTCTGGATGTCGTTCTTCAGACGCCAGTTTGTTTGTATTTCACTCTGAAAGTTTAATCAAGTCTCTTATTGGGCGTACACACAGTACGACAGCGTGGCTGCCATATAGACATATCGAGTGGAGTGATTAGCGTGATTAAGGCCATATGGTTTAGCCATGGTTACACAGTGAAGGCCATTAACACTTCCATCAGCCTGGCTCCTTTCCGCTCCATTAAGCAGCGGGCAGCGCCGCTAATGTGTCTGAGGAGGCGCGTGCTGGAGACCAATAACCTTCAGCTAGTTACATGAGGTGGACCCTAATACGGAGATTAGAGGTTTTATTTGCGAAAAGCAAAAAAGAAAAAGACATAATCACACCTTCAGTGATAGTTAACCCAGAAAAGAAGTTCCTGGGTACAGTCCCTGAACCCTCAGATTTCCCAGAAGGAAACTGTAAAGATCTACTCGCTCCATCATACCTAAATTTAACTAAAACAAATTTCACCCAAAACAAAAAGCCTTCTGTGTGTGATCAGATACGACCCTGGTGCAGCACCTACTTCTTCTCTGGTAGAATCTCAGTGACAAAAGTACGTCACTCTGGATGAGAGTGTCTACCGAATGCTGTAAATATAAATGTAAGATTGAACTCATGCAGTGTGAAGAAACTTCAGTGTACCTCACGTTCTTTCAGCCTCTAGAAGAAAGCAATGTGATTCCTTCTAAACAAATACGTCTTAAAATGTCCTCCTTACTGCAGAATTGTCAGATTAATTGCTACCAATTTACTGTCTTTACTGTCTTTGCTGTCTTTTTATAAGACCCAGCTCAACTCCATCTTGAGTTTGGATTGGAAAACCAGATACTATGCGTATGCGTGCGTGTGTGCACGTGTGTGCACGTGTGTGCATGTGTGCGTGCATGCGTGCGCCAGCACCCATTGGCCCCGGGATAGACTCCGGGATAGGCTCTGGGTACCTGCGACCCTAGTAATTAAGCGGTTACAGAAAATGAATGAATGAATAAATGAACCAGATACTATTACCCTTTCCCAAACGATTCTCCCCACTTGCGCTCTGTTATGGAGGTCCACTCCAAATTAAGTTTGAAGGAAGTTTGGGTCAAACTTTGGGGTCACCTGTGATAATCTCCATCAGAAGAATTTTTTTTTTTTTTTCTTTTCTTAAAGAAGGAACGATACTGACATACTTGTCTAGTCGCTTATGTTTAAGTGTGTATATATATATATATATATATACACTTTATTTCTGATTTTTTTTTTCCTGTAAATGAAATACGCTGCACTGGCAGAATCCCCCACCAAAGGACGGTGTTCAGGCATTTTTAGTCACAGTCGCAAATTACATGTGGGAGAGTGAATGGAATATCTTCATATATTCAGTATAATATGATTAATCAGATGCATAATGTTGATGTGGATTAGTATGTTAATAGATGTTAATATATGAGCGTCCTCTTTTGGCTTCACTATGGTCTGTTTTATACCACTATGGCAAATGAAGACACAGACTCGTCAGAACCGTCAATCATAAAAACAGGAATTTGTCTAAAAACTGACATCTAACTGTCGTTTTAACAAACGGGTTTGCAGGGCAAGCCAAACACATGCGCTTTATAGCCAGTCCAGTGCTGGTTAGAGGCTCGATCAGTAACACCTGTTTGCCTGAGACACCAGCAGAGAGAAGTGTAAAGCTAAAGCTGTTCATCTCTGGAGGATGTCCATGGCTTTATTTTAAAGTATATAACATTTATCAGATATTTCTTAGTGGATGTTGCAAGCTTTTTGATAAATATATCAGGGAAAATAACCAAAATAGTGACTCTCGGTACTGAAATTCAGAGAAAGCTGCTTTGTGAGAAACCAGGCCCTGTTAGCTCCATAAACCAAGTCTGAGGTTTGAAACTAGGGGTGTAACAATATATCAATATACCGAGATATTACAATCCTACAGTGTGACAATATGTATCATGGAGAATATACTATCCTTCTGTTAATTTGGATATTTGATATAGCTGCATTGTTTAAAGTGTTAAACTAGTCCAGCACATTCACTTCATTCACCCCTCACTGTCCAGCACCAGGGTCCAGCTATAGTCTCATTAGTAAACTGTCTCACCACTGAACACATTCGTCAGTTCAAATATTGTTCGAATATTAAATCCTAGAATCTACAAAATGTGGGAAAAACAGCAAGAAAGAAAGGAAATGGAAACACTTTTATTGTAAATGTGCACGCCTTACCTGAAAATATTGTTCCTGTTAGAAACCTGGACATCGTTTTAGACTCTGTGTTGTAAACAGAGTCACTGAAGAAGGTTTTTATCATTTTAGAAGCAGAGGTGATGAGTGTAACCCTCTCTCTACTGAACTTCTCAGAAAGCAGCTCCTTCTGTACAGCTTGTACATTAACAGCACAGACCCTCACCAACACCAGACCACCCGAAGCCGCCGCAATGATTACCTCCGTCTTTCAGGAGAGGTTTTGAAGCTCACCTACTTGTTTAGGACCTCCCAGGGGCCGTTCCACCAGTGCAAAATGGAAATTAAATCATCAGATAATATTTACAGTCAGAGATAGTATATTAAAAATAATAACTACAATTAAATATTTAGATAGTAAGACACACTCTCTCTCTCTCTCTCTCTCTCTCTATCTATCTATCTATCTATATATATCTGGAAAAAATAAGAGAGCACTGCAGTTTATTTTTAAATCAGCATCTCTATGAGTGTGAGAACCGTTCCATGCCGGTGTCTGTTAAACTCCTCCACAAGCCCCTCATTCTGCTTTATGAGGTACTGATTAGTGATCACCTGAATCACATCTTATTTAATGAGGAAAAGTATAAAA
>JBBPCZ010000002.1:2558879-2571987 GCA_037974445.1 Brycinus macrolepidotus | reverse complement strand
GGTGGGTAGGGTGGTCCTCCCTCTCCCCCATCACTCAGTATAACTGTCCTCTCTCTCTCTGGGTGTGTAGGGTGGTCACTCAGTGTGATGTTAGTCAGTGTGGGTGTCTGTTAGCTGATGTAACAGAATTAGCAGTTAGCATTCTCCTCCTAGCGTGTTGAGCTGTTTGATGTGTTAGTGGCAGTTTGAGAAGATGTGTTGGAGCTTCATGTGGACGAAGAACGTGCTCACCTTCACCCTCCCAGTGTTGGCGGAATCATGTGACTGGGGGAGTCCTAGCTAATGGGAACTGCACTAAACTGGGGAGAAAATTGGAAAAATATGTTGTGTGTAAAATGTTCCTCAGCCAAGGGCACAAAACCATTCAGTCCTTCCTAGCGTTCAATTACATTTATCATTTTATTGGCACAAATAATCACTTCCTTCCATTTCCCTCAAAATGAAGGAGTCTTGGTTTACGTTATATGTGTAGGTCTTGAAGGTAGCTCATCTTGGAGGCATCTTTTGTGGTGAACTTTCTAGAAATTGTTAATCCTTGTGCAAAAGCAAATATATCCAGGGATTTCGAAAATCCCCCCCAAATCCTTTTGCTCATGCAAAACCTCAGAAAGGTTTTGGCCTGATTTATGACATTTTTCCATGCTTCATTGTCTTCGACTTTTCCTGGACATTGAGAGAAAACAGATGAACCGTTTGACTGGCCTGTCTCCTTAGCCTGAGCTTCAGGACGTCCCGGTTCTTCCATGAGCTCACTGCTAATTAGGAAGCAGCAGTACTTTAAATGCAGCTCAATGAGACATTTGCACGATTATTATTATTATCAGTGTTGAAGAAGCCTTTCACAGTCCTGAAGGGCTCTCAGCACAGCAGCTGAGGGAGAACGTATCAAAACTTCATACACAGCTGTTTCAAAGGCTGTAATTTATGTCTTTGTGTGTGTTTTCTCCCTCCCTATAGCCCTTTGCTCATATGTCATTTCTCCTCATAAATCAGTCGCCGTGGGATGGTTCTTTTTCATCAGAACAGCTGGTGTCTGCTGCTGCCTGGGGCTCTGGAAGGTGGGTGGAGAAAGTCCTGGCTCTCAATCACCGTCTCCTAACAGTAGACGACCTCCGTCAGCCTGACCCCAGCCGTCTCGGACTTCGCGCTTAATTTCAGCCCCAAATTTTATGCACCGGAAGCTGATGGAGGCCTCCTGGTGTTATGGAAGTTAAATGGTTTCAGATGATTAATTATTTTAATTCATTTTTAAAATATGAAGAAGAAAAGACAGTGTTCCCTTTTTTGCTTTATTTTTAGCGATTCAGGGACTGACAAGGTCACTTAAAAAAGACCCAGACTATAGATCGAGTAAATTATTTATTTAAAAAAGGCCAATTCTGTGTAAGACATTAGAATCTCTTTAATGTCCCCATGCCATTAGCATAGATGCTAGTTGACCATATTTGAGTATGGTCAACTATGCTGTGCTGTTACCGTCTGTGTGTGTGTGTGTGTGTAGTAAGCTGCAGTGCAACTGGAAAATTCTGATCTCAGAATGCAGCATTAGCATTACTAGCCATACTAGCGTAACACAATGAGCTGGTTGTGCTCTGTGGTTGTTATCAGCTAAATTGTGATTTCTTGATTTCCTTCCTTCACATCTACACTTGGTTTCCAAATCACAGTCTGGTAATAAACTTACAAAAACAGAAGGAAAAACCATGGCCAGTGTCCTGCTAACGTCACCATTAGCCACCACTTCAGTACACAAGATTTAAACATAACGAGCTCCTTTGCCCTGGGCTGGAGGATCATCACGCTGTGCTTCCAGAACCCGATGAGGTCTAAGGAGTCAGAAGAACGAGGGAAGGGGAGGAAAAGTCATTATGTCAGTGCGGAGACAGTCCTGAGTGTCTGCTGAAGTGCTTGCCGTTGCTAGTCTCTGTCGTAAAGGTTAGGGGGCCAGTGGGACACATAAGCTCTCTCAGATATCAGGGCGGTCTTCCTCACACTCATGTATGACACAGTTTGGTAACAACGCGACAAGAAAGGGATCGTCAGTTTGTCTGAGACCCCTCAATCACTTTAATGGAGCTGAGCTTATCTCCCTGAGGCACGTTTACTGAGTCAGACTCGCGCATGTCATTTTAATGTCATGTTTACTGTAAACACATCCTCAAAACTTCTCTGGATCCACTCAAACTGCATCCAGCTCTTCATCAAGGTGGATCAGACTTGTGGATGAGGTTTAGGACACAGTATGACTAAGTGCAAGTTGTAGAAAGGAACTAAACATCAGTGTGTAGCCGAATGCTGCAGGCACCTTTATAACAAACCGCCTCAGGATCAGGAGAGCTGATCTAGTCATTTTCTTTGACATCATGAATATGGAGGAATCTGATCTGAGATCAGTCTTGCTTTGTGAACAGCGGCCTTGGTGTCGTCTGAAATGACTGTAGACTCATTTTTACAGCTCACAGTAAGTCATACTGTGTCCTAAACCACGTCCACAAGTCTACCTTATTGAGGAGCTGGATGCAGTTTGAGCAGCTCCAGAGAACATTCAGTAACACACGCTTAATGTAATATTTCTGTTATTTATTAAAAATGCAGATGTGAAGTTCAGCCACAGTTCTCAAAAACAAGATTTGAAATTAACATGAAATTAATTAGTCTTTTAGAGACAAATAAGTTAAGAGACAGTAAGTGTTATAATAGCACAACATGATACCAAAAAACAAGTATCTGACAAACGGCAGCAGTGCTGTGTGGCATTCTTGCGTAAAATTTCTGTCTTAAATCCATTTTAGAAAAATACAGCCATGGAATATTTTCATACTTAATCATTCATTTGTGTAAATTGATTACATTTTGTTTAAAAAAGAGGAACGCCGGCAATCTAATGCATGCAGACAAATGTGGCAGTATACACTGCCATTCAAACTGCTCATATAGAATAAAATAAAATTGATATAAATGTGAATAGAAATGCTTTGGTAAGAACCCTGACAATGTATTTGCATTCTGACATTTTGTGTACCATCTACAGTGAGTACCACACTCCAAAATTTAGTATATGTGCCACTTCAGGATAAAGGATGTAGCTTTAATACAACCAGCATCATCGTCAGGTAAAGAAAAGCAAAGAATTTAATATTTCTATAATTATATGGGCACTTTTAGGAAATGATGTGTAAAGCTGCTTACGGGGCAGCAAGCATGCGCTTGAAAAATAAACCACCAACGTTATAATAAAAACAAATAAATAAATAAACAATACATTGTAATTTGATGTGTGCTAGCTTAACTAGCTTATCTCCTGTGCTCTCCTGGAGGAAGGCTCGAAATTCAATCAATACTTTATCTAATTAGTTCCTTGTTAAATTGAATCAGGAGATGCTGATGGAACTGAAGATGTCCGTGCGATGGGTGGAGCACCGAGAATATCAGGAATCAAACCTCTGTTCTTCTGACCAACAAATCCACAACTTTGCTGAAAACACAACGATCTGCCTTCTCCCCAGGCATGTAAGGGGGAGGGGAAGGTTTCATTTCATTCTACTCCAGGTTTACCACATTTTTCAAATTAGTCCACACTCCACACCCCATCAACAAGTTTTTTGTCAATCATCATCCACCCATACTTTCCCACCTTCATTTGAGCTCCCACCCCTAAACGTCTTTGCATGTCCCTGCTACCCTCTACTGTATCATGTTTATATGTGTTTATTCCAACGTTATATAGTGTTTTACTGGTGAAAACACAGTCACTGCCTAAACAATTAGTTAATAACAATTTTAATGGCTACCTAAGATTTTTACACAGTACTGTACATCTGCCCTGTAGTTGCTGAATCTATGAGGTTAGTTACGATAATCGTCCTCAATTGAATGGCCAACGTTCTAGATTTTCAGCACAAATCATTCTAATACTCTATTTACAATAACATCAGTAGAAAATAATCAAATATTCTATATCTATAAAATACCTCTGTTATGAACAGTATTCTCCGCACTGTCGCAGTTCTTTGGGCATGTGCCTAAGTTTCACGATTTCCCCTCAAAACACATGAACGTATGTTGATCTGGTATCACTACCAACCACGTTTTTGGCAGTGCACTTATAGAAACCACTGTCCCTGCTGGACGGGTTCTGGATGACTAGAAAGCCCTGTGGGTGGAGATATCTGTTACCGTAGAGTCGTGGCTGGGTTCCAGCCTTGAGCTGAGTTTTGTCAGGCATCTCCCACACCACCTCGGCCTTAGGGATACTGATAGCCATACAGTTAAGCTGGATTGCAACTCCTGGCCTGGCATAAGTGACTGCTGCAGGTCCACTGGTAATGCGTGGAGGGTAAGCTATCACTATCACTGCCACTGACAGAGCGGAGGATCCATACTCGTTGGAAGACTTACAGTGGTACGTTCCCCTGTCATACACCGAGGCCTGCTGGACAATTAGAGTGCCATTGTCAAAAACAGTGTATCGTCCCATTTTCTGTGGCCTGGTTAGAATGACCCCACCTGGTAAGGTCCAGGTAAGTTTGGGTAAGGGGTTACCACTTGACAGACAGTTCAATTGCAGGTTTTCTCCATTTATGATGCTAATCAATGAGTTGTACTTGCTACTGATATCTGGCTTTTTGCCTGACTCTAGAGTGACCGTCCGTTCCACATAACCAGCACTGTTACGTCCGACACATCGGTATGTCCCTGCCTCCGACACTGAAGGTTCTCTGATGACCAACGATCCATCAGGCTGGTGGTGGAAACGAAAAATGGTGGTTCCACTCAAGAGAGATGTTCCATTGGGGAGGATCCAAGTGATCTCAGGATTAGGTTTCCCCACCACGGAACAATTCAGGGTCACTGTCAGTCTGTCAGTCAGTTGGACAGACTCGGCAGCCAAGCTTTTCAACTGAGGTTTCTCAGCATGTTCTGTCACATGAAGGTGCACCTGCAGTCTGGCCTCTCCTGCCTCATTGCGAGCAATACAAAGAAGCTGGACAGACTCACTCTTGCGCAAGGTACGTATGTCGAGAGTGCCATTCCGATGGACCGTGAACCTGCTGCCATAGTAAGGAGCTGGGAGGACTACGTTCTCGGGCAGTATCCACATGACCCGTGGGACTGGTATTCCTTCAGCTTTGCAGTGCAAGAGAATCTGCTGGTCCTTCATGGCAGTCTCCTTTACTACATTGAATGGGTTTCGTAATCCGTTAATGACAGGTGCAGAAACCAGAACATCCACACTGACCACTTTTCTGTCCATTCCTGCAGAGTTCCTGGCTGAGCAGGTGTAGTTCCCACTGTCGAACCTTTGAACCTTCTGAATGAGCAGAGTCCCATCGGTGGTGAGCTGGTACTTGTCTGATGCTGGGAGGATGATACGATTGGTTGGAGAAAGCCAAGTGATAGCTGGGGTTGGTTCTCCTTTTGCACTGCAACTAAGGGATACCGTGCCTCCGTAGGGGACCCGGATCACTTCATAAGTGTTGTTGCGAATAGTCGGTGCTGCAGCAACTACCTTGATATGGACCTTCATTTCATCTTTACCAATCTGGTTCTCAGCATAGCAGGTGTAGTTTCCCTCTTCCTTCATACCCACTTCATTAAAGTAGAGGGTCCCATTGTCAAAAATGACATACCTCCTTCTGCGCACCCCACTGTCATCTGACTGCATGACACTATTGACCATGGTACCATCCGGAAGGCTCCATGTGATCTCAGGGTTTGGAAGACCTGAGGCAACACAGTCCATTTTCAGATGCCCTCCATATGGTACCTTGTGGTCACTTAACTGCTTCTGCTCAATCTTGGCTGCTTTCATCATCACGGCTACCTTCAGGAGAATGTAATCGTCACCCATTTTATTTCTGGCCACACACAGGTAGTCTCCCTGGTCCTTATCTGTGACTGATTTAATGGTAAGTGTTCCATTGCTGTAGACCTTCATTCTGTGATCAAAGCTAGAAAGACAGATTGAGAAGAAAGGTCAGCTTAGGAGAAAAGTAAACAATGTATGTGCAATATTATGGACAAAAAAGCAAGATCTGATGAGAATTTCAGGATAATTTTTATCCTGAAATATTTCCCAAGTAAAAAAGGAATTTTTTGATATTCATAGATGCTTCTCTTTTGATTAAAACTGAATCTGGCTGTTTAAGAAAATCAGGTACTAAACTTTTAGATAGTAAAACAGGTTTTGGTGGGAGTAAAAGAAGTCTGTATATTTTTGCAAGTCAACAAAATCTTAATATTATGAAAATGTAACTTAATTTATCATCATAAAAAAAACCATTAGACATATTCTACCCCTCGTAGATAGAAAATGAAGGAAACATTCTGGTTTGCCAAAAACATCCCGACCTAATATTATTAATCCATTTTAAAGCTGTCATCTGTATTACCACAAATGTATATTGACAGTTTCTTTGGATTCACTAAACAACATTCCAGAGACCTCAGGAATTCTCTACAGCTTTGGGCCCAGAACGCAAACGGAAGACTGCACTCATGCACTGTCCGGCAGAGCAGGAGAAATAAAAGTGTCCCATGAACACTGACAAATGTATATTATTTGGACAGCAAAATTAAATCAGGTATGCAACTAAAAGGAAAGGCTTCTTCTGTGCATCGCCTCCCTGAACCTTGGATGAACTCAAGCACTCCTGAAAAAGCTGTCCAACCCAAGGGATTACGGATACGGACAGGACTCCTTAATCTGCTGGCTAGAACAAAGGTGGAACCATTTGCTTTTTAATCAACAGCAGATGGTTCAAATCCTATTCATCAGATTTGGAAGTTCTAATGAACAAACGGCAGCTTTCTATCTGCTGAGGGAATGGTCTTCTGCTGCCCACTCACAGCTTTAGCTTTACACAACTTTTTGGTCCAACAAAGTTGTGGCAGATTACCATCCTGAACTAAATAAACAATACCAAAACTACCGTGATCATTCACAGTCTTGCCACAACCTCTCTACAATATCTGTGGTTTCTCTTTTCATAAATATTCAAAAAATTGTGGCTGAAAATAATACTAAAAATGCACCCACACACATTCCAATCTGCAACTTGTAAAGTAAACATCAAGACCTTTCTTCACTGTTGTGTCTGCTTGGCACTGGAGTTATGAAATACCACAGAAATTCTGTTTTGATTGTATGAATTGTGATGTACTCAGAACCCCAAATACATGCCAGAATGAAATGCCTATTTCTCAAGGTAATGACATGTTGCTGGTCAACCTACGCGCCAATTTCAATGACTGATGCTGTCTTGAACAGACTGTGGAATATTTCTGCATTCTAAACTCAGAGGAAGACCTGTCACTTAAAATGCAGCCTCGACCATCCAAATAAATCTTGCTGTAAATAAATCACAAGATACTGGCACAGGCATGTATTGGCTGCTGAATTTTGATTGACCGTTGGGCGGTCATTTGTTGAGTGAGACAAATGGAAGTGTAAACACTCCAATTTACAACAGTTTAAGCCATTTTTGAGTTACAGAAATGACAGTGTCAGTTGCACATTCCTGTGGAGGATGTATCATGAAATTTGGCATGCCTTCAAAGATTGTCGTAGTGATGCAGTGTGTCAAATTTTGTGAAGTTTGAGTCTTTACGTTAAGATATTGAATAGTGAAGCACTAGATTTTTGAGTTGATGTTTCATAGAGGCCGACCTGTCATACAAATTTCAGAATTTTTGGCAAAACTGTTGTCAACTGCCTAAAAAGTGCCTCGTGCCTACCACACCTCATTGGGCCCTCATCCAACTAGAGACACAAACCTCTTACTATGTATCACCCATGTGGGGCTACAGTCACACCAGCTTTCATGTGGACTGGTGAAGTCTAAGTGTGTGATACTGTTGACCAAAAACCAGTGTAAAGAAAAAAGTCTGTAGTTGAAGGGGTTAGCAGAAAAGACCAGGCAGAAAATAAATAAATAAATAAATAAATAAATAAATGCACATTTTTACATGTAATGCTGACTATTGTCTGTTTTATATGATGTGAGCTTTGTATGCTCAAACTCATGATCATAATATAGAGTACAAATTACTGTAATAGTGACTAGATATTATTTAAAAAGACTATTTGCATCAGAGGCAGTTTTTTCCAAAGGTCAGATTCAACATATGGTTTCAATGTTTCAAGGTTTCAATATGGTTCAACATACGACTGTATGAACCAGTAGGCCACACCCCCATTGATTAACTGAGGACTGTGGAACATGAACGAGATGGCATGAGGTATGAAAACTTTGTCACAAGAAAAGAAAGGTAATGATGAAAAATTTAGATTTAGATTTAGGAGTATCTTCAGGTGTGATTCTTCTCCCAAATGTTACTTATTTCATTAAACTTCTCTAATATATGACTGGAATTACAGCCTTGGATGAAATAAGTCCACTTCATCCGACATTCAGATCAAAACTTCAGTATGGAATTTGCGGCAGCGTACCTGTAATGATCATCAATTAGTTTCTTAGCAGGAGTTCTCCAGATGATCCTGGGTTCAGGCCTGCCTGAAGCATTGCAATCCAAACGCAGATAGCCACCATAGCTGATTTCTGTCCTCTGAGGAGAGGTGGATGTAATTTTTGCTGTGGAGAAATTCCTCTTGACCAGCAGACTCACGCGCCTCCTGTCAGCCCCCACAGTATTCATAGCCACACACTCGTAGGTTCCAGAGTCCTTTTCCATTGGGTTGCGAATGTACAGCGTCCCATTGGGGAAGACAAATAGGTTGCCATTGATGAACTGAGAAGGACGTATCTGCATGCTGCTTGAGGTGACCCATCGGATGGTCGGGGTGGGGGCTCCTTTGGCGCTGCAGTGGATGTGGATGGTCTGACCCTCAGAGATGGTATGGTTCTCTAGCCTCTGCTGCTGGATCATGGGCGGCAACAGTGTGACGTGGAGCCGAACTGATATTGTGTCGGCACCTGCGACGTTGCTGGCTATGCACTTGTAGGTGCCCCTGTCTGTGTAACTAGCCTGCTTAATGCGAAGGGTGCCATTGCTTAAGAGCATAAGATTCTTGCCTGTGTGCACCACTGTGTGGTTTGGAAGCACCCAGGTGGTGTGGGGGTTGGGAAGTCCTTGCGCTTGACAGTCAAGATTAATGTCATCTCCCAGGTACACGGTCAGGTCGCGGTGCCTTGGTGACAGCATCTTTGGCTGTTGGGCCAGAACCACCAGGGTAACCATCATCTTGTCAGTACCATATGGATTCTGAGCAGTGCAGAGGTACTGGCCACGGTCCTGAAGCTGAACGCTGTGGATCACAAAGGTGCCGTTGGACTGTACCTCAAATCGCTGGATTCTGGTGTTCACTGACATGATAGCTCCTGGAACATATGGGAAAATAAGAACTTCAGTAAATATGAAAGCCTTCTGTGTACAGAAAACCAGCCCCATAAGTCATATTTTCTTTCGAAATATCGCATGTAACATCCATAACGATAATTTATCGCCCCAAATCATTCATTTTGGTGTCACTTGAGAGAAACAGAAGGCGCACACATGTTCCCTTGACATGTGTAAGTCATACCGTGCACTTCTGCACTTTTACACAGAGGCAGAATTCCAATTTCAGCTTGTGAGCAACAGTAGCTCAGCAGAGAAAAAAAAAATCATGGACAGCAAGAAAACTCAAGACTCAAACTGATAGGAAATGTGAGTATTTACAATGCAAAAAGTAATATCTTAGCAAGTAAAAGCAATTTAAATCCAGTTAGTATATCTAGAGACTGCTGTAAAAATAATATTAGATTGCACTTATTTCTTTGCTTGTTTTATATGTAACTGTAAAGTAATTTTATCAGAACTTCGTTATTTCTACTGGCAGATATTTCCTCATGAGGATGTATTTTGGGAGTGCCATGACGAATGCATTTGTAATTGAATGTCAAATATTCAATATTGTTTGAATTTGTTAAGCAGTACACATACCTGTGGACACCTTGGTCCAGGTGAGGAAAGGTTTAGGCTCTCCCACAAAATTACATGGAAGCTGTACATCTGTTTCAGCATTCACTGTTACCGTCTTGAGATTTGCCGTGGTGATTCTGGGCCTTGTTCTCGGCACAGAAGCAGCAGGTGGATAACCAGGTGAGGATGCAGTGTCAAGACGTCTGCTGGTAGAAACCACACTTGTCTGAAGTCTGTTCCTAGGCTGAGAAGATGTTCTTAAGGGAGCTGTTGTACTTCTTGTTGTTGGTTGAATAGTGGTCCTAGATGTGGATGGCAAGATGGTGTCTGTAGGATGAGTGGTCCAAGATATTTTGGGGGACAAGGTAGATTTGATAGCACTGATAATACCTGGTCTTATATTCTCTGAGGAACTGTTAACTACTGGTGTCCTATAAATAACAAATGGATTTCTAGGGTTGAGGTAATAAGGATACTTATAATTTGGCATTCTTCCACTGTGCCTGTCAGGAATGTGGTTTGTTGCAGGATTTTGGGAGTAAAATGGGATTCTGTTATCTGCTACTGGCACCCTGGCTTTTGAAGGGGTTAGCATTTTGACAGTAGTGATGATGGTAAGGGTAGTGGGAATAGGAGTGGCAGAACCAGGGACTGTGGTCGTTGTTGGAAATGGCATTGCAGTTGTATGTGTTTCTACTGATGCAGCTGTTGCTGTTGTAGATTGTGTTATCAGTGGAATTCTGACTGTAGTTGTCGGTGGTGTAGTTGTAGGTGCAAAAGTTCTAGTCACAAACACTGTCGATAATTCAGTTGCCTTGTCCAGCTCTACTGCTTCATTCTCTTCTGGCTCTGGGATTTTAATTTTTGAGGAAATAACTCTGAAGTCGGTAATAGGAAGGGTTGTTTGTGAAATTGTGGTTTGAGACCCAGTCTGACTTGAGTTGTGATTTACAGGTTTGTCTTTTGAAGGAATAAAAGATAAAGGATCAGAAAACGACTGTCTGTCTTTCGGCTCCTGGTGTGAATTTCGTGCCTCAGTGTCTTCATATGGAAATATTGCAAGGTGTGGAGGTGGAGGGACTGGAACAACCATATTATCCTCTTCTGACTTAGTGGAGTTAAAATATTTAAAGCCATCAACATCAGTGAGGCCTCGCTCTGTGTGCAGTTCAGGTATGCGAGGGATATCCGGCGGGAGCATGCCAGGGCTTGGTGTGAAGCCGTCTGTTGCATCATCCTTGCTGATGGCCTTCTGGGACGGTTCGACTGTAGAGAATATGCTTGCAAGCTCCTCTTGAGTAACTGCCAGAGGAACAGTTTTGTGGTCTGGCTGAGACATTGGAGCTGCTTCTGTAGAAGCAATGAGATCGTTTGTCTTGACCACCACAGAGGCCATGTCTTCATTTTGCAAATCCTCTGTGGATTTGTCTTCATTTGCTCTCTTGTCACTTGTGACCACAGACATTGCTGGTGGTGTAATGTCTATGGATGCTGTTGGTTGAATCTCCAGGTTTGTGGAAAATTCCCTACCCTTCCATTTGTGGGTGAGTGGATTTATTTTCTCATTAAGCGGAGTGACACTTGTTATATCACTACTAACACTGTCTGTTAATGTCTTTTGGTATTCAGGGGAAGTATATGTAATAGCTCTGTCAGTGAGATAGGCTGTTGGTGAGGTAGCTGCAGTTGTGATGACTGATGTAGGGTGCGCTCCAGCAGCCTTGGGTATTATAAACATCTGTGGTCTGCTAGTGGTTAGGGGTGAGGATGGCCTCAATCTTAATCTATTTATTCGTCGCCTATTTCCAAGACGTCTTCTGGAGTTCCATGGGGTTTTTGGCCTTGACGGCACAGAACTTGGTGGAACCTGCGTCTTCACAGTGGTGGATGTGACTTTGGATATTGGTGCAGAGGTGGTAAACAGCCCTGCTGAAGCCTGGCCCTTTATGTACAACACAATATCAGCAGTGTGTGACTTCTCTGAGATGCTAAGCTCATTCTTAACCACTAAACCTGGCACAGTGACAGGTCCTGCAGACACTGGGTTATTTTCCATTTGTTGACTTTCTTCTCCGTTTGAAGTGCTAGTAGTTAAAGTATTTACACGGTTTCCCCCCAGGACATTTATCTCAGTGAGGCCGTAACTGAATACAGCTGTGGGCTTTGCAGAGTCAGGCCTCAGTGTCACCCCACTGACATCAGCGGTTAGTTTAGGGGAAGCTCTTTGGTGCAAGTTATATTGGCTTTCAGTATACAGTGAAGTTGTGGCTGACTGGGCATTATCAGTATGCTGATCTGCATTATGTGAAATAATTACACCGTAAGACACATTTGGAATTGTGTCATCAGGGGAAGATCCCTCTGTATTCTCAGGAGATTCTCGATGATTTGTCTTCGAGTTCATGGTTTGTACCTTTTTCTCTGGCCTGCTTTGAAAAGAGTCAGGTGACTGGGTTTTTGGGACAGTTTTTTCACGGATTTTGGCCAAAATGTCAGCCCATCTCTGCGGATCTATTTTGTTCTTTGAAATATCAAAACCTCTCCTGTTTTCTATGACATTTTTCCTTTGTTGTCCATTCAAGCCTTTCCTAAGAGGCCTTCTGTGGTCTGGAAACCTTCGCTGGGAGTTCCTGAATGGATGTCCTTGTATCTTTGAATGTGGTCCCCTCCTATGATGAATAAAAGGCCTTTTTGATACCACTGTGTCTGGGGCAGAATCTCCAGAGGACTCCTCCATGTCCTCTAAAAATGCTCTGACCCTCGTCACACCTGCAGCTGACTGGGGTCTCATGGGATATCGTCTGAGAGGCTGCATTCCTTGCCTTCTTATGATGGTGAGCTTCACAGCCAGAGTATCCACACCATGTGCATTCAAAGCCACACATTTGTAATATCCACTGTTGTCATATTTGCCATGAGGAATAAACAGTGTTCCGTTGGAGAAGACAAAACCTCTGGAAGTGTTTGCATTGACATTGATCACGTCACCGTCTGGAAATATCCAGTTCACCACAGCATCTGGTGTGGCAGTAGAGTGGCAAGGCAAAGAAATTGACTCACCTACAAATTTGGTTACAGGAATCCCAACCTTGCCACCCAGAGGTGGGGTAGAGGATTCCATGACAGACAAACGGAAAGGTAAAAGGTCCATATCTCCTGGAACTTCAGCGATGCAGTAATACAC
>JBBPCZ010000002.1:2521511-2532495 GCA_037974445.1 Brycinus macrolepidotus | reverse complement strand
AGTAACTGGACCAGGGAGAGGAGTAACTGGACCAGGGAGAGGAGTAACTGGACCAGGGAGAGGAGTAACTGGACCAGTATAAGGAGTAACTGGACCAGGATAAGGAGTAAGTGGACCAGGATAAGGAGTAACTGGACCAGGATAAGCAGTAACTGGACCAGGATAAGCAGTAACTGGACCAGGATAAGGAGTAACTGGACCAGGGTAAGGAGGATAGGAGTAAGAATGTGTGGTTGCATTCAAAGGAGAGAAAGACCGGTTGTCACTGATGAAATAAGATCCACCATCATAGACCTTGTGATAAACCATCATATATCACTGAGAGAGGCTGGTGAAAGAGTCCAGCCCAATCTCAGACATAGCTTCCATTATCCGGAATTTTCAACAAACCAACAGATGAGTAATATATTTCATGAGTGATTCTTCTATCATTACTGTTGCTATCCCCCACAGTAACTGCAGGCCACCGGTCCCAATGCTAAATGATACATCTGTTGTATGTTTGTTTCCTGAAAGGATGCAACGTCTTCCTCCTTCTCGGGGAAGAGGAAAGCTTCTCAGCGA
The DNA here is from genome assembly GCA_037974445.1 of Brycinus macrolepidotus. Taxonomy (NCBI): domain Eukaryota; kingdom Metazoa; phylum Chordata; class Actinopteri; order Characiformes; family Alestidae; genus Brycinus; species Brycinus macrolepidotus. The sequence goes on along the minus strand of JBBPCZ010000002.1, from coordinate 2,531,931 downwards.
AGACCAAGACCATGCCACTGTAAGAATGGTCATTGCTGACAATGCAATAAAACTACAGAACATTCAGCCCGGAATCATACAGGACAACCAGATTTTTCACAACATAGACCGCATCAGCATGCCTACCATTGCACGGACTCTGACCAAACACAGTATTCAAATGAAACAACTGTATACAGTTCCTTTTGAAAGGAACAGTGAGTGGGTCAAAGAACTTCGGGAACAATTTGTCCAGGTGTTCAATCCATTATGTCTTGTTCTGGTGAGTGTTACACTATGTATGTACAGGTGTTACAGTATGTACAGTAAGACATATTGAAAAGCATTTGTCAGAGAGTCATGGACTTGGACATAATGGATGGAGTTGGCTAATCAGACTCCATGTGAAAAAATTTATGTTGACGAGGCAGAATTTAACCTTGCGAAAACACGTAGGAGAGGAAGAAGTCTGATCGGGAAAAGGGCCACAGTTAATGTTCCAGGTCAGAGAGGCCCAAACATCACAGTGTGCCATATCAAATGCTGGGTTGATCCTGCAGAAATGCCAGACTGGCCCCTTCAACACAGAGCGCCTCCTTTTGGTTTCAGATGACCTACACCAACAACTGATGCCAGCAGCAGAAAGGGAAGAGGTGGGACGACATATGAGGACATTTGTGAATGCATGAGACAATGTACCATTCCACCATTCACATGCAGTCACAAATTGGTTTGCAACACATCCAAAAATGATTTCTCTTTTCCTCCCCCACACTCGCCTTTCTTGAACCCCACAGGCGTTTTTCTCGGCCTGGAGGTGGAAAGTTTATGATCATAGGCCACATGACCAAATGTCCCTCCTGGATGCTATGGACATTGGCTGCAGAGACTTCTCAGCTGAAGACTGCCAGGGTTGGATAAGGCATGCTAAGCGTTTCTATCCAAGGTGCATTACGAGGGACAAGATAAGATGTTGATGAAAACATGTGGCCAAATGCTCAAGATTAGAACTGCTTTTTTGTGTGTACTTTTCCTTTTCTGTGTATTTTGTAATTTTTTTTCTACTGTAATTGTTTTTATTTATTTTACTTTCATATTATGAGCCATACTGAATATTTTGTAGATCACTGGCAACAATATAACATTTCTACAATAAAGCCTTTTTGCACCACTTCTGTCACTTGCAGTATTTCTTTACATTGCACATTCTATGAAGTGCAGATGAGTCATTTTACATCTGACACCATCTGACACCACGAAAAGTAAAGCAGTTTTCACTATGCCACCAAGTGGTAGTATTTTGACTACATGTTTCTTTTGGACAGAAAATATGTGCTTGTACTTCAAAATTTTATTTTGAGTCGGGTATGCTGTGTTTGGATAAAAAGTTAGGTATGTCAAAAAAGGTATTTGGAAGCGTAGAGTTAACTGTTTGGCTAATTGTGTGATACTGCTGTTTTGCTGTGTTTAGAGTTTAGAAAAAGTGTTTTAAATATAGGTAAACGCTTGTTAGTGGTTGTAAAAAACTGTAACCAACATCCTGAGGTTCCTGGATCAGAAGGGATGATCAGTGCAGTGTTTTATAAACATCATTTACCCAGCACGTTAAAACCACCTGCCTAAAAATGGGTTCCCCTCATGCCCCCAAAACAGTTCTGACCCATCTAGGCATGGACTCCACAAGACCTCTGAAGGTGTGTTGTGGTGTCTGCACCAAGATGTTAGCAGCAGATCCTTTAAGTCCCGTAAGAGTTGGGACCTCCAGGGATGTAACTAGTTTGTCAAGAACGTCCTACAGATTCTCGATAAGATTGAGATTGGGGGAATTTGGAGGCTGAGTCGACACCTTGAGCTATTTATCAGATTCCTCAAATCATTCATGAACAGTGTTTGCAGTGTGAGGGGGCATCATCCTGCTGAAAGAAACCACTGCCATTAATGAACACCGTCTCCATGAAGGTGTGAACTTGGGCTGCAGCAAGTTTAGGTAGGTGGTCTTGTGTCAAAGTAATGTCCGCATGAATGTAGGACCCAAGGTTCCCCAGTAGAACATCACCCAGAGCATCACACTGCCTCCGCTGCCTTGCCTTCTTCCCCTTGTGCATCCTGGTGCTGTCTCTTCCCCAAGACAAGCAACATACACACACACCAGGCCTCCATATGATGCAGAATAAAACATGATCCACCAGACCAGGACACCTTCTTCCATTGCTCCATAGTCCAGTTCTGGGGATCACGTGGCCATTGTAGGTGGTTCGGTGGTGGACAGGGGTCAGCATGCGCACTCTGACCGGTCTGCAGCTATGCAGCTCCATTTGCAGCAGGGGGCGCTGCACTGTGTGTTCTGATCCCTTACCATCAGAGCAGTATACATTTTTTTCAGCAGTTTGTGCTACAGCAGCTCTTCTGTGGGATCGGACCAGATGGGCTAGCCGTTGCTCCCCACAACCATCAGTGATTCATGACCCTGCAGCCGGTTCCCCAGTTCTCCTTCCTTGAAGCATTTTTCATAGGTTGTATCAAACCACTGCATTCTGTGAACCCTCCACAAGACCTGTCATGTTGGAGATGCTCTGACCCAGTTGTCTAGACACCACAGTTTGGTTCTTGCTAAAGTGTCTCAGATCCTTTTAGTTGCCCATTTTTCCAGCATCCAACATCAGCTTCAAGAACTGACTGTTCACTCGCTGCATAATATAAATGTACCTCCCCTTCAACAAAGGACACTGGTGCCAGATCATCAGTGTTCACTTCACCTGCAGTGGGGTCAGTGTTGGCACTACTGGAGTGTGTTGTTGTAAAGAGAAGCTGAAGCCCGATCATTCCACACACTGCATCTGACCTAGTGTAGCCCTGCAGGACAGTCCAGCACACTGGAAGGAGGCCTGAAGACCACTGGCCTGCTAACAAGAGCTCAGTGTGCGAGTGTTCACACTCAAACACTCACCAGAATAACTAACATCTCTTTCCTTTAAAGGAAAACAGAGAAATTTTAATCAAGTCAGACACGTTCCTTCAATTAGTCTATTCAGAGCTTTGATAGTACAAAGCTTAATATCAGTTTTATGATAATTTCCACTTTTTCATCTAGTTTCATCTGCTCAGAAATCCATTTCATCTGCTTCCACTGTCGAGTTTTTCAAAGGAGGATGTACCACTTGTATGGCTCCCTCTATTTTTTCTCTTGTCCATTTGGGAATGTGGGATTTAACTTGGCTGGTTGTGGGATAAAGTTTCTATGGGGATTACTGTAATAGTGCTCATGGTTAATATATATTTTTTTCTTTGAAATTCATTTGTGATATATTCCCCCTTCAGCCACTCTTCAGATAAGCGAGCTGGGCCCATTCTTTGTTCGCTTCCATTTCTTATGTGCATCTGTCAGCGAGCGCAGATACGATATTGCAACTTCAAACAGGTCTTTTGTGTGAGGAGGAGAAATGTGACAGTCATTCCATTCCTCTTCTGTCCCAAATTTATCAGGCCGGCTGTATCTTGTTCAGCCACAGTGAGAAATGGGTAAAAAAAAAACACAATTTCAAAGAGGCTGCACTCGGCAGCGGCGGTATTATTTGGTATCACCTTATCCTGCACTGTCCCGCATTGGGGGAGACATTGTTTAGGCTCTCGTTTTACCTTTTTTTGTCATTGTGTGTCAGTCTCTCGCCGCTCTCTCTGACTGAGATCTGATTACTGCGACTGCCAGATGCAGCATTTCTTAACGGTGCAGCCGTCCAGTCGCATTATTAAGGGCTGCACTTGTCAGTCAAAGCTCAAATTTACTAAAAAAAAAATCAGCGGATCCCCCCAGGATCTCTGCTTCCCTCTGCAGCTCCACTGAGATCAGAAACAGATCTGATTTCCAGGCAAATTGTTTTGGCTTTGTGTTTGTGTGATCCGACATAAATGGGTGCTTTTGTCCTGAAAAATGAGGATCAGAAAGCCAGACCATCAGGAGTGCAGAGACTGAACTTGTGTTTCTCAGCAGGTTTCATAGGAGACGAAGGAAGAATATCAGAAAACAAGCATTCCGTCACTAAAGAGGTCACCAGTGGTTCAGAAGATCAAGGGCGATGAACTGACTGTCCACTGATGGTCTCCATGAAGAAGTGTGATATTTTTGAGAGTAGAGTGAGTACTGCTTGTGGTTCCTGCAGTGTTCCTGTAACCTCATCTTCAAACAGGGTCCAGTATATCAGGCATATCTGGGTTGCATCAGTGGCTCTCAGTGTTTGTGAGGTCAGGAATTAAGTTTTACTCATTTTAATGACACTTACATTAAATACTGTTGCTTCACTGACAGAAGGTTCTGGGTTCCATTCACAGCCGGGATGGTCAGGGTCCAGGGCATGTTCTCTCTGTACCTGCATGGGTTCCTGCCGGGAGCTCCAATTTCCTCCCACAGTCCAAAGACATGCATCTCAGTTATACTGGAGATACTAAACTGCCCCTAGGTGTGTGTGTATGTGTGTGTTTGTGTGTGCGTGTGTGTGTGTGTGTGTGTAAAAGCTGGGATAATTACTTTGTTTCTTTATTTTTTTCTATCTTCTGCTACATCCATTCTCTCGTTGCCAACCTGCAGGAAATAAGTGGTTTTCTGTTAACTAGAACTCTCATCAGTCCTGATATGAGTATTAATGAAGTGTTCGATTAGCACTATATTTTCACTCTGGTCTGATATTTACTGATATTACTTACCTGTCCAGTTTTTTATTCACTGTTTGCACTCATAAACCCATTTATCTGTTAAATATCCTTAAATGACACAAACATCTTACAGACTCCACAGTTTGGTCACTGTCTTTTCTTCTGTTCAAAGCTCCATTCTCACCTTTTCCCTGTGAATCCTTTTCTGTTCTCTCCTTTGTGTTTCCAAACTGGATAATCTCTTTTCATTTCCAGCCCTGTTGCTCTTCTGCTGCTTTCTGGTGTCGCACATTTCAGGCGGAGAAACGTTTACACACCTATTAACGGGAAATAGAGGGCCACTTATTGTAAAAAGGGGCTGACAGAAGGGGAGCTGTTTGGGTCCTGAATTGAAAACCATGAGCTCGTTTAAGCGCTGTGATTTACACAATTCATTAAAGAAGTGATTTTCTATATTAAATGGTTACTTACTCTCAAAGAGCCCTGGGGGAGCGAGGCTTGTTGGACTGTGAATAGATTAAAGTTTAGCCCACACTGAAAGGAGAAATTGAATTCAGAGTAATCAATAGCATAATGGCGCTGCCCGACCGGGCACTCGTCTGCACTCAAATGAAATTACCATATTTTTAATCTTAATTTTCCACTCTGTTTATCTGACAGTATAGATGTGCAATCCAAACAGTTAATGAGAGCGCACGGATATTGACACGGCAAGCTCTCGGGAGCACGTGTCGCAGTGATTAAACGCCGTGATGTGTGATTACTTTGTGCCGGGCGTCGGGGCAGGCGGCCAGGGCCTGGGCCAGGAGGCAGCCCGTGGCAGATGTAGCAGTGCGGCTCTCTCGAGGTGCTGACAACTCAAGAGAGACCTCATAGGTGCAATGGTGGGAACGCACCAGACGCAATCTTCATCACAGTGAGCCACGTACCCTCCCTCCGCTCCTCCCCGATCAGCACAGCCAGCAAAGTTCACACAATGAGCCTCACAAACGGATCTCTCCTCTTCTGTGAGCATCCTCAAAATGCGGCCATTTCAGCGTTTATCTCCAGGCTGCTGTCGGCGGACGCTGATGGAGCTTTTAGTAAACAGACAGAAGAGAGAAAGAAAACCTGTCTGGCCGCACAATGAAGTTAATCCTGAGGAAATAAAAAATACAATTTGAGGCAGTCAGCACAACGGCAAAGCGATGAATAACACGCTGGATGGATTCAGCCGTTTTTAAGAGACATATGATGGAGGGTTTCAGCTGAACGAGGGAATAAAGCAACAAGTGCTGATAAGAAGGACAAGTGTGAGGGAGGGTGAAAGGGCAGAGACAACCTGAAATGTAATCACATCCTCATTCCCGTTTCACTCGTTTTCATGGCGTAAGCATTTTCTTTGTCCTGCAGAGCGAACACCGAAAACATGTTGAGCTGAACACAAGGAGCTCCAGGAGAAGAGAAGGTGAGCTCCTTCCCACTAAAATGATTCGTTCCTGAGGAAGAACGGGGGTTTCACACAGTGAGATGAAAAGGAAGTGAGTTCTTCTCAATCTGTAAAGAGACACAGGGGAGATTTATGGCCTGAAACTGAAATTAAAGCTTAAAAAGGCTTTTAACAGCCCTGCAGCTCATCAGCCCTCTCTGCTCCACCCACTCTTTAATAAATATAAATCACCCACAGCACTGGACAGTGTTTATAGTATTGAAATTTCAACCTAGTCCGCACTGTTGGTGAAGGACACATCTGCAGTGTTTCTGTGTTTAATTTCAGAATCAGCCGTGACCTCGACCTTTTACTCCAGTGATGTCATAATGTTTTTGTTTATTTCTTTCTACTCTCTAAAGCTCCTATAGAACAGATTATGGAATAGATTGTAGAACAGATTATAGAACAAATTATGGAACAGATTATAGGATAGATTATGGAACAGATCAGAAAATAGACTACGGAACAAATTATGGAACATATTATGGAACAGATCATAAAAAAAAATCCTCTGCATGCTAAATGGACTTTGATTCCCAAAACGAGTGAAGTGGACATTGGGACCCCTCAGTAAATATGGGTCCTGTCTACGGCCAGAGCTTATTGATGATATCATCCCTTTGTCTGTGATTGATGAGTGTGTGTGTGTGTGTGTGTGTGTGTGTGTGTGTGTGTGTGTGTGTGTGTGTGTATGTGTGTGTGAGAAAGAGAGAATGGAACTGAATTCACCTGCGTCACCAGCTCTGTTACATTTCCCCACTGGGCCCATGAGTGGACGGTGCTGATGGCATTACATCCGGTTTGTTTGGGCCCGAACGAGAGCCCTGAGTGTCTTTGTCCTCTGTGTGTGTGTGTGTGTGTGTGTGTGTGTGTTTGTGTGTGTGTGTGTGTGTGTGTGTGGAGGGGGGCACTTTCTCATCATTTCTACTAACTCTGGGACCCACAGGGTCGGTGGCAGGCCCACAATGCTCCTGTTGTATGGCTCCTGTCAGTGGGCTCGGCCGGGGCTTCCTGTTCATTAGGCCTCTTTTCAGCCGGACACAAAGCGGCGGCTCAGTCTGTGTGCTGCGTCCACGCCCAGCCCCTCACCGCCCTGCGCAGGCCTCTAAACGCTGTTTATGCATGCCATTGTTTGTCTTTGTGCTGGCTCTCTTTATGTACGGCCCTTCAGCTCTGGGGCTCCTCATTCAGGCCTCAAACACAGTGGACGAAGAACCGAACTCCCTGCAGACACTGCTGCAGAGATGCTCCTGATAAAGGTGGAGGGAGGAGGCGTGGTAGTTCTCAGTGGGACGGTGCTACCCAGTGACTTTTCCCTTCCTTTCCTGCCGGCCTGCTAAATGTGCTTTAATATCGAAGTGAATTTATCATCACACGGGTTGCCAGAGCGGTCACAAATGGGACACAAAGCAGATAATCCCAGTCGCACCTCTTTATAGCAGCCAAAATACAGACTGATGGTGTATAAGCTGAGGTAACACATGTCACATTTAACCAATAAAGCGAATCCCTGAGCTCATCCAGATCACTGCTGACTTGTGAAAGGGATGTTACTCTTAAAGGGAATTCAATCTCTTAAATCTCTTCCCAGATCTGTCAGCGTTGGTGAGGATTAGGCAAAGCTTCAGGATTGTGATGAGCTGAAAGATCTGCTGGTTTTATCACATATCCTGCCAGCAGATAATGAGGAGGTCATGTAAGACTTGTCTTGTGCTGCCTTTAGACATAGCAGCTCTCTCACACCGGCCCCCCCCCCCCCCCGACTCCACCACCACCACCACCCCCCCACCTACCGCAGGCCACGGCAGACCGTATCCCAGCCTTTGTCTGCACTGCATTGTTCTAAGTGTTATACACTACATCACTCCCGGAGTGTAAGTGATAGGCCTCGATATTCTCACGGAATGACAGGCACACAAAAGCGGCAAGATACTTGCTGTGGGGTTTTACTTTATGCGCTTTCAAAAGCGTCCATACACAGGCACGCCGAGTCCCTCCATTCACAGCAGCCTCTTTAACGCCGGCTCCTGATTACGGGGTGTGTGATGGTGCTTACAGCTTTAGGTGATTGAGGGAAGGAAAGATGAGGTGCTTCTAAAGCTCCTTGAGATGCTTCCAGATTCACAGCTTTTAGGCCTTCAGGGAGATGGTGAGATGACTGAACCCGTTCTGTGTTAATATTAACCTACTGGATGTTACTGTAATGGATATGCTGACGTAAGACCAGCACAAAAGAGACAAGTTTAGAAAAGCTTTGTTACTATCTCCACTCACTGGCCATTTTATCAGAAACACCTCTCCACTACACAGGTGTGCAGGTAGTCCGTCTGCTGCACAGTTTATCAGCCCCCAAGGGGGTGCATAACATTCACATACAGAACGTTCTCCATCAGTGCTTTATTATACAGAGTTTTAAAAGGAAGTATTTTTGATTTACAGTACACTGCTGAAAATAAAGTCATCCTCCCTGAAAGGCTCCTGTCTGACATCTCTCACTTATCAGGGCATGAGCAGCCGCAGTTGTTGTTTTTCGAGCACGAGTCGTCGCTGCCGGTCGTCTACGTGAAATGACATCCATTAAGCTGCCCAATTTGAGGCTTCTTTAATGAAGTGGATTGTTCCGTTAACTCTCCCCCACCCACCCAATCCTCTCCCCCCGCGCTGGCCTTCGAGGACTCCAGCTCAAGTGTGAGCTCGTCTGGCTGGCGGCTGATATTTTCATTAAGAGTATTCTTATCAAATAATGAAACCAGGGATCTGTCCCTCACCAAAATGGCGTTTACCTCCCTAATCAAAAGGTTTCCATAGTAATGTCTTGTTTCCAGACGGGTTGGATGGTTGGTTTCTTTTTGAAATCGAAACGGACAGATTGAGTCCGGTTTCCTGAAGAACTGTTAGAAACAGAGTCTCCTAACCCTCACGGACCTTTAAGCACCACCGCCTCGCATCTGGGCTGCAAAAGTGTAATCGTTCAGCTGTGAGGGAGACAGGGACAGAAGACTTTTACTGCAGTGGACACTGCTGGGTGAGGGACCGTCCTGCTGCTGAATTATGATCCTGTTTTATGTCACACAGAGAGGACAAAAAGTTATTCGTCCCTCTCATTGATTTAGATGCGGTCATTAATATTCGCCCTCTCCCAAATAATCACTGAACGCTCTTTGTGATTTGTTTTCATTGATTTAGTGACAGCAAGGCCAGCCAGCCCACGTCACTGTTATGAATATTTTTCTCGCTCCAATATCAAATCTGAATCAACAACTGTTTAGCAGATGAAAAGGATGCAAAGCAGAGACGCTGCTCTGAATACGAAGCGTGCAGCTTTATCCTGCGCCGCATCAGATGCAAAATCTTTAGCAGTCAGATCGATCTTTGGGATGGGCCTTTAAGAACCTGGTAAAGTCCAAACAATTGGTGAGTGTAAATATGTTTTCCATGAGATGGAACCAAAAGGTCAGCGTCAATAAGAGCTTGTAGGCTAAGCACATTTGTTGGTACATGGACACACAGGTGGTGTGTGTGTTCTCTGAAGCAGTGTAAAATGTCCATTAAGTTTTGCAGTGAAAAAAAGAGAACTTTTTTATTAAAATACATATTTTTATTTTTATTTTCTGGGTGGCGTTCCTTACTGCAGGTGATGCGATATCAGATCTAATTGATCTAATTGATTTAATATAATCTAATTGATGATAGTGTTCAAAATCAAATGAGCTTTAGTAAATTTTACTCTCTCTCCTCTCATTTTTTTTTTGTCCACCCTCTTTTGTCCACCCTGTTTTGTCCACCCTCTTTTGTCCACCCTGTTTTGTCCCTTTGCAAACTGCCATCACTCTCCTGTTGGCCAAGCAGCGCCACTTTCTAGGCACTCAGTGATAAAGCAGAAAGCTGGTAGTGTCTTAAGAGGATTTGGAGTGTTGCTCGTGTGATCGAGGTTATCAGGCCAGATAGACTGGACTGTGTACAGCTGACAGCTCCAAGTAATCACTCTGACCCACAATCCAGCTGAGCTGGTTATCGCTGGCCATGCGGGGAGATAGGGCCGGAACAGCCATCCCTCCGCAGCGCACTGCTGCTTTGAATACCTGCATATTTTCCTCTCAGTGTGTTCAGGCAGTATTGTATGCAGCACCGTGTGAATGTGTGAGCTTTACTGGTGTGACCTTTCCTCACCACCTCATCTGCTATCCTACCTGCCTTCTTTTACCTTTACCTGTACGTGCCTTCTTTTACCTTAACCTGTACGTGCCTTCTTTTACCTTTACCTGTACCTGCCTTCTTTTACTTTTACCTGTACCTGCCTTCTTTTACCTTAACCTGTACCTG
>JBBPCZ010000002.1:2503395-2515195 GCA_037974445.1 Brycinus macrolepidotus | reverse complement strand
TTTACTTTTACCTGTACCTGCCTTCTTTTACTTTTACCTGTACCTGCCTTCTTTTACTTTTACCTGTACCTGCCTTCTTTTACTTTTACCTGTACCTGCCTTCATTTACCTTTACCTGTACCTGCCTTCTTTTACTTTTACCTGTACCTGCCTTCATTTACCTTAACCTGTACCTGCCTTCTTTTACTTTTACCTGTACCTGCCTTCTTTTACCTTTACCTGTACCTTCCTTCCTTTACCTTAACCTGTACCTGCCTTCTTTTACTTTTACCTGTACCTGCCTTCTTTTACCTTTACCTGTACCTGCCTTCTTTTACCTTTACCTGTACCTTCTGATTTCTGATTCAACTTTAGACTGGTTTTTATCCTATTTTACCAATCGGAGCTTCTCAGTCAGTGTGGCTGATTTTACATCTGACGCTGCGCCTATGACATGTGGGGTTCCTCAGGGCTCTGTCCTCGGTCCGTTACTCTTTTCACTTCATATTCTCCCTCTATCTCTGATCCTCAAGTCCTACCAGGGCATCTCATACCATCTTTATGCAGACGAAACTCAGCTCTTTTTCTCATTTAAACCCAATCAATTGAACAAACTATCCACTCTGGTTGACTGCTTGTCTCAGGTAAGGGGCTGGTGCAGTAACAATTACCTACAATTGAACCCTGGAAAAACCGAGGTGTTAGCCCCCCCTAGCCTCCACTCCGAGATCAGCCTAAAGCTTTCTTCTGTCTCTCCTGCTTCTAAGTGGAGCCTCCGTAATCTTGGGGTTGCATTGGATCAGTCTCTAAGCCTTGACTCCCATGTATGTTCGGTCAGCCGTTCATGTTTTTTTCGCCTACGAAACCTGTCTAAATTAAGGTCTGTTGTAACAAAACCAGAATTGGTGATGCTGGTCCATTCGTTTATTTCATCACGACTCGACTACTGTAATGCCCTATACACAACCCTGAGTAAGTCCTCCCTCTCACGCCTTCAGTTGGTTCAAAATGCAGCTGCTAGGCTTTTATCCCGTTGTAATAGAAAAGACGACATCACTCCAATCCTGTACTCACTGCATTGGCTTCCGGTGCAGTATAGAGTTCATTTTAAAGTCCTGGTGCTCACTTATAGAGCCCTGCATGGTCAAGCACCCGAATACATTGCCCACCTGCTTCATCGCTATACAGCCTGTCGGGAGCTCAGATCTGGACAGCGGGGCCTATTAGTGATCCCTTGTACCCGACTGAAAACTCGTGGTGATTGTGCTTTTCAGGCAGTGGCACTGAGGCTCTGGAACAACTTGCCATATGGCTTGCGCGCCGTGGAATCTTTTAAAAAACAGCTCAAAACCTTTCTTTTTACTCAGGCTTTTACTCAGAGTCTTATGTTTGTGTTTTGTTTTTGTGGCATGCCTTATGTATTTGTTTGCTGTTTATGTAAAGTTTTATACTTTGTCTTTCTAGTTTTGTATTCTCTCCCCTGTTTTACTTTGTCTCACTACTGTACAGCGCTTTGTGACTTTTTGTCTGTGATAAGCGCTTTATAAATAAATTACTTACTTACTTACTTACCTGCCTTCTTTTACTTCTACCTGTACCTGCCTTCTTTTACCTTTACCTGTACCTGCCTTCTTTTACCTTTACCTGTATTATATAATTCTAAAAAAAAAGGAGATAAAAGAGACACAAACTAGAACAACACCTGTAGTTTAATTGCAGATCTGTTAATCTTACGAGTGCTCTCATAGATTACACTTAACAACTTCAGCTAAAACAAGACCTATAAGTTTCACTGTTGGAAACTACACTCACTGGCCACTTTATTAGAAACACCTACCTTGTGCTTCCACTCGTTTTATTAAGCCTCTTTCACACCTTCGCACCTGCACTTTTACTGGATGAATTTAACAGTATTTAAAGGGCTTAAGTGTAAATGGAATCCAGAGTCTAAAGTCTTAGCAAAGTGAAAAAGCTTTTCTAGCACAATATTTTTCATTTTGTTGCGCTATCTGTAGATCCATCTAAAGTTCACCAGAGTTTTCCCCTCGATATAGAATAACCTCTCCAATTTTCTACCTGAGATTCCCAACAAGCCAGACCTGTTTTTTTTTAAAGCATTGGTCACTGAGGCATAACCAATATGGAGGATTATCCATTCCCAGGTCTGTTCTATGGGTTTGCTTATGGAAGCATATTTGCTTAGGGCAGCCATGCAAATTATTACTTACTGCCCTGTAAGCTGATAACACAAATTATATACCCATTTAATGGGAACAATGTCTAAAGAATTAAAATAGCTGGAGGAAAAACGATGGGAAGTGATACCTTGAGGAGGTGGGTGGTGTTAAAATGGCCTGCTGGGTTCAAAAGTGCAGAGCAAGAATCAGTTAATGGCACCCTGACCATGGGGAATGGACATCCTCTTTATTTGGAGGTGAGGCATTTTATGTAGGTCACCGTGGATGGTGTCCACCAGATGCCATCCTGCTTCTCCTGCTGGACAGGGCTATATCTGAACTGGTCTTTCAGATCTGCTTCTGAGTGAAGTTGGGTCAAGGTGAGTGACACAATAATCAGAGAAACACGTTGAACCTGACCTTTGTCTTTTACCCTCTGGCCTCTACTGGTTTCATAACAGTGAAGGATTCACCATGAGACGGGGGGCACTTTGCATGAGCACCGGTGTGGTAAGCACTAATACCATGTTCCTGAATAAGTGCTGGTGAAAGTGACGAAAGCTGGACACAGAATTAAATGAAGGGGACAAAATTGTGGCCCATTGTGCCACTGTCATGGGTCACAGATCACTGAATATAAAGCGAGCTACATAGCGTGGTCAAAACGCTTCTGCCACGCTCCCTCCACCCGCCCCTCCTACACTCCCTCCCTTCGTCTGTATCTTTATATTCATTAGATTCATTACAGGCACAAAGGCGTGCCAGAGAAACAGGTTGCGCCTTTTAGCCGGATCCATTCCCCTCGCGAAGGCCAGCAGGGAAATTAAAGTCGGCGAAGGCCGAAGGGCTTTGCTAACAGCCAGAGTGGATACAGGATACACTGGAGCTGACCCTAAACAGATTGCTGTCGGGGATGGGGGGGTTGGAATTGGGGTTAAATGATTAGTTTGCAAATGAAGCAAAGGTTGAGCAGAACCCCTCCCCCCCCGACCTCTGACTGGAGTTTTAAACAGTTCGTCTCTTCACACATCCTCCCTCTCAGAGCGCGAGCTTAATAAACAGAGACGTCTGCAGCGCCAGGAGGAGAAACTCGACACCTGTTAGACAGACGCACTCAAGGCGAAAGTCGGATGCAGCGGGCGAGTTCAAATTCTCTGGAAAAAATCTTCATTTAGACGGGGCCCTGGGCGGCCGGTGATTAGCTGAGATTTGCGGGGCATTAGTTCCGCCTGGCAAAACGTGGCGCTCCTCTTCTACCTCCCACCCCCCAAACCTCCCTGAAATATGAGGCGCTCCGATAAAGAGCTACAGCAGATTTGCTCATTAAAGATATGTAAACCTTTTATGAATTAATTAGGAGCGAGTGGTGCGGTGGGTGAGGCAAGGCAGCTGCTTTATGGTGTTTAGGATGCTCTAAGAAACCAGAATCTCCATTTTTGAGCCATAGCACTTCCCACATGTCCCGTTGAATAAGAAGCTGTAGTTTTCAGTGTTGAAGGCAAACAGTTTCTTCAATATCAGCAATATTAGTAATATCCTTTACAACGTGCCTCAGTGGTTCTTCCTCATGAGAGTCTTGCTTGCTGTTATGTTTTTTTTTTCTTGGACCATTTGTCCTCTGGTGGAGACCCACACTTCACTGGTACACTGCAAATGGACACTAATAGTGAGAGGAAGTGCAGCATGGCTTAGGAAATGTAGTGTAATCTATGTCTGTCTGTCTGTCTGTCCGTCTCCCTCTCTCTCTCTCTGTCTTGTCGCAGTTTTATAAACATTTCTCCTGGACTGGGATTGTGAAGAGTGAGGAAACATCTCAGGTGGAATGTTGGATCATGGCTTCAAAGGAAAAGCTCCTTAATGTACACTTTACTTGTGCTGGGACCTTTTGCCACAATAATCCGTCCAGTCCCAATCTGACACTGTGATCACAATGTGTTCTGCATTGGGTCTATTGTGGTCCATTAAAAGGAATTTTACCCTCCGGCAGCCATTCTGCTGCTTTCGTGCAGATAAATACCTTCTGAGGGATAAGAATACAAAAACCTGCATTATGGTCTAATGTTTGTCAACAAGTCTGATAAAAACTTCCGCGTCACAGTCCTGTTTAGCGGATGGCAGCCGGTGCAGCATGCTGATTGGTCCTGGGAGGGCCGCCTACAGGTGAGCGCGTCTCGCTTCCAATCTGTGACAGCAATATGCTGCCAAACGTGCCCAACACAAACCCTCGGTCACTCTATATATGGAAATCACTGTCTTCAGGGCGAACGGGGGAGAAACGAGGAAAGGTGAGATTGGCACTTTAACCTCCCAGAAAATACATTTTGGTGGGAGATGTTATGTGAACGGGAATTATTTATCGAGGAGATCCACGCTTGATATTTCCAACAATAATAAGATGTTGGCAGTGGCAGCAGGAAGGTTCCGGTCCAGCAAGCTTTATTTTTTTTGGGGGGGGGGGGGGTTGTGCTGGGAAAGAGTGGAAAAAGGGACCAGAATACTGAGACAGTGAGAGGTGCTTTTGCTGAAGTGCTGCCGTATCCCAAAACTGAGTTTATTAATAAAGCTGTAAATGAGACGATCAGGATGATTAGGACAATCAATGATTCCTTTAAAACCTGATGAGAGAATAAAAGAAGTCTGAATCTACACACACAAGCACACAAACAAACACACACACACACACACACACACACACACACACACACACACACACATACATGCTTTTCACACACACTGGTCTGCGACTTTACACCTTGTATATTTATATAATATTATATATATCATAAGTGCTCTTGGTTTTTTTTTTATTCCTGTTTTTTCACTCATAGTTTTTTTATTTCTTTTTTTTCCACAACAGGTTTTTTCACTGGGAATAAAGAACCGGGAATAAAGAACCGGGAATAAAGAACCGGGAATAAAGCCCCTCCTACACTATTTGGGATGTCTTTGGAGTCTTCAGTATCATAGTTGCACACACCATTTTCTTTTGAACAGCAAAGCTGTTGAATACATTCTGCCATTCCCTCCTCTTCTCCCACTTATCTGACCGAGCACTCTTCTCATTATGATTTATTTCACCCCATCCTGCAGCGTTCGCCATTGTCCTGCTTTGAGGGTCCTTTTATTTGGATCTCTTATCTCAGGCTGGTGCTTTTTTCCCTCAACACAGATCTTCGTTAATCTCGAGGCTTTGTCGCGAATGTGCCTTTCACTTCCTCTCCTTCCTTCTCCTCCCTCCTCAGCCTTGATCTTGTTTCTTTTTTCAGGCTCAGGGATGAAAATTGATAACCACTTTTGTCTCATATGCGGAGCAACGACAAAGGAGTCGCGATCCTCGCACAATTGAAGGCGCCCAATTAAATCATTTGGCACAATGAAGTAGAACAAAGAGCTACGAGGCCTTAAAGTGTGGAGGCATCTTGCCGCTGTTTGCATTCCCACCTTCTTCCTGTATCATGTTAATTAATTTGCTTTGAATTAATCAGGGTGGGACACACAATAGAGCACCGAGCAGCTCATTTCCACATTTGTGGAGACGCTTCTTATTCTGACGACGTGCCAAATCAACATTTTACCAAACAAATTTTCTCCGTATTTCTTGGGAGCCCCAGCAACACGGCTGACAGAGGCTTGACAGGGAGGGGTGTGAATGGCTGCTGCATTTTTAGAGCGTTAGGAACGACGGGCCTCCGGGGCTGAGGCCACCTCTTCACGTGCAGAGAATTAAAAGCGGTTGTATAATAGCATTTAATTAACGATAGCGATCAGGGTTAGCAGAGGAGCTCTTCTCCTCCTGCACTCGACGTGTGAGTTCTTCCAAACGATCTGCTTTCGGTCGAATGGATTTAAGCTGTCAGTCGAAACTTTACGGTGGGTCTGAGATAAATTCAGCGAGGAAGGGAGTGGATACTGAACAG
Organism: Brycinus macrolepidotus; assembly: GCA_037974445.1. NCBI lineage: Eukaryota > Metazoa > Chordata > Actinopteri > Characiformes > Alestidae > Brycinus > Brycinus macrolepidotus. Next base: position 2,509,122 of record JBBPCZ010000002.1, on the reverse strand, counting down.
AGTGCTACTGAATGTGTGCCTTTAAACACATCTCTCTCTCTCTCTCTCTCACTCACACACACTCACACACACACACACACACACACACACACATACACACACACACCCACACACACACACACACACATGCACACACAGTATTTAAGAATGACAACAGAATGCTTGTGTCTGGGAATGTCAGCACCAACGTGCGTGTGAGTGTGTGTGTGTGTGTGTGTGTGTGTGTGTGTGTGTTAAATAAGTGCCCTGCAGCCGGTCCAGTCAGCTCATCCCTTTACCCCTCTTTGACTGTATGATTACTGGCCGCTGTGAGACCCCCGAGGGGCTGCCCATCTCCCTCCGTCCCCCACAGGCTGCCTGACCCTCTGATTTAGTGTGAGTGAATGCGGCACTGTCACTCGATTAAGCCTGACACAGATCAAACCTTATTTGCACCCTTATTGCAATGACCCTGCATCTGCATTGACTGGTCCAAATCAACCCCCTGTGCTGACAGCCCAATTCTGCTGCCCCTGCAGTAAAAAAGATAAACCCTCCCAGCTGTGGTCAGTGTCAGAGCACTGCCAGTGCCGTTCAGTCCAGTCCAGTCCATGAGGATCAGGCAGATGGCTAGTTTCTCCGGTGGTGATCGGTGAGACGTGCCTGAGGCAGAGCTGGTCTGTGAGTAGATATGAGACAGGATGGACACAGGGAAAGACGGAGGGCTGAGGAGGGGAAATGGACGGGGTTGCAATGTACTTGGAGGAAGATTCTAATGTAACTGTGGTAAAAATTGAGTTGCTGCCATTTCTGTGGACCAATGATGGCTACAAATCACAACTTTCTTGAGAGTCATTTAGAGGCAGAGTCCACCCTGTCTAATGTCCTTCAACCACGAAATAGAAAAGACTGAAATATTGGTGCCAAATGTACTGACTCGCTACAGTTCATCTGCTGAAGACGGTCTGAGCATGCATGTAGTGCTATTAACTTTATTACACACTGAACTTGATGGAATTTGATCAACAGATGACCTGTTAAATATAATATACAATCAATTTTTAATTAAAGCTGTACATACTGGATGCGCAGCATGTTTCTTTATTTCTGATGCGACGAATAATGTCTTGATTTTTTGGGCAGGATGTGACTCTGCTTGGACTTTTATGGGAGTTTCACCACCTCCTTCAGGAGCTGAAACTTTATGAGAACTTTCACTCAGCTCGAACATCGGTAACCCAGTTTGAAAACCTGGATTTCTGATGGAGGCGGATAATGCCGTGCCGACCTTTGCTTTTGGGCATTGTGGTCAGCATCTGAAAACACACACACACACACACACACACACACTGCTCATAGATGCATCTAAAAGCCCCAGTCTTTTCCGTAACCTTCATGTAGTGTGTATTGTCCTATTGAGGTCTGGCTGAGGTCACTTTCTGCATTTGTAGTGGAGAGCACTCGGCTGCCACAAAGCCCTGCTCTCCTCCATCCCTTAAATATTTACGCTGAGCAGCTTGGGGCTGAATGGCCCTCCAGTGCTTGGGCAAGGCTGCCCTCCTTTCACCTGCTGGAAGCTGCTGGAGGGGCATTAACGGACCACTGCCTGTCCCCCACGTAGATCCTTCCACTTTACCTTGATCTTCCTCTACTGAAAGCAGTAGCATCGCGCCGGCAATCTTTCCAGTAAAGTCCACCCCCCCCACCACCCCCAACCTTCAAGGCCCGTTTCAGTGAAGACGAGATGGAGTGCATTATGGTGGGGTGCATTATTCCACACAACACAGATAAACAGCCTGGAAGAATGGCGCCGCTACGTTCATAATGGAATCCTAAAAAGCTTTTTGCATTTCTTTTTTTGTTCTTATTGTCTTTCCTTCCTTTTCTAAACAACCTTCCCCTTTCTTTTTTTCTCCTCCTCCGCCAGCTATCAATGCAAAGTTCTTTGAGACAAAATGAAGGGCATTCATGCCGGCTGAAAGGGGCTTTTAAAGTTGAGTACAGCCTCCACAAAAGAGAAGGTACGGCTCGCCGGGGCCCTCAGAATGACTCAGTGTTCAGAACCTTGCCGTGCATGCTGCCATGGAAGCTAAAGGAGTGCAGAGAGCAGCCAATGAAAAGCAGCCGTTTTTGTGTCTCCCCAACAAATAATAACCTGAAAAACATCCACAAGGGTCCAGATCCGTTTTGTGTGCAGTCGCTATTGTAGACAGGTTTTTTGGTAGGGGAGGCTGTGGAAAATAAAAACAGGGGCTTTTGAGCTCCTCTCTCACTCTTATTTCGATGGTAATGTCACTATAAGTTAAGACTGTCGATCTCATTCCTCCTTTCTTCTGTGTAGCCTCAGAACTTTTCTGAAATGGGTTTGTATCTGTAAGAAAGTGATATTTTTTAATGAGACATGTGTTAGTGGCCTAAGTCCACTTCTCAGAGCATTTTGCTGACCAAACTGGAGTGTCACCTGCCACATTGACCAGTGGGCTTCTGCGAATGGACGGCAGGCTCAGAGAAGAAAGGAGATAATCACAGATAATGTGGACACAGTATTCATTCCTTGTCGCCCAATTAAAGAGCAATTATGTTGAGTGGAAGAGTGGAGAAAAGGAGGGAAGAATGAGGGGTGGGCGAGGGGCCGAGGCTCCTAGGGGGTCTTTCTCTGAAAGACTACAGTAGCCCAGATTTCGGGGGGAAAGAGAGAGAACGCTCCTCACACTTGGCCATGTACAGCATGCCAGAGCCCAGCTGGGATTGGGGGGTTCAATTTGAATGCCTCTACACAGCCCCAAAGCCCCCCTACTCCACCCGTCCACTTTCCGTCCACTTTGGAGACTGTGGTGTATGCAGGTCATCTCTAAGCAATATGGCACTTGGGCAGGAGGCCTTTTGTGCTCATGCTTCGGATGAGGAGGCCAGTTCAGAGCCCCTAATGGTCCCTGTGGATCTGCAGGTCTTTTCATGCAAATGTGAAGGACACTTTTGCAGGGATGCTAACAAAAGCAGGGCTTGTTCGAGAGCAGCAGCCTTCTCATTGGAGCGAGGGACTGTTTAGTGCCAAACCTCTGCAAAGGGGATTCTCAAACCCCAGATTTTCAAACCAGGATCTGGTCTTCAAACTTTTCAAAAAGTTCACAGTTCTGTGAACACTGAAAAAGACGTCCAGAGAATCATAAAGTGGGAGTTTAGTATAAATCAACGGGTAAGGTCCTCTAAAACACAAGACCCAGCAACAAAAACTATCAGAGCTTCTGCAAGGCATCTCTGGTAACTTGGTCAAACTTCACAAATCTCTGTTCCCTGTTGCTGTCCACTGAGCTGAGAGTTTAATTTAGTTTTCTGTCCCAACCTACTCCCATCTCATGCTATAATACCAGTCTCCTCACAGAGTCTTGCCTTGGCCGGTGACCCTTTAAGAGTGTTAGAAATGACAGCATCAATCAGTTTAGGTTTAAGTAAATAACCTAACTCAACAGGCCACACAGATGTCACAGATTCACAGAGCAGAAAATGTTCCAGGACGGTTCCTGAACCATTTCAACCAAAACAACATTTTTTCAGAGCCATGACTCTCAGCACTATAGTTGGTTTCAAAGTTGTGACTGAAATGGGGACATTCAGTCTAAATTATAGCACTTCCAGCTCACTTGGTCTGAGTGGACAATCCTGCCTACTTATAGAACATGATGTGAGGCTGACTGTGACTCTGTGAAGAATGCTAAACGTATGGCTGATCAATAACCCCAGTAAATGTCCATGGGACTGATTAAACAGGGCTGCCCACTCTGCGATATCCATCAGATTACCCTATCACCACAGCCTTTTCATTAACACACACACAGTGTCTCATTTTAACACGTGTGAGCTCCACTAAACATTTCCCAGTATGACAGCTGCATTTCCTCCTTCACTATTCGAGCTTTAAGTGTCACTGTAACATTTACCTGCCAGGCTTGGACTGCCACACTGCAATAATGAACGATATGTGTTTTTCTATGTGGACTGTCAGTGATCCAGGTTTTCCTTTTAAAGTGTGTCAGAGTGTGTTATAGAGTGTGTGATGGATTGTGTGATGGAGTGTATGATGGAGAGTGTGGTGGAGTATGTGATGGAGTGTGTAATGAAAGGTGTGATGCAGGGTGTTATGGAGTGTGTGAAGGAGTGAGTTATTTAGTGTGTGATTTAGAGTGTGATGCAGTGTGTTATTTAGTGTGTGATGGAATGTGTGATGAAAATTGTGATGCAGTGTGTGATGGAGTGTGTAATGAGTGTGTTATGCAGTGTGTTATGAAGTGTGTAATGCAGTGTATGATTTAGTGTGTGATGGAGTGTGTTATGGAGTGTGTGATTTACAGTGTGATGCAGTGTGTTATTTAGTGTGTGATGAAAAGTGTGATGAAAAGTGTGATGAAAAGTGTGATGCAGTGTGTAATGGAGTGTGTGATGCAGGGTGTGATGCAGTGTGTGATAAAGTGTGTAATGCAGTATATGATTTAGTGTGTGATGCAGTGTGTTATGGAGTGTGTGATTTAGTGTGTGATGGAGTGTGTGATTGTGTGTGATTTAGTGTGTGATTTAGTGTGTTATTTAGTGTGTGATGGAGTGTGTGATGAAAAGTGTGATGCAATGTGTGATGGAGTGTGTGATGGAGTGTGTGATGCAGTGTGTGATGGGATGTGTGTGATGCAGTGTGTGATGGAGTGTGTGATGGAGTGTGTGATGCAGTGTGTGATGGAGTGTGTGATGCAGGGTGTGATGAAGTGTGTGATGCAGTGTGTGATGCAGGGTGTGATGAAGTGTGTGATGGTGTGTGTGATGCAGTGTGTGATGGGGTGTGTGTGATGGGGTGTGTGTGATGCAGTGTGTGATGCAGGGTGTGATGAAGTGTGTGATGCAGGGTGTGATGCAGTGTGTGATGGGGTGTGTGATGAAGTGTGTGATGGTGTGTGTGATGCAGTGTGTGATGGGGTGTGTGTGATGCAGTGTGTGATGGAGTGTGTGATGAAGTGTGTGATGCAGGGTGTGATGCAGTGTGTGATGGGGTGTGTGTGATGCAGTGTATGATGCAGTGTGTGATGCAGGGTATGATGCAGTGTGTGATGGAGTGTGTAATGCAGTGTATGATTTAATGTGTGATGCAGTGTGCTATGGAGTGTGTGATTTACAGTGTGATGCAGTGTGTTATTTAGTGTGTGATGAAAAGTGTGATGCAGTGTGTGATGGAGTGTGTAATGGAGTGAGTGATGCAGGGTGTGATAAAGTGTGTAATGCAGTGTATGATTTAGTGTGTGATGCAGTGTGTTGTGGAGTGTGTGATTTAGTGTGTGATGCAGTGTGTTATGGAGTGTGTGATTTAGTGTGTGATGCAGTGTGTGATTTAGTGTGTGATGCAGTGTGTGATTGTGTGTGATGCAGTGTGTGATTTAGTGTGTGATGGAGTGTGTGATTGTGTGTGATGCAGTGTGTGATTTAGTGTGTTATTTAGTGTGTGATGGAGTGTGTGATGAAAAGTGTGATGCAGTGTGTGATGGAGTGTGTGATGCAGGGTGTGATGCAGTGTGTGATGGGGTGTGTGTGATGCAGTGTGATGGAGTGTGTGATGCAGGGTGTGATGAAGTGTGTGATGCAGGGTGTGATGCAGTGTGTGATGGGGTGTGTGTGATGCAGTGTATGATTTAGTGTGTGATGGAGTGTGTGATTGTGTGTGATGCAGTGTGTGATTTAGTGTGTTATTTAGTGTGTTATTTAGTGTGT
>JBBPCZ010000002.1:2487479-2500581 GCA_037974445.1 Brycinus macrolepidotus | reverse complement strand
TAGGGTGGTCCTCCCTCTCCCCCATCACTCAGTATAACTGTCCTCTCTCTCTGGGGGGGTAGGGTGGTCCTCCCTCTATCCCTATTACCCAGTAAAACTGTCTTCTTCCTCTTGGTGGGTAACTTTAGACCTGTGCTGCAACATCGCGGTCTTTAGGAAAAAATGATGACCATTAAGGTGGACTGTAGCACAACACACTCTTTACAGTAGTGTTATTAGCTAGATTTAATTCTAGCCTCTCCTGCCCCCCCGCCCACCACCACCACCCGCCCCCACCCGACCCCACAACCACCTAACGAACAGACAGCCCTAATACTATAGCCCCACAATGCCCATAAGCAAATTACCAGATTCTTATTAAACTGAGCCTCTCTGCCTGTGAGTGTGTATATACCTTCATTGGGACAAATGTGTCATTCAGTGTGTGTGTGTGTGTGTGTGTGTGTGTGTGTGTGTGTGTGCGTGTGTGTGTGTGGCATGCTTTAGCCCAAATTAATTCAAACAGGAACAAAAATACTCCAGCATGCCCCTGAGATGTCTCAACATTATATAATTAGAATAATTACAGAAACACAGAAGAGCTTTAGCCCCAAAATCCACCTTGAACTCTCATCCATGACAACTTCCTTCACTCCAAACATCTCTTTATAGAAAATGTGCCTACAGCGCAAAATTCAGTTCAGACCCACAGCTGCATTAAGTGAAGAATTTCCAATGCTGAAGCGCTGGACTCTGAATCAAGAGATCAGGGTTCGAATCTCAGGTTGAGAGAAGACTTTTTTAATGCAAACTTTTTTTTGCCCGTAAGCCAAATGTTTGGGTGTTTCCAAACACAGAGTTTCTCTCCTAAATTTAGCAGCTAATTTGTCCCCCACCTAGCAGCTCTGGCAGAGTGAAGTGACGTCATAATGCTGACATATTCCCACTATTGTTCTTAAGTTTTATTTTTATTTTTATTATTGTTCTTTTCATAGCTGGAATTTGGCGCCTCTTCTCTTTCTACATTTTTTTAAATATTGGAACAGTTCCCATGCTAAGACGTCCATTGATATCCCCTTCAGTGTCCTTGTTTGTAGCTTTTTGATTCGTTGACCAGGAGCCAAGTGTTGATCATTTTAAATCAATATTTTGCCCTATAGACTTCAATTCATAATGTTGGTATTGTGATGTCACTTCACTGAGCCAGCTAAGTGCCAGAGCTGCTACATGGAGGACAAATCAGCTGCTAAACACATGGCGTTAGGAGAGAATAGCTCCATGAATGGAGTCAAAAGTGTGCTAGTTTGAGATTGTGAATTTTAAAATGTAGTTTTGGTTATTAATAAAGAAAGAAAGCATTTGCATTAGCTAGAGCAGTTCAAAATTAATTTCTGTAAACAATCACACTACTCTTGCTATGCTTCACACTACTCTTAAGTTTTATTATATTTAGTGTGGTTGCGGAAGCAATCACACTACTGCTCTTCTAAAATTGTACTTAGTAGTAGTAGTAGTAGTAGAATTAATAATAATAATAATAATAATAATAATAATAATAATAATAATGATAGCATTTAAAATATGAGCATGGTTCCAATGTCAAAACGTCTGTTAATATCTGGTCTGTTGTGCTTGTACACCATTAATCGATCAGATGATCAGGGTCGATCAAATGTTTAGATTGTTTGTTTAAAAAACTGATTTTTGTGGTTGAGTCTCCTCTGTAGTGAATGGGAGAGATAGCGATTGAGGGAGCCCCATTTTAAATCTGTGTAGAGGGAGTCTTTGACGTCATGGGCAACGATACGGGGGTGGACTAAAATGCGAAAAAACAAACGTGAAGAAACAAACACAAAAGCAAAACACACAGCATGCTCATAAATTGGACTTCCAGACACTAAAGCGCAGGTCAGTCATATAAAAAAGACGTGTGTGACTGTTTGTTGTGGTTTAAGTAAATATAATCAGTCCGTGAATGCTGCTTTGAAATTCAGCCGTACTCATAAATGGCTTGGTAAGAGCCAGCAAAGAAATACAAATGCGCAGAAAAAAAACGCAGAGCAAAACACATAGGAGATTCATCAACAGACTTCAAGGCACTTAAGCTAAGGTCAGGTATGAAAAAAGAGACATGTCTCAGGATTTGTTGTGGTTTAAATACAGCTAATCAGCCAATGTCTGCTTTCAGCCATCCTTAAACATAAATGGCTTGGTAAGAGCCTGTGTGTTCACGCCCTCCTGTGGTGCAGCAGTGTGTTGCAGTCCTCTGAATCAGGCGATCGTGGTTTGATGCCCTGGTGGGAAAAGAACTGGCTAAAGGGCTAAAGTCTGGGTACTCTGCTCTTTGATCAAAAATATTGGCCCCACTCTTATTGAGAAAAAGTACTGGCACCCCTGTCTTTTTGACCAGTGTTTTTAAATGTAACCACCTACCAACTCATTAACAACTACTTAGAACATCATAGCAACCACATAGCAAAACATTAGCAACCACTACAGTTTCCACAGCAACCAGCTAGCTACACCTTAGCAACCACCTTTAGCGCCATAGTAACCACCTAGCAACACCATGGCAACCACCTAGTAACAACTACAGTTACCATAGCAGTTAGATGTACTTAAACATGTCTGCAGTGCTTCCCTCCAGAGCGTCTGTGACTGAAAACATCCCAAAAGTGTAGAATCACACAATAGACTCTGTAACTGTTCCACACTCTGATACTGTTCCACACTGTTACTGTTGCACATTTTGTTGCTGTTCTACATTGCGTAACTGTTCTACACTCTGTTAATGTTCTTTGCTCTGTAACTGGTCTAGACTCTGTAACTGTTTTATGCTCTGCCATTGTACTAGACTTAGTAACTATTTTACACTTTTTAACTGCTTTATGCTCTGCTGCTATTCCACACTCTCTAACTGTTCTACGCTCTATTACTGTTCTAAACTCTGTAACTGTTCTATATTCTGTTACTGTTATAGACTGTTACTGTTGCAGACTTTGCTACTGTTCTAAGCTCTGTAAATGTCTCTGTAAACTCTGTAAGTGTCTGTTCTACACTCAGCTTTCTGTATTTTCTGTATTTTTTGTTACATGCTTAACATTTTATTTGCTATTTTTTATTGTGTTTTGTTATATATGTGGAAACTCAAAAAACAATATTTGTTTTTAAATGGTTTTAGCATCTCTCAGTCAATTGAATAATCAGCCATTGTAGCTTCACAGTGGAGATAACTGTTGAAGAGAATGAAGAAAAAAGTCAATAGTCATTAAATAACTATTTCAGTTTCAATTTTATTTATAAAGCCCTTTTTATAACCAATGATGTCACAAAAGCAGCTTTACAGAATCCAGGTCTGAGCCCATTGTGAGCAAGCCAAAGGCAACAGAGGGAAGGAAAAAATCCCTATAGTTGGAAAAAGAAGCCTTAGCACGAACCACAACTAAAAAGGGGAACCCATCCTCATCTGGTTGACCTGGAGAGTGAGGAAGAGAAAAAGAGATAACCCTAAGGAGCTAACAATGAGGGCTTCTATACAGACTTAATCACTGCCGAACAGTTGGCAGTCTATGGTTCACAGAGTAGGTACAGCCAGAGCCAATAGTGGTAATTTTTGTTGGAGTCTGTGTGAGAAAGAACAGTGTGCGTCTTGCCTTAGTAATCTCTCCCGAACTTTATAATATCTGGAGAATTTGTCCTTTTCTCACCATGGAAGCCACACAGATATTGTTCAGAGCATCAAGCACAGCCTACCTACCACCTCTTCTCAAAGGTCGAAGACATGCATCCTGTCTCTTCTCGTTTTAGCTTCCAAGTGGTAGAATTACCTTCCTCTGACCGTTAGAACTGCTGTGTCCCTTGCTGTCTTCAAACTGAAGATCCACCCCTTCACTAAGCACTTAGGCTAACAAATATATGTTCATGTCAAACACTTACCAGCAAAAACTTCTTAAAAACTGTCTTCCATGTCTTCTCTGTCATCTTGGGAAGAATCTTTGCTTGCTTGCTCTTGATGTAAGTCTAGGTTTACTAGTGTAAGGGACATATTTTCTTGTAGACTACAAAGCACCAATGTATGTCACTCTGGATAAGAGTGTCTACCAAATGCTATAAATGTAAATATAAATGTATTGGCAAATATAAATGTATTGGAGGAACAGTGAGAGTCAGTAGTGGTAGTTTTTATTGGAGTTTGAGTAGTTTGTAGTCCACAGCAACAGGAACAACAATCTCTGCTGGAGCTTTAAGCAGCAATCGTCCTTGGATCGGGGAGTAGTAGTTCTGTAGCTGAACTAGTCTAGGACACTTAGCCAAGGGACCCCAACGATGGCCAGTCCAGGATGGGGTGGTGAGCCAGATTAGACACTGTTACAGCACTATCACAACACTGTCACATCATTGTTACAACACTATCACAACACTGTAATCACTCTGTCACAACACTGTCACATCACTCTGTAACAATAGTGTCACATTACCATCACAACACTCTCATCACTCATAGCACTGTTGTAAAACTGTCAAAGCACCGTAACAACACTTTCACATTATGACTGCACTGTCAGCACTTTTGGAATACTCCCACAACACTGTCACAGCACTTTTACAAAACTGTCCTCACCACACTGTCACCACATGGTCAAAACACTGTCATCAATCTGTCACAGTACTGTTACAACACTATCACAGCACTGTAATCACTCTATCACAATACTGTCACAGCACTGTTACAGAACAGTAACAACACTGTCACAGCACTGTCACAACACTGTCATCACTCTGTCACCACACTGACTGTCATAACTCTGTCAAAGCACTGACACATAACTCTATCAAAACATTGTCATAGCACAGCCACAACGTTGTCACAACACTATCACAGCACTGTCACAACATTGTCATCACTCTGTCACAGCACGATTACAAAACTGTTACAAAACAGAAAAATGAGTTTACACCTTTATTACCTCCAGACTCGATTACTGTAACACCCTACTGTCAGGCTGCTCCAGCAAGAACCTAAATAAGGCTCAACTAGTAGAGTGCAACAGCTAATGTCCTCACTAGAACCTGGAAATTCGACCACATTAGTTTGATATTTTCAAGACTTCACTGGTTTCTGATCAAATTTTGTATTGATTATAAAATTCTACAATTGACATATAAAGCCCTAAATGGCCTCACACCCAAATACCTCTGTGAACTTATTTCTTGCTAAGGAGTTGGCTATCTACTCATCCCTAGAATTATGAGAGCTACAGCAGGGGAAAAAGCCTTTTCATTCAAAGCCCTCCAGCTCTGGAATACCCTTCCAAATAACTTTTGAGACTCAGATACAGTCTCAGTTTTTAAGTCTAGGCTGAAAACGTACTTGTTTAGTCAGGCTTTCAATAATTGACTTTCCATAAGATTATGGTTGTTTCCTTTTCCCCTTAGATGAAGGGTCTAGAGCAGGGAGGTGGTGAGCACAGAGAATTCTAGTAAACTGGGATGCTGGTGCTGTCATCTAACCATTTCTCGCATTCACCAAAGTTTGTTGACGGTGGAACCGCTGTGGATTTGTCCAGCCCAACTGATTACCATTGATGCCCCAGGTCACCATCTCATCTTGGTTAGGGTTAGGGTCATCTTGGTTCCTCCCGAGGTTTCTTCCTCCAGCTTAGGGAGTTTTTCCTTGACTCTGTTGCCCTTAGCTCACTAGGGGCTCAGACCTGGACCTTGTAAAGCTGCTTTGTGACAACATCAATTGTAAAAAGCACTATTTAAACAAAATTGAACTGAATTGAGCAAACGGCCACAGCACTGTTACAGCAGTCAAAACACTGTAATGACTTTGTCGTGACACTGCCACAGCAGTGCCACAACACTGTTACAACACTGTCAGTACTCTGTCACAGCACTGTCATCACTTTGTTGCAACATTGTCACAACAGTGTCACAGCACTGTTACAACACAGTAATCACTCCATCACAGCACTGTCATAGCACTGTCACAGCACTGTCACAACACTTTCATCACTGTCACAGCACTGTCATAGCACTGTCACAGCACTGTCACAACACTTTCATCACTGTCACAGCACTGCCACAGCACTGTCGTCACTCTGTCACAGCACTGCCACAGCACTGTCATCACTCTGTCACAGCACTGTCACAACACTGTCATTACTCTGTCACAGCACTGTCACAGCACTGTCACAACACTGTCATCACTCTGTCACAGCACTGCCACAGCACTGTCGTCACTCTGTCACAGCACTGCCACAGCACTGTCATCACTCTGTCACAGCACTGTCACAACACTGTCATTACTCTGTCACAGCACTGTCACAACACTGTCATCACTCTGTCACAGCACTGTCACAACACTGTCATTACTCTGTCACAACACTGTCACAACACTTTCATCACTCTGTCACAACACTGTCACAGCACTGTCAACACTTTCATCACTCTGTCACATCACTGTCACAACACTGTCATCACTCTGTCACAACACTGTCACAACACTGTCATCACTCTGTCACAACACTGTCATCACTCTGTCACAACACTGTCACAACACTGTCATTACTCTGTTACAGAATTGTCACAACACTGTCACAACAGTGTCATCATTCTGTCACAACACTGTCACAACACTGTCACAGCACTGTCATCACTCTGTTACAGCACTGTCGCAAAACTGTCACAACAGTGTCATCATTCTGTCGCACCACTGTCACAGCACTGTCATTACTCTGTTACAGAATTGCCACAACACTGTCACAACAGTGTCATCATTCTGTCACAACACTGTCACTACACTGTCATCACTCTGTTACAGCACTGTCACAAAACTGTCACAACAGTGTCATCATTCTGTCACAGGACTGTCACAACACTGTCGTCGCTCCGTAACAACACTGTAAATTAATGAATGATTTAAAGAACAAACATAAATGATTCATGATACAATTTCCCTATTTGTTTTCTGTTCGAAACATATACAGTGATAAAAACACGATTAAATGATTTAAACAACTTTCGGCGTCCCTGGAGAAATAAAAGGAATTTGGGGAAATATGGAGTTTTATTGGTTATTGTGTCCGCGTGATTTTACCGACTTTCAATGTCTCAGATTAACAAGCTGTTCCGTCGTCTCTTTCACTGCGTTATCACACACACACACACACACACACACACACACACACACACACGAGCGCGCACGACCATACTAAGTGGTGTGTGAATGATCAGTATAGTTCAGTCTTCTACGCACTATCTTCTGTTAATCTCACTCTGTTGTGAAGGAACGACAATCTCAGGGCAGCGCAGATTATTTTGAGATAAATTCAACAGTTATTAATATAATAATAATAATAATAATAATAATAATAATAATAATAATAATAATAATAATAACTCCTATGTTGTGTTATTTTAATCGAGTCCCGTTAATTACACATGTCAGTCTCTTATTACTCTTACAATTATGTTGTTTATTTTTCTTTGTCCTATTATTGATAATAATAATACTAATACTAATACTGATACTACTACTACTACTACTAATAATAATATACATTTCTGGTCTAATCCTGCGCTCAGAAAATAAAATCTCAGAACCAGAGACGACCTGCTGAAATCTAGCCGGAGACGATTCTGTTCATCAGAAAAATCACCCAGATGTTTACTGAGTGAGATTTTTTTCTGAAATAAACAATAATACTTACGTGTCTCGTGCACACTGCAAAAGTGCATCTGAAATTATCTTAAACACACGTAATAAATCATATTATTAAAAAATGTTATTATTGTCATTTTTGTGAACTAGAACACACACACACACACACACACACACACACACACTGTCCAAATGTATCCAGACACTCCTTCTACTGAGGTGCCTCTGAGGTGAGGTGAGGTACTCAAGGTGCCTCCATTTCTGACACAGGTGTTCACACACACCTTGTATCTCCATAGAAACTATCTCACTAATGCATGCTCTCGGGGCTGCAATCAAATCCTCACAGCAATATTCCAACATCTAACCTTCCCGGAAGAGCAGAGGCTGTGTGTTGTCTCTCTTTCTATGTATTCTATATATATATATATATATGTAATTATTATTATTATTATTATTATTATTATTATTATTATTATATGAGGCAGAAGCGCTCGAGCTGGTGTAATTAACAGTAACGGCGGAAAAGCTTTGTACTGTCACGCGCAATTCCTGTTCGCGTCACTGAAAGTGTGTATTCGCGGTGTCTGAGACTGACGCGCTCAAGGATTATTTGGTGTTAAAGTGTGTTAGAGTGAGTGTGTGTTCTCTGAAACATTCTATAATATGAAACTGTTTTAACGTCTGTGTGTGTGTGTGTGTGTAAAACATCGTGGCGCCGCCTGCACGTGGTGGGCGTGGAGTGAAGTGCGCGTGCGCATTAGAGAGGTTTATTCGGGTAAGCGCGAGCGCAACTGAGCGCGGCGTTCAGTCTGCAGGAGCTATGGTTCGCACAGGCTCTCTCAAACACACTCTCTCACACACACACACACACTCTCACACACACACACACACACACTCTCTCTCACAGTCCCTCACAATCACGCACTCCACTCTCTCTGCGGGTCCGGCCCGTGAGCGCGCGTGAGAGTTAGGCGGAGTTTACCGGTGGGTCTTCAGCGCGAGAGGAGCCGCGTGGGCGTCAGTCCGGGACTCGGTGGCCCATCCCATGGTGCTGAGCGCCTGAGCCCGGGAGGGTGGAGCTCGAGTCCGGCTTCGCCATGTCCAAGGGCGCCGAGCACGTGAAGCGGCCCATGAACGCCTTCATGGTGTGGTCGCGGGCGCAGCGGCGGAAGATGGCCCAGGAGAACCCCAAGATGCACAACTCGGAGATCAGCAAGCGTCTGGGCGCGGAGTGGAAGCTGCTGACCGAGGCCGAGAAGCGGCCCTTCATCGACGAGGCCAAGCGCCTGCGGGCGCTGCACATGAAGGAGCACCCCGACTACAAGTACCGACCGCGCCGCAAGCCCAAAACCCTGCTGAAGAAGGAGGGCAAGTTCTCCTTCCCCGTGCCCTACGGCCTGTCTGAGCACGAGGCCGCGCTGAAGGTGGGCGGAGGGGTCGGCGCGTTCCCGGGGTCCATGCTGCCAGAGCCGCTCCTGAGCGCTCCGGATAAAGCGGCGGCGGCGGCGGCGGCGGCAGCGGCCGCCCGAATGTTCCTGAACCCCTCCGTCCCGGCGCACCCCTACTCCTTCCTGGAGCTGGGCTCTAAAGTGCCCGAACTGTCTGCACCCTCCCTGCCCTACGCCTCTCCGCCGCTGGGCTACCCCGGCTTCTCCGGCACGGGAGCGCACACGCACTCCCACCCGTCTCCGGGCAACCCGGGCTACATGATCCCGTGCGGCTGCGCCGCGTGGCCCTCCGCCGGACTGCAGCCGCCGCTCGCCTACATCCTGCTGCCCGGCATGGGCAAACCGCCGCTGGATCCATACCCGGCCTACGCCGCCGCACTCTGACCTCTGACCCCCAGCTGGGACACAGAACTCACCGCGCGCGTGCGTGTGTGTGTGTGTAAGAGACAATCAGTGTATAGCAGCGACAGAACCGGACTGTGTAAATGTGTACAGAGTCCCATCGGAGAACGGGAGCAGCCTTGAACTTTTCACTTTCATATGTGTGTCATATTTATTGTTCACTGGAGACATTATTATTATTATTACTATTATTATTATTATTATTATTATTACTCCCCGCTTTGGCCGAGCGGAGGACCGACTGTGCTGAAGAAGGCCGTGGACTGCTTATGGTGTGATTCACACACACACACACACACACACACACACACAAGTGTGTGACTGCAGGTGTAATCACACTCCTCCTCATCGTCCTGATAAACTCTTTTCCTGCCTGACTTTCTCCCAGACTGTGTGTGTGTGTGTGTGTGCTGTTTTCTTTCTGCAGCCCGGCCGTGGCTCTAATAAAGCGTGTGAACACACACTCTCAGTCGCTGTGTGTGGTTGTTGGTGACCGCTGGAGCGGGTCCAGCCCCGGGGAGGCGAGCTGGACGGGCCCTGAGGGTCTTTTGTTGAGGTTTGAAAGTTAAAGCCGGTCGCTGTAGCGGAGAGGCCGATTATCAGATCCCAGATCAGCGGAACCTGAAACCCCCGGCTCTCAGAGACAGGGTCCGCTTTGTGGGGAAGGAGCCGGGGCTTCAACGGCGAGCCCGCGACTGACCGCTGAGTGCAGGTGTGTGTGTGTGTGTGTGTGTGTGTGGGGGGGGGGTGATAGTGTTTTTTGGTTCTTGGTTGAATGGGTACGTGTGTTGGCATGTGTGTGTGTGTGTGGGTATGAGTATGCATGTGCGGGTGTGTGTATATGTGTGAAAGAATCTTTGCTTGATTTGTTTCTGATGACCACTGTCCGGCAGTGTCGCGTCTCAGCCAGCATAAACACACTCCTCACACACTCATCACACACTCTTCACACACTCCTCACACAGTCCTCACACACTCTTCACACACTCCTCACACAGTTCACTCACTCTGACTGTCAGAAGCAAAACATCTCACAGCAGAGCTTCTCTTCTGTCTCTGAAAATTCGCAAACATCCTGTTGTCTCCCAGACAGCTCCTTTATGTTTGTGTTTAAGGTGTGGACAGAGAGGTTCAGTGTCGTTTTGGTGTGAAACGCTTCATTCTGGAGAAACTCACAGAGTCAGAATTGTTTACAGTGGAGGTGAATGGAACCAGACGTCTGCCTCTAAAATATCCTCACAGGAAGTTTCCCACTGGAAAGATTCTCTGCAATTAACTGTTCAACACCAAACCCACTCTGAATCACTCTGTTTACACGCACTGAATTATGGGGGGATTTTGAAAAATCTGTGGATTTTCTCGACTCGCAAGTAACACACAGAGCATCAAACAGAGTCTCTAACCAGGGTGTGTTAATGTGGATCCACCTGCTGCTGTCAGTGTGTTTAGTGAAGGCCGACAAAAAAGAAGATCCAGCAAAGTTCTCGGACACAGCAGTCTCTCTCTCTCTCTCTCTCTCTCTCTCTCTCTCTCTCTCTCTCTCTCTCTGTCAGTGTTTAGCTGAGGAGGAGGTTTTGTTGGAGGATAAAGCTCGCTCGAGCGCTTTGTGCTGCTCTTGTTTGTCAGAGTGGATCTGAACCGAAGCGCTTTTGTGCCGCAGCGACCAGAGGCTTTTCAAGAACTGTTAGCTTTGTGGAGTTCCTATTCACCACCTCCTCCCTCTCTCTGTCTCTCTGTCTCTCTCCCTCTCTTTCTTTCTCTGTCTCTCTCTCTCTCTTCTGGGCTGAAAATACATGAGTGTGTAAATAAAGCGGCCGGTGAGAAAAAGTGGATAAATCCTGCACGTCATAACATCCATGAGATCAAATAAAATTCTTAACATGAAAGATTAACAAAGTCGGGCAGAGCTGGGAACAAATTTTCAGAGTCGGACAAAGTGAGGAATAGCTAGACAGAGTCGGGCAGAGTCAGACAGAGATGGGCAGAGGGGGCAGAGAGGGCAGAGAGGGCATGGGGTAAATGGCGTCTCTAGGTCAGAAAAGTCTGATTGACTTTTAAATAGAGGTTCAAATTTTTCCCTCAGAGAAACAGGATGATGTAGCTACACACACGGACACACACACACACACACACGCACTCACCCTCTCACACACAAACAAACATAAACACACACACACAAACACACACACGCACACACAAAGGACTGCCAGTGGCACCACTGAGGGACCGGCGCTGGGTTCCTGGCTGCCCGCTGAACGGGTTAAACGAGTTAAGCAATTTCCTTCGGGATCAGTAAAGTATATGTATATAAAACATACACAAATAATCAGATAAATAAAACAAATAAAGGTCAGTAAAGAGGTAAATAAAGAAGAATAAAGGTCAGTAAAGAGGTAAATAAAGAAGCAAATAAAGGTAAATCAAGAGGTAAATAAAAAAATAATTAAGCAGGTAAATAAAGAGGCAAAAAAATGTAAATAAAGAAGTAACTTAAAAAGTAATTAAGCAGGTAATTAGAGGCAAATAAAGAAGTAAATGTGCAGGTGAATAAAGAGATAAAAAAGGGGTAAATAAGCAGGTAGATAACAAGGTAAATCAAGGTAAACAGGTGAATAACAGGTAAATAAAGGTGCAAATAAAAGTAAATAAACATGTAACTAAAGAGATGAACAAAGAAGTAAATAAAAGGGTAAATAAAAAGATAAATAAATAGGTAAATGAAGATCAATAAAGAGGTAAATAAAGGTAAATAAAGATAAAGATCTAAATAAAAGATGGATGTGTCTCTACACTGTTTGTGAGGTTTTGAGGCAGTCTAAGATCGCGCGCGGAAGGTCCCGAAACACACACACACACTCACACACACACACACACACACACACACACACACACACACTCAGCGCGCGGTCTGCAGGTTCTCGGGTTCAGCGCTGATCCACCTTGGCGCGCGCGGAAAAATCTTGCGTGACCCGCGCGCTCTTCTTCCGCCACTCAGATAAAAGTCCGTCACACACTCTCAACCCTGCACGCGGACAAACACACACACACACACACACACACACACAGAGAGAGAGAGAGGGCTCGATTACAATCAGTTAAAAATATTTCTTCGCTTTAACGTTTTATATCAGGTTATAATAATAATAATAATAATAACTATTTCTTCTTTCTTCAGTAAATATTTCTGTAAAAATACTAACCTAAATAAAGACATAAATAAACAAAACAAAATGAATAATAAACAGATTGTGTATTAAGAAAACGATTAACAGAAACGGATAACAGATAAAAATATAAAACATTTTCAATTCTACAAAAAATGAACAAATGAATAACATTCACAATAAATACATAAATAAACAAACAAACAAACATTCTGTAAGTAGGTAAAGTGCCCATTTGTCACACGTGAACACACCACAGCACGCATTTGTCCTCTTTAACCCATTCACCAGTGTGTGGGGGAGCAGCATGTGGGAGGAGCAGTGTGTGGGGAGCAGTGTGTGGGGGAGTAGTGTGTGGGGGAGCAGTGTGTGGGGAGCAGTGTGTGGGGGAGTAGTGTGTGGGGGAGCAGTTTGTGGGGAGCAGTGTGTGGGGAGCAGTG
>JBBPCZ010000002.1:2466432-2487379 GCA_037974445.1 Brycinus macrolepidotus | reverse complement strand
TGTGGGGAGAAGTGTGTGGGGGAGCAGTGTGGGGGGAGCAGTGGGGGGGGAGAAGTGTGTGGGGGAGCAGTGTGTGGGGGAGAAGTGTGTGGGGAGCAGTGTGTGGGGAGAAATGTGTAAGGGAGCAGTGTGTGGGGAGCAGTGTGTGGGGAGAAGTGTGTGGGGGAGCAGTGTGTGGGGATGCTACCTTGCTCAAGGGTATATCAGTGGTGCCCTTGGCATAGGGACTTGAACCCATGACCTTCCGATCACAGGGGCAACTCCCTAACCACCAGGCCACCAGCTGGACCCAAGTAGTATAGAATAGTGTATATGTGAGTGTGAGATGTAATGTGTATGAGGGGTGTGTGTGTAAGTGTGTGTGTGTGTGTGTGTGTGTGTGTGTGACTCCGTGACTGTACTCTCTCAGTTCACTCCGAGCAAGAAAACACCTGGAGTTATCTGCAGCTGCACCTTTACCCCCACGCCTTCACATGACCAATCACAGCTGCAGAACCGATGTGTGTGGGGAGTGTTTGATCTATGAGGTGTGTGTGTGATCATAGTGGTGTGTGTGTGTGTGTGTGTGTGTGTGTGTGTGTGTGTGTCTTTGCTCAGAGTCATTCTCAGGCATAAGATGCACACTCTTATAAACAGGGAGTAAGAGGGAGAGAGGAGAGGGAGAGAGGGAGAGAAACAGAGGGAAAGAGAGAAAGAGAGGAAGAAAGAGAGAAGAGGGAAAGAAATAGAGAGAGGAAGAGAAAGAGACAGATGGAGAGTGGATGAGAGAGAGAGTAAGAGAGACAGTGGAAGAGTGAGGAAGGGAGAGAAAGAAAGAGACTAAGGAAGAGAGAGGAGAGAGAAGGAGAGAGAAAAGAGGGAGAGAGAGAGAGGGAAAGTTAGGTTAATTGTGTAAAGCAGCAGCAGAACACATTAAGACTATTCACACTGGTTCAGTCAGGCTTCACACACACAACAAATTAAATAAAACGCCTGAATAAACAAGCAGAGAAACATAACAAGTGCCGGTGCTTCAAGACAGGTGTGCTGCATGATCCAAATAAACAAGTAACATCCCACCATCTCATCATCCCACCAGAACCGACTAGTGTGTGTGTGAAGCATTTCAGTAAACAGAGCTGAAGACTCAGTGAGCAATATGTTGCTGCATTAGTGTAATATGGTAGGGTAGATGTTCCTCAGGTGAATGAGAAGGTCAGCGCAGCACATGGTCAGACACTGTCAGAGAACAGTCCATCCAACGACCATCTGAGAGGTCAGTCATGAAAAGACCACCAGTGCTGGTCTACAGACGTGGAGAACAATGATACAGTCAGATGATTTTCACACGTTTTCCACAGATGGGAGAGTGCTTTTGCAACATCCACCAAGCTTGAATGCCGGACTCTTATCGGGGCCATTTTGCCGAGCACTTGTCCCCTCAAAGGGTGGGGTCACCACAGATCAATATGGAGTTATTCAGACTGATCATCTGTATCCTGTTATAAAGGTGATTTTTCCTGATAGGGGGTCTCTTCCAGGGCACCACTGTGCCCCATCCACACGGGACAGAAGGGGTTCCTGAATGGTGTTATGATGAAAATTATGCAAATCACACACTCAGACATTCACAGACCGATCTCAAGCAGCAGATCTCCACCATGATCAAAATCACAACATCAGCTGAGGGAAGATCACACACACACACACACACACACACACACACACACACATGCATTTATTTTAAGTTAAAGGTTGCTAACATTGTATTCGTGTTTGATTGTTAATAGGAACAAATCATAGATCGACATTAACAGCTGAATCACTTCTCCTCACCAGAGACCTGGAAGTTAATCATTGATCTAATCAACATTAATGGCTCATCTGATGATACTTACTGGCCACCTGCTAAGCTAATTAGATAAATTATTCTATTGAAGCACTTGTTCCAACAGTGTCTAAAATCATGCCATTATTTTTATTAATGTCATCACTAAAGGGCATCCCCACAGGCCTGTTCTTACAGGCTCCACTCCACACAGCACTCAATGCCATCCCTACTGTGTTTGGAGCAAAACCATAAGTTTCTTCATATTCAGTAGATTGGGCCGGAAGTGACCTCGGTGACCTCCGAACATTTATCCTTTAAAGGCTACTTGAAGATGTGATCAGTCAGAGATGGCTCACAGAAATGCATAGTTCAATGTTTTTCTACCTCCGCATTTATTTCTAAACCTGATCAAATGAATATGTATTGTTTCAGATAAACATGATTTAAAGACATACAGTAACCTACTACAAATAACAGAGATTTTACTGTGTTTTAAAGTGTTGGTTTATTCCAAAGTTCACCAATACAGGACTGATGCTAGAATCATCACTAACATGAGATATGAATATGGGAAGTAAATAAATAAAATGAGCTTTAAAACCCAGTTCTATACTTTGGTCTATTCTCAATGTTTTAATGTCTTAAATTCTTAATTGGAGGTGATCATACCTGAGAAACTCAGATTTCCTAGAGAACTCATTTCTAACTACAGCTATTTTTATAATAAGTACTGATCACAAATACTGATTAGTCTGTGCACATGTTCATGAAGAATCGGATCTCTGCTACAAACTCACACTAACACAGCTTAAGGAAGCTGCCTCTGCTCCTGCAGGGAGAGAGTTCCTGTACAGATCCACACTAAAGTAGACGTCCTCTCCCAAAGATGACCATTAAAGCAAAGATATATCTCCTCCACTCTTACCTCATCGGAGCCGGAGATCAGTCATGGATTTCAGTGGACGTCTGGGTGGAGATCAGAGCATCTCTGGCTCAGATAGGAACGAGTTCTGCTCTGAGATTAATTTACTGCTGTGACTTTCAGAATGAACATGTAATAATAAAACACACAAAGACTCTGGGAAACATCACTGAAGATGTCTCCACTTAATTACTTGCACCGGCAGTTCTTCTTAGTGTTCCTCAACAGCTTTTGTAGTTCATCAGATTGTAATGCAGCTCTTTTTGACACAAATTCAGTTTGTTAACCTAATATATGAAATCTGAAAATTCAGACCAGACATCAGATCAACACTTAAACTGTTGCTTTTGATATTCTGGTCTATGTGAAGGTCTGTAGCTCCTCTAGCCAGGCCAGCATTTCCAAAAACGCTCTCAGCTCTAGAACTGCATCAAGAACACGAAATTCCGGCTGCTGTCTGTCAGGCTTCATTTCTCTCTCAGCGCTCCCGACACACACAACGGCAGAATTATTAAAAGGTACATTTTATTACGAAACTCGTCGTATATCTTTATATTTATAGCACTGACCAAGGCACAACTTGATTTTTTTTTTTAATTTTGACTAAATTACCTTCAGAATCAAAGAGCAGATTTTTAAATGAAGGATCAGATTAGTGTTGGTTCTCCAGAATGAGCTTCCGCGGTTTTATTAGCGCTGCCTTTAATTCCGCAGTGTATAAAGTAATTATTGTGTAAAAAGCTCCTCTCTCAGATCCGCACGCAGAGACGGGGGGACCAGCGCTCCTAAACCGCTGCGTGGGTGTGTGTGTGTTTTGTTCGAGCTCCAAATGACCGCTGGCAGAGATTGTCAGGCGTCACATTAAATTCGCAGCTTCGCAGGGCAAAAATATATCTATCAGAAAGAGGAAATAATGAATCTGAAGAGGCGCTGGCCCCCCAGGGGGCATCGACAGAGTGCACCATCCTCCTCCTGTGAGACAGGGCACGAGGCGGAAAAGCAGATAAGTACCTGCAGTTGGCACACGGAGAGTCTCTGCGCGCCTATCAATAAAGCAGATTACCCTCGCTCCTTATTACAGTGGGGACATGGGGGGGGGGGGGGGGGGTTCCAACCTTTAATAAGGAAAGAAAAAGAGCGAAAAAACAAAAACTCCAGATGTTTGTGAGATGAGATTAATTGTTCCTCTTTATTTATAATGCAGACCTCTGGTTCTCATTTATTTACTTATTTTCTTAGGATTGTTGTGGCCGGCGGCCTGGACCCTGGACAGTGTGTGGCTGAGTGTGAGGTCGAGAGTGAGACAGAGTGTAAGACCTAGTGAGACAGAGTGTAAGACCTAGTGAGACAGAGTGTCAGACAGAGTGAGAGGATTAGTGTGAGATAGAGTGTGAGACCGAGTGAGAGAGACAGTGTGTGGGTGAGTGTGAGACAGAGTGTGAGACAGAGTGAGAGGATTAGTGAAAGAGAGTGTGAGACCGAGTGAGAGACAGAGTGTGAGACCGAGTGTGAGACAGAGTGAGAGGATTAGTGTGAGATAGAGTGTGAGACTGAGTGAGACAGAGTGAGAGGATTAGTGTGAGTTAGAGTGTGAGACCAAGTGAGACAGAGTGTGAGACAGAGTGAGAGGATTAGTGTGAGATAGAGTGTGAGACCTAGTGAGACAGAGTGTGAGACAGAGTGAGAGGGTTATTGTGAGATACAGTGAGAGGTTGAGTGTGAGACAGAGTGAGAGGTATCAATAACACCAATGATTCTCATCATCAGGAGAAGAAGAAAAGTGTATTAGTTGAGACTGAAATTTTATGGAGATTTGTGGACTGACCATTCAAGCAGCTTCGACTGAGTGAGTTCTGCCTTTAAACCAGATTTACTGATGGAAAAATATCTGGAATTTTGGGTTCTTCTCCTCAGAGTGGATCCAGAGCACAGCTGTGTCTGTACCACACACACCATCAAAACACTTCAGTAAACACAGGGCTGGTCCGGAGCTGAAGTAGAGCTGAGAAAATAACGTTAATGTTTTTTGTCTTCCTGATACTGAGATCAGCCAAGTGCAAAACCTTCCCAAGTAAAAATAAGTTCACTCCCTCTACAGAAACACACGTCTGCGCATTTTTATACACATGTACTATTTATTTTCTAACGGGTTGGAGGAAAATATAAAAAATAATGTGGCCAGTGTAGAAGTTACGTCACATTTATATTTTTCCAATATATTAAACTCAACAAAGAAATATAAATTGTACAATAAATATAACCACGTTATTTTTTGAATAAAAATGCCATATGTAGTGTGTATCTGAAGAGGGTGTGTTATTAAAACACGTCCTCTGACCAGTGATGTTTAAAGTTCGGCACAAGGCTGTAGAACATGAACTCAGACAAAAAAATGTGTAAAATATTTTCAATGATAACAAAAAAATTAACAGTAATAGCTGTAATATAACAACAATAAACGCTTATAAACAGAGAGTAAAACACGATATAACATTGCAACAAACAGAAAAACAGAAAACACTATATAACATTAAAATAAAAACTAATAAACATAAATACAGAAAAACAGTATATAACTTTAGAAAAAACACGAATAAACATAACACTATGTAAAGGAATAAACAATAATGAACAAACAGTAAAAGACTATGTAACAGGATAATCACTAATAAACATAATACAGTAAAATGCTATAATATTAGAATAAATGCAAACATAAATACAGAATAAACTATATTACCCTAGAATAAACAATAATAAATATAAGTACAGTAAAACACTATATAATTTTAGAATAAATTCAATCATAAATACAGTAAAACACTATATATCATTAGAATAAACACTAAGAAACATAAATACAGTAAGCACTATATTACACCAGAATAAATGTAATCATAAATAAAATAAGACAATATATAACATTAGAATAAAAACTAATAAACAAAAACAGTAAAACACGTAACATGAGAATAAACCCTAATAAATATAAATACAGTATAACACTACATACCATTGGAATAGACATACGGTAAAACACTATATAACATTAGAATAATCAAATTATCATACATAGAGTAAAACTATATGACACTGGAATAAACTCTAATAAACATAAATACAAAACCACTATATAACAGAATAAACACAATCATAAATACAGTAAAACACTATATAAAATTACAATAAACATAAATACAGTAAAACAGTATATAACACTTGAATAAAGACTAATACAGTGAAATAGTATATAACATTAGAATAAACATTAATAAACAGAGTAAAACAGTATATAACATTAGAGTACACATACTGTAAACCACTATGTAACATTAGAATACACATAAATTCTGTAGTGGGGGATGAGACTGTTGTGTGTTCAGGAATGTTATGAAAACACTGTTTTGAAGAACCCAGGTTTGGTCCCTGATCTTCTCGGAGATCCAGCGGTCACGTGGATGTGTTCAGTTCCATCAGCAGCTCCTGGACTGGATGAGAGCTCGGAATACTAACCTTACTTCAGCAGAGCATAAGAAACACACACACACACACACACACACACAGAGAAATTTCAGGAACCCGGTTCTGGAAAAGGCAGTTTAGAGTGTGTGTTCTTGATCTGTTTAGATTTCATCTTCACAGAAAAAAAAGCAATCTTACAGTTTTAGACTGTTTATTTGTTAAATGAATATAAACAAAAGCAATGTTAATTCTCCAGTGAAATTAATTGTAATTTTTGTGAAAACAAAAGCCACAGTCTTTTACTCCTGCGCAGGGTGTCAGTAAGTTTGTGTAGCGTGAAGAAAGTTTTGTGTGTGTGTGTGGTTGTGTGTGATCTTTAGGAAAAGACTGATGCTAAATAAAGCTGTTTGAGTAACTCCAGCTCCTCCACTGTTCGTCAGAAGCGCGCGCGACACGAGCGCGCCGGGGAGGCGGGTGCCGCGCGCGCGGGTCGGTGTAAATGTGTAAATGTGTAAATAATGTAAATGTCACGACCCGCTCACGTCAGGTCCGTTCCGTTCTGGTGTCAGTCTGCCTGCCTGAACCTCAGAGTAAACGCGCTCCGCTCCTGCTCCCACTCTCCGCGCGGCTCTCCTCTCACTGTAATTTGATTTACCATCAGTGTTGACAGGCGGGATTGCTGAAGCTCTCGCTCCTCCACGCACACACTCACACTCACACACACTCACACATAAACGCTCTCAGAGCTTCGGCTGATTACACAACGACTCGGAGCAGCCGAAACACGGACTGCAACTGAGCTGCGAAAAATCACTTCAAAAGAAAAGGAAAATAAATATGAGAATAAATAAAAATAGGAAGAAAATCCTGGATCTTCTCAGACAAACACTGTGTGATGTGTTCCTGTGCTTGCTCTGCTCAAGTTTGAGGTTTTTTTTTTTGTAAATAAAGAGTACACATTGAACATTTTTACGGATCGTGAAGTGTTTTCGTGTCTGAAGTACTGGTATTGATTTCAGCTGTTGATTTGAATTAATCGTGTTGTTATTCAAAAAAGTAGGTGACAAGTCATATTGCTAAAAAGTTGTATTCTTGTATTCTATGTATCCGTATGAAGTTTCCAGGCTACAGCAGCAGATTTTGTGTGTGTTTGTGTGTGTGTGTTTGTGTGTGTGTGTATTTGTGTGTGATGCTCTGCTGGAGAGTTGGTGCTCCATTTCAGTCAGTCCTAGACTCAAACATTCAGTTCACAAACTGCTTCAAATAAACTGCACTCTAAAATCACCACAAATTTCAGAATCTTTCCTTTCAGGCTGCTGCCATAAGCTAATGCTGGAAATAAACCAGGTCTCAGGTAAGGAGTAGTAGGCTAGTGGCTGCAGCTAAGGAAAAGGAAAGGCAAAGATAAACTAAAGCCATGGCAAAAATAAGCCTAGACAAAAGCATAGCAATGGCTTAGGCTAACGGCTAATCTAAACATAAACAGAGGGTAAAGACAAATAAGAAACAAAATACCCGGGCAGTCACAGCACACCGGCTTGCTCGGATCAGAAACACAAGCTGTAGGGGTTTTACCCAGGCCCTGCCCAGGGCGAGGGGTGGAGATGTTGAGTGTGTTGAGTGTGTTACAGTTTGGTGGGTGAGGGGTGGAGGTGTTGAGTGTGTTGAGTGTGTTACAGTTTGGTGGGCGAGGGGTGGAGGTGTTGAGTGTGTTGAGTGTGTTACAGTTTGGTGGGCGAGGCAGTAGAGATGTTGAGTGTGTTACAGTTTGGTGGGTGAGGGGTGGAGGTGCTGAGTGTGTTGAGTGTGTTACAGTTTGTTGGGCGATGGGTGGAGGTGTTGAGTGTGTTGATTGTGTTACAGGTTGGTGGGCGAAACGATGGAGGTGTTTACTGTGTTGAGTGTGTTACAGTTTGGTGGGCGTTGCAGTGTTGAGTGTGTTACAGGTTGGTGGGCGAAACGATGGAGGTGCTTACTGTGTTGAGTGTGTTACAGTTTGGTGGGCGTTGCAGTGTTGAGTGTGTTGAGTGTGTTACAGGTTGGTGGGCGAAACGATGGAGGTGTTTACTGTGTTGAGTGTGTTACAGTTTGGTGTGCGTTGCAGTGTTGAGTGTGTTGAGTGTGTTACAGGTTGGTGGGCAAAACTGTGGAGGTGTTGAGTGTGTTACAGGTTGGTGGGCGAAACGGTGGAGGTGTTGAGTGTGTTACAGTTTGGTGGGCGAGGCGGTGGAGGTGTTGAGTGTGTTACAGGTTGGTGGGCGAAACGGTGGAGATGTTCTTTCAAACAAGCTGGTTTAGGAAACTCTGTCAGCTGGATGTATGCTGGTTTCATGCTAAGTACCCACAAAAATGAAGTAGAAACACTGATGAAAAATTCTTTCCTCCTGGATACAACCTGCTGTTTGTTCTGAAAAATTCTTTCCTCCTGGATACAACCTGCTGTTTGTTATGTTGTTCAACTAGCCGACTGCGGCCCACAGCGCCCACTAGTGAATTTATTATTCAGTTAGTCTATGCAAACCCTAATCCATACCACATCATACTGTGAGAGCATTTGGTATCTGTTAGGGTTTATGTAACACACACACACACACACACACACACACAGTCTCACTAACCATGGGGGTTTGTCTCCTTTAAAGCGAGACCTGAAATTCCTGTTTTTGGCGTAAACTTCTGACCTAAATACCCCATCTCTTCTCTCCTCCGTGCTGTTGCCTGTGCAGAACCCTGGGCCCCTGGGGGCCACAGCCTATCCGCTGGCACAAAGCGGGCGCCTGCCAACGTCTCTCCTCTCAGCATGCTTAATGAGAGATCAACTCATGCCGAGCGGCTTTCTCGTGGCAATAATGAGCGAGCGATTGATCCGCACTCAAACAAACTGGTTTGTTGAGTTAATACCGAAGACAGATTACGGAGCCGTGCCAGCGAGAGAGCGCCCTGGCACGAGGCTGTGGCTCGCAGGATCTCTCGCAGCGCGCCCGCCCCCTCCCAGAGAAAAAAGAGAAACTTGTCATCACATTAGCGCACGGTCAAGGAGTTACATGCTAACACTTCCATAATCTGCTTTCCTGCACAATTAGCCTGCCATAATAAGTCAGCTGGAGAGAGTGTGTGTGCGTGTGCGTGTGTGTGCGTGTGAGAGAAAGAGAAGGATATCACTCTCGGCTTTTTTTTTTGGAGGGGGGGGGGGCAGGTTCCGTTACTTGGCCTGATTTTTCATGCATGTATACCTGAAGGCCCCCTCTGCTGTTAAACGTTCACCATTACGGCAGCGCCGCGACCCAACCTGACCCGACCCGACCAGACCCGACCAGGTCAGACCCGGCAGACCAGACGAGGCCAGGCCCGACCAGACGACGGGAGAGAAAACAGCGGAGTGCAGGAAAGCAGCCAAAAAGAAAGAAAGATGGGCAAGAAGAGTCGGCGCGCTCACAGTGGGACAAAGGACGGCTTCCCACCACCGAATGGACCGCCTCTGGAGAAAAACACGGAGTGAGAGAGAGAGAGAGAGAGAGAGAGAGAGAGAGAGAGGGAAAGAGAGAGACAGGGAGAGAGGGAGAGGAACAGAGAGCGAGGGAGAAGGGGAGAGAGAGAGAGAGAGAGAGAGAGAGAGGGAGAAACAGGGAGAGAGAGGGAGAGGAGGAGAGAGAGAGAGAGAGAGAGAGACAGAGAGAGAGACAGAGAGAGAGGGAGAAGAGGAGAGAGTGAGAGAGAGAGAGGAACAGAGAGAGAGAGGGAGAAGAGGAGAGAGAGAGAGAGAGAGAGAGAGAAACAGAGAGAGAGGGAGAGAGAGAGAGAGAGGGGGGAACACTGATGACACCCCGTTCCGTTCTCTGGCGCTCTCCTTCCGCCGCTCGCTCGCCGGCTGGCAGCACGGAGGCTAAGCTGGGAGCTGTAATGTCATTAAATTGCAAATGCTTTTTTTCTCTCTTCCCCCACGCCCCCCACCCCCTTCATTCCCGACACACACTGTTTACTTATCTGGCAAAAACATATGTTGGAAGGAATCCGTTAAATTCTGCCCATTGCCTCGGGTGAAAGTGCAATAGAAACGGGCCCACTGAGCACCTTCAGTCGTCTCCTTTAGCGCTGCACCTTATCTACAAGGCCGCTTAGCGGCAAGCCGGCCGAGTTCAATGAAAAATGAAGATACAGCGGGAGATTAGGGCGAGAACAGTGAGGGGAGAGGGCGCTCGCCGAGAGGGGTCATCCCGCCGCAAATGATTTTTCTCCCCCGACTCCCCTCCTTCACGCCCCCCCATCTGCATAAATGACTATTTTTAAAGGCATCTTCGGTGCCTGTATATTTTTCCCACTCTGCCACACATTTAATTTCACGCCCCGTGTTCTGAATATGCTTAAATGCATATCTCTGATGCACCTTTAAGCCTACGGAAAGAGGATGGAAGGGGCGGGTGCGCGTGTGTGTGTGTGTGGGTGGGTGGATGGGTGGGTGGGGGGATGTAGAGATGGATGGAAGGAGTTTTCAGGAGGTGAAGCAAAATTAAAGATAAAATGGTGTGATTTGCACTACAAGTCTATTACTTTATGGCATTTACATAAAGTTTACCTCGGCAATTCCAAGATTTTCTTCTCCCTCTCCTTTCCTCCCTTATCAGCGACAGGAGCTTGTATAAATATGTATAAATCTTTGTCGGGGGAAAAATAGAATTTCTAGCAGAATTTGAAAGTTTTGAAGGGTTGCGCTTCACTGCCACTGTCCCTCAACTTCTCACCTCCTTTTTTGGAGGCCTGTGTGTGTATGTGTGTGTGTGTGTGTGTATGTATGTGTGTGTGTGTGTGTGTGTGTGTGTGTGTGTTGAAGGGACCCTAAAAGCATCAGTGTGATCCTTCACCACAGCAGCACGGCCACCTGTGACTCAGCCAGGAGCCAAATTATCTTTTGGAAGAAAAACACAATCAGATGTGACCTTAAAGGTCATTTGAGGGACGAGTGTCATTATGAAATAAGACAGTGAGAAAGTGTGTGAGTGTGTGTGTGTGTGTGTGTGTGTGTGAGAGAGAGAGAGAGAGAGAGAGAGAGAGAGAGACCCATTCAGAGCAGGGCTGCTCTGCCTCATTGTCTGTTCCCTCTGCATTTGAATATTCTCTCTCTCTCTCTCTCTCTCTCTCTCTCTCTGTCCCCACAGATGAGAAAAGGCTTTAGTGCCACATGTTTGTCGCCTTTCTCTCCTTCCCCCTTCTTTTTTATTTGCAATTAAATGCATTTCAAATGGAACAACTCTACAGAAAGCAATTTCGATAAGAGAGGGGCTTGAGAAAAAAGGCCTTCGTTCCTCTCACCTCCATTGTCGGGATTTTTTTGCATTTCGACAGCGTGCTGCCATGAGGATTGCACAATCGAAAACATATCTGGACGGAGGATGTGCCTCGGAAATTTAATAGTCTCACATTGAAAATTAAATTGCATCCTAGAAATCATTTAAGCCTCCCCCGCCCACAAACCGCCTCCCCCCATCATTTCCACACTCTTGTATGCTTCTTCTTGGGCCTTTAACCGTAACCCGGTTCTGAAGGACGTCGCTCTCGGACCGCCACCCCTCAGCGTTGCTCAGTGGTGTTCCTCTCGCCGTGAGATGGGACGAGCGCGTTCGAATTAGTGGCATCTGGTCATTCGTGCCACGAACACGGTGAGAACATTGTGCCGCGCTTTGTGTGCGAAGCATGCGCCGCCGCCACCAACAATCTGGTCCTGGAGCGATGCATCTTTGAAGGGTTTGTGAAGCACTGTAAACAGCTCCAAAACCTCTCTTACAAGGTTTACCCCCGGAGCACTTTGTAACTTATCAGCCTCGCCTCGTGCCTCCTCTGTGCTTGGCATTATGCTAAAATGTAAATCGCTAAGCTCCAGAGAAGTGGGCGGGAATCGCCGTGGAGAGCGGCTCAGCTAATATTCTTTGCGTTTTTTCTGCTTCTCTTCGGGTGGTGTGAGAAATGAGAAACGGTCGCGGTCGGGCCCCACGCTGTCCAGGAAAGCCACTCTCTCTCCGACACGGCCTCAGCCTCTCCCGATCTCGGGTAGGAGAGACGGCCTCATCTTCTCTGGAAGTTCTGTGGAGAGACGCTCCGGTCTCATCCTCCTAATGCGTCCCAATGGAACAGAGCCTCGGGGCGTTTCCGTCTAACTTCCACCTCTAATAGTAGAGAGATTAGACCCATCAGCATCTACTGGAGCAGCGCCAGGAACATTTCCCCAAACATCTGCACAAGGTTCAATTTTAATGGTAATTTGTTCAAAAATTAGGTACTCTTCAAAATTCTTATAAAATATTTAAAAACCCGAGCTGAAGTGTTTCATAACCTACGGGAATGATTATGTCCCGAATGTGATCGACACTTAAAAAATGGTCAATCTCCTAGTACAAAGTAAGGTACAATTTGGTCCTGCAACTCCAACTGTAAACCAACTGAAATGTTATAAAGCTACATTTCAACGACTAACCCAAGAAAAAGGGACTAATCTTCGTAACTTCAAAATTATAAGTTGAAATAAAACCCATAAGTCGAGACGCTGTACAGATGTGACTTAAAAACTGCACAGCATGGGGGGAACATTTCACACACAGAGACCCTTCAGAGTTTTACACAAATAAAATCAGAGGGAACATCAGGGAGAAATTTAGGGCAAAGTATTTTAGAATAAAATAAAAATGAAAAATAAACAGTTAAGTGCTAAAATGATTCAGTACCTTTAAAAATACATCACATGATAAAAGAAGAGCAAAGTGAGAAAATCCATCTTGTGTTCAGAGCTCAAAGACAAACGAGAATTATTTTTCAGGTGGATTTTAAAACTGCTATGTTCGGGAAAAATCTAAGATCTTCTGAGAGTTTCTCTGTGAACGATTCTAAACCCCGCTTCACCATGTTCAGTGTGGTCTCAGACACCTACTGAATTAATTATTCTTTAATTAGTTAAGGCTGTTTTAGTGCCCAGTTTTGAGTGATTAGTAGCAGAGATCCATAATTCGTTTTCCAGTTTTCATCATTTTTACTGAATGAATAATCTGTACTCGATCACAAATTAGCAGCTTTTAGAAATGATTGTTACGATCCACATTGTCTGAAGAAGGTGAACTTGTTTGTGCCCACATGTATCACCAACCACGGAGCGCCGAGCGCTGAATCCAGTCTGAAAGGACTGTGCTGCCCCCTAGAGCTCCAGTATAGTACTGCTTTTCTTTGGGTTGGTGCACCTGAAAGGTGAGGAGAAAGCCTCGGAGTTTGAAGGTCTCAAAGCTAAAATAAAATACATAGCAGAGCTACAGCTTTCAGAGTTTTTCAGCTGAGAATAAAAGACGACATGAACAGAGAGAGAGACAGAGAGTCAGTCCATCTTTTCTTGGGAGTATCAGTGTGTGTGAGGGAGGTGCAGCCGGCCCCCACCACGCAGAATAGAAAAGTTAGCGTTAGGGTCAGGATAAGACACGAAATGTCTGAGTGCTATTGTGAGACAATGTACCACATTCACTGGACAGTATTTTCTCTCTGGAACATTAAACAGATGAAATGATTAAATAAAATAAATAAAATGGCAAAAAGCAGTTACTGTTTTAATATTAAAATATTGTGTTGTCACATCATCGCTGTCGCAGCAAAACCTCAGTCTTTACTTCTTCACTTCATGTTAAACCCTCCAGCTGTCCCTCATATTGCATGAACATATCAAAACAAATGAATCAGTAGAAAATTTCCTTCAAAAAATCTCACAACGTTAACAGCTAAGGATGTTTTTTGTTTCCTGGGACATGCCAACTGCTCAGCATTGGATATATTTCATCAATCAACCGGTTTGTGGTCTACTTATTTAGTGTTTATTTCTCCTTTATTTATTCAGATTGTGTTTTTGATGTCTTTGATTTAATGGTTTTCTCAGCTGGTAGGCTAATCCTCTTGTTACACGTGGAGAAAGTGTCATGTTGGTATCAGACCTAAGAGAAAAAAGTGGTCTGAGTGATATGTGCTGCAGCGCCCCCTCTCCCTCTGTGAGAGAAGTTCAGCTCATTTGTTGGACCTAAGCTCCTTTAGATCCTGTGGAGTGGGTGACACTCAGTGAGGAACGTTTGTAGCAGCGGTCAGGTGGCCGGAGCCGCCCCCCAATCTGATTTTCGTTTTAAATCTGCTCTTCAAATGAAGATGAAGCTGCTCTCAATTATAATGTGAAAAGCTCCACGTCATCGCACTCTGCAGCGTATGCAGACCTCCATTAGCCAAACCTGCACGCTTCTACATCACCATGACAACGAAAACAGTTGGTCGCGCAAATTCAGCATCACCTTCATCCGCAGCGTCCCTTTGAAATGCTATTACTGAGAGATTCTCATTGTTGCTACTTCAAAGCCTGAACACACTCCACAGCTTCCAATTCAGGAGATGAAATTTCATTAATATGTTTTTTCTCCCCAAAACTAAAACAATAGCAATTCCACCGGAGCCGCAGCGTTAAGTGCTCTCTGCCGCGCCGTGGTCCATTGTGTTTGGACAAAAGCAGAAACCCAACACGGAGGCCGTTCTGCGCCCGAGCAATTAGACGCCAAGTAATTAACGGCACTTGAACGACACGCATGCATTAGGGGCACTCGCATCTGAATCTCAGGGCGAAAATAAATGAGTCTTAAATTGTCAGTGCACACTGGGAGGAAAGCAGGGGCAGATAAGTGGTGGAGCAGTGCTGGTTGAATAACGCTGCAAATCCTACCGGACTCACTGGACAGCAATGCCTCAAACTGAACCGTGCTTCACACACCGTATCACCATGTTCTCTTCAGCAGCACCGAAATCCAAAATTGGTCTCAGTCACATTGTGGACCAATGCAATGTCCCAAAAAATGGAGTAATGAACGTGCTGCCTCTTCTTTCAAGAATTCTGATCGAGGTTACTTATCGTCCTACGATAAAACAGCTCCTTATGCAGACGTGCCCCCCGGTTTGTGTTGACGCTCAAGGTGTCAGACGTCATGCTGAGCTTTGTTTGGTGTTCCTGCGTCACGTAGAACCAAAGCTATTGTAATTAAAAATGTGTAATAATAAAAACCACTACTAGGGGTTTTAAAAACGGCGTCACATGCAAATGAAGATAAAGAACAAAAGTGAACAAATTTCTTTAATCTTAGGTCTTAGAAACGAACAGAAAAAGCACAAGATCTTTGAACTCGGGAGAACTTTCAGGATAGTCTCCTATGGGTGGGGCAATCCGCAGAGGGAGGGGTCCGGAGGCCAAGTGACAGTTTTTATTTGTTGAAATCAGATTTTACTATTTTGGCAATGAATCGAAATTCCAAAACGAGCGTCTGGCTGGCGCTGGGGGAAAAGCATGGCGGAGAAGTGTTTTCCTCCTGGCACAGTGAGACACAGCTTATATACTTGCCACGTTTTTTAGCAGTTAGCTAGAAAATATATATGGATTGAGGGTAAAATGATTTGTTTTTGTGTGAATAAAGGCTTGTGGAGCCATTGATCAGTGTGCAACTGGACCCTGCAGCCCGCGCCCCCTGGACACACCCAGAACAGCTCTAGAGGAGTGAAGGGGCTCAGAATTAGTGCAGGTTTATGTGCTTGTGGTAATGTTTATACTGGGTAGCACTTTTTATTTGTGTTTTTTACCCTCTCTTTTTAATGATTTTGTTGGAATGTTGCAATTTGTTCTATGTTGGAACGCAATCCACGTGAAGCACTTTGAGCTGTATCTTGGTGTATGGTATATATATAAATAGTTATTATTATTGTAATTTTTTTTGGTAATAAAGTTATTTATATTTGTGTGAACACAGCGCGGAGTAGCCAGGCCGACAGCGTTCAACAAGGTGCACAGCTGGGAAAGGAAGACATACATTTTCTTCCTGACTGTAGATAAATGGTTTGGCTAGTCATACACTTGCAAATAATGCACAGTTAAAATGAAATAAAATGTAAAACTAAACACCTTTTTGTGTTACAGTCATGAGCAATCAGAAAATAAGGGTCTACTGACAGCACCAAACCAAGGAGAGGGAGAAGGACAAGGGATCCGCCTCAACCATACTTGCTTTTACTTTTGAATAACTGCTCTTAGCTAGTGTTTCTGTGAAAATGTTGAATTGTTTTTTGGAGAAGTGTATCAATAATTTCAATCTGTGTGTGTGTATGTCTGACAACAGTTTAATTTTAAAAAAAGTCAACCAGATTTTAAAAGTTATGTTTGCTCAATTATATACTTAGTTAAACTGAAAAATATATAAATATAATTCGTCATATTGCCTAGGTTGTGCTGAAGAAACAACAAAACAAAAACAAAAAAAACGACATGACACTTTATATTGCCATTTATAAAGCTATTATATTTTTGTAGTGGAAACTTCTAAACACAGTAATGCAAAAAATGGTCAAATACGATCAGAGTTCTAGGGGTTCTGTAACAAAGAGATTTTCTCTACAGTGATGTGAAAGACTGATCTTTAGCTTTTGTATGAGTTGTTGCTAAATGTGTCACAACCAGTTATAAGTTTATTTACTTTTTAGTTTATATTCATCTTTCGTCTCCTCTCTGAGCGAAGCCCTGATTACTGTTCTTGTGATCCTGTCCTGCACAGTGTCTACAAAACAGCAATAAAAACAAGAAATAAATAAAATCTCACTGATTCATGAAGAGAGATCCGGACATGTGTGAAATGCATTGTAACCCATAAAACATGATTTTATCTCAGTTGAGGGCTGGCTCATGACCTGCTGTTCCCTTTCAAAAACTGCCACAGTCAGATCTTTAACCATGCCCAATATTCCATTCTGCCGCAGGCCTTCAGAGTTTCATCGTTTATTCCTGGGCTTTGATTTATCTATAACCATAAGAATGAAAGTGACCAATAAATTAAACACAAAGGTAGACATCAGCGGTGAGAAACTGGGGGTCCACGATGAAACCGGAATCATATCGACATTTGCATAATAACTTTAAAAAGTGATCGGCGTCAAACCAAATTAAACTGATATTTTTAACCGTATTGGATGACGTAGTTATTGCAGAATGTTTGGGATGCTGGGATTAATCATTTTATCAATGTTATTGCATGCCACAGAAACATTATCTCAGTCATAAAACAACTACCTCTACTGCCCCCAAACCCGCAAGGAAAACCTAACTCCAAATGATGAACATTCTCTCACCTCACCAGATGGTTATTTTTGTTCTTGTATGCCTTCTACTATAAAGCATTATAAAGTATAATTATCAAAACGTGGGTTTTAGAAAGATGCCACAAAAATGTAACCTTTCATAAAAATAATAATACAATCAGAAAGACTGCATTAAACTGAAATTTTTGTATTTTTTAAATGCAAGAAAAAAAACTTACCATAACAATAATCAGTTATTACTTATTTACCTGTGTATTTACTGGTACATTTACCTCAGTCACTTCCTATTTACCTCAGTTACTGACTTATTTACCTCAGTTACTGCCTTATTTAACTCAGTTAATGTATATTTACAACAGTTAATGGAATATTTATCCCCGTTACTGCATGTTAACCTCAGTCACGGCATATTTACTTTAGTTACTGGTATATTAATCTTTGCTGGCATAATTACCACAGCTGCGGCATATGTACTGTAGTTACTGTTAAATTTACTTCAGTTACTGATATACTTACCTCAGTTACTGTTTTATTTACCTCAGTTGCTGGCATAATTACCTCAGTCACTGATATATTTACCTCAGTCACTGATATATTTACCTCAGTTACTGCACATTTACCTCAGTCACTGATATATTTACCTCAGTCACTGCACATTTACCTCAGTTAACATTAAATTCAACCCAGTTACTGTATATTCACCTCAGTTACTGGCGTGTTTACCACTATTACTGTTACACTTACCTCAGTCGCTAATTTTTACCTCAGTTACTGGAATCCTTTCCCAGTTACTGTTAAATTGAACTCAGTTACAGTATATTTCCCCCAGTTACTGTCCTATTTACATCACTTATTGTTAATTTTAACTCAGTTACTGTATATTTACCTGGTATATTTCCCTCAGTGACTGTTAAAATTTAACCTAGTTATTGCAAATGTACCCCAGTTACTGGTATATTTACATCAGTTACTGGTTTGATAGTTCCCTTCCTCAAACATGCTCACTATACCTGGAAATTAACAAGTGAGTTGAACCAGGTGTGTTTGAACAGGGAAATCACCAAGCTGCTCAGGGTAACGGTTCTTCAGGGTCAGAGATAAGCTTTAGAAGGTCTAAAATAAAAAAAAATAGTAAAAGCTGTGTTTGTTTTCTCATGGAATTGTGACTGAGTATGTATAGTATGTATAGTAATGAAGTACAGTAATAGTATTTTCTAGTATCTGCTGCACAAATCATCATACAGTTCCAGCACACGACTATGAGAGGAGTCTGAAGTTCAAGTCATCTCTCAGGTGGCTCTGTGGCTCCACCATGTGGTGATACTGCAGCCCTCAGTGCAGAGAGTCTGGCTGATCATCTTTGCATGTGCACATTTTAATTCACAAAATTTTTCAGGTTTTTTGTGTGCATGACACTGTTTTCAGTGGTAGAAAGATCTAATCACAGCTAAATTGATTATTAGACACTCAAATACCCACTTGTTTCTGTATTACTGAACTTCTGTTTGTGTCTCTGGATGTCCTTCCAGCATAGTAAATTCAAAGTGAAGTCATTTCATGATCTTGTGTGTGTGTTCTGTATCCTTTTCATCTGCTCCATTCTGCTCCACAGTCATTCACCTGCAAAGAAGGATAGAAGAGTCCTCCTCTTGTCCTGTTTGGTTTGTTGGCTTCTTATTCTGGTTACTCATTACACTCTGACTGGTTGGTAACTACTTTACTTCATTATTTGACTTTGAGGTTAGTTTAGCCCCTCAAACTTGTCAGGAATTTGGGCCTATTTGAAATGCAGTGACTATTACGAAACAAAAATATATTTAAATACATGGAAATTTCAATATATTTTGTTTGACAACTTTGGACATTTACTTACAATGTAAACATTTGCAAGATACTGAAATTATGGAATTATATTCTGAAATTGCATTATTCATATAATGCATTATAATTCAAATAAATATTTATACATGCCCGTAATATATGGGAAAAATGCACTGGATATATATGTTTTCATATATTATAAAAAAAAAAAAAAATACATAAACATTCAAAAACTAGAGCATAAATGGCAATTAACCAAGCTGGAATTTCTCATTGGATCTAACAAAAATTATCTCAGGTTCCTGTTCAGTACAATTTCCAAACTAACTAGAAACCAGGGAGGTGCAGAACCACAGGTACCGGCAAACTATAGTACTGATGATTTTATGGACTTTTTCAGCAATAAAACTGAAGTCATTTAGACAAGAAATTCAAAGTAAAAGTTTTACCTCACCACAGCTGCTGCCTGATACAGCCAATGCAGATACCGTTCAAAATTTAGCTGTAATAGTTCAACAAGTTCAACAGTTCAGCAAGCAGAACTCACTACAATTATTCTCTCCTCAAAATCTTCTACTTGTACACTCAGTTCTATTCCTGCAAGTCTGCTTAAAGAAGTCCTACCAGTAATTATCAAACCTCTCCTATCAGTATCAAACTCCTCACTTAGTATTGGTTACCTACCAAAAACCTTTAAACTAGCAGTTATTAAGCCTCTGTAAAAAAAAAAAAAAAAGAATCCTGATCCATGCAAGCTCTCAAATTACTGACCTATTTTCAATCTACCATTTCTTTCCAAGATTTTAGAGAAAGTCGTGGCTAAATAGTTATGTTTGTTACTACATAAGAACCGTATATATGAAAAATTCCAATCTGGCTTCCGGCCTCATCACAGCACAGAAACAGCCTTAGTAAAGAGAGTAAATGATCTTTTACTGTCCGCTGACAAGGGGTTTGTTTCTTTGTTGGTTCTACTTGACCTTAGTGCGACATTCGACACCACTGACCACTCTAATCTACTAGACAGACTAAAAGACCTACTCAGAGTCACAGGAACCGCCTTATTGTGGTTTAGATCATACCTGACTGACCATTATCAGTTTGTAAGAGTTAATAGGGAATCCTCAGAGCATACCAAAGTAAAATACAGTGTCCTGCAAGTTTCTGTCTTAGGATCTCTTTTATTTACTTTGTACATGCTGCCATTAGGTATGATTATCCGGAAACGTGGGATTAGCTTCCAGTGCTACGCAGGTGACACACAACTTTATACCAACCCAGATGATAAACAGAGATTAAATAAGATTGGAGACTGCATTAAAGATAAAAGACTGGACATCACAAAACTTTCTCTTGCTGGTTCTTCAGCTTCTCCAATGTCAACTGTAAAAAATCCTGATCTTTCATTCGACGCACATATAAGTGCTGTTACCAAAATAGCTTTCCTTCATCTACAAAATATTGCTAAGTTAAGAAGTGCACTATCCCTCCATGATGCAGAAAAATTAGTCCACACCTTCATTACCTCCAGACTCAATTACTCTAACAGCCTCCTGTCAGGCTGCTCCAACAAGAACCTAAATAAGCTTCAACTAGTCCAGAATGCGGAAGCTAGAGTCCTCACTAGAACCAGGAAATTCGACCACATTAGCCCAATATTATCAAGAGATAATTGGCTTCCGATCAAATTTCGTATTGACTATAAAATTCTACTGTTTACATTTTACATTTACAGCATTTAGCAGACGCTCTTATCCAGAGCGACGTACATCAGTGCTCAAGTAGTCCACATCTGTTCT
>JBBPCZ010000002.1:2455699-2466332 GCA_037974445.1 Brycinus macrolepidotus | reverse complement strand
GTAATTAATTTTTCCTGTTAGATGAAGGGTGTAGAGCCGGGAGGCGGTGGGCACAGAGAATTCAAGTAAACTGGGATGCTGGTGCTGTCGCCCCACCATTCCTCACGTTCACTCACGTTTGTGACGGTGGAGTGGGGGGGCGCCGGTGTCTCAGGGCGCTCTCATGCCCATCATACCATAGCAAGATACGCCAGAGTCTTAACCTGCACTCCTCACAGATATAAATAATCCTCTGCAAACTTAAACAGAACTAACTCTCTTCTGTTTTATCCGAGGGGAACTGCTGCACATTTCTCTAGCCCGACTGATCATGGTTGTAAAAAGCACTATATAAATAAAATTGAATTGAATCGAATTGAATAGAGACTCTGAAACTACTCCTCACTCAGACTTTAACAAAAACTACCACTACTGACTCTTAACTGTACCTACTCTGTTAGCCATAGACTGCTAATCTGTTCTGCAGTGATTAAGTCTGTATACAAATGCCTTCTATTTTTAGTTTCCACAGAGACTCTCTTTCTCACTCTCCAGGTCAGCCAGAGGAGGATGGGTTCCCCTTTTGAGTCTTGGTCCCTCCCAAGGATCCTTCCTCCAGCTTTAGGTATTTATTCCTCACATCTGTCACCCTTGGATTGCTCACTAGGGACCCATACCTGGATTCCGTAAAGTTGCTTTGTGACATCTGTTGTAAAAAAAACGTTATATAAATAATATTGAATTGAATTGTTCAGAGACACTCAAACACTGGTTTTACTGCTCAAAATGATTTTGTATTGAAAAAAATCAGCTCTGTTTTCACACAGCGCGCTGCATGTTACCGCTCACTCACGGAAGGAGGTGCTAACTTGCTCCCTATCACAAGGACATTTATGGTCAAGGATGGCTGAAAACAAGTGGAACGAAATGCTCGTGCCCAAAAACAGGTGGGAAGAAGTACACATAGGTTTGAAAGAGATTAAAACAGCTGAGAAAAAAGTCTGGTTGAGCAAAAACGTCTGGTTCAGTTAAACTCTCAAACTAACACACATCTGACTCATTCTGGAAAAAATATTTTAATGATAATAAAAATTAAATCTTAAGGAGAACAACAGATTGCATTCCCACGAGAAAATGTGATGTGTGATTGCATGAGTGCCATGGTAACTGTGGCTGTTACAAGGTGCTTGCTATGGTGTTGCTAGGCAATTACTATG
The DNA here is from genome assembly GCA_037974445.1 of Brycinus macrolepidotus. Taxonomy (NCBI): domain Eukaryota; kingdom Metazoa; phylum Chordata; class Actinopteri; order Characiformes; family Alestidae; genus Brycinus; species Brycinus macrolepidotus. The sequence continues at coordinate 2,465,136 of JBBPCZ010000002.1, read as the reverse complement.
GCAGTGCAGGTTGTTGCTAAGGTATATCTAGCTGGTTGCTATGGTAACTGTAGTGGTTGCTACAGTATTGCTAGGAGGTTGCTATGACGTTGTAAGTGGCTGCTAAGGTGTGGTTAGATATTTACTGTATGTAAAAATGTAAAAACACAGGTCAAAAAGACAAGGGTACCAATACTTCTTCACGAGGGAGGCGCCAATGCTTTAGACCAAAGAGGAGAGTACCAAAACTTTTGGCCTTTACCCAGATTTGAACCTACAACGGGGGTTAATTCGCTGTCTATTACCAAGCCATTTATGGTTAAGGACAACTGAAAATGGGTGGACCGAACCGCTCTGGCCTGAAAATGGGTGGGAAAAGTACACATAGCCACATTCAGGGGCTGATTATTTTTAATTAAACCACAACAAACAGTGACAAAAGTCTTTTATATAACTGACCAGAGCTTTAGTGTCTTGAAGTCTGTTTATGAGTCTGCTGTGCCTTCAGCTCCACAAGACTGAATTGTTGCTCCACATTTCGTCGCTTTTTGGCCACCATAGCCCTGTCGTTGCATTCCTCGCTCAGAGACTCTCTCTCTGCTACGCGCTTTTAAGGCAACTTGCCCCTCCGCTCTCTCTCTCTCCATACATTATGGAGGGGACTCGACCACAAAAACAGATTTTTTAAACGATCAATACTCGGCCCCTGATCAACCGATCAAAAATCTGAATACATGCACAATACACAGGATACTAAAGAATGCATTCCCACAAGAAAATGCAAAGTGTGATTGCGCGGTCGCTACGGTAACTGTAGTTGTTGCTAGGTGCTTACTAATGGTTGCTGAGGAGAGCAGTTACATTCTGATGCCTCCAACTTTAATTTTTTAACTTTCTGTGAGGGTACTTTTAGAGCCCTTTAGTTTCTTAGTGTCGTAAAAGCACATTTTCACTCACAGTGCATGGATAAAAACGGAGGACGCGTGGGGCACTATGCCCACGTATGCAGAGACAAACAGCTCAGAGAACCAGAGAAAAAAATCTTCGTTCAGCACAAAACTCGCTGGCTAAGTTAACCTGTCACGCTACCACACTTTACTGTCCTTAAGACACGTTTTTCATCTAGATAAGTAAAGATACGGCCTCAAATTTCCTAACTGAGCTTGCTAGCTAACTAGCAGCACTAAAATGAGCATTTACAGGCTGATTTTTTTATAAACCACAACAGTGACACTTATCTTTCTTTTCATAAATGACCCCAGCTTTAGTGTCTTAAAGGCTGTTTAAGAGCCTGCTGGGTCTTTAGTTCCACAGGACTGATTTGTTGCTCCATGTTTGTCGCGTTGTGGCTGCCATAGCCGTGACGTCACAACGCTCTCTCCAAGACTATCTCTCCCCTATAGACTCTTAAGGCGACTCGCCCCACTGCTCTCTCTCACCATACATTACAGAGTTGACTCGACCACAAAAATCAAATTTTTAAACGATCAATACTCAGTCCCCGATCATTTAATCAATAAACGGTACACAAGCGAAACAGGACAGGATCTAAGGCACATGTCAGAGTTGGAATTTAACTCGCAAGGCCTCGGACAAGAAGCTACTCCAAAAATGAGTGTAATAAAAATAATAACTAGATTGCATTTCTGCAAGAAAATTTAAAGTGTGATCATAAGATTGCTATGGTAACCGTGGTTGTTACTAGGCAGGTTGCTAGGTGATTACTATGACGGTGCAGGTGGTTGCTAGAGTATAGTTAGCCGGTTGCTATGATGTTCTAAGTGGTTGCGAATGTATTGCTATGTGGTTACTATGGTTTCACAGGTATGGGTTAATGCAAAAACATCGGTGAGAAAGACAGGGGTTCCAATACTTCTTCACAACGAGAGGGGTGCCAATACATGGCATGTACCCAAACTTTTGCACAGAGAGAGACCCCCTAATATTGGTTTTATGTCCAAAAGAAAATTTATGTTAAAAAACTGCTGCCCAGTACGATTTGAACCGAGAACTCCATATTTCTAATCCTCAGCACGAACCCAGCGAGCTACAGAGGAGGAGTGAACTGACGTTGCATAAAGACGCCGTTTATGGTTAAGGACACCAAAAAAAACAGGTGGAGCAAAAATGGGTAAGAAAAAGCGTGTGCAGCCACGAAAGAGATTAAAACAGCAGAAAGAGCAGAATGTGCAAAAAACTTCTGGTTCAGTCAAACTTTCAAACTAATGCATGTGTGACTCATTCCGGTCACAGGGCTCATCTCTCCTAACGCCGAGTGTTTAGCGGCTGATTTCTCCTCCGCGCCGCGGCGCTTTCTCTGGCTCTCTGCCAGCAGCTCGCCAAATGATGTGACGTCACAAGCGGAAATCACACTAACAACAAACTTAAGAAGAACAATAGTGTGACTGCCGATACAAGCACACTAATAAAAACAAAACTAAGAAGAACAATAACGTGATTGTTGATGCAATCACACTAACTAAACTTCAGAGGAACAACAGTCTGATTGCTTCCACAATCACAATAAAACGTAAGAGAAACAATAATAGTGTGACTGCTGCCAGAATCACACTAACTACATTTAGAAACAATAATATAAATGCTCGAAAGTTCTCTCACTCAGGGAAAATCTGAAAGACGTTAAAATCGCTTTACGGTTACAGCTTTGGGATGTGCTTACTTTCATACTCTCTAAATGAAAAGAAAATGATCACCATAGCCACTGCCTGGACACCAGGGATACCAGTGCAACCACCTACCAACCACCAAACAACACACTATAACTGCCTTTCACACCACAGCGACCTCCATGCAACCACCTAAGATACCAAAGGAACCACCAAGCAGCATTATCATCAGGAAATAAACTTATTATTGTTGTTGTTGTTGTTGTTGCTGTTATAATTGAGGTGATGAATTTATGAATATTTATGAATCCCTGTTTCTATGACAGATATAAGAAACACACACACACACGGTGTCTCGCAGGAAGGCGACTGGAAGAGGCTGTGTGTGTGTATGTACACAGATCATTAGAAATAAGGAAAAAAGAAAATAAAGTTCCAGCCAGACTGAGATGATATGAGAGAACGGCACAGAAATGTTATCTGGCTGAGGATCATAAAATTACGTTTAAAAAAACATTTAAAGTGTTTGTTAACAGAAACGTTCCGCAGTCTTGCGTCCTTCAGCTGTGACTTAACGCCACAAAAATCACCTTCTGTGACATCTGCTTCCATTCAGCTCCACTGTAAAGTTTCTCACCAAACCCACTGTTTACACTCTGAACTGAGGGGGAATTCTGAAATATTGGTGGAATCACCTTTGATGAGACAATTAGACACAGTAGAACTGAAGCTTCCCCTGGAGGCCAAATCAGGAACACACTCAGACAAAATGAAGCTTCAATTTTTTTTTTTTTTTTTACTTTTTTATTAAGTCATCACTGCCATCTGTCCTCGGCTTTCAGAATTTCCACGAGTTTCGACAAGCACCAGAACAGAGAACAGCAAATCAGTGACTGAAGTCATTCACAGGGTGAGCTCTGCTCCATTTAAAGAGGAATGGAAAAGAATCTCAGCTCCAAGCTGAAATAAAGAAACAGATCTGAGGAGCATCTTCAAAATCACTAAACATCCAAACGCGCCAAACTGATCTTCTGTCCTACAGCGCCCCCTAGTGCTGCCATTTCGAATCCTCCATGGTTGGTGTTCAGTTGTGTGAAGGTTGTTGAGCTCTAACCTGTTGAATAAACCATCCAGACCTACACTGGTGAGAATAGTATGACCAACACGTACATGTGCAGAAAACCACATATTAATTTTAATACCATAATACCCAGAAAACCTTTGAAAACAGACAAGAAAACTTCACAGATTCCATACATCCTAAAAAAAATTCAGTGACACATCAAACAACCACACAACATATAAACTGGTGACATCATCTAATAAACCAGAAGTTAATAGTTGTTTTTCATACCTATTAGTGCGTAAACACCTTGTTCTTCCCCTCAGTGGCAACTTTATCAGAACCCCCCCCCCCCCCCCCCCCCTTATGTCTCCACTGTACAGGTGTGCAGGTACAGACTGAGGTCCATCTGCTGCAGTTTATCATCCTTGACCCGTTCATCACTGTCCAGACATCACTGAGGTGGAGGACCATTCTCAGCAGTGAAAGACTGGAGTGTGTATGGGGCTGTGGAGTGTATCAGGGGGGTTTTTACACATGTCAATGTCACTGCAAGACTGAGAAGGGTCCCAAAAAGATTTGTGGACAAAAACTGACCCCTGATGAAGATCTAGAGGATTTAACCGTACACCCACAAGGAGGAGGGGAGGGAATTACCCTCTGGCTTTAAAGCTGGATGGATAGTCAGGTGTGTGTTGAGCAGATACGTCTTCCACTGGTCTGCTGTGGTCACACACATCCCACCTCAGTTGGTTATCAAACATCTGTCCTCACAGTGTCTTCAGACTATGGGGCTCTACCAGGAACCCGTCAGACATGAAGACCAGCAAGCTTCAGCCCCTCTGACTCTGTAAACAGCCTCATAAAACCCACCATCACAAACCTCAGCCGTGACCTGATGTGGACATGCCAGCCTAGCACCAGGCAGGCGGGTCACCCGTGCACAGGCGTACAGCAGTGCAAAGGAAGCTGTGTGTATCTGGCACATCTTTAACAGTCCAGTTTCTACAGTTGCACTGTAGAAGGTGGCCTAGTGGTTAGGGAGTTTCCGACATGATCAGAAGGTTGTGGGTTCGAAGCCCAGGACTACTAGTGGCACCACTGAGATACCCTTGAGCAAGGGACCGTCCCCACACACTGCTCCCTAGGCGTCCCCCATTGGTGACTGCCCGCTGCTTCACTTGGTGAATGGGTTAAATGCAGAGAAAGAAACTCACATGTGCTGTAGCATGTTCACGCACAACTGTAACACTGGATCACAAAAAAATAGTTTTTGTCTGCTACTTTGTCTAATGTGTCCTGTGCTACATCCAGTGTGCCGAATTCAAATCTGAAGCCACATTTTGTCTGTCATGTCAGGATTTTAAATTATGCAGCATCAGATCCCCATCAGAACCGTCACTTCCAGCAGAACAGAATCTCTGCATCATGCAGTTCTGGTTTAAAATCAGACTCGCAGTCAGGATAGACGAGTTTTGACTTCTTCTTTGGAAATCCAGAAATTTTAGTCCTACAGAAGCAGCAGCCTGAGTGATGATCTTTCGGTCCAGTAAAGGGCACAGAGTGAGGCCAGAGTAACAAACAGCACAGCAGACATGAGGCCCAGCTTTTCTCCTGCTCTCGTTTTACATCCGAAACAGGAGTTATAAGCAATCATCACCTTCTTGGTCATGATCACGCGGCGTGTTTTTACCACAGATGTAACAAAAATTGTCAGGATGGTTGACACAGCCGCGCCTGCTCATGTTTTGCTTAAACATTTAGCCTCTATCCAAGAAAACTCTATAAAACAGACGAGCCTGTGATCTGTCTGGACTTAAACTGAGCTGAGATCAGCTCATCGACAGGCCTGAACTCTCACAGCACCGAATTCAACCAGGAAACGGATTTCAAACGAGGCAGCAGCAAACATACATGACAGAAACGGCTGTTATGTTGGCTGCAACAGCATGTGTACCAAAATACCAAATTATTGCAAAACAATATTATGCCTGTAACTTAAAATCTGGACGTGCTGGAGAAATTTTGATTGCAGATTTCATGCAAATCACATTTTACTTCCAGTAGCAAAATCTTTGTTTTCCCGTGTAATTTTATGGACTTTAATTTTCCATCTAATCAATCGGTCCTTTGTTCCATCAAAATGAAGCTGGACTGAAGGGAGTGTCAATGTTTTACTGGGTGTACAGTGTCAGCCTCATTTACACACACTTGTTTCCCAGTTCCAGCAAAGTCCTCCTGGATGGATGGATAGGCACCTGCACAGGTGTGCTCTCACGCTCCAACACACGTGGGAGGATTTTTATAAAGGATCAGTTCAGTTAACTGGCTGAGAAAACTCCTACTTTGTGAAACCCAGCTTCTCCACACAGAGCTGCTGAAGCTGGGAAATACCAGAATACATCTGTACACACACCGGACAGCGCACACCCGACTGACCAGCGGCGAACTAGCGACCACAGCCAGTCGCAACCAAACACTCCAAAGACTTTTCAGCTGGAAAAATATTAAAATGTGTTAAAATGGTGAGATGGCACTTTCACAACTGTACACAAGGCTGAAAAGTGCAAATTAACGTCTAGTTTTCTTTTTCTGGTATTTTTTGCAACAGATTAAGATCAATAAGTCAAGCAGCTCCACTAGATTTTGTCTGGGAATGGCTCTCATGTATGAACAAAAACTGAGCATAACCTACTCATAGTCCTTCATGAAATCTCCATCAGACCAAAACGAACCGAGAAGAAATGCGATTTTCATTAAATCTCAACAAGTGGGCTTTCAGCTTTCCTCATCATCACTGCTAAACAAAACATGAGCCAAAACAGGAAAACAATTTCTGAGCTCTTTAAGGTGTTTTGGTCCAATCTGGCCACTGCCCCGAATGTAAAATCACTCTTTAATCACACCCACATCACGGCATAGGCCTCAGCAGCAGGTACCTTTACAACACACTTCTCAACCGAGACCCTGCCTGCATCCCGACCTCTAACATCGTCAGTATAAATCCAACCTTTTAGTGTGTAAATTTAATTTCAAACATTAACTCGTGGGCACCCTGGATGCGGAGTTGGACTGAAGCTCAGCAGGAAGCGTATAACCTCATCCGTGATCGCAGTTCTCTGTAGTGCAGGGGTCAAACAAGTTGTGGGGACTTCAGTCCAGCAGCCTGGTGATTTACCCACTCAGACACCTGACAGACCTTTCATTCCCAGGTCGCTAGTTTGAGTAAATAAACCACCAAACTGCTGGACTGAAGCCCTCAAAGACCAGATCAGGAGACCAGGACACTCCCGCATTACAGAGAAGAGCAGAAGAGCAGCTAATCTCACAGCCGTTACGTCTTAATAAAAGGTCACGTGACAAACATTTACAAATCTGCTTTCAGAACGTCCGATTGTGCATGAAAGGACCTAAACATGTTCGTACTTCTCCACACTGTCATTTTCTCCTTAAACAGGTTACTTTCACTGTGCAATGATGAACTACGCTGTTCCTGTGGATCAGCAAACCACAACAAAGACAAATGAAGGTCCATGGAAAACACTTTATTACAGAAACTGATTAACAATTATCGTAACATTTGCAGAAGAGGAAGGGTGGCACTAATGTTACTGGGTGAGATTCCCCATACCCTCGACAGGCCGGGACAAGTGCAATACTCCAGCAGAACAGAACATTGCTACCAATCCCAACCTGCAAAGAAAGGGGCGAGTCAGCGAGAAGCCTCGTCCGGGCTCTTTCGCCGCCATGATCAGTTTTGCATGGATTTGCACAGCAACGGGCAAACGCTGAATGCAAACCAGCAAAACTGACCAGACCAGCGAGGACGCAGACTGTGTCTGGCAGCAGCTGCAGCGACGTCCACCATGATGCGTGCGTCTAGAAGTACTTCAAGTGCTCACACTGCAGTAGAAGCCTTAAAGTAAACTACCTGCACTATAAGCACTTTAATACTGCTGGGACCAACGAGTAACTTCGGGGGGAGGGGCATCTCCTGGAAACACACACACACAGCGCCAAACATCAGAGTCACACAAAGGAAATGACGGGGAAAGCAGGCCACCATCAGTTTTGCATAGATTTGCACAACTCAATTTTTCTTGTAGTGCAACTATGCAAAACTAGCAGAGAACTGCATCAAAAAGAGAAAGGTGAGGGGCCTGGAGGGGGACGAACACAGAAGAAGAATATGAGGTGTTGGGTGGGGGGGGTGGGGGGGGTGGGGGCGCACAGCAGGCAGACATCCCAGCCCCTTATGCCAGAAGGGGCACTTAGGGCAGTAGGTGCTAGTCTATTCCACTATCTGCACTAGATGCACCTTAGCATAAGCAGTCGCCGAGCTCCGGCGGCGCAGGCTCCGGCACGCGGGTGTCAGGGTAGGGCTGGAAGTGCCTCCACTGCAGTAGACAACACACAGAACTACCTGCACTGTAAGCACTTTGACCCTACAGTGACCTCGCCTCTGCAGAGCTCGGGGAGCGACCCAGGGTCGACAGGAAGCCTGCAAAAAGAAGGAAAAGGTGGTCACATTTTTGTAAGAGAAAACAATTATGCACAAAAAACCTACACAGAATTAAAGTCTAATCTCCTAATAACTGCCTAATCATTTTGTTTTACTTTTAATATCTAATTCAATCTGCTGTTAGTTCCTGATTCTCAGACTCAAGCTCTCTGCAGCTGTGAGGAGTTCGGGTTCGGAGTTGGTGTTTAACTCTGGGTGGGGAAACGCTGCTGTGACCCTGGGGTGTGGGGTTGGGGGTTGGGGTGTTGGGGTGTTGGGCTGTGTGGGGTTTCCGGGGCGAGCGCGTGTTTAATGCTCGCAGTGATTACACTTGACCAGTCGTGCGTCCCGCGCGGCAGCCTCGCGCATGCGCGTTGGTCCTCACGAGCGCGGGCTCCCTCCCCCACGCGATCGTGCCCTCCCCCTCCCCCCGCGCACGCGCTCTCGCCCCCGAGTCTTAAAGCCCCGCACCAACATGGCGCATGCGCCCTCCTCCCCCACGAGCTGCTCCAACATGGCGCCTCGGGTCCGCAGCGCCCGAAACTCACACGCGCCGCGCGGCCCCGCGAGACACACACACCCCAAACAGACCACACACTCACCCAACACGCCGCACACTGAAACACCGCACACACACAAACAGCCCACGCGGATAAAGTCCCGCGCGGCGGGCTGCGCGTGTGTTAGCATTAGCACGATTAGCCTCAGAGTGCCCCGCTCCGCTGGAGTTCCACCTTAACCAGAGCCAGGGCTCGGGTGGAGGGGCTGCACTATTTAAGGTGGAACTGACCTGATCAAAAAAAGAAACTCCGGCCCGCTGTCCCGTTTCTCTCCTCTTAAAAAGCCCCAGAACCGATAATCAGCCCCTCCAGACCCAAAACAGAAACAAAACCAGAACACAGAAACTCTCAGAAGCAGAAGCAGAAACTCCAGAACCCCCTCGGCCTAAACCACGCGGCTAGCCCGTTAGCCTTTAGCCGTTTTCCTCTTTTCTCTCGCTCAGTTCGGGTGAAGCCGCGGGTCCAGTCTGTGGAGGGTTAAAGTGTGAACATTTCGCTCAGATTTCCGTCTCTGACCGGCCGCGCGGGTTTTCTCCCCCAGAGTGTGTGTGTGAGAGAGAGAGAGAATGTGTGTGTGTGTTAGCTGAGTGTGTGTTAGCTGTTAGCCGTTAGCCGCGGCCTCCTGCTCCATGTGCTGCTTTTGTTCTGCGGGCGCTCGGAGCGCGCGGACCCGCTCTCCCCCCGCGCTCCCGCCGCGAGCCCGACCC
>JBBPCZ010000002.1:2425888-2444876 GCA_037974445.1 Brycinus macrolepidotus | reverse complement strand
TGGTTAAAATTGAAGGTATTCTCGTTGCAGGACAATTTTTTTCCTTGTTTCTGTGAAGTGTGAACCCCAAGAAAAAAACCCTAACATCATTCCCGGCTTTGGTGAATGTTTTACTAGTTTCCCCCCCATTAATAGTGCTGTGTCTTCATTTTTTAATATTTTTTTTTATTTTTTGCGGCGACCTGGAACGGATTACACGATTTCCCATAGAAGTGTACGGGAAATTGTGTTTCACACAATGAACTCCCCACATAACGAATGCACCGCTGGAACGGATTGCGTTCGTTATGCGGGGAGTGTACATTTCATATATAACATATATACAGTCAATGAGTGTATACAGTATATCATAGTCAATGAGCGTATATATCATGTATCTCACAAATACAGTCAGTGTATATTTCATGTATTTTGTATCAGGTTTTATTCCTGATCTTCATGGCGGTACAGCCGTCACATGACCTATACAGTTCCATCAGCAGCCGCTGGTTTAATTTAATGAAGGACTGACTGAATAAAGTGTGGATTGATCGGGCTTTGGTTACACACTCACACAACAGCTCACAGAGTTTATTAGTATTGAGTGTTACTGGTCAGATAAACAGCGGCACTGGGAGTTTCTCTGGTGGGTTTAAACGCTGAGGGCGGTCTGTTTGCAGCTGACGGCCCTGCAGGCGAAGGTGCACTACCTGAAGTACCTCAGTGACCTCAGGCTGTACGGGGGGAGAGTGTTCAAGTCCACGCTGCTGGTGAGTGTATGTGTTTATTGCACCGATTTGGTTCTGCTCGTGCATGAATAACATGGAACCAGAACATTAATGTGCTTTAGAGAGAGACGAGAGAGTTTTGTTTTGTTTTTTGTTTTGTTTTGTTTTTACAAGCATTTTACTGTAAAAATTTACACTTTAATGTGATGGAGTTGCCAGCAGGTGGGTTTAGTGGCCATAGCGTTGGTTGCTGCATGAAAATACCTAAAATGAAGCTGAAGTGAAAACGCTTTTCTTCACTCACCGTCAGATGTGTCTAAAGTTTCTGTAAAGTGACCATTTGTCATACGAGAACACACAGTGTGAACAGCACGAAATTCTTCCTCTGCATTAAACCCATTAAACCCATTCACCAAGTGAAGCAGCGGGCAGCCAGGAACACAGCGCCCGGGGAGCAGTGTGTGGGGGTGGTATCTTGCTCAAGGGTACCTCAGAGGTGCCACTAGCAGTCCTGGGATTCGAACCCACAACCTTTTGGTCACCGGGCCAACTCCCTAACCACTAGGCCACCAGCTGCCAGCTGGACAGTTTGAGTTCTTATTCGGAGTTAAACCAGGACGAAGAGGCTCGGAGCACCAGACTGTAACCATTACAGATTCAGGCCAGCCGAGTAATGATTTATCCAGGGGGGAGGAGTTTAACGCTGGACACGATTTGAACACAGAAAAGGAGACGGTCACCTCGTGTGAAGTTGTTCATTCAAGCAAAACATTCAAGTACTATTCAAGGGACCCCTGAGTACAGTCTTACAAGGGGTCCCTTTTGTTTATGGGAGGTTAGGGACCCCCTCCATCTCCCTCAACTCTGGATACAACAAAATGTCGTCACAGTGCTAGAGTGTAACATTGACATAGGTGTGTGTGTGTGTGTGTGTGTGTGTGTGTGTGTGCACGTTGCATCACTAGCAAGGTGAAAAGCATACAGAGGTGACCCTGCTGGTGGGGCCGAGACACGGCATTAGCCATGTCATCAACACCAAGACTAATCTGGTGGCCCTGCTGGCGGACTTCAGCCACGTTAACCGCATTGAGATGTACACGGAGGACGAGAGGAACGTCAGGGTGGAGCTGCACGTGCTGGACGTGAAGGTAGGACAGCTGGATAGAGGTAGAAGATGGGTGGAGGTTCAGACAGTCTTGAGAAACCACAGTTTAACTCACTTAAAACCTTAAAACCGTTCCCAGGATGAAGCCTAACCTTAGTGCTCAGTGCTGAGAGGAGGTCTAGAGCAGGTCTAGGCTTGATCTGAATGGACGATCCTCACCACACTTTTGGGTAAAGAGGGATTGTAACCCATTTTTAGACAAAAAATACTAAAATAAGTAATTTTTGGACTCTCAGAAGATAAAAGACACATCATGAGAAAAAGTTTGGACACTCCCAGTCAAAATATTTTTCAAGTGTAAACATGTACACACTTTTAGTAAAATTTTAGTGCAGTTTCCATATTTCATGCATATTCAATTCTGGCATAACTTTTGCAAAAGCCACGTTTAATTTTTTCCAGTATGTTAAATCCAGCTCAGACCAACAAAACATGACCAGACACGCGCCAACTTCAGCATCTGAGATCATTCAAAGGAAATCTGGAAATGCAGAACAAATGGTTCTTTAGTTGATTGAGTAATAATTAGGTCAGGGTCAGCCAGTGCATTGTGCTGAGTGAGAAGAGGGCATAGGGACTCAAGATGTTTCACAACACAACGCAGAACACAAAGTTTTCGTTCTGCTTTTAAATGGGAACCACAACTCGCTCCTAGAAAGAAACTGTTTGGGTTAAATTCGGGCGAGTGTCCCAGGCCTGTCGGGTGGGGAGCTTGGCTGCTTAGCACGGTCAAGAGCCACATCAGGACAGGAATGGGTCATGTGTTCTAATATGAATAATAACCAAAATAACCAACTGGCTGTTTAGGCCTGTATTTCTATCTGCAGTTTATACTTTCACTTGTTTCCTCAGCCCATCACGCTTATAATGGAGTCCAGCGATGCCATGAATCTGGCTTGTCTGACTGCGGGATACTACAGGCTGCTGGTGGACTCACGGCGCTCCATCTTCAACGTGGCCAAAAACAGCACGGCAGGTAAAGTACCCTTCACAAATAATCTCAGTCAGGACTAGAACACTGACCATAACACATTTGGGGACATCAAGCCCAGACACATATACATAAGAAGAAGTGCATTTAAACTACATCCAGCTCTTCATTAAGGTGGCTCAGACTTGTGGATGTGGTTTAGGACACAGTATGACTTACTGTGAGCTGTAAAAATGAAATGAGCATCAGCGCTGCGGGTGGCCACTTCAGACGACACCAGGGCTGCTGTTCACAAAGTAGGTCTGATCTTGGATCAGATTCCTCACAAAAACTGATTCTAGGTCAGCAGTCCTTACCTTATGCCTTACCTTATTTCAATTTTGCAGTTTTTCTTTGCAAAAACCTCCAAACTGAAAGTCACACTAAATAAATTCCCCTGGTTGTGTTATCACTACTCATCAGCACCCAGATGTTTAAACACATTCGGGCCAAAAGAGTTTCAATATGTGCTTTTAACAATAGTTTGAACAAGAAAACTATAAAGTCATTAGTTACGATCTGCTCATTATAGCACACTCATGAACATGAAGCTGGGAATTCTGTACAAATATTGACAAATAGCTGTTTTAAACAGGTACTCAAACATTCAAAAGAAGGCAAGGTGCCTTCAGACGTTTGCAAGAATTTTTCACTTCGTCTCTATTCTTCTCAGCTTCTTGTCTCTGTTCTGTCTTAGGCCACGACACCCGGGAAAAGCATGGCTACCAGGCGATTGACTGGAGTTATGGGTCGTGTAGCAGCTGTGAGGACCACGGCAGGGACCTGTCAGATCCGGATTCCGAATATGATGTCTGCGGGAGGCGGGACAGTGACATCGCCCCAGTCTTCATCACTGACCTCCACCAAGCACAGAGGGCAATCAGAGGAAGCCACACCCACACTCACACCCAGGGACACCCACAGCCCTTCTTCAGTGCCCCAAGACCCAAGCCCCAGGAGTCGCCCCGGAGCGCAAAGGTGTCATTTATATTCGGGGACCCTCTGCTGGACAGTGTGAACCCGCAAAACTTGGGCTACCAGAGGCTGATGGAAGACATTCCCGAGGTTCTGGACGAGCACAGGTCCGTGTATGGACAGCAGGAGGACTACAAGCCTCTGGAGCCTTCGCTACACATGGTGGATGGCTACCAATACAGCGGGCACATGGTCTACAGTGACGCTAAAATCTTCGGTCCCACTGAATGCATTGAGGAACCGCTGCTGCATGATATATGCTATGCCGAAACCACGGATGACGCTGAGGACGAAGATGACATCAGCTGTGAGGAGGATATGACAATGATGGGGGAACTCAGAGACAAAGCAGCCTCTCTGCTTTCCCTCTCTGAATCCAGTGATGATATCATCGATTTGACCTCCCTCCCACCACCACCAGAGGGCAACAATGAGGAGGACAATGATGTCCTTCTGCAGTCGCTGAACCTGGCCATAGCCGCCCCACCACCGGGGTTCAGGGACAGCTCGGACGAAGACGAGCACCAGGGGGCACAAGCAAGGGAGAGGAAGAACCAAAGCGACATCCCAGTGTCTCTGATTGATGCTGTGCCGATGCAGATGAGCAGAGGGACGGAGGAGGTTCTGGATGATGCCGTCGTCTCCACCCTGCAGGCACTGGAGGCACTGGCAGCTTCTGAAGACCAGTCTCAACCACAATCGGACAATAGTTCAGGTTCTTACACTATTGTAACATTCATTCATTGACAGTACAGTCTTCCAGCCACTGATTTCCGTTGACCCCTCTGCCTCCTTTTTTTTCATTACTCACCAAGCATTTTCCTACATTTCTATATTGTGCGTTTTTCATTAGCATAACTGTGAATTCATTGTTTTGTTTGAGATTTTGTTTGTTTTGTGAATCGCTCATTTATTTCATTATCTATGTTGTAAAACACATTTGTTGGTTTCATAGTCTTCAAAAGGTTTTGTACAAATAAAAGGTTTTAAAATATGCGTGAGGTGAGTCATGCAGTGTGACTACTAAAAATATTTGTCTTTCTGTGGCACACAGGTGTAGAAATATCTCGGTCCTTTAGCCCTGAGTCTGCTTCAGATTCTGGAAATGAGACTAATTCTTCCGAAATGACGGAGAGCTCAGAGCTGGCAGCAGCTCAGAAGCTCTCTGAAAACACCCTGAAAAAGTTTGTAGCTACAGCCGAAGGGTATCAGTCGCTGTCTGAGGAGAAGACTGACTTTCGGTTAACTGCTGGCGAGGCCAGGGCTGCACCCAGAAACCAGGAGGACGAGCGTCTGTCGACCCCCGTTCCTCCCTCCCAGACCCTCCGCTCAGACCACCTGGAGATGGAACCTGAAACAATGGAGACCAAATCGCTGACTGAGTACTTCAGCAAAATGCACATGGACACTGTGATGGGCAAGCGGCAGGGGAAGGTAGAAGACAGAGACTGCAGGGTTGCGGCCGCTGGCGAAAACGAGCCTCGGCATACAAAGGAGGACATCGTGGGAAGGTACAACAACATGAATGTATTTCCATTTCAAGAGAAGGGTTTGCGATCACAGATTCTAGACTCCAAACCTAACGACCACGTTTACTCAGAGCTGATCGGTGACGGCAGCATGTCGCGTCTGAACCTGACACCCCAAAAGAGCAAGAAAACAGAGTCTGGTGATTCAAGCACAATAAACCCTGGCAAAGCCAGAGGAACCGTGATGGAGCTGAATGCTCGTTCCCCTGCAGAGGAAGCGTACCTAACTGAGCAAGCCACCAGTGAGCAGCAGCAAATGAAGGCCTCCTCTGCTGAGAAGGAAGTGACACGGTTATACGAGTACCATTTGACAAAGAGGATGTCTTCACTCCAGAGTGAAGGTATTCACTCCCTGCAGAGCTCCCAGTGCTCTTCCATCGATGCCGGCTGCAGCACCGGCGGCAGCAGCTGTGTGACGCCCATGGACTCACCTCTTTGCACCTCTGACAACATCCACTTGCTCTCAGAGTCTTCTCTGAAAGGTCTTGGCTACCCGACCACAGACAGCCAAACTCCACATGGCAAACCTGTCCATCAGAACGTAGATCCTACATTTTTACGGAAGCACCATGCACCAACTGGCACAGAGTCACTGAGTGGTGTAGGACGGGATGGATGCCAAAGGATGCCCAAAATTAGAGAAACTACAGGTATGTTATGAAGAATCCAGCCTTCACTTGTGTAAACAGAAGAACCAGCAGTTTAAGCTAGCTAAATGTGTTATTGTAGCTAACAGTTTTTTACAGCCTTGGTTCTCAGACAGGGCCTCTCAGATGGTTCACATTTTTACTTCAGCCCAAAAGGTATCACTTAAGGATAGAGGTCCACAAGGACTGCTTTGAAAACCACTGCACCATATATAACAGGTTCTCCTATGTGGATGGGAACCATTTAACCTTGCAAAGAATCATTTAAGCGGTTCTTTGGGTTGTAATGGTTCTCTTTGCCTTCACTGAAGAACACTTGAAGAACCCCTTTTTTCAAGAGTGGACACAAAAAATGAATATCTTTGTCATGAAAAGTTATTTCAAAGGCGTGACAAAGATCATTGTAAGTAATGTACTATTACCGTTTTCAGTCACACAACTCTGTTAAATACTGTCATTATTACTGTAATTTAAATATGTCTCTTTTTAATGGCATCTGTCCTTTAATGGCACATGTCCACAGAATATGTAAAAAAAAAAAAAAAAAGTTCTGTCTGTAGAACCTATTTCACCATATTGTAGATTAAATTAAAATTGTACAGCAATTGTATACTTAACTGATTGGCATATGCAGATCTAAATTATGCATATTTTGTATACTGTGTAGAGTCCAGTGATTCTTCTGAAATCAGAGGCCAGAGCATTAGTGAGGTCAGGTACTGGCAAAGTGAGGCTAAGGTGCTGGATGGACCTCCATCGCTCCAGAGAACTCTATAGCCCAGTGCAGTACCCTTCTAGCCCACGGGCATGGTGGCCTTAGGCCTGTTCTGTTGGTCAGATGGAGAAACAAGGTACATCTGTGTCAGCAGAGGGGGGGCAGCTGGTCTATTCTTTAAGTTAGGAGAAAACGATAAAATAAATATGCTAATGAAGTCTGGCTGTGTTTTGTGATAGGAACAGAGTTGCCGTCTCTTTGAGATGAATGAAGTTCTGATCATGTTCTCTCTTTGCTTTCCTCACCACAGTGTAGCGCAGTGAAGATGGAGCAGAGCTTGCGTCTTGCACTTGGTTTGAACTATTCATGCAAAATGTCTGAGGTGCCGAACTAGATTTCTCTAGAGGTCCTGACGTTCTTCTCGTGAGCTTCCCCCTAACTTCCCCTAACGTAGGACCCCCACTCTGGTCGCCTAAGGGAGGCAGAGATGGGGTTTCCACTGGAAAATACCTTGCCTGCTCAGGGAGTTTTAGAGCTTTGTTTGAAAAAACCCAAGCCCAAACAAGCAGGTCTTCTGGACCATAACGGGGAAACCTGCCAGTCGGTGGAGCGCTCAACATTGAAAGAACATGCACCTACCAACAGACTTTCAAACTCTGGAGATTGAGGAGGGTGAGGTCGGCCTGTTTCCACTCCACTGGCTTGAAGAAGCTGCACTAGCGGATATTCGGTCAACATCGGACGTGAGCAGAAGGTGAAACACATCTTGCATGTCACCACAGCACGGAGATGAAGTCATGCTTGATGTACCTACTGGGCCAAACCTCGTGTTCA
Source organism: Brycinus macrolepidotus (assembly GCA_037974445.1). Lineage (NCBI taxonomy): Eukaryota > Metazoa > Chordata > Actinopteri > Characiformes > Alestidae > Brycinus > Brycinus macrolepidotus. Next base: position 2,437,334 of record JBBPCZ010000002.1, on the reverse strand, counting down.
ACTAGAGGTGGTGACCAGAGACCGCAGCACCTCTGCGTTCAGCACACCGTCTTGCCATGTGGTTGTCCAGTGGCTCTCAAGACCATGTCCTCTTTCAGAAGAAAGAAAACAGCTGAGCTTCAGCTACTTCAAAGCCATACGTAGATCCGCGGCTACACCTGACCTCCCGGCACCAAAGCGGCGGTCAGCATAGCCAAGGTAATCTGGCCAATGTGAACTGCTTTGATAATCCACACCTTGTAGATATTTTGTATAATATGTAACATAAAGAGAGAAACTGATTCTACAACACTGGATTTTTAAGAGGAAGCATTATTGATAAACCTGATTCAGCACATTCTTATGATTCTGTTATAGATGTGTGTTAGGAGTGCACTCGCAGCCTGGCTCTCTGTGTACAGACACCTCACTCCATCAGAGCGACAGAGGAAAATTAATACCCCATCAATCAATAAGAGCTGATTAAAAAACACTTTCACTAAGTCACTGAACCATGTGAAAATATCTTTTGCATAAGGAGCAAGTTTTATGAGTCTGACACATAAAAATCAAATGTGGTTTATTTGCATTATCAAGCATATTAAATTCTTCCAGAGTTGTCATCACAATCTTGTGCTGTCGTTATTGAAACTTGCAAATATATATCACTGCTGGGGCAACTTATCTCTATCTGTTTTCAAAATAAGGAATGTTTATTCACTTCTCTTGTACAGTGACCTTTTGCTGAGGTTTTGTTCTGACAGCGACACTATAAGTAGAGTTGAGACCACCGGTGAAAATCCTATTTTGAATTCTTAATTTAACACAGTTTTTGGTCCCAGATTAAACCCTTCATCAGACAGTGTGTGTGAGAAGTAGAGCGTGTGAAATATCTACCTTTATGTGAACTTTATCTGTGAGTGTGATCAGACCCTTTATCAGACAGTATGTGTGAAGAGTAGTCTGTGAAATATCTCCTATATCAGACAGTGTTTGATCAGTTTAGTTGATAGAAAGTTAGATGAATGTTGGTTATAAACATAGTGGTCTTCTACAAAGCACCTAAAATAAATTGTATTATTATTATTATTATTATTATTACGAGTCGGTGCTGAGAGGATGTTTGTGGCTGTGAAGTGTGAGGCATGTTTGGCAGTGATGTGAAATGTGGAAGAAGTTTCTCTTGGGTGGTTTTGCTTTCGTTTATGTGAAAACCAAACTGAGCAGAGCTCCAGCAGAACATTCCCAGCACTCTTCCACTTCCACTGTTACAAATCCCTCACACCAAACAGCGAGCTGAACCTGATCTCCTCTCTGTGGCCTGTAGTGGAGTTTTAACAGTTTAATGGGGTGCAGACTGGTTACTATAGTAACCATTAACATAATTAGAGATTTTATGCTGATAAGGAAGGGTCACTAATGAGGCACGGTGTTTGGGGAGTGCTGTGTTTGGTCATTTCACTGAGTGTAACATTAAACACTGGATTTTAGAATGTGAGATCATGTATGGGGGCTGAATATCTTGGTGGGTAAATAAAGAGGAAGTTATTCAGGTTAAATATAATCACTCTCACTTGCGTTTATGGTTCGGTGTATTCATTGTCAAGAACACAATGTGTAGCACAGAGAGACTGTTCAGCATCTGCCTCCTCAGGAATCTCTCGACTTACACACAGTTTCAGAAGAACCAAGGCAGGCTTTGGTACCAGAGCTAAATAAACAGGTGGTGAGTAGCTCAATCTTCTCCATATCTCTCTGTAGGATTGTTTATAATAGTGAAGGAACCTTCTCCAGCTAAGAAACATCAGACTTTCAGCAGCTTGATGAGTTATGATGTATTGAAAAGCTCCCAGGCAATGTTCCCTCTAAGGTTTTGCTTCTTGCAGAAACCTCAGAAACACATTTTTTGATATTCTGATGTTGTGAAGAAGGTGTTGGCCAAGTAGTGCTCTCTCTAGTTTGCTACTTTGAATGTCAGCATTGTCTACCTGTCAGTAAGTTATAAATGTTTTCCTAAAATAGTGGCAAATATGAAGTAAATCGGTTTTCTTTGGGGACTATTTTGCCTCACAATGTCCTGCATGTATCCCTCCACCATTAATGGGTTTGAGGCCAAAGGCTTCTTAAAACTCTGGCAAATCTCAGCCATCAAGGACTGTATTCATAACCACTTCATGGAGTAACTTTTTGTGAGGTAGCATTTATAGGTTTTGATCATTTTAAACCACTCTAAATGTGTGTTTTCATAGTCAAATATTACTCATGCAGATATTATGAAACTTTTGTTATGAACTCCGTATTAAACAATGACTAATACAGAAATTGTCTACATATCTCAGATGGCAGGGAGGACGTTCCTTACAGTCACTGGCCTGGTCCTTTTCTGTCCATCTGTGTGGCTGGCGACAGAATGGTACCCCAAAAGTCTGCCATGTGACGTCTCCCGTGCCAGCAATGGAACCGAAGTGACCGTGGACTGCACAAGCAGAAGCCTGACCAAAATCCCATTTGGGATCCCGTTAAATGCCACCAACTTGACCCTCACTATTAACCACATTCCTCACATTCAGAACAGCTCTTTCCAAGACCTCGGGAATATCACTGAGATTGACATGCGCTGCAACTGTGTACCAATCAAGATTGGCCCGAAGGACCACATGTGCATGCAAAGTGTGACAATCGATAACGGCAGCTTCTGGCATCTCAAGAACCTGAAGTCTCTTTACCTGGATGGAAATCAGCTTTCTAGCATACCTAAAGGTCTTCCTCCAAACATTGTGCTCCTCAGTCTTGAGGTGAACAGCATCTCCTCCATTCTGAAGGAAAATCTCACAGAAGTGCCCAACATAGAGTTCCTGTACCTTGGCCAAAACTGTTACTTCCGAAACCCATGCAACAGATCATATTATATCGAGGAGGATGCTTTTTTCCACCTCAACAAGATGACTTTGCTCTCACTTAAGTCCAATAATTTGTCTTATGTGCCACAAAAACTACCATCCAGCCTCAAGGAACTGTACCTGTACAACAACAACATACACGCAGTGACAGAAAAGGATTTCCATAATTTGACAGAGTTGGAGATCCTTGATTTGAGTGGGAACTGCCCTCGCTGTTACAATGCACCTTTCCCATGTGTTCCTTGTGCAAACAATGCAGCCTTCCAGATTGACAAAAATTCCTTCCAGAATTTGACAAAATTGAAAATTCTGCGACTTCACAGCAACTCTCTTACTGCTGTACAACGAGAATGGTTCAAGGGCTGCAGGGATCTCCAGGTGCTGGATCTTTCAAGCAATTTCTTGGCAAAAGCAATAACAAGGACCTCCTTTCCTCTTTCACTGCCTCTTTTAGAAGAATTAGATCTCTCTTTTAATTATGAGCTCCAGAGGTATCCGTCCTCACTAAACCTCTCAAGAACTTTCTCCTCACTTAAGTCTCTCAGGATCCTGAGAATCAGAGGCTTTGTGTTCCAAGAACTGAAACGCGAAGATATTTACCCTTTGACTTCACTGGAGAAACTCGAGATGATTGACCTCGGCACAAACTTCATAAAAATAACAAACTTAAGCATCCTTACGGAACTGAAAAATTTCCACATCATCAACCTCTCGGACAACAAAATATCATCTCCTTCTGAAGCTGGGTCTGCAGCTGGTTTGGCGATGGCACATGGTGCTCCCAACAAGGACATTGCTTCCCCGATGACGCGAGGCGCTCAGTACCAAAGTGGAGAAGTGAGAGAGATCCACTACTTCAGATATGACGAATACGCCCGCAGCTGCAAGTACAAGGATAAGGAACTTGGGACGCTGAGCCCTTTCAACACACAGTGCAGTTCTTTTGGAAAAACTCTGGACATCAGCAGAAACAATATTTTCTTCTTGCACTCAAGGTTCCTGAATCTTCAAGAACTGAGGTGTCTGAATCTGTCAGGAAATGCCATGAGCCAAGCTTTGAATGGTTCTGAATTTGCATATCTCAAGAATCTCCAGTACCTCGACTTCTCCCGCAACCGCCTCGATCTGATGTATTCCACAGCATTTCAGGAGTTGAGCAATTTAGTCATTCTTGACATCAGTTACAACAACCATTATTTTGAGGCAGAAGGTTTGACTCACATGCTAAATTTTACAAAGAATCTCAGCCACTTGAGCAAGTTGATAATGAACCACAATCAAATATCAACATCCACCAACATGGAAATGGAGAGTTTCTCTTTGGAACATCTGGAGTTCAAAGGCAACCGCCTTGACATGCTGTGGAGAGATGGGGATTTAAGATATGTCAACTACTTCAAAAAACTAGTAGCCTTAAAAACCCTTGACATCTCTCACAACAACCTCAACTTCATTCCCAAGCAGGTCTTTCAAGGCCTGCCACAAACACTCATGGAACTGAACATTACAAACAACAAATTGAAATCATTTGCATGGGAGGGGCTTAAATCTCTTAAGAACCTTAGGGTCTTAGATCTTGGAGGTAACCACTTAACAACAGTACCCGCAAAGCTCTCCAACTGTTCCAAATCTATTGTGACGCTGGTCCTCCGTAAGAATCAAATTGCAAGCCTTACTCCCAGTTTCCTCCAGGAGGCTTTTAGCTTGAAAAACCTGGATCTGAGTTACAATCAGATCAAGTACATTGAAGAGTCAAGCTTCCCAGAGGAAGTCATAGACAAGCTGCAGGTTCTCTACTTGAATAACAACAGGTTTGTGTGCTCTTGCAATGCCACATGGTTTGTCAGATGGATCAACCGCACATCCGTACACATTCCCAGGTTGGCCACAGACGTTAACTGTGCAGCTCCGGGAACTCAGCGAGGTCAGAGTGTGATTTTTCTCAACCTTCAAGCCTGCCAGTACAACTCCCTGTCCATCATCCTGAGTATCTTGACAACTTCTGTCATCCTGACCGTTCTCGTTTTGTCCATCTCAAGCCACCTCTTCCTCTGGGATGTATGGTATATCTACCATTTCTGTCTGGCCAAAGTCAAGGGCTACCGTCGCCTCCTTTCTGAGAGCACAGCCTATGATGCTTTTGTCATTTACGACAAAACTGACAAAGCCGTGAGCGACTGGGTGCTTCAGGAGCTTCGTGTCCAGCTGGAAGACCGAGGTGAACGACGGCTCCAGCTCTGCTTGGAGGACCGTGACTGGGTGCCTGGATGCCCTCTCATCGAGAACCTCTCTCAGAGCATCCAGCTCAGCAAGCGCACCGTGTTCATCCTGACTGGCCGCTTCATCCAGAGTGGCCACTTCAAGATGGCTTTCTACCTGGCCCACCAGCGGCTTGTTGATGAGAAAAATGACGTTATCATCCTGATCTTCCTGGAGAAGTTCTCCTCATCACACTCCAAGTATTTGAGGCTCAGGAAGAGACTGTACAAGCGGTCAGTGCTGGAGTGGCCGAGGAACCCTCAGGCACAGCAGTACTTCTGGTTTTGCCTCAGGAGTGTCATGGCAACAGAAAGCCAGAAGCACTATAATAAACTCTTCCAGGAAACCCTGTGACAGTTGAGATCTTCTGGATGCTTCTTGGAACTAAACACTTTTTATTTCTTCTGTAGTTAACATAATGAATATCCCATGTTTCATAGCTAACTAATGTACAACATTATAGTAAAGTGTTGCAATCTAATGATTGTGTATTTGTCTTCAGTTTTCTGATTCTGAATTTTAAAGTGTACTGTACCTGGAGTTATAAAGAATATGTTTTATATCCCATGAAAAGTACCAAATTTCCCCAGTTGCTACTCTAAGCAGACAAAAGTTGCTGTATATCTGGTTATACTATGTGCAAAACAATGATCTCATAATTATACAACTGTTGAATTATAGCTTACTACCTATCCAGGTTAAAAGAATCTTTTTATACTGCCTGACTTTTGCATTTTACTGTTTTCAAAACAGTTCTAGCAGTAAGCTTGGGCGAACTCCACAGCTGTTGTGATAATATATGGTTAGGATGTCAGCAAAATCATTCAATCATTCAAATTTCTGCATGTCATGAATTTGGATTTGAAGGATCTGTTTCACATCAAACCACTAAATAATGGATTTTAAAAGCATTTTACTTTTTTGTTTTTAAACTTGTGTACGAATCTGTTCCTCTGTCATCTGTGTAATAAAACATTTTGCAGATTGTGGTAGTTTGTTTGCCTGTGTCTGCAGATCTACACTACAATATAATGAAAGAGTACATATTGTTCATAGTGCAAAATAAGGAACGTGGCATAATCTAGGGTGGTCTCTGCTATTCAGTTTTACCCAGTGCAATGCAAACAACAAAAAAAAAACATCTCAGCTTTGGACCTTTGACTGTGAAATCGGTTTACAGCTTCATGTGACTTAGACACATAAGTGAGAGAAAAGGGAAGTGAGTCAGCAGCACTTCCCCTTATGTACTGACACTTAGAAGTGTAAAAATAAAACAATTGCTTCTGTGGTATCTCCCACATCAGAGTCTAACCAATGAACTCTCCCTAAAAATCCCTAAATGGGTAGATATGTTTAAGGTAAAGGGGCAGGGAAGAGGAACATCTAATATTAGCATGTGAATTGCCAGGTGGCACAGACCTCAGGGCCCAAATGTAATATACACACATCACCAGGCACAATCTCTGCAGCTACAGCACAACTTCCTCATTCATCAGGGCAGCTCTCAGTGAAACTCTCACCACCAGTAATTCAGTTGCAAGCGGCTGTTGCTCTAACTGGAAGTATATATGGAGCATCGCTAACATGGTAAGGAAGTTTAAGACTAATAATTGTGCATAGTACATCTTACAAACAGACTAATAATCAGGAAAATATGCTGTTTTATGTTGTGGTATGCTTTTTATAAATGTCCTCATTTGGACACTAGCTACGATAGGCAGCTTTGTACTCTCCAGTGATCTGAACAAATCTTAAATCACCTATTAACAGAAAAATTGTGCATTCCCACACAGGATGCTACTGTATATTGGGTGATGGTGGCACTTCTGATCAGCCTGGCTGTATGCAAACTGGATGAAAGGTACCTGAGGACACAGCCATGTGATGTGCATGAGAATGCCACAGAAGGAACTGTGGTCTTCTTCTGTCGTGGTCGCGGACTGAAAGAGATGCCGACAGTTTTTGAGAACACAACCAGCCTCGACCTGTCTGAGAACAGAATCAAGAACTTAACGGTGGAGAAAATGAGCAACCTGAAGAAGCTAACTGAGCTCAACCTCAATTGGATGAGCACAAAACATGGTGTGAATGTCACAGCAGGGGTTTTTGCAAACCTGACGAGTCTGCAGAACCTACAACTCCGCGGAGTCAGACTGCCCGATGTACCCAAGCAACTTCCGAAGACCCTGACAAAACTGAGTTTAGCAGAAAACAACATTGTCTCCATAGATACAAGCAGCTTCTTGCACATGACTGCCCTGACCCACCTTGACTTGTCCAAAAACTGCTATTACCGGAATTCTTGCGGTACAGTCTTCACGATTGTAAATGGAAGCTTTTTCATACTTTTCAACTTAGAGCATCTGACTTTGTCATACAATAACCTCACACAGGTTCCCAGAGGTTTGCCCACCTCTTTAAAAACGCTTGAACTTGCTTCCAATAGCATAGCACATATTGGGGAGGATGACTTCAAGCATCTGGAGAATCTGTCAGTTCTTAAAATTCAAGGGAACTGCCCACGCTGCCACAATGCTCCGTTTCCCTGTGTTCCGTGTCAAAATGGTTCTATTGAGATTCATGAACGAGCTTTTGAGCACCTTAGAGACCTGAAGTTACTGCACCTTGCTGGGAATTCAATTTCTTACATGAAGAAAGCTTGGTTTAATAACAAGCCAAAGCTACAGGAACTCTACCTTTCCTTCAATTTCTTGATGGGTCCTATCGAGGATGGACAATTTCTGACTAATCTACCGCTGGTGAGAAAGCTTGATCTGTCGTTTAATTATGCCCTGAAGGCTTACCCCACTACTGTGAAACTAGCGCCCACTTTTGCGAACTTGACCTCTCTTAAGACCCTGCACATTCAAGGCTTGGTTTTCAAAGAAATCGACAACGAAACTCTGAAACCTCTTTACAACCTGCAGAACCTGTCCGTGTTAGATGTAGGGACAAATTTTATAGTACGAGCAAAATCAGACCTCTTTAGTCATTTTCAGAATTTGAAGCTGCTGTATCTTTCAGAAAACCGCCTCTATCCTGTCAGTCCCTCTGAACATAAACAGCTGGGCACCAATTTTGATTCATTCCAGTTCAGCCTGCCCACACTGTTGGGGTCCAGCTCTAAAAAGGAACAGTCTTTTGAGACCTCTAACAGGCTCGTCCAACCTGAGTGCTTCAATGCCGGTCGTGTGTTGGATCTAAGCAGAAACAATCTTTTCTTCATTTCCCCTGAGCAGTTTAAGGGATATGAGAATATATCCTGTCTCAATCTGTCCAGGAATGGCTTTGCAGCGGCCCCCAATGGGACAGAATTCAGATCGTTGCCGCAGCTGAAGTACCTGGACTTGTCTTACAACAAAATAGATTTGGCCTACGACAATGCTTTTAAAGAACTGGAGAGGTTGGAGGTGCTGGACCTCAGCTTCAACCCACATTACTTCACTGTGTCTGGAGTTACCCACAACTTGAATTTTTTAAAGAAGCTTCCTAAGCTGAGAGTCCTAAACATGAGCTTCAATAGCATATTTACGTTAACAACCAAAGAGATGTACAGCGAATCCCTCAATGAGCTTCAGTTTCAGCAAAACAAGCTTGGAAAGTTATGGGAAGGGAAGGACGGCACCTATGACAAACTTTTCTACTTCTTGAAGAACCTGACATATCTTGACATCTCATACAACTATCTCACCGAGATCCCCTCAAGAGTTTACAAATACCTGCCTGACAAGATCAAAAAATTCCATCTGTCCCACAATTCTCTGGCAAGTTTTGATTGGGGTGCGATGAAACGGTTCACGCAACTCGAGGAGCTTATTCTTAGTCACAACAGCTTAGTGAACATATCTAAAAACATAAGTGAGAACCTTCCCTACCTGCGACACCTTGACCTGAGCTACAACAGGATCGCTCAGCTGACCAGTGGGTTTCTAGTAGGCGCCAGGAACCTCCAGTTAATGGACCTCAGCAACAACAGACTGGCCATCATCAATCAGTCCACCTTCCCGTCCAAGCAAGAGAATCACCTGCACACTTTGTGGCTTCACCACAACCCTTTCCGCTGCACATGTGATATTATGGACTTTATCCTTTGGATCGATGACAGCACCGTGAAGATCCCCAAGCTTGCCACCTCAGCGATGTGCAGCACACCTCAACCAATCAAAGGGAAAGCAGTAATACTTTTTGACATCAAGGACTGCATAGATAACCAAGTTGCATTCTTGATCTACTTTTTCACCACTTTCTTCATTTTATGTGTCACCTTTGTCGCAACCATGATGCACTTGTTCTACTGGGATGTTTCATATCTCTTCTACTACTTGAAAGCCAAGTTCAAAGGGTACCAGTATTTAAGTTCTGTGGACAGCATCTACGATGCCTTTGTGACCTACGACACCAAGGACCCTCTGGTGTCGGACTGGGTCCTGAACCATCTCCGGGTGCAGCTGGAGGAGGAGGGAGAACGGTACCTGCCCGTGTGCCTGGAGGAGAGGGACTGGGTGCCGGGTTCCCCCTTGCTGGACAGCATGACCCAGAGCATCCAGCAGAGCCGTAAGACTGTCTTCGTCCTCACGCGCAGCTACATCAACAGCGGCTCCTTCAAGATGGCGGTGTACCTGGCCCACCAGCGGCTGCTGGAGGAAAGCGAGGATGTGATCGTGCTCCTCTTGTTGGAGCCCGTCCTCCAAAACTCCCACTTCCTGCGGCTGCGGCGGCGTCTGTGCAGCCAAAGCGTCCTTGAGTGGCCCCGAGCGCCAGCCGCAGAACCGTGGTTCTGGCAGTGCCTGCGCAACGCCATCCGGGTGGACAACAGTATCATGTACAGCAGGAACTACTCCAGGTACTTCAGCAGCAGGAGAAGACCAGAGGAAAAGACTGAATTCTTGGACTGAACTTCAGGCCAAATCAAGGCTATGTCTCTTTATAGCAGGGGTGTCAAATCTTATCCACAGGCCGGTGTGGCTGCAGGTTTTCGTTCTAAACAAGCAGGAGCACCTGATTAACTGACTGAAGACTGAAACCAAGTGGAATCAGGTTGGCTCCTGAGTGGTTGAAATAAAAACCTGCAGCCACACCGGCCCTTTGTGTTTAAGATTTATGGCTTTAAATAGACTGAGAATTTCATTAATTCATGACCAAAATCTTGGAAGCCTGGTGCCCTTTTGTCTCACTGATTCAGCTGCAGAACTGAAAAATCATCTGGATTCACACAAACCCCGTAATTTGGTCCGAAACAAGATTTTGTGTGTATTTTGTAACTGCTGGTGAAGGAACAGTTGGAATTGCGTCATTTTTGTTTAGTTGGCGCCACCTATTGGGTGTTTCCATCAATTTCATTCTTAAATGTTTACTGACACCATCGAAGTCCTGAAAGCAAAAGATACAAAACTTTTTGTTATTTATATCGCCCGATAATTAAATTATAGATTTGTATTAAAAAAGAGATTTTTTTTTTTTTTTTGGAAAAATCACTCTGGTGGACGATTCAGACTCAAAAAGGACAATGTAAATTGTATTAATTTATTCATTTATTCATTCATTCCTCCTGTTTTTTTACTAGTATACATATATATATTTTTAGTTACGGGTTAATGTGAGATTCATGTTGTGTTTTGATCGGTTGCTATTCAAATTTTGGCATTTCTAAACCTGAAAGAAATTCCACTATTATTCTGCATAAGAAATGTACGACAGTTATTCTAATCGAGGCAACAGACTGGCATGCTTTAAAATATTACATTAACCCATAATTCATGTTACATTAAGCAAAAATTCACATTACATTAAGCCACAATGAATTCTCTGCATTTTTATTTGTATAATCTTTGCAATTAAAATCTACATACTCATTATGGAGTATTTTATTTTATTTTAATTTGGGGGCAAATTGTCCAGAATCCAGTGGAACCAGGAGTGTTTAAGCAAACTAATCTGTGCTGGACACACACACCCACACACCCACACACACCCACACACACCCCGTGTCCCTGACACAAGGACTGGAGCTGGCCACTCCTGTCTTGTTATAACAGTGATGATATGTTTTGTAATGTGTAACTATAAGTTAAACAACTTCTGCATGAAAGAACAGTGTGAATGTTCTCCAGTTGTTGCCCAGATGTGATCCTGTCCTTCAGGCTGCAGAGCAGGAGGACCTCAGGACTGAAGCTGTGGAGAAGAAGGACCTCAGGACTGAAGCTGCGGTGCAGGAGGACCTCAGGACTGAGGATATATATAGATATATATATCTGAATATACAATAACTAAAACATAAAATGTAAAAATACAAAAATACAATGAGGGGA
>JBBPCZ010000002.1:2406134-2417343 GCA_037974445.1 Brycinus macrolepidotus | reverse complement strand
AGAGAATAAAACGGCTGGATTTGTGTTGGAGACGTCTGGTTCCATTCACCAACACTGGAAAGAAATCAGAGTCTCTACAATCAACCGCTTCACACCAAACACACACTGAACACACTCTGTTTACAAACTCTGAATTATGGGGAAATTATTATTTGTGAATTTATTAATGTATAGAAAGAATATGACAAAATGTGACAGGGATCACACAGTTAATTCTGGGGTCCCAAAAAGGGTACGTTACCGTAGAAAAATCACTTCTGTTTTCCTAAAGAACCTTTCAGTTTTGTAAATGAAATCATGTGAATGTTCTTGGAAGAACCCTTGACTTTTACATTACATGAAGGCACTTTGAAACTTTGAAATTAGAAATGATAAATCCCCTCTGAGAATGTATTGACATTTCTTTACAGTGGCTAAAGGGTTCCTCTGCAGGATCAAGCTGAAGAACACAGGACTGCTTCTAGTGTACTAGTGTGGCGATGGTGTCTCTCTGTTACTTTCACCTCTTTCACCTCCACATTGCTCTCATTCCATTTTCACAGGTCCGCCCGTAAACGTCACCTGCAATATTTTTATCAACAGCTTCGGCTCCGTGACCGAGACGACCATGGTAAGCCTGTCGCCATCTTGCCTCTCCTGTGACTCACTAAAAGAGATTCCGATGTGTGGTTTATCGCCCCCTACCTGCAGGTCCCCCTGTAAACGTCACCTGCAACATATTTATCAACAGCTTTGGTTCTATAGCTGAGACCACCATGGTGAGTTAGGCATCACAGATAAGCCCCCCCCCCCCAACACTCCAATCCCCCCTCATCTCAGACCCTCTGCCATTAGCTAACTTTCTGCTAACATCTGCTAACTCGTCCTGAAAACTTTCTTCCAATATTGTTTTGCTTTCCATTGTCATGCAATAGATAAGCTTGCGCTGGTCTATTGGCGGGACCTTCAGGGAGCAGACCGGGCACTGCTGGCACTCTTAGGGCAGTATTTGATTGTTTGTTTCCTTGCGCTACATGCGCTTTCGCCAAATTATTTTCGTGTTAATAATTCACACAGTGGCTGGCAGCAAGTGATTCACTTTAATTGCCATGAAGAAGCTCTGGGGCCCCGTGTCTCAGGGTCCGTGATTCAAGCAGATTGATTAGCGCAATGCCCCCAAAATGCCCGACCCGCTTTGGGGGTAAACAGCTACCAACCCAGAGCAGAGCATCAAAATCAGGCTATAACCGCCGCCTTATCAGTTCCATCCGAACGCGTCTCCGGTGGATAGTCGGGCCGAACGAGGCCGATAAAGCCTGATAATTATGTTTACAGACGTCTGAGAATTACGTTCATCAAGGATTCTCGTACTCAAAGGACCGCCAATAAACTTTCAGTCCAAGAACAGAAAATGTTTATGGAACCTCCTTTAATGAAGCGCCTGCATGTTTACATACTAACAGCATTCTTCTAGGATTAATAAAAGATATCTCCCATAAACTATCCAGCCTGCACTGTCTCACTGACTGCTCCTGCTAACAGTGCTAACGAGCTGTTTCTAAAATAAAAGCGTAGCAAAGTATGACATCACAGTTTCACACAGTCTCATTTCCTCTAAAAGGCTTCAGTGAGTGACATTCACAAGAAAAGATATGATCCAAATTTGGGTAATCTTTAAAGGAAGATACAGGTCCTGCTCCATGGAGAGCAGAACTGATTAGCACAGGCTATTGTACAAAAGAGAATTTTAGCATTCACTAAAATTAATATTTCGCATAAATATTCATTATAAAGCTACCGTCCAGACCATGCTACCTTTGGTTTCCCCATGTTCCTCCACCTGAGAAACCCAAAGAGCAGTAAAACTGTTCCAGTTCAGATCATAAGGTTATATTATTATTAAAGGTTATATTCATCATTATTATTATAAAACAAAAAAGTTTCTCCAAAATGGGAACTTTTACAGGAGAAGTCAAAAACATTCTAAACCTCAAATGTAAGTAAAGAGTTTTTATTCCAGACCATATTGGAGCTTTGTATATATATGTCATAGTTAATCAAATAATAATAATAATAATAGAGATAAATGGTGTTCTTTGGTCTTCCCATAGGAAACAACAGCACTAGAGCTGGATTAGCAATAATCCAACTCCAGCAAAACTCGCTGAGAGCGGAGTAATATTAATTATTATTCCTTCAGCCTGTAATAATAATTAGCATCAGGACAAAACAAGTGAAGCTTCCGCTGTGAGTAACGAGCAGGCGTGCGGAGCTCACGGCTCAGATTAAAAAAGCTAATGAAGCTTTCGTAAACCTGAAGAAGTGTGTTACTCCTATTGTGTTACAGAAACAGAGAGAATAAAGAAACCATAATCACACATTGCACGGCTCAGTCTAGCAACATCCAGAACCCCACAGAACCAAACACATCCGTCCGGTTCTGCCCCAGGCGTCAAGACTCAGATCTCAGCACAGTTTAAATCAGAATTTCACCAAAAAGGGCATTCAGTGGGTAAATAAGGGTAAAAAAAAAAAAAAGGGTCCCAGAAGAGCCTGAAACATTAATTTCCATCAGAGTAAATCAATAAACATCCTTTATAAGTTTAATATCCAACCCTCCACTCACCGGCCACTTTATCAGAAACACCTCCTCCTTGCTGGGGTGTAGGTAGAGACTGTAGTCCATCTGTTGATGAACTGTGTGTGTTAAACCCTCTAGACCTTCATTAGGGTCAGTTTCCGACCTCAGAGGGACATTTTGGGCCGATTCTCAACCTAGGAGTGGCACTGACATGAATAAAAACCCCAAGAGTGGAAGAACAAAGTAGATGTTTCCAATAAAGTGGCCAGTGAGAGGAAGTAGCAGGAGGGCGTTTCTAATAAAGTTGCCACAGAATCTTTATCTGAATTATCATATAAAACAGAATCTTTAGGGGTTTAAGTCAGCAGTGGGTAGTAACCAGTCATATGTACTGAGTTTAGTTTCAGACCAAGAGGGTTCAGAACTAGAATAGAGCTGAACACTCTGCAGTTCTAAAAACTGTTCAGTACTTGGGGTTTTTTTGAGAAGTTGCATTTTGGTATTTTTTCTTGAGGCTGCTCCTCCCACGTCTCATTACAGTTAATTGATTGCTCTCGATGGAAATGAGGTGAAGGATCTCCAGGGGAACATTTTCACCCAGGGGCTTAGGGAGGACAGGCCGTATTTGCATTGACTGAGTGCCCATTTCTTTTCCTAAAAAGATAAGAGCCTGCAAAGGCAGCTCTTTTTGGAAAATGACCCGACTGCATGTGTTTACGTGTCCGCCCTTTTCGCCCGGGCTCCGCAGGACTACAGAGTAAACATCTTCCTGCGGCAAAAATGGAACGACCCCCGACTCGCCTACAGCGAGTACCCCGACCCCTCGCTGGACCTGGACCCGTCCATGCTGGATTCCATCTGGAAGCCTGACCTGTTCTTCGCCAACGAGAAAGGAGCCAACTTTCACGACGTCACCACGGACAACAAGCTCCTGAGGATCTCGAAGGATGGAACGGTCTTGTACAGCATCAGGTTAGGAGGCATCAACACTCACTGTCCTTCACTGTCCTCTTCCCATTTTTGGACATAAATGACAGATTTGACTGATTTAACAGATCAGGCACTTCACAGAGCACCTGGTGTGTGTGAAGTACGTTAAAGGGGCCTAAAATCAAGCATTTCATCACTACTGAGGCAAAACCTTCTCCATTCTCCCATTTTTGTTTTGAAAACATCAACAGCTTTTACCAACAAAATGGCCCAAAATTACTTGTAAAATAATATTTACACTAACTTTGTAAAAAAAAATGGAAAGTTGGCGTTTTGGAGATACAACGTTTTGCCCCAACAGTTTATTTAATACATTTTATAATTTCATTGTAATTGAAGTAACATTCTGTAGCGCAGCATTACTTTCCATTGCACAGAAATATAATATGGAATCCCTCTACTGCAGGGGTGTCCAAACTTTTTGGAAAGAGGGCCAGATTTGGTGAGGTGAAAATGTGTGGGGGCCGACCATTCAGCCTGACATTCTTTGAACCATTAACATTAAATGCAAATGAACTATTTAATGAAATTTTTATTGCAAATGGCATACTTTTCATTTCTTCACATAGAACACAAATAAATCTAAACCTGTTTTTACCAAAATCACTCTGCCTTTCATATTTGAAGACCACATAAAATGAAGAAAAAAACTTTCAGGAAGATTAAACATATCTAGGTTCATCTGAAACATTACATATTATTCACTATTAAATGCTCAGTGTAAACTTCTAAATTCAAATCATGTGAACAGGAAAATAACACTAACAGCTATCTTATTCAGAAGTACAAAGCAATGAGGACCATATGAATCCGTGTATCACTCGTTCTTTCGTTTTTCAATTGACAATCAAAAAACGAAAATGTTTTTTGATTTTGAATCGGATATCAAAAACGAAAACGGACGTGTTTTTCATTATTTCAATTTTAGACTCGGATCAAAAATACGAAATGGAAAAACGGGCTGCCGGACCAAATTTGATTTTAATATTTAATTTGTCGGGTTTACGAGACCCGGTTTAATTGTCAATTGAAAACCGAAAGAACAAATGATACAAATTTTGGCCCTCGCTGTCAATTTTCCTTTTTTTAGTTAAAGTCGTCATTTTAGAAATGGGCTGGAAAAGGTCACACAAGGGTCACGCGGCGAGAGTGCGTCCACAAACTGCTGCCATCTTCTAGTGAAACATAAAATAGCTCTTTTCTACGCGTGTATTTTATACTGTGGTCAGCAGTGCTGGCAGGCCACATATTATTGATTTTATGACGGAGGCTGCGGGCCGGTGGAAATTTGAACACGGGCCACAATTGGCCCGCGGGCCGGACTTTGGACATGCCTGCTCTACTGGCAATAAAGAAAGAGTGAAATTTGGCTTTTCAGCCATAATGGTGTCTGCATCTGCCAGCAAGCGGAAACCAAATAATCATGTATCATGAAGTTCTTCCCACCTTCAAGATGCATAATCAGAAGGTGGTTTTCTAGTCTTTTGAATCCAGAAGGTCTCACCGTGGGAGGAGACTGGGCGTGTTTAGAGCAGATGTAATGGTTAATTTAACTAAAGTGTCCCTTTAAGCCGGTCACAACTGTTTGGATTTTGTGTGCGTGTCTGTACAGTGATTTTAGTCCAATGGAAAATTAACACCATGGCAACAAAAAAAGGTTAGTAAATATAATGGCATTACGTCTAAAAGCAATTTAAGTTTTCTAAGCTGAGTTTATCAGCTAATAAATATCACCACACATTCATACGCACATGTGCCACTTTGTTTCCTGTGGGTGTGTTTTTGTTGTAGAAAAATCGCCTACGCAACACTCGAAAACGTGTCTTTTGTTGATTTTTTCGCATGTTGGTGAAATGGCTTCTCTGTCAAAGTAAGCTGTTTGCCGTGTAAAACACACCGGATTCAGTCTGAGGATTTCCTTATTAGTCTTTCTCTGTTTTTTGTGTAAATCACGAGCAGCTTCTATTAAAGAGCTCCGCGAAATCTGAGCTAATTTGTAGCGCTCTTCAGCAGGCTGACACAGCAGGACTCAGACATGAAAAGAAGAAACCCGCTCAGGACTTATTACCAATTAATGCTGACTCGAAAATCCCTCTGCTTTGAAGAACGACACAATATAAATGGATCCGAGCAAATGAGATGAAATCTCCTCGACTTCAGGTGCAGTTTTGTACCCACAGGGCAGCCGAGCCTCGTCAGGCATTCGTGAGCAATTATTCCAGGTGACTTTGACATTAAAAGTGTGTCTGAAGTGACTCTCCACAGAGCATTTCAACAGACCCAGGGCCAGATCAAGGGAAGACTGATGTAGATGCCTCTGATTAAATATTAGGTATTAAAGTGATACAAAACAAACAAGTGTAGCTGATCAGCTAAAGACACGTTTTACGTCTAAAATTACGTCATGCAGCTGAAAATGGAAGTACTGATCTTGAAACTGGCATTTTGTTTGTATTTTAGTCCAGACTCCTACATTCTCAGAAACCACATAACCACACTGGGGTGAGTGTGATGATTTAGCCATGCTAACTGGTGGTGTATAAGCTCCCATTACTTGTTAGCTACATTAGCCTGAAAATTCCAGTGCTCTGTTTCCGATGCTTCCCTAATATTAGCCAGTCACGAAACACGTAACTCTTTGACACCTTCGATCAAGAGCTTTAGAAATCAGCACCCAGGTGTGTTTGACAGCCGCTGTACCTGACAGATTTAAGGTGTTTGGTTTGGGGGGAGGTTGTTGAACCCCAGTCTCCAACATGCAGGGCTTCATAACTACTGGACTCATAAAAGCAAACCAAGGCAGGGCACGTGGGCTCTATTCTCGAGGTAACACTGAGATAACCGTGCCTCGTGAAAAAACGATAACATAAGGTAAATTATTTCACACGCTGACCCAGCAGCAAGGCAGGGACTCAAGCCCCCATGGGGTCTATCTGTGCATGTGCCCGTCCTCTACAGACACGCCAGGCGTAAATAAGGCACAGTTTTCACAATTTACGTTCACATTGGGGCTCGATTACTCGATAAAAATCAATTATGATTTATATTGTCGTTATATCAGCTTAATGTTTAGACTGCAGACCCTCCTCTGAATAATAAACAGGGAATCTAAACAAGTTCAGCCTGTAACGTCTGTCTCTTCACTGCAGCTGACCAAATGTTCTAGTTTAGCATCAGAAAGCGAAGCATCGCACCACTGTTTTACCCCCCAGTAAATTTTTAAGGGAACCATACAGAACCTACACAGACAAACGAGATGGGCAGTGAGATGCTTCACAGACTAGCTGAACAAAAAACACATTCAGGGAAACCTGATCCGACCTGAAGAAGCTGAGCTCAGCTCCGCACTGCTGCACCAGTAGGAGGACCTACAGTCAGGATGGTATTTGTGATAACGCACAGCCTCCAGTGTTCTACTGCTTACATGAAATGTTTACTGGTCATTTTTTTTTTGCAGGCTGACCCTAATCCTGTCCTGTCCGATGGATCTGAAGAACTTCCCGATGGACGTTCAGACCTGCACCATGCAGCTGGAGAGTTGTACGTAATCTGGTCTTTTAATCTGGTCCTGCATTTTTAGCACTGCGGCAGGAGAGAGGGCACACTGAGTGCTGGGTTCCAGACCATTTGTGTAACGAACCTGTTTCATGACACTTTGCAGAAGCGAATCTTTTCCTCTGAGTTTTATCTGAAGCGCGATGCCCCGAGGAACGCAGTAATGATGTGTTTCTTCACTCTGCAGTCGGCTACACCATGAACGACCTGATTTTTGAGTGGCTGGATGAGGGGCCGGTGCAGGTGGCAGAGGGTCTCACCCTGCCTCAGTTCATCATGAGAGAGGAGAAGGAGCTTGGCTACTGCACCAAGCACTACAACACAGGTCAGGACGCTACGCTAACACTGATCACCAAACATTACAACACACTACACATTACGGCATAGGTCGGGATGCCATGCTTACGCTAATCACCAAACACTACAACAGAGGTCTACACTAACGCTAATCACGGAACACTACAATACACTGAACATTACATCATAGATCGGGATGCTATGCTAATGCTAATCTCTAATAAGATAAATAAAGGTCAGGACGCAAACATAAAATCAAACCCCACCCAGGAATCACTAAAAATCAGAGGCTACAGTGCTAATGCTAATGTCAGTGCATGAGAGGCTACATCAGTAGGTTCCCCATGTTCTGGTTCTCCCAGGCAAGTTCACCTGCATCGAGGTGAAGTTCAAGCTGGAGAGGCAGATGGGTTACTACCTGATCCAGATGTACATCCCCAGCCTGCTCATCGTCATCCTGTCCTGGGTCTCCTTCTGGATCAACATGGACGCCGCTCCCGCCCGTGTGGCCCTGGGCATCACCACCGTCCTCACCATGACCACACAGAGCTCCGGCTCCAGAGCCTCACTGCCCAAGGTACGCTCACACTCCACCCGCAGCGGATCCAACCTCATGCTGCCTTTGGGTCCTCCTCAGATGTTTCTGTGGATGACTCTGAAGCTGAATGTGGTGTGATGGATGGAAACATGATGGATGTGCATTGTTACTGTTTTTTCCTGCTGTAAAGTTTATTTTGGGTTACTGTCTCTAAATAAAGAGCAGAGGATTTTCATCAGACAGATGAAGCTTTTTAACCATGTAGAAGCATCTCAGAGCTTGAGCTCATATCAGGTTTTTCATGCGTCGATGAGAACAAGCCATCTTTCAGCTAAATCACCAAACACTACAACACAGATCTGGATGAAATATTAATGCTAAATCAGGATACAGTGCTAATGCTAATCAACTAAAACTACAAGACACATCTGGATGTAATGCTAATACAAAAACACAAAACACTTTTAAAACTGGTCAGGATGTAACACTAATCATTACAACAAGGGTCAGAACATAGCGTTAATGTTAAATGCTAAAATGCTAAAATCCCATTTCACTCTGGTGAATCCTGAAGGTATTCAGTTTGTCTGTAGCTCATCAGTCAAATGGTGTTTCTGAAAAATGGCTAAAGAGAACAGCTACGACTGTAGAACTGACATCTTGCACAGCTGATACCCAACCCTCCCTCCACCTCTCCAGAGAAGTGGACTGGTGGGACCTCAGAGACATGAGACAGATCAGGGTTAATTTACTACGGCTTCATTTTTTACAGTGGGCGTAAAATTGCTACTGTCCCTTCAAGGATTTACAGCAGCCTATCACGGTGTTTGTAATTTACATATTCGTGTTGTTCAGAATTGCCCTGGCGTGTAATGAGTTGTTAAGCATGTAATTATCAGAAACTCTGGGCCAGCGAGGGGTGGAACTGTGAGCCGTGGTCGTTACGTGTGATTTGCGGGTGTTGGTCAATACAATCAATGAGGCGTTATTTGTAAGAGGACGGTTACATAAAACTGAACGAGTCGTCCGGGAGCAGCCAGCACTCCGTCATCGTTCATTAGTGCTGGAACTGAGCCGGGCTCCTGCCTCTCTGCGACGCATGCAGTGCTGATGCTGCGTTTATAAACTGTGAGCATCCCATTTCCCATATCGAGGAGCATCTTCGGCTTGCTCGAGGTCGCTCCCGGAGCATCTTCAGCTACTGCGGGCGAACAAAACTCCTAAAAAGCTTTTAAACTGAAGTTAACCAGTGGCTGGATTCCACAGAGCCTGAAACGACACGAAGGTGTGCACTTTGATTACAAGTCTTTTACAGAACCTCACAATTATCTAAATGTGTTTACCAACAGACCTCGTACACAAAAACAAGCTGAAACATCTGCCTAAAGACCTCAAAGGCAAGTAAATTCATAGAGCACACAAGCAAGTCAAAGTGCATTACATAAACAACAAAAAAAGACCAAGCGTGAATAATAAAAACAGAATAAGAGTGAAGATCACCTGTAGGGTGTTAAACAGTCCATGGAATAACAGTGTGAGCAGGAGAACAGCTCTGCTCCAGCCTTTCCAGCTCTCTCAGACCACGTTCACACCTGGCCACTCGGGTTACCTAACCGGGATTTAAAAATAACAACGTGCTCAAATCAAAGCATGATGCTGTTATAACAAGCCTGCAACTCTGAGACATCTGAGCTCCTCAGAAAATCCCGACCCAGAAAGTTCACAATGCCTATTAGGTCATAAGTAACAATAATTATTATAATCTTCCTTTTTCACTTCTTCCTTCTTCTCCTTCTCCTACTTCTACTCCTTCTTCCTTCTGTCTTTCTTCTTATTCTTATTCTTCCTTTTTCCTCCTTTCTTCTTCCAACTCCTTCCTTCTTTTTTCCATATACAATGTAGTTACATATTTGATTACGTGTGGTTGGGTTTGTTTTGAGGTTGAGTCTGCTTTCTTCCGTTTATTTCAGTGCCAAGAAACTCCAAAAACAGTTCAGTAAAGTAAAAATAACAAGACTGTACGCATCAACATCTTTGAATCCAGATCATAAGGACATTTGTCCTCACACGTATCTCCTCATAAGGATCATAAGGATGTATCTCCAGTGGTCTGGAGTGAAAGTGTAGAATCTGCTCTTTCCTCACACTTTCACGCTTGCCTAAGTGAAGCTCCTATTTAGTTAAAACCACGGTTTCTGCTGTTGCTGCTCAGTGCTGTCGGTTGGGGAGATGTGGGCCCGAGTGCAGCGCCACCTCAAAGGCAGGAAGAGGCACTTTAGGAGCGGTGAGTCATCGCTCTGCGATCTGTCCCGATCCCTCGCGCTGGACTGCACATGACCCGCGTCCTGCGTGACGCCACAAACTCAGATCAAAGCAGTGCGTGCTGATGAATAATTAGCGAAGAGGCGTTCGAGGGCTCGTCTTCAAAGCAACAAAAAGCTCGCTGCACAATGAGGCCTCGGTTTGTTTGTTTGCGTTGTTTTTCAAGAGGAAGCGACGGGCAGCTCCGTTTAACCTCCTCCTCAAAGGCCGCGACGGATCAGAAGCACGGGCGTGGCAGGCGGCACACGACGCTCATCCAGCTTAATCATCGGTTTGCCCTTGGATTCAATTTGGCACCCATAAATGTAATAAATAAATGCATGTGTCATTATGCTAATCTGATTTCTGAGCGATCATTCGGAAATGAAGGCGCTCGTTACTCGACAGCCACTAAAGCCGTAATCACGGCATGCTTTGATTACGAAGCGGAGATGTATAATAGCGTATGCAGATGAGCGTGGGCAAACGTGGCAGCAGCATAATGGAGCATTAGCGCCGTGGATGTGTTGTTTTCCCTCAGACGCCGCAGGAGAAGTGATGGAGAAGACTTGGCTCTCAGATCTGCGATTAAATTCCGATTAGTTGGGAAATCCCAGATTTCGTCAGACCTAAGCCACAGCAAAAACATACATGAAGGCAAGATGGACCCGAGCAGATGTGGATGAGGGTTACACGAAATAAGAGCAGCGTGGGCCCATGGTAGCAGTGTCATGAGAAGGATCCTCGTTTGTACATATAATGCAAAACAGTACAGTCCACAGAGGCGTCCATGGTGTTAAAACGTCATCGGAAAAGAGCCGGAGAAATTCAGCTGATGTAAATGACAGTAAGCTGGAGAGCTGATTTATATATCGTGGTGGCAACTACTCACAGGCTGCGTCCGAAATCGCATACTACTTGAGTAGGTACTACATTTGAATTTGAACGTACTGCTCTACCGTTAAAAC
>JBBPCZ010000002.1:2363902-2381249 GCA_037974445.1 Brycinus macrolepidotus | reverse complement strand
AATGGTCACTTCACATATATATATATATATATATATATATATATATATATGTGTGTATATATTCATGCCTTGCATGTATTATTTTAAATCATTATTTTCATTTGCAAGAAACACGAAACAATGTGGTGATTTTTTTTTTTAGGAATTTCATTTATTCAAATAAATAGCCACATAAATAAAACAACCTCTCTCTCCCTTCCTGGCAAATACACACATTTTCACACATCCAAGACACATGTACAGTCAGCAAGCAAATCAGGTAAGTTTATCCAAAATTTTAACATAAAAATTCTTTTTACTTATTTTTATTTTTTTTTATAGTTCAAAAAAAAAAAACAATAGTGTTTCAATCGTAACTGAAGTTACACTAAAGACGTTCCTAACCCAGCAGTGGAAACCAACACTATTCTGAAAATGAGAAATATTCATCATAAAGTGCATTATTTTTGAAACAGCAAAAGTAAATGAAGGTATAAAAAAGGGGGGTTCTGATCTACTGAAAGCGTAAGGACCACATTTCTCAATGTGCTTTTTTTTCCACGTCCTAAAATCAGACCAGAAAGCGACTTTGCGTTCTTCACCGTTTTGTTCAGAGAAAAGGCACAATTGTCAGCGGTGAGTGCAAAAAAACAACAACAAAAAAGTTTACAATAATGATAATAATAACATGAAATAAATAAAAAGGGAATTAACACTGTTTCTCGTGATCGCTTCACCTTCAGCTTATCTTTTTCAGCCACTGGATTCAAACCCTGCTTCTTGTTGACGCCCCCCCCCCCGACCCCAGGTTTTAGTACAGTTCAACTAAAGTACTAACCTTTCTATTCACAACATAGACAGACATGCAGTACAATTATTTGGGGGTTAGAGATGAGGTGCATTTTACAAACTGTGGCATAGCAACCACTGTTAAATGCACTATTTCAAATAAATACACACCCACATTCACACACACACACACACGCACGCACACCTATATACCTACATAAACACTGTTTGAAATCTACTTCTAGCACCTAATTTGTCTGCCAAGCACAAATTTCTGCCTATGCACTTCAACTATATTGCTAAAAGACGTTTAAGGAGAAACAAAACGAATATTCATGAGTACAGCCATGGTCCCTCGGAGATGGAGGGAGACTGATTAAATAAAAAAAAAAGCTTTTCCATCTCCATACGCATCTACTACTAGCAGCTGTAAAAGGACTGTAAAAGCTACACTTTGTGCAACAGAGAGATTTCGATCAATTCCCATCAATAACGGAGCCGAGGACCAAATCCCGCTTTTTTTTCCCCGCACTCTCATTATGGCTTGCTCTACTTCTGTGTTTTACAAAGCCAGCCTGAATGCAAAGGCAACCTGTGTCGTAAAGAAGACGAGCAATACAGAATGGCCAGGTTCTCGAGCATGCAAAATTGCAACACGTTTCCTGGAACCAGGAAGGTCCAGGTAATCTCATACAATCATTCAAAGCAGAAAGAAAGCAAATAAGCAAAAAAAACCCACAAAAGTTTAAAAAAACAAAACAAAACATTGGGTGTCAAACCACCCGCTGGGTTCCTACATCAGCTTCTTCATCTGGTACTACGTTTCGGTGTGAAATATTGCACTAATCCCGTATGCTTTGTACTCTCACTCTCTCCCTCATTCTCTCTCTCCCTCATGCAAATCCACACTAGGGAAGGAAAAATCCATTACACTCTAAAAAATAAAGGTAAAGTAGATAAGGGTAAGGTCGTTTAAATAAATGAAATGTGTGAGAGTCCAGGACCTTTTATAAAGTTTAGAATCTCAGTGTGAAGGTTCTATACTTCTATACCGGTTAAAGGTACGTCTTAGAAACACTGAGGAACCTTTATTTTTCAGAGGGCCACTGGCAAAGGAGGAGGTAGTGATATGATTACAGGAGTGCCCACGCCTTCGGCTTTTTGTTTTTTTTTTTTTCCTGTCATGACAGACCAAATGTGACAAAAGCTGGACAGCAATTCCTATGCCGAGCAAGCTTGAATCAGCAAAAAAAATAAATAAATAAAAACTATAGCTATTCTGGTGTGTGCGTCGCTGTCTGAGTGTTTCAGTCTAGGCATGATACGGCGCAGAGCAGCATAGGAGGTCATAGTCACACACACACACACACACACAGACACACACACACACACTCTCACATCTTGTGGACAGCTGATCTAACGGAATTTGAGGGCAGTACCTTTTGTGCTTTTTTGTAAAGCTAGCTTTGCCTTCCGCATCCCCCCCGGCAGTAAAAAGATAAAAGTACCATAAAAGGCTTCTCTTGCCTCAACTAAAGCAGCTCTAGTTCTCTCATATTGTGCTCAGCCTGTTTCACATTGTAGTCTGTGAAATCGCAGGACTGATTTTTCCTGTCTGGTTTTGGAAGTTTAGGACAACGCTGATACTGCAGGATTGGTATAAAACAACGTAAAAAGGCAAAAAAACAAAACTAAACTAAAACAAAAACAAAAAAAACTTTGGTCTTTTCCAGTGAAGTGAAAAAAAAAACAGCAATGAAGGTAACCTCTTAGCTCTAAAAGTAAAAGTGAAAACCTAAAAAATATACAAAAACAAAAGGAAGACATAACCGTCCTTTTTTCATACATGAAAATGAATGAAGAAAGTCAGCCGTCTGTGACATAGCTGTTTATGGAGGTCGGTCCTTTCGTGTTTACCCCAGTGAGAGCCCGCATTTCACATGCTGGACAGTAGGACGCTCAGTCTTTTATTGCTTTCTGTGAACTGGAGACTACTCGTAAGCAGGTACTGGGTAGGACCTTTGCAAAAGGGTTTGGTTATTGCTTTTTCTTTTGCTCGTTTCCTCTCAGTCACTCCGTCACACACAAGACACTGATATGGAATTGCATGTTGTGGCGGAGAGTTGCTAGGTTTTCTCTCCTTTGAGTCAGTTTTCTCAGTTTTTGTCCTTTCCGGGCTTCTCCTGTATGCTTCTGTGCATCTGAAGTTTCCTCTGCTTCATTCTGGAGAGTTTTTCTTGCATTACTTGACCATCACGCAGCTGCTGAGCTGTTGTCCAGTGCAGGCCAGCTGCTCCTGGAGCTCAGAGGCCTGGGGGCTGCTGCTAGCATCCAAGCTCCAGCTCATCTGCTGGGGCAAGAGCTGGAAGTGGCCCTGGGTCTGGAGGTGCTGGAGGTGCGGCTGGGCCTGAGGGAGCGGTGGGAAGTGGGGCTGCTGGCTGATATGCAGGCGGGCCTCCAGAAGGTGGGCTGTGGACACCACTGGAGAAAGGGATGAGGATGAGGAAGATGTAGAAGAAGAAGAAGAGGAGTCCAGAGGCTGCAACTTCTGCTGCTGCTGCTGCTGCCACAGACTGTGCTGGAGTGGCAATGTTGTCTGCTGGCACACTGGAATTAGGGGCTGGTTGGGGGTCTGGCTGGGAGGGTTGGAAAACAGGGCAGCTGGGGCAAAGAGGCTGTTGGAGGGAGGGGAAGGGGGCAACTGGTGGGACTGGGACAGGAAAAGAGTCGCCTGCTGCTGGGGCTGGACCTGTGGCTGGTGCTGGATCTGTAGCATCCTGTAGAGAGAACACAAGAACATAAACATTAAAATAAATACAAAACACACACAAATGGAAGTGCTAAGGGGTAATGCTTATCCATTAGGGCTCAACTGATGCAATAAGCCAGTGTTATAGGTTATCGGATTTAGTGGTGTTGCTGATTAAATTTTCATGTTATAGCAACTCCAGTCCTGGATGTCATTAAGTTTGTGTTTTCCCTCGGCTAATACACAGAGTTCAGCCCGTGAGCTAACTAACAAGGCCTTAATAACTAGAATATGGTTTATCTGAGTTGGAAAAACTGTTCACCTTTGCTGATGCAGCACCTCCTCCAGCATGCTGCGGCGTTCACGGGGGCCGCTGGAGCCTTGCAGAGCTGATGGGGGGCACAGGGTAGGCCCCAGTGACCCTCTGCTGCCCCGGGGGCATGAGGCCGGAGGGCACACCTGTCTGGCCAGACCCTTGATCTTATTCAGGCCCAAGAGGCCTTTGGCTCGGGTGTTTTTCCTCAGCTGCTGACGGAAAGCCTTCAGTCCTGCAAAAATCAGCACACTGACCGGTCAGTTTGGAGCAACAAAGGGGATCAGGCATCAAAAGTAGGCACATACTCTATTTTAGCCTTTCAGGTACTTAGTGTGCTAAGAAGCCTAGTCTGTTCATACTAAACATTGTTCAGTAGAAGATGCTTTTTTCCTTCCACTAGACAGTTATACTTTTCTGAGATGAGCTCAGACACTCACCCTGTGTGAGAGATGTGTCGGAGGCCCGTCGGCCCTCCTGGAAGCTGGCTGCATGCAGACTGCCCTGGTTCTGCAGGAGCCGGTTGGAGGAGAAGGCGAGAGGGGCTCCGACGGGTCCTGAGGCTCCTGGGCCGATTCCAGTGGACAACAAGGCTGAGAGGTCTCCTACTGCAGTGGCAGACAAGGCTGGGGCCGGGTTAGAAGAAGATTTCAGACAGCTGTCGGAGGAGGCACCATCTGAGGGACTGATGACAATACCTGGGAAGAGAAAACAGATTGTTAGAGGTGTTTTTACCAAGCTTAATTTGACTATAGATAGTGTTTATGGTATTCATAATAATATTACCATCCTATTATTTCCATAATGTATCCAACAATAACTATAATGGTTTAATGAAACTTTCTTTTTCCTCTTAATTATCTGTATCAAGGTATTTTGATGAAATATTCAACATTTTCTCACCTACTCTTAGAGGTTTAGCAATGTGCATGTCTCAGTCTGTGTGATTATTTGGGTGTGAGTTGTGAGTCAGCAGTGTCATAAGCAGTTTGGGATGTTCTGTTACTGAGATTTGGATTACTGTAGATGTAGTGAATGTGCGTTGCTCTGACATCACGCATTACTCACATGGTGGGGTGCACTGATGAAAGCGGGCAGAGACCTCGGCGAGGGTGTGTCTGCGGGAGGCTGTGCTCGGAAGCGGTGGGGGCGGGACCTGCAAGGCCCCCTCCTCCTCCTCCAGGTCTCCTGGACGCACCTCTTCACTGATGGTGGTCTCCAGAAGGCTGTTGGGGGAAATAGAGCGGTTCCACAGCAGCCCATTCAGACTGGCCTCCACTGGACACACCACCCGCTGTGCAAAAAGGGAGACACAATAAGACACAATTAAGACACAGTTTCATATATTTTGTGTGGCTTAATCATTCCACAATTGATCAAAAAAGTTTTCTTTGTCTGTTTACTACATATTCATCTTTAATAACTGAGAGATTGCAGCCCGTAGATCTGTACACTGCATCGCTGCTAAAAAAAGGAAACGGGAAGGTGGCAGAAATCCTTACCTGAAATAGGCCTCCTTGGTCACACTCCATCTGTGAATGTACTGGCGGGTTCATCTTAGCTGTGACAGGGAAGGCTGTGCGGAAACTGTCGGACGACTCCATGATCACCTTGAGGAGGAGAGGACAGAGGAAGAGCTGAGTCAGCCAGGGGAGCCAGGAAGCACAGGGGAGGATGTAATGTCACACCGGAGGCAGCAGGGAGGATGGCTGGAGCGGTGGCCTGGTCTGCACACTCACCTCTGGGCCAGAGGAATCGGACGTGCTCCTGCTTCTCTGGTTCCATGCCCCACACTGCCGGTTCAGCTGCTGGCTGCGGTGCTCCTTCACTCGCTCCAGCAGCAGGTAGTAGATGGCAGAGAAGTGATTGTAGCTACTGCTCTGGAGAGACTGCATTCAGGGCAGAGAAAAAAAAAACAAGTTTAAGAACCACTGACCACACTAGACAAGGTTTAGGTTACTGCTATCATAAAGAAAACAATAACAATAAATTGTAAGTGTTCATAAAGCTACATGACATTTATGCAAGCCCGATGTCAGTTGTCATAAAGGTCTTATTGAGGTGTCGCCTTATGAATGAAACCCTTCAGTAAAATGTTACCTGGTAGGTAATTGCATAGTAAAAGTAAAGAAATTAAAACTTTCTTAATATCTGTTTAAGAAACCTGAAAGGCTTGTTTCTAGAAAGTTGTCATGAACTGTTCACACTGTGTAGAGAACAGCTGGCATTTTTTTACATGGCATTAAAAAGAACCCCCCGCCAAAAATATTTACATTATTTTCTTATGACAGTGACGATATTTACATGCCTGTTTACAAGCAAGCAAGACTCTTTAAAAGCTTAACATCTTAAAGGATTGTCGCATGAGCTTAAGGCCAAAAATTCAATGTGGCAGCTTTTAGGAACAGATGCCTGTGTTTATCCTGTGAGTGCCAGCAGGGTATGTATTTAAAGGCACGGCGAGAGGCTGGGATAAACAGCAGTTTTTCATCATGGCGTATCGAGACGACAAACTGACAACTCAAATCCCTTGAGCAACAGTTATTAACCTTTACTGCTGACCCTCCAGTCACAGAGCTACAGTGATCTAACCAAATCACTCACATAGCTCCCCTCCAATCCCACTCTCGCCAAACTCTATGTCCCCACTCTTGATGCTTTATGGCTATCGAATCCCTTTATTTACATCTGTAACTCTACCCCTCTCCCCCTGCCCTGTCCTTGGCCTCACCTCCACAGTCCTCTGCCTGTCGATGCCCAGCGTCTGCATGATGCCCAGCACGGGCTCGCTGTAGTCGCCCAGGTTGGAGTTGTAGTCGCTGAGTGAGTGCGAGAGCGTCTGGTGAGGTGCGCTGGGGTCAGCCAGCATCCAGCGGTGCTGCTTGATCTGGGCTATGGTGATGCGCTTGGCCGGGTCAACTACCAACATCTTCCGGATCAAATTCTCACAGTCTGTTAAAAGGGAAACAAAGACAGGCAGTTAAAAAAAGTAGAGACAAGCTGACCAAACAATCCTAGAGTGGTTTACAAGTAATGTGTGTTAACATGATGTCAACATTTAAACATACAGGAATGGGAGTGGTTAGAGGAGCAGTGCTAAAGTGACTGGTGGTTAATGAAAGCTAACGTTGTTGGGAAGCATGATGTCAACATTTCATGTATGTGCAATACAAGCAGTTGGCCAAACGATGGTAAAACAGCACTAACACAATGCCTAGTACTGGGAGTGGTCAAGGCTGAAGTCGTTAAAATGGCTACCAATGAAAGCTAATGTTGTTAGCTAGCATATTAACACACAAAATGTATAGTATTTGCTGAAAACCTTGTATCTCCCAATGAGTAGCAAGAAATAACTCAACATTTTACGACTTAGGAGATTTTATTCTAAGTAATTTTGGCCCATTTCTATTGGTCCATTCATGACACAGTATAAAAGGATGCTAATGTTTTCAAATGGAGCTTGAAATAATAAATCATTTTTATGACAGTGACAAATGGCTTTACTGACAGACTGTACCTTCTGACATGAAGAATGGTATTCTGAAGCGTCCCTCTGTCACCCTCTGTCTCAGCGCTGGCAGACTGTCTCCATCGAATGGCAGGGAGCCACATACCAGCACATACAATACTACACCCAGACTCTGAGAAAAAAAACACATACAACACATTACAATGCATTACATGTTACATAACAGCCCACAGTACAGTACCAACACAATCATGTTGATTATACTAGTGCATAAGATAAAACTAAACAGTGTTAAAGGACTCGTACCCAAATGTCCAGCTGTGGGCCTTCATACTCTTTTCCCTCAAAGACTTCAGGGGCGGCGTATGGAGGGCTGCCACACCATGTGGAGAGAGGCTCGCCGGCCTTATAGAAGTTTCCAAACCCAAAGTCTAAAGAGACGGGAAAGTGAGAGAGAGAGAGAGATATTGAGTTTTAAATGAGCTCTTTGTCATACCAGCAGCAGGTTGCTCGTCAGCTCTGCTTCACTTCAGGCTCCAGGGGGACTATAATTACCACATAACACTGTGTGATGTTATACAAACAGCTACTGAAAGATTTGCACAGTTACAGAGAAACTCCCTCTTACAGCTCCTCCAAGAAAGCCTGAACAGTAACTGTCATAAGAAAAGCTTTCTGTTTTTTTACACCATCTGAAAACACCAGCTGCCCTTTACATTGTGTGAGAATGTCGTGGCCCAGTTTTGAAAAGCGAACCTTACATTTTTTTACATTTCCTACAATGGTTAAAAAAACTTTATTTTTTTCTCTGTCATGTCCTTACTACAGATACAGTTATTACTGTCTAGCAGAGGTTACCCTGGCACCAGGGCACATGGAATGAATGTGTTTCCATGGGTCGTGGTGAAATGCACAACCCACCTGCCAGTTTGATGTTCATGTTGGCATCCAGCAGCAGGTTCTCAGTCTTGAGGTCCCGGTGGACGATGTGGTGCCGGTGGCAGTAGTCCACAGCTGTCAGGATCTGCCAGAACTTTTTCCGCGCCTCGGCCTCGCTCATCCGTCCACTGGACGTCAGGTAGTCTGCAGAGAAAGTGTAGGAATGAGGATGAGGGTGGGGCAATACACACACACTCCAAGTTCACTAAGGTGTATATGTGTAAACTGGCTCTGTGTGGCTGTGTTGTTTTTGTACATATTTGAGAGAAAAAGTTCAGAGAATAGAGCAAAAATATTTATTTTTGGTTAGGTTAAGGTTAAGGTTAAGGCTTATTACATTTACATATACTTACACACATACTAATACATATGTATTACATTATAATATATCTATTTCAGTTTGACCCCGCATCCTGATTGTATAAAAGTGTGTGTGTTAGTGAATAAGTGAGAGAGAGAGAGTGTGAGAGAACATGACTGAGAGGCTCTCTGACGTTTTGCCAGACGTGCTGTCGTGTTTGAAATCCCAGGTGTGTGTATTTGCGGATGGGGGCTAGTGAGGCAGAAGCACAGAAGCTTACACTCTTGCACGCTTACATAAAAGCTGCAAATCCCACACCTGTTCTCCCGGCCTGTAGGCTCAAAAGCTCTGCTCTCCTCTTTTCTCCTTCCATCTCATCCCCTCCACCTGCCCCTGCTAAGCTAAATATCTCTCTAACCATCCCTCCATCAGACCCTGTTACCCACGGCAACCTCGTCGAGCAAGGGCCATGGACGTCAGTGCCAGTGGACGCCTGCCAGTCAATGTTCTCTGTGACCGCTACACCTGACTCATCAGTGTAAAAGAAAAAAATAATACGTCAGCGGATAGGAAGAGTCGCTTCACACTTACCAAACATCTCTCCATTTTTTGCATACTCTGTTACGATGTACAGCATGTCTTTGGTCTCCATGACCTGCGAAGACACAAAAGGAGAGAGAGAAAAGGGAGATCAGAGAGAGAACTGTTGCTTTTAAACAGGCTAATAAATCTCCTTTTACTGCCTCATTAAACTTTAATGTTGGCAGTAGCAGCACTTGTGAAGAGGGCTTGCGCTCGAGTGTGTGCTGAGGGCCAGACACACACGTGCACACACTCAAGTTCCATAAAATACATTTAAAAAGTTTACAGAATACATTAAAACCAGTTGCAGTTACAATTTCCAAATTTTGAGGAACATGAGGTCACAGAATGATTGATATATATAAATATATACATATGTATAAAACATATATATGTGTGCATGTGTATGTGTCTGTATGTGAATCTATACACACACACACACACACACACACACATACACACGCACACACACACAGACACACACACTGGGCAAACACCGTGCTCTGATCAAATCTCTCCTACTCTCTTGGCTCTGTCACTCATGTTTTCACTTTTCCACAACACGCACCATTGCATAAGAGAACATAAAGGCACTTCCTGAAAGTTTCCATATTTATAGCAGAACACACACACTTCCATTTCCAATGGTCTCCACTTGGCATCGACACTGTCACCAACTGACATCTCCGCCTTCAACAAATTAGGAGATCAAACTAAAGGCTAAAAGGACTAAGAAATGTACCCCAGTCAACAGGTCAACAAGTCCCAGCCTGGTGTCATAGGAAGCTGAATACCATGCTCAGTAACCGCAACAAGAAACCATCCTGCCCTCGCCCCTTCCTGGAACGTCCCGAATATTCCCGGGAGAGCCTGAGGGAGGATCGAGGCTAAAGCTACAGTAGCACTCATGACGGACTGAGCTGTTGCACAACGCATCTCGAGACACACTCCTTTTCCCTCTCCTCAAATGAACATGGACTGCAACATGGGGACACACACATACACGCACAGCCGGCCGTGCGGGTCGTTCAACAGAGGCTGTGAGGAAAACAGGCCTTCTTGTTTGCAGATAAGCTCCACTTCTACTGAATCCAGCTTTATGCGTCAGCCCAGAGGTGCCAGTGATGTAAGACAACACAAACCAGCCCTGCCTCGCTTTTTACCAACAAGCCTGTATGTGTGTGTGTGTGTGTGTGTGTGTGTGTGTGTTTGAGAGAGAGGTAGGGGGGGGGACTTTAGGCATTAACCTATACACTGTGTAAACACTTTACATAGTATTTCCATACCAGTCACTAATTAACTCACAGTAGTTTATAATAAGCCTCATGATTAATAACTGAATAAAAACTCTGCAGTTTAAGGCAATAACTGACACTGAGAGTGTGTTTCTGTGTAAAAGAGGTTACTGTCGAGAGAGAGAGAGAGAGAGAGAGAGAGGGAGACATGACAGAAAAAAAGGGTTCAGAGGCCCTGTGTTTACACAAGCACCAAGAGAGCGGAAACTGCAGCTTATCAGAAGGGGTCAAAGGTTGCTAGTTCCACATATTTCTTCTCAAGTGTGCCCCCCCCTCTGCTCTTTAAATAAACTCCGCCGTGGCTATTAAAGGAGAACGCAGGCATACGGGACCTGACCTTATGATCTGAAGGTCGCCGGTTTTGGCTTGATGGCTGGGATGGTGGATGTGAGCGCCAAACACTTTCTCTCTCTCTCTCTCACACACACACACACACACACACACACACTCATACACCCACACACTGTCTATCTCTCACGTGCCCCAGCACAATTAACCATTATTCTGCATGTTTTAATGCATTATTTTTGTGGAAAAAAAACACAAAATGTGACATAATCTAAATTGCACAGGACAAATTTGGTTTATTTTGTGGGCGCCAAAACTTTTGCACACGGCAAAACGAAGCTGAGGATTAAAGCTGCCCATCAGTTGCTATAATAAAGAGTAGAATGTAGGCCCATGTTGCTGCAGTGTGTGTGTTATTCCTGTTTGAGCTGATGAATTCCACCTGAGAGGAATTTCTAAGCAGGGCCCATTATACTGCATGCTAATGCTACTGCCTCAGAGCCTCCGAGAGCCGTCCTCCTCTTCATAAAGCTATAAGCAGGTCAGTGTGTCATCAGATGACAGTGGGATTTTTTGGATTAATATGCTGGGCCTGGTACATCCCGTGCATGTCACACTGCATACGACTCCTTTCCTACACGTCCCTTTCCTATCTCACCAGGGCTGGCAGGGCGGCCCCCCTGCAGCGAACTGGTTTCCCAGGGATTCTGGTAGCTGGGAACACTTTCAGCACTACCGCTCCAATCTACAAGCTGGTAATCCGCGAAGGAGCAAAACAAACACAGAGAGTCCAGACTGGAAGGGAATAATAAGGACAAAAATGTGCTGACAAAATACAACAGCCTGGCATTTGCCCGCCACGGCTGCAATCGTGTGAGTGAGTGTGTGTGTGTGCGTCAAGGCTGGTTCCAGCAGCCAAAGCGGATTGGACTTCTTAAAGGTTTTTCCCTCATTACAAGCAGATAGCTTCACGTGACAGAGCCGACACATTGTGCTCGACTCTGACCAACGCTAATTAATCTGCATGCCCACAACCCTCGCGCGCACACACACACAAACACACTCGCAGTTCTTAAGTTTCAGAGTTTCAAAGTAATGTGCACCAATGCACCCAATACAGACATACAGTCCTTCACCATCATTCCACAGCACTGTATCAGATCATACACTCCCGCCAAAGAAACAAGCAGCAGACTGGGACCACCATAAACTGACTCGTGCTCTGATGAGTGATAAATGATAGCGCAGGAGCTGGATGCAGCAGGGAGACAGTAACCCTGTCCCCCTTGACTATTTTTAAAGTTCATTTTAGCCAGATACACCAGAGGAGCTCAACTACAACACCTGCTTTCAGAGGCAAAAAGACACCGCCTTCATGCCCAGTGTCAATTCAGTCAACATACACAACATATATAAAATCAATTAGGCCTGAGGGTGGTGATGTGGGGAAAAATATAACACACACTTGCAGATATGATCATGATGCGATATGTATCACAGTATTAAGTTTGCATGAAGGTCACAAACAATTTGGACAAAATACACCAGCAAAAAACGGCAGTGCTACATTTAGAAAGGGCCACACCGTACAAACAAATGTGTGTTTTAATTTAAAAAGAGTTAGTCTGGCTTAAAATTTTGAATTAATTGAACATTTGAATGGAAATCTAAAACATAGATTTATGTTAGATATATAAGTTTTATATTCTTAAGGTTTTTTTTATTTAACGTTTGCAAAAATCAGCTTTTTAAAGAAGGAACAGGACAAAAAACAGCCAACTGGCAAAAATAAATGAAACAATTTAGATAATCACATATATGTGTGTATATATATATATGTACATAGTGGAGCATATAGGAGTGTTGAGATACCGCCCAGACGTACCTGATAAAGCTTGATGATGTGCGGGTGATTCAGCAGCTTCATGATCTGAACCTCCCTGTAGATCTTCTCCAAATTGGAGGAGTTCAGTCGTGTCTTGTCTATTATTTTAATGGCAACCTGTGTAATGATATACCCATTAGTTCCATTAATAATCATCTCTTGGGTGTAACTTCTTTCTTGGGAATAATTAGAAGCGTCACGCCTCAGTTTGAGTCAGTTAA
Organism: Brycinus macrolepidotus; assembly: GCA_037974445.1. Lineage (NCBI taxonomy): Eukaryota > Metazoa > Chordata > Actinopteri > Characiformes > Alestidae > Brycinus > Brycinus macrolepidotus. The sequence continues at coordinate 2,368,439 of JBBPCZ010000002.1, read as the reverse complement.
CATTACTGCTGTGAACTATAGAGCACAGAAATAAAGCTAATAAACATAAAAGAATGAGAAAGAATCAGAAGAATGGTTCATTTGTGCAGTCAATGGCCCGTACCTGTGTTTTAGTCACTTTGTGCCTGGCCAGTTTGACCACGGCGAAGTTTCCTTTACCAAGCGTGCGGAGGATTTCATAGAAGCCCACCTGGAGAGGCCTCCCCTGGGCAGCGCTGGGCTCACACCCCGCACTGCTCTCTCTCATGATCACCATGTCGGAGGATTTTGTGGGTTTTGTATGCAGCAAAGGTTTTGTCAGATGACTTTTTTTGGTAAAAGTGCCTGCAATAAAAGTTAAAATCTGTCAGTAAAACTCAGGCTTTTCACAGCAAACCAATGCATAATAATACATGCACAAATTTACATGCAGAAACCTCCAAGCCACAAATTCATCCAAACGCCTCTCTGGATTTGGCCATTATTAAGGAACACCTCTCCCCCTGATATATGAAGCTTTGGCCACATTAGAGTGTAATCAAACCCAAACAGCATTATATCTACAAGTAACTTTACTCCACTATGGTCACGTCATTACTTCAACAACACAGCATTGACACCAATAAAATATAATCAACTTAATAGTCAATATAAAAATGAACAAATAAACTAAAGCTAAATGCTATAGTCTTTACATGGTTATAGCTGTGTGTAGTGTGTTAGAATAAAACAGTGTGTTTAAAAAACAGCAGTGATAATGAAACAGTGTGTACTGAATATATAGATACAGAGCTGGAATAAAGCAGTTGTGTAGTGACTTATGATAAATATGCACTGAGCCATAATACAGCAATGTTAGTTATATCTGTATCTAATTATAAAAAAGTTAGAATAAAGCACTGTTTAGAGAATTATAAGAGTTTATATTTATAATAAAGTTATAATAAAGCACTTAATTACAGCTGTATGCACTCAGTGTATGCAGAGTAATAATGAGTTACAGCATTATGCAGTTTTAACAAAGCAGTGTACAGAGAATTATAGCAGTGATTTGTCGTTATAAAGCTGTTTACAGCAAGCTATGGGATTGTGAAGTTACATAAAACCTGTGTAAAGCGAGCTAAAACAGTATGTAGTTATAATAAAACAAGGTGGAATCAGTTATAACAGTTCAAACCTACAAAAAGGCAGTGTATGCTGGGTTATAGAAGTGTGAAGCCATGATAAAGCAGTCTATAGTGAGTTATTTCAATGTAAAGCTATGGTAAAGCAGCGTATAGTAAATTATAGCAGTGTAAAGCTACAATAAAACAGTGTATGCAGAGTTCTAGCTGTGTAAAGCTATGATAAAGCAGTGTATATTAAGTTATAGCAGTATACAGCTATAATAAAGCAGTGTATAGTGAGTTATCTCAACATACAGCTATGATAAAGCAGTGTATAGAACGATATTTAAGTGCAAAGCTATTATAAAGCAGTGTATAAAACATTATTTAAGTGTAAAGCTATGGTAAAGCAGTGTATAGTGGGTTGTCTCAATGTAAAGCTATAATAAAACAGTGTATGCTGAGTTATAGCAGTGTAAAGCTATGGTAAAGTAGTCTATAGTGAGTTATAACAGTGTAAAGCTATGACAAAGCAATATATATTAAGTTATATTAGTGTTGAAGCTACAATAAAGCAGTGTATAGTGGGTTAATGTAGTGTTAGGTTATAATGAAGCAGTATGTAGTAAGGTATCTAAATGTAAAGCTAAAATTAAAGAGTGTATAGTGGGTTTATGTTATTTCAGGTTATAATGAAGCAGTATATAGTGAGTTACAGCAGTGCAAATCTAAAACAAAAGAGTACAGTGAGTGAATGTAGCGTTAGGTAATAATAAAACAGTGTTTAGTGAGTCAGTGTAGAGTTAGGTCATAATGAAGTAGTGTATAGTGAGTTTTAGCAGTGTAAAGCTATAATACAGTAAGATATTATAAGTTCGAACAGTGTAAAGATCTGATAAAATAGTGTATAGTGAGGTTAGGGGCTGTTGGGTTGTTATGAAGAAGTATATAGTGAGTTATAATAAAACAGTGTATAGTGAGTTCTAACAGTGTAAAGCTAAAATAAAACTGTACAGTGAGTTACTGTAGTTTTAGGTTACATTGAAACAGTGTATAGTGAATTATACAGGTGTAAAGCTAAAATAAAAGAGTGTAGTGGGTTAATGCAGTGTTAGGTTATAACGAAGAAGGTGTGCTGAGCTACAGTAGTAAGTTGTAAAATGCAAACTGCAGGTATAATAAAGTTATAATAAAGATGCTTAAAGCAGGAGAGTGTGCAGTTATAATAAAGTTATAATAAAGAAGATTAAATCAGGAGAGTCTGCAGTTATTATAAAGTTATAATAAAGAAGATTAAATCAGGTTGTCTGCGGTTATAATAAAGTTATAATAAGGAAGTTTAAAGCAGGAGAGAGTTACTCACCCTACAGCTCTAACACATTCCTCCTCCTTCCAGGGCTGAACTGTGTCTCTGACTGGGATCTGAAACTCATTCCACTCTCATGGTAGATCTTCCACACACACTCTCAGCAGCACGAGCTCTTTAACTCTGCTGGTCCTCCTTCCACACACGCTCCTCTCTCTTTCTCTCTCTCTCTTTCTCTCTCACACACACACTCTCTGGTGTCTCTGTCTGAAGCCCCGCCCCCTTCGCGGAGGCCCCGCCCCATTGACGTCACCGCGCGCGTCAGAGCGCCCGAGCGGAGCGCAAGGCCGCGCGAGCGCGCGAGACACCGCGTTACCGGGGCAACGGCGCGGCCGTGACGCCAGCTCTGATGGAGACGTTGCTGGGAAACGGAAGGGGATGACGTCAGTGGCGGGGACGTGCTAACCACGTGACCCTCTCTCTCCCCTCTCGCTCTCTCTCTCTCTCTCTCTCTAATGATTTAAGAGGTAACTCTGCAGTGTGTGTGTGTGTGTGTGTTTGGATCAGTGATACTCTGAGCTCTCTTTAAAACTTTATTAAATCACACTTTCATCGCGGAGAGTTTACAAACAGTGCGGAATTTTAGAGTGAGAAAAAAACACCCAAAAATCTGATGAATGCACACACACACACATACACACACACAAACACAACACAACACACACACAAATAAGCATATGCACAAATTGTGCATAGTCATGCACATTCCACCCCACTCACAAATCCTACATACACACACACACGCACAAATAAGCATATACACATTATACACACAAATTGTGCATATGCGTCCACACTCCAACACACAAATCCTACACATACACACACACAAAGCAGACCTGTGCACAAGAACACAATGCACAACAAATCTCATGGATACACACACACACACACACACACACTCCTAAAAGCAAATATGTGCATGAACACACACACACATGCACACACACACTTTACATGTGCATGCACACACTCATATGCATAAATGCAAACAAACTGTGCATCCCACACACACAAATCTTACATATGCACAGACACACACACAATTTGCATATGTACACACCCACTCATGCATAGACACAAACAAACTATGCATTTATATATATGCAATCATCACACTCAAATCTTACATATGCACACACACACAAAGACAAACACACACACAATTTAGATGCACAGGATCATAATGAAGTCAGTTTATTTGAATACAGTACTGCACTAAAGGCTCAGCTCTCCTTCTCAAAGTCAAGGTTGTGAGTGATCTGCCTTATTACTGAGAGAGAGAGAGAGAGAAGAAAGAGAGGGAGAGAGAGAGAAGGGAAGAGGGGGGTGTGTTTCTCATCCTGTATGCACTGCATGCATGTCTAACACCCCATAGCACAAATTCACCACATTAAGGGAGTCCACACACACACACAGACAGAAGCACGCAAGGTATGCATTCATAGAACACACACACACACAAACACACCTACACACACACACACACACACACACACAAATACCTGCTGTCTGAAGCACCCACTGATGAGCAGTTCAGATTTCCAGATGACGCAGAAATGTGTGCATGCAGGTGCCTAAAGCTAAAAACGCTTTTCCAGTTCTGCACACTGCAGGTCTCATGCAGCAGCAAAAACACCCATAAATGCCCTCTTTATACTGCTAAATGAGGTCCATGCACAAACATATGCATATTATAAACTGCAGGTGTGTTATACTTGAGTAACTATCATGAAACTAACCTTTAGTTATGAGAGTGAGGAAGTGTGGACGCACAGACAGGTCCTGGCAGTTTAAAGGAATCTTCTGGAATTTTTCAAGCCTAATCCACATCTGTAGTAGACAGTCAGCTAGCACAGACAGCAATTTCCCTCAGAACAGAACAGAACAGAACAGAAACTCACTCAGACTCCAAGGCTTCATTAGCTGCTAATTAGCTTCCATTATCAACTGGGTTTGTGTTCTTTTGCTTAAAACAGAATTCCAGTATTCCTGTCCATGGAAACAGAACATATGATACATACTGCTGTCGAAACAAAAAAACAAACAAACAAACAACAACAACAAAAACAAACAAACAAATATA
>JBBPCZ010000002.1:2343699-2353766 GCA_037974445.1 Brycinus macrolepidotus | reverse complement strand
GTTTAATATCTGAAAAATAATTAGATATAAAAATGAATATTTTGGAGCCTGTGGTGGTGGGTGCTGGAGCGTGTGTGGGGGGGCGTGACAACTCACTAGAAGGGCAATGCCTTCGGATGCCCCCCCCTTGACGCCGGCACTGGTTCTTATCACTCTGGAAGAGATCACTGGTTGAAAGAAAAATTGAGCGCTGTAAAAGTAACACCTGAATGACTATAAACATGACACATGAGTGGAGGTTATTTCTTGGAATAGTATATTTTCCGTGGGCATGGCAGGTACCTACAATTACAGAGTGACAAGAACTAGAAAACTTGACACCTCTGCTTTACATCACTTTTTAAAAAAACATCCAGATAGTAAGAAGGAAGCTGTTGAACTACTTTGTCACTATTCTCAGAGATCTTTTGACTCTGTTGAAGCAACAGTGATCGTCTCATTCATCATTTTCCCCAAAACTGTTCATTTCCCAGCATGAATTATTCAACCAACCACAGTGCCGGGGAATGTGGATGAGAAGCATGCTGGTGCATAAGTTTCAGACTTGTTCTTTTGCAGACAGAAGCACTTGAATTTTGTAATTGACATTTCTTGCCGAGCTTCACAAGGGCACACCTGGAGGATCGGTTCCCTGGATGAAACTCTTTCATTATCAGGATTCTCCCTTAACTAGTGCAATTACTGCCTCTTCCAAAAAGAGGACCAGCTACTTAATGGAGCCATCTTGTTGGACAGAAACAATTGGAGAAGCACCACAAGAATGAATAAGGCTCTACTGGTCTCAACACAACAGCTCTAGCAGAAAAAGCAGGCCAGAATAGGGGTCTATGGGTAATGAAGTATTAAATTGAAGTTTTGGTGTCTCTTGTGGCCTGTGGTTCCTTTAATGAGGTTCATGAAGCTACTGCTTGGGAACGTAATTGGATGGGATGGGCGGGTGATTATGGTACAGAGGATATGGTGTAAAACCCATCTGACCATAAAACTGTCCAGTTAAGGACAGGAACTGCATATTACCAGTTTCCTTCTTGAACCATGTCTTCAGCCGTCTAGAAGTTTAGCGCATGGCATTTTGTCCCCTTTATGTGGACCTCCAAAGGGGATAGTAATAAGATAACAAGACAATACAAGATGTCATATAGCTTGTTAAGTGAAAGTCAAACACCACTGAAAAACCTACATTGGGAAATGCATGGAGAAGAAAAATCCAGCAACTATGGATGGTCTGTGAATGGCAGTGAAGAACGTGTGGGATTTTAAACAGTTTCTGGAAAGCAATGTAAGGCTATCTTCAGGACTAGAGCAGCTATAAAATGCCCCAAAGGACCTTAAAAGGTTTCAAATAAAGCATGAACTTTATTTAGTGATCTTGTGTTGTCTTGTTGGAATATCCATATTTGCTGTGAACAGACAGGATAAAGCCATCAAAACAGCTGCTCAACATGTGCATAATCATCATATAAACTTGGTGAATATTTCAGGCAGGGTTCATGTGAGCCTGTTTCAGCATTTCACCTGCTTTTCCAAACAGAGTATTAAGAAAGAGCAGAGATGAGCAGGGGCATGGGCTGAGGGGCTTCAAAGGGGCACTTTGTGAGGGCACTACTGGAACGTTTTCAAATCAGGATTTTTTCAGTATATGAAAATACTGTTACAGACTAAATTCTACTAATTTTTGTGGTGTTATGCATGCAAAGGTGATTTTAAAACATGAAAACAGTTTTAATAAAGTAAACTGCTGCAAGAACCAAGAAGAAACCTAATTCTGTCCTACTAATTACAGTGATAGTGATTATTATTAATCATTATTCAAACTCTCTTCTAAGTCAATGATAATCATTTTTGCTCATCTGTTAAAGGTATTAATATGTATCATTATAGAGGAAAACAAAACGATGCCATCTATCCTTTGTCTGGATTTTGCAGCCACCTTGTTGAAGGAGCTGCCAGTATGAGTGAAATATCAAAACTCAGTAACCCTGAAGATGTGATGTGATCAACATCAACCAAAGTTAGATTTGAATTAATGCTGGGCAACGATTAAATGATTAAATGATTAAATGATTTTCTGCGATTAATTGCGATTAATTGCATTGTTATACGCAAAATTCAATCATTAATTCAAAAATAGCGTATTGCGCTCTTTCATTTTAAAAGTACTGCTATATGAACAAAAGTGCAATAACATTTGGTTTGCAAACACTTTAAACAAATGAGGTGCTTTTTAACAGCAGTATTCCCTGCAACACAGTTGCAGTTAAAATATTTCTTGTAAATCTCAACTAAAACATTAATGTAATCAAATCAGATATAAAACCAAAGCCATTTGCCACTGCCAGGGCATTCACGTTTTATCTAGTTTGTTATAGAAAAACGATCATACCATTATAACAGGCACCTTCCGAGCAACAGCAAGTTAACATTTATAAATCTGTTTTCTTTTTTTTCTAAACAGGTACCAGCAGAAACATTTTTCTTTTCTCAGGGAGCAGAGAAAAATAATTGTCGGCATTAAGTAAGTAATGCGTTAACGCGATAATAACGCGTTAACTTGCTCAGCCCTAATATATATACATACATACGTACACACACATATATACATACATACATATATATATACATATATACATACATACATTTTTGTATTATTTGTATAGTGTACTTTTTATATTATACTGTTGTATAGTATAGCTTTTATTCTAGTGGTTATTTTAATTCGCTGCTTCCACTTTCTTCTCTTGTTTTGTCCATTTTATTGCTGTAACAATTTCCCACCGGTGGGACTAATAAAGGGTTATCTTACCTTAATCTAATCGTACCTTAAATCCTCACAGCAATGTTCAAACACCTAGTGGAAAGCCTTCTCAGAAGAGCAGAGGTTGTTACTGCTGTAAAAGAGGGAGAAAGTCCATTATATTGCCACTTTGGAAGAAAGGTTAGATGAGGAGATGTCTCCAAACTTGGGACATGCATGTTCTTCACCGTGGTCCACCACGCCTCCTGCAGGCCAGGCTGGAGATGTTCTTTTGTGAGGAAGATCACAACCAGCAAAGTGAGGAGAGAGCAGAAAGAACAGGGCAACGTTTTTCTTTCTTTGGAGGACTAACACAGTAGGTGAAACCCGGGGCTTGGAACACAGTCTGGTGGTCAACCAGGAGCCTGACCTGACCTGGAACACTCTGGTGGTCCTGAAGGCCATCATGCTGAACCCTGCAAATGGGGACTCTCTGCAGGTTTTCACCAATTATGTCGAAGAATATCTGGACCTTGTTGACTCTCTACCCCTGGATCTTCAAAGATGTGTGACTTTAATGAGAGAAATAGACGCCAGGTATCAAGGTGGGACATTGAGAGCTCTTATTAAACTCACAACATCCTTTTTTAGTGTTTTAACCCTTATTTAACTAGATAAACAAGCTGCCGAACTTTCCATACTAACGCTGTTAGCTAGGTGGCTAACTCCTTTAGCATAACAATGTTTTTTCTTTACTATTATGCTATTTTCTCTTCTTCTTTTTACAGTTTTAACCCTTCTTTAGACAGGTTCTCATCTCTTTGGGGTATAATAAGTCATTTGTTTTCCAAAAAAAAAAGTTTATAATTGCTTGGTTTTTAGCGTTTTTTTTTTTGTTTGTTTTTTTACATGTAACAAGAGCTAACCAGTTAGCATTCGTAACATTAGCCCGGGTGTAAATATTAATGTTAAATACAAAAACATAGAAATATAAACATGTCCAACATTTAAAAACTGAATATCTATAATTACTGTGGTTTATTTAGTCTCACTAACTAACTAGGAATAGGTTTTATAGAGATGTATTAGCAGTGAAGCTAGTTAGCCTAACTTTTATAGTTCAGTTTTAAGAGGTCTGGTCACTGTACGTTTATTTAAGTTGCTGTTATGTAGTTTAACAGTTTAAGGCATGTTTCTGAGTTTTTAAATGTATATAGAATATTGAATTAAGTCTCGTATTGCTCTCTAAATGTAGGTAAACTAGTGCTGTGTCCCTCTTGCTTTCTGTAGTAAAAACTATCCCAACAGCTCTCTCTGTTGGAATGAAGTTTCAAGTTTATTTATAAAGCATATTACCATACACGAAAGGTCATTCAATGTCTTTTACAGGTATAGAATAAATAAATAAATAAATAAAATAGGATAATGGAAGAAATAAAGCATAGAAAGGATAAGATAGCCCTCTATTAGTCCCGCAGGTGGGAAATTTGCAATGTTACATTGCAGAAATATTGCAAACAATAGAAAATATATAAAAGATTAAAAGTGCAATAGAAGTGCAGATATTTAAAAGATATTTAGATCTACAGCTCCTGTAGATCTAAGAGACCCACCAGGATTATATACTTCAAACAAATCAGAGGACCCAAACAATTGAGTGACTTGTACACGATGAGTAACGCCTTGAAATTAGTTCTGTACTGGACTGGGATCAGAGACCTGAGAACTGAAGAGGTGTGCTCTCTTTTCTTGGTTTTGGTTAGAACTCTGGCAGCAGCATTTTGAATGATCTGGAGCTCTAATGGACTTCTTGGGAATCCCAGTGAGGGGAGTGCTGCAATAGTCAACCCTCTAGTAAAAACTATCCCAACAGCTCTCTCTGCTGGAAGAAAATGCCTCTCTAATGATTCATTTTTGAATAAATAAAAAAGATTAAAAGTACAATAGAAGTGCAGAAATTTAAAAGAAGGTGGTATTAAATTAACAGGTGATGAGTGGTTTCTGAATTCTTTCCTCTTTTTCCTAACCCCATTTTAGGAGCTAAATGTGAAAATTAAAAAAGGGTCTGTTTCTGTACTAAATGATTGCTGGAAGATTTCTGGCATGTAGAAGAGACAAGAGACTTACACTGCAAATATTCTTCGGCTAAGACCTGGAAGGGTCAGACACAAGTGTTAAGAAATTGTGAGAAAAAAAAATCTGACCTTGGCAAGAAAATTGGATTCTCAGGAGTCCAATTTCAGAAACAGGAGAAAAACTCTTTCAAACAGGACTGAACCGGAAGTAAATGAGTTAGAGGTGTTATTTAGATGGGACAGGGCCTACCCTGTAGAAACTTAATTTTACAGGAAAATATATTTAGTACATAAAGCAATGATGGATTGAAATGGGATAAGATGTTAAATGTGTTATTAGGAAGGGGTTTTCACTCTCAGGACTATTCTTGCACCACCGCAGGAGATAAATAGGCATGTATAATTAAATAAGTTAATGTATGGGACAACATGAAATTGCCCAAGAAGTAAATTTGGATCATTCATCTCTTAATGAGGGTCCTAGATCAGTAGTTTGGCACAAGACCAAAGAACTGCTCTAATTATCAGCGATATTTATCCATGGTTATATGACTGAGTTGGTTTATCCAGCAGTGTTTATCATTGTAATTTGCTAAATGTATCTTAATAAGGTACTACAGTTTGTGCTAAATTCTTTATTTTTAACTATTTGATGTAATTGCTGGTTTCACAGAGGTCCTGAAGGAGCTGAATGATTCGTATGAGCGACACCGGCAAGAAACAGACCCAGTGCTGCGGCGCCGTCTCCTGCACTGCATTCAGCGCTCTCTGATCCACACTCAGGAACTTGGAGATGAGAAGATCCAGATTGCAGGGCAGATGGTGGAGCTGGTGGAGAACCGCAGCCGGCAGTTTGAGTGGCAGGTGGAGCTTTTCCGGGCCTGCCAGAGCTCACCTGAGAGCACCGTGTCTGTGGGTAGTACTTCCTCTGCTGCTGTGACACCAGTGACCCTGACGCCACTGTCCACTCCGCTGCTCTCGCTGGGCAAACCCAGCACAGACAGAAAGCGAGATGAGACCCCGGGATCGGTGGATAAGTCCGGCGCTAAACGCTCACGAAGGCAGAAAAGTGGCTCCGAAAACCGTGACAACACCAACTACAGCTTGGACCTCGGCGAAGACATGGGTATGGGAATGTCAAGAGAGAGAAAGCCGAGGACTTCGTCAACGTCAGCGAAAAAGAAGAGGAGATCAAAAGCCAAGCAGGACCGAGAGGCATCGCCAGCTGACCTGCCCATCGATCCGAACGAGCCCACCTACTGCCTGTGTGAGCAGGTCTCTTACGGAGAGATGATTTGCTGTGATAATGACAAATGCCCCATCGAATGGTTTCACTTCTCCTGCGTCGGCCTTCACCACAAACCCAAAGGCAAGTGGTACTGCCCAAAGTGCCGAGGAGAGAATGAGAAGACCATGGACAAAGCTCTCGAGCGATCCAAAAAGGAACGGGTGTACAATAGGTAGTCTCTTACCTAGCGATTATCTTCTCAACCCCCTTGTTGATACTCTTAGTACCATCACAGCAGGAGTGCATTAAAATGGACCATGGTTCATTCAATGTTCGGTTCATTCAGCATTGTTTTTTTTTGTTTTTTTAAATTGTTATTTACAAGAGCTGTATTCAACACTCAGTTATGTGAGTATTTTGTTAAGGGAATACTCCAATATTTTTAGCCTGCTCTCTATCTGAAGCACATTTACCACAGACAGTAATTGTAGAAAGGAGCCTGTTGGGTTCTGTTGTTTTCAAGTTTTTCGTTCTTTCACTAACCACACAGAAACATTAAGATTGTCTGTGGTAATCGACTGCATGCTGCAGATACAAATTAGGTTGAATACCTCCAGAATATCCCTTTAAGGGCATCATGAGGTCTGTAAGATTCCTGAAAGCCTTGTGCAAACTTGCCTGTTTACAGATCTTGTAGCAGTGCTGCATTTCTTATGGACACTACCAGTTTTGTATGTCTACTTACTTTGCGTCCTTTTAGTGCCATAATAAAAGTTCATATGAGTTTCATGCTTTGTCTTGTTTTGTTTTTTTTCGAGCATGACTACCAGTTTACCAAAATGACGTCCTGAAACTATGTTTATCATGTACTGTTTCCATTTTGGCAAATAATACACCACGTCCTCTGACTGAGAAGCGCAGTGGGATCAGGAACTGGTGCATTGTGTTCCAGAGGTTTTTTTTCCGTTGCAATTTACAATAGCATTCTCTCCATTCAGGACTAAACAGCTGCTGTTATGTGATTCAGACTGCTTTAAAGCTCATGTAGCTACTCTGAGATAGATTGAAGTGTAGACTCTCCAGATGATACTACAGTTGGAGTTGCTCCTGATTAGGATCAACAGCAGATCAACCGTCATTTCCTTCTGTCCTCTGCATCCTCCTCCCTCACCACATCCATAATGCCTTCCTCTTCCCTGCAGCTCCATCCTCAGCATCCTTCTCCCAACACACTCCCAATGTAAATCTGAACACCTTCAGCTCTGTCTCCTGTCTTTTCCTCAGTGCCACTGTCTCCAAACCATCAAACCAGACAACATAGCTGGCCTCAGCCTCTGATAAGGTATATGGATGGTAAAACTGTGGAAAAAACACCACACCAAGTCTCCAGGATAATTTCTTTTTATTTTCATTATTTACAAGTGCTGGAAAATAACTGACAACCAGTGCAAAATCTGTACATATATTCAGATGTGTTTCTTATATACAAGATTAGTAGGCTTACCGTGGGCACACACTCGGGCATTCATGCATGTAACAGCATACAACACCAAAGTCAGGTTGGCAGAAGGGAAAATAAAAGTATATTTTGAAATACTGAAGAGTGGTCATTTTAGGATGGGGTCAGCCCAAAAGCAGTAGACCAAAAGACTGCGACAGTAAATAGTTACTTCAGAATAGAGAATAGAAGAATACACTACACACTATCCACAAACCGCTCACAAGGTTTCACCCTTGTCCTTGGAGCTGGCATGAATGAACATGTCCACAGTCTCTCCTCTGATGTATGATCCAAAATACTCCCCCCAAAAAGAAGAGAGGATAAAACTTTATAGAGTAAGCCAGATGGAACGGTTAATGTTTGAGTTATGTTACTCCAGTGGAGTTCTGTTTATGAATTCAACAGCTCTGCTACTGAGAAAGTGTTCACTGGAAGAAAACAGACCAATATTATAGTCAGTTGAAAAAGAAGAACCTTGTTGAAGCCATCCAGGAGTTTGTGAAGTTTGAAACATTCGTGACAGGAGTCAAACAATTAGTCATGCATGAGAACATCAATGCAGTCGAACAAAAAAACATGATCCTGTATGGCAAAGTAAGTAAAGTGCATAAAAAACTTAAAACCAAAGAAAAAAATGATAATATTTCTCCACTAGCAACCACAATATATGAAAATGGTTAAGTGCGAATGTGTGGTCAACTGTCTCTCCAGCTCTGCTCGACAATAGCAGACACCCGTTTCTCATATTCTCGTTTATTTTCCTGATACAGTTGAGCTGCCTGGCTGTTTGCGGGGCTGTTGGGATTCGGTTCGTCTAGAAGGGACTGCAAGGGGACACAAAAAGGGAATTCACTTTTAAAGGTATATTTCAAAAACAATGGGAAATTGCATTAGAAACGGCACCAAGAAAAACTTCACTTCTTCATAGACATGACTATGCTACAATCATTATACAAGGGACATTCAAAAGGTTTCTGCACTTTTTGACTATTTATCAAGAATTTCAAAAACAAGTTACATCACTTTTCTACATAGTGACCTTCCTTTGTGATGCAGTTTTCCCAGCATCAATCCAACTTATACATGCCACAAGCAAAAAATATTTTTAAGTGAGTGCATAGCCACTGATGCACTGCTGCTTTCACATCACATGAAAATCTTCATCTTAAAGCTTCTTTGAGCTCCAAAAGGGTGGAAATCAGATGGAGCTAAACTCTGAGACATGCCCAATTACTACTCTTCCATCCTTCACCATTTCCAACAGAAATATAAAAGTGCAGAAACTTTTTAAATGTCCCTAGTATGTATTAATTAATTTAAAGGGAGCATCCTGTAAGCACAGTAGTGTCCTGCAGACCGAGCACTGGGCAGGTCAAGGCCTCAGCTTGGGTTTAACAAGTCCTAGCTTGGGATAATGTAAAGTTAAAGCATTAAAAGTGGTGAAATTTAAGGCCAGTGTTATGATTCATCAAATTCTCCAACCATGTAAATTGTTCCATCAAAATAAAAAGTTGAGGTAAGAGTAAGAGATCAGATTAGCTACACTCCTAACCATGGTAGTTCACTAACCAACAGACAGTTTTCCAACTTTGTAATTATGTAACTACATCATAACTGCTCTGAATTTATTTGTGATAAACTTTTAATTGCAATTTGAGCTACTTCACTGTCTGAAGTGGCTTTGCTAGTTAACAGGCCAGCACTGCCCAAGCTGAGGCTTTACCCATCCTAGGGCTTCAGCATTTTCATGATAAATAATATCACATTTTGTCCCAATACAAGTATATTGTGGATATCAATACTAAAAAACACTAACCAGGTGAATATATCTTTACAAGAAGCATAACTGGGTCTGTTTAATTGGACTCAGTAAAATCCAGAGTGAAATGTTCAATAAAATAATTTGTTCTTATAATATTTTTAAATGTGATAATTTCTCAGTTGCTTTAGATATCTGAAAAAATAAATGTTATTTTTATGATGCATGACGTCCCCATAAAAATATCAAACACATTCGTCATGCTGCCCAACCTTAATTCTGAGTCATCACAGAGATCTCAGAGAAATAAGCCATCTCGAATCACCAAATCTAGTCAACAGGGCCAAATTTCAAATTAGAGATCAACCTGTATTTGTAGAGCATTTCTTTTTCAATGATATTTTTGTCTCTCTCTGGTGTGGGACTTGTCTCACCCCACTAACGGATTGTTTCAACTTCTGCAATCAGGCAGAAGGTTGAGACTCAGGCCAAAATAGAGACACTCAAGAGGAGCTTCCATCCTCGGGCCATTCGACTCCTAAACCAGAACATGCCCCCACTCCCCTCATAGCATTACCTTAAGGGACTGATACAGCACCTCAGGGTGTCATATCAACATTACATGCTGCTCTGCAGGTCCTTACTCTGTTTACAGTGCTGTGCTAATATGGCACAATGCACTTTAACATCCCACTTGCACACTGTACATATGTAAATCTGCCAGACTGTTCCTACACTGATAACTTAAACTTTAAGATAAGATAAGATAA
>JBBPCZ010000002.1:2324251-2339974 GCA_037974445.1 Brycinus macrolepidotus | reverse complement strand
AGGTTTATGGATGTGGTGAGGGAGGACATGCAGGCAGTTGGTGTGAGAGAGGAAGGTGCAGAGGACAGAAGGAAATGCGGACGGTTAATCCACTGTGGCGACCCCTAATTGGGAGCAGCCGAAAATAGAAGAAGAATAATCATACACCTTGCAGTCAAATTAGTTTTTGCCAATTCTTTCTGTAAGTGAAACTAGCATTTTGACCATTTTTTTCCCATTTGTGTGCCTGGGCTGAGGCGCCGTGCATTATAACATCGAGGGGAAAAATACATATAGTCTCATCCTTGACATACTTTTTTTTATTTATTATGGTATTATGGCAAAGTGAGCTCTTTAGCAAACCTCATGGAATGAGTTTGTGCCAGCTTTATTTGTTTGAATGTCCATCAAAGTTAGAAGAGCAAAAAAAAAAAACAAACAAACAAAAAAAAACATTATTCGGAGTTAGCCAAATACTTTACTACATAAAATACAAGCTATGCAAAACACTACATTTATATATATATATAAAAAAAGCAGAACTTTTCCCTCATACAGTTGCAAAAACACAGCGAGCCTCAAACAAGTATAAAGAAACTTTCCGAACTCTCACAATAAAGTAGTCAAACAGATTGCTTGTCAAAAAGCCTGTAATCATCGTGCTTCTAAGAGTAACTATGATGATCAAAGAACAAAGATTTCTTTCATTTACACTGATTTTAATGACAGGGACGTATGCGAGATCAGCACTCCTACTCTGAGAAGCATTATGAAAACGAGCCTAAGATTAAGTAGCACCTGGCAGTTACTATGAACGCACATAAAAAAACTACAAAGAGGGTTTTCATACATACATCTCATACATTTATGTAGCGTACAGATATGCTTTGGCATAAGATTCATGGTGAAACAAACAGACAACAAAAGAAAAAAACTATAACAACAAATGACAGTTCATGGAGGATTTATGCAGTTAGACTGCCAATTTATGGGCCGGGAATTAACTGCCATCTTTGTCTCTCAAGGCAAGGAAAAACACTCTCTGTTCTCAGGTCAGCGGAGAACAACGGCAGCCAGAGTTCAAACCAATCAGGCAAAGTGCCCAGAGAGAGCTGAAACACTCCAGAGTCGAGAGAAATAAGAACTTTTGGACATTAGTGATGCTATTAAAACACGATGTATCAAGAAACGGCTTTAATTATTAAATGCTTATTTAAATGCTTATTATCCCAAGTGTTACAATCAAAATTACACACCAATGTAGGGAAATTACAGTATTGTATGATAAGGGAATGGTTCTAACTGTGCAAAAACAACTCTGACTCCATCTTCTTTCTTTTCCGTTCTCAGACAAGGGAACAATAAGGCAAAACCTCAGAAAGTACACACTTCTGTACATAAACATTTATCTAAAGCTGCGTACATACCATACATATAAAAAAATGAAAAAAGAGGATGGTATACTAGGGGGGGAAAACCAAACTTTTTTGTTTTTGAATCAGCTTTGCTGTTGTTAACATGACCTCTCTTAAAACTCTTGTGCATAAATGCAGCCAAGGCCACTACAGGTAGGCATAAGAGTTAGTGCAACGGCATGGAATCTGCATGGAAGCCACTGTGAAGATCTCCAGCTCTTTCGGGGCCGGAGAGGAGGACGCCTCCATTCTGGAGCCCTGCTCCAGCTCCGCTAGGCTATTAGTGACACTGGAGGCCAAAGGAAACGACCCGTTTACGGATCCGTTCCCACCTGTGGTGCTCGGCGCCGGCCCGAACTCCATGTGCACGGTCTCCATCAGGTCCTCTCTACCAGAGCCGTTCATCCCATTCAGCATTTTCATTTGGATATCCAGATCTGCAATTACACATAAGAGTAAAAAATCTACTAAATGTCACACAGTCAGAAAACATATTCTAGTTCTCAAAAAAGTAGAGGTGTCTCAAATAATGGTATTTTTTTAAATCAGTTTATTTAACAGGGACGATTCACATTATTCAAAGTTTCATGATGTTCTTGTGCCATAATTAGCCAAACATTTAATTTTATGCTGTTTCTGGGGAAAAATTATGTTTAAAAATATAAACAAGACCGTCCCTATGGTCATCAACAGATAACAGCTTAAAATCATCATCTGTTCAGAATTTTACTGACATCTAGAGCTGTATTTAAGACTTTATTATTAATGCAATGTGGCAAATGATTCAATACTCTAATGTTCAATACTCAATATTTCTTTACTTAAATAAGCATTGCATTTTGCTTATTATTTATTATTTGCTTATTATTGCTTATTTCTTAAGAGTTATGCTACAGAAGAACAATTTTTACTTCCCTGAATATACCTTAAATCTTTCCTTCAGATAAAAAAATCAAATTGTTAAAAATGTGCGTATTGTGCAAATGTGCAATCCATAAAACATACAGTGTTCAGACAATGCAGAGTTCTATTTTGTGCTACTATCAGGTATAGTTTAATCCAAGCTCTGGGTGAGCAGATGTATTTGTGGATTTGCAGAGAATGCATCTTTATTTGACCTTGAGGCAAACTGTAAGGGGAATATGCTATTTTTATTGTAAAGCTGCTGAATCTGGATATATCAAATTAGTTATGCTTAAATGTAATAAACCCACAGCTTTGAGATTTGCTATTGGATTTTAAAAATATTCCTTGCATAATATTACACTACATATGTATTAATGTGAGTCCCTGGAATTTTTATATACATGTTTGGTTCTGATGTCTCACATCCTTCAACAAACTACTGAATTATTATTCCTAAGTTCAAATGTAATCATTTATTAATTCATAATTAAACTGTCTCAACCTACCACTCGTCCTGGCCTTTTTAAACTGACTGGGCTCAATGCAGTCAAGCGACCTCTTTCTACTGGGTGCCCCATTAAGGAAGCTCCGCCCCTGGTTTAATTGGTGGTCCCTGTTGAGCACCCCCGTTGAGTTATGGGTGGAAAAGCCGTTAAGTTGGCTGAGCTGCTGGTTCTGCGCGTTGGATAACAGTTGGGCGCACTCTTGGAAGCCCTGGGCATGGGCTAGGTCAGCGGCAGCCAGTCCACTAGCGTTCCTCAAGCTGCGCAACGATAAAATCAGAGTGTTAGCACTCTTGGTCTACTGTGAAGGTGACCCACCCACACACATACACACAATTCCTTTCTGCCTTTCATAACCTGACCCAAGAAATTTGAAAACATACAAATCCAAAAACACATTTTTTTTCCTGTTTTGAAACAATGACGCTTTTGACTGCAATAGAAAATGAGAAACTTTGAAACATGCACTCATGCAGCCTGAAACCACGTATGACTCAGGATCAAAGAAAGCAGAATGCAGAAAGAGTCGACAAATGCCAACTGAATGATGATCATGTTCTTAGGAGTAAAGAAAGATGTTTAAAACACGACCTTGAGGAAGCAGTGTTTTCAGATAAAGGTTAATGGGGGGTATTTGGCAGTTTTATAACCGCACAGGACCAAATGGCAGTCTATTAAAAGTCTAACGTCCTTGTCCATGTCAACTCGGTCTGAAATTAAAGCTCAAGTCAAATAAGACAGAGCCTTAGAAAAGCATCCCATTCGCATACTAACTCAAGAAAAAGCTGAAATTTCCAATGACAATGGATCTCCTCCATCGCTGAAGAAGAAACTCTAAACGAAGGCTCACTGTGGTCGATATTTTGGGTGAAGATTCATCCAATGAAGCAATATGGTCCAAACAAGGCCCAAAAAAGTTAAAGTGAGAACGTTGCATTGGGTGTTATCCGTAGAACATATAAGCAGAACCTCCAATTCAAGTGTGAAGCACAGAAAGAACTGCTTGTGAAGGACGGTTTCTTCTGTAAAGCGATTTTACAGTTGATTTATCGAAGGGTTGGAATCAGCTCCAGTTGTGAATGCAAGAAAGAAAAGATCTTAAAGATGGTTTTTAGCCGAGAAATGATATGAACGCTGCAAAGAACTCTTGCCAAAGAGAAGAAAAATAGCAGATTAAAGGACATTAACCTCCAAACTTCAACAGAAACGGTGGGAAGATTAATAAGAGCATCAGCTGAAAGTATTCGGCAGCACTCTTCTGTAAAATCTGATGTGAAAGAAGTAACAGTGGAGACACACTGAGGGTCAAAGCTGGGAATGTGTCTTTACAAACCACCAACAATCAAGGAACACTGTGTGATACACACAAGGAAAGAACATGAGAACACACAAGGTTCAGGCTTGTGCATGAAAGCATGGTCATATTCTACTGCAGTCCTTAAAAAAAAAAAAAAAAAAAAGAATACATGGATGAACAAACTGGAAGGAAAGAGTAATAATACAGTTTAAGCACTTACCCCGAGATACTGGCTACTGCCCCATCCCCAAGTTAAAGACAGGCAAAGGCCACAAAACGTCACCACAGGTAGAGCATCACAGTTTAACTTCCAATATGAGGACAAGTTTGTAAGCGGCTGGTAGAACAAAAGCAGGCTTTTTGAATATAATCTGCATAAAATATAAATTTATATTTGGCCAATTAACATACATCCAATTTAATAACCGTAATGAGGTCCCTTTAAACTGAGTCATGTTGTTAAAAAAATGTTGTGGATACTCAGTAATTAACCCTTGTGTTTGGAATAAAACATACTAAATGAAGAAGATCCAGAGCTCATACTCATCAAGCTCCTCAGATGGAAAGTACTGATTTAGCATTAGCTCCCTCACCCAGACAAACATTTTTGTAAAAGGCAAACTAATCCTGGATCAGCACTTACTCTGAAAAGTGGGTGAAATGTGGGCTCAGGATCTTTCTCTCAGAAGGCATTTATAACAGCATGACCTAAAATGTAACCGCTTGGGCAAGAAATGCTGAATGTTTATATTCTGAATGCCAGAGGAGAACAGCTTGGTGCTTGTTTTTCCGTGACTTGGCATCACTGGATTCTGCGGCCAGTCGCTTTCGGAGAGAAACAACTGATCTATTGTGAAAGACTGGTTATGACGCCTGTGTGTCAAGACTTTGGTATTTTGCCTGGAGGTGGGGTTGGTGCAACATGGCAGATATGGACAGTTTCTATGTCAAATTATATTAATAACAACAGCAACAACAACAATAATAGTAATGCTGTCATTATAATTTTTATTAATATTATTACTATTTTTTTTTTATTATTATTATTATTGTTGTTGTTGTTACCGTTATTGTTATTACTGTTAGTTATTATTGTTAGTTATTATTCATACTAATTATCAATGTATTAATCTATCCATTACTGACATTAAAAATTTCCGAGATTATTCAAATTACTGAAACTAGTTTCATACCTCTCTTCTTTATGCAGTAATATTCTACTGTGACGCACAACCAGTGGGTGACATTTTTCAGACTACTTTCACTCAAGCTCAGATTGGAATAAAAGTTTGCTCATTCATGAATTCGTCATCAAAACACACTTCACTTTAAACCATCAAAGATATCTGACTTGCTAGATCAGTGTAACACACATTCATTCATTCATTCATTCACATACATAAATGCATTTCCAAATTAAATATATAAAACAAAATGTTATGTTGAATAAAAGGAAAATTCGAACTTTGTTCACTTGAACAGACCTTTCCCCCTCAATTCCTACTCAAAATCTGAAGGGGGAAAAAAAAACGAATGCTTCCAAGCAGTTCTGCAACCAAGAGAAGAGTTGATGGACCAGGACTGTTTTACATGTTTGAAAATCAGCGAGGAGGTGGGTCTCGAACTGAATTCAAGCTCTTAGATGCCAGGAATCTGAATTTAAATGAGGAGAAATATGGAAATGTGCAAAAAAAGAGACAAAGCCACTCTTACAAGCTAAATAGATTTTAAAAATCAACATCTGTTAATGCAAGCAAGTGCAATGCAAGATGTGTCCAAATCCTGTATTCTGTAACTATATTATGTCCCATATTGTATTATTTTTCCCATATTATGTAACTTTTTCTGTATAATTGACTACTGTGATTCATCACAATCTTAAATAATTGTTTTCACTGTGTAGGAATGGAAAATCTGGATTAATTCTGAATTAAGAATGGAAAATCTGGATGATCTGGAATCATATATAAAATTGCTGTATCCATCTGTTGCTGACTATAGCTGGGACAGTCCAGATATTCAAATGTAACTCATTATTATCTATAATAGGTACAAATATTGTCTCTCTATTTAAATCATGAGCTGTCTATAGTCATCTATAGTCTTTTGCTCTCGTGGACTTAGTCTACTCTTATGTGGCCTAGAAATAAAACTGCTCTCTACTTTCCACAACTAAATCAAGTAACATTCTTAAACATGATGATTTTAACTTATAGGAATACTTTAGTCCATAACACTGAATTTCACTGCCAACATTGCTAACAATGTATGAAAACCAATAGTCACCAATTTGCATAAATAAAATGATGTGCTAACTTTAGCAACATTAGCATGCATGGGTGAACAACTAATTAAGTTATTGTGTAGCCTGGCCTAGAGGTGTCAAATCTTATTCGCCCATGTGGCCAGAGGTTCTCGATCCAATCAACCACTCGTTTAATCGGTTGGTTTCAGGCTTCAATCAACGAGTCATGTGAACTCCTGCTTTGTTGGAATAAAAACTGAATTTATGCACATCAACAAACCTCATCCCTCCACTGAACGACTATTTAGATGAGTCAGAAGAGTATTTTATACAGCCAGGTACATTTAGAGGTACAGTTTTATATGTAGACCAAAGGCCAAAAGAACCAATTTCAGATCAAGTAATTTTTAAATATGTTTATCAATAATGATGACTAAGGATCAACATCTTGCACATGCATTATACCAAACTGGCACAAAAAGTTGCTTTGTTCTTTTGACTGGCACACATCCTCTCCTCAATGTTAAATCAATATGCATCACATTTCTGGCACCCTTTAAAAGAGATGATTTCAGGTTCTTGAATTTAAATAAGAAGTGTTTAAGCATATGGTATGATTTTTGATATTTCTATACATTAGGCACCGTCTCAGTTATATCATATATACAGATCTATCAAACAGTTTTTGTTTTTTTTTATACAGGGAGAAGCTGAATAGCTGTAGTACATAATATTTGTGAACTGCTCCATTTTCTCTGGATCTGTCTCATCCTTTATATCCTTTATATTAACTTAAGACCTTCCTCTTTATTACAAAATATCTCTAATGCAGTTTTACTGTATTCTATAAACATTTTTTATAAATACATATTTATTTCTTCAAATTATTTTGCCTACAGCTTAAAAGCAATCAAGACTATAGCCTGGACTTGCCTTACAAAAGTGATTTCCTTTTGTAATTTTTGTTCTTTTTATACAGGTAAGTACCTACAGTTCAGAGAAGTCTTCCTTGCATTACTTAATTCTTTGAACACTAACTCAGTACTACAGTATGGTGGTCTCTGAAAGGCTGTCAGAAAACATAAAAACAGAATCAAGAGTTAAATCCAAACAATTATAATTATGTTGCAGAATACACCTATTTGGTTTTTCTGTTTTAAAATCTACAAATATTGTGCAACTTAATCTTTAAATATAAGACCACCCTGCATTTGTACCACTATGACTTTAGGATTAAATGTAGTCACAGGACAGCAAGTACATTAACACAGCAAAAAATTAGCATTTGACCACGACTTCAAATGAATAAAACACAATAAAAACACATTGAAGGGATTCTTGCAGTGAAGATGACATTGATGTCCAGTGTCGATTCTGAAAACGTAGCTGCGGAGATATTACTGTATATATAGATTCAAACCTTATTTATTGTAAAAAAGAAAAAATACTATTCTATAGCTTTCCATTGCATTTGCACTTTCAACCTTTTTTTTAATTGATTTACTATGTATTTCTTTATTTCATTTCTTCTATTTTATCTTCTATTCTATTCCTGTAAAGCACATTAAATGACATTGTGTAAGACAATTTGCTATATAAATAAACTTGATTTGACTATCACAAGAGACCCACCAAGCTCCAAGCATTTCACTGAATCCAAATGTCTTCAGCATTCATTTATACTTCATTGTCTGTTCATTTAAGCCAATGTATTTATTGCAAATTGGTTTTATGGATGCATTCATTTTTTTCCCTTCACTCCTGATATGCTTTGCTTGACTATTCTGGGTACACAAACTCCCTGACATTTTTTTTTGTCTCTGCCTAATACATAACCTCCTGAACGTCATGTTTTTATTAACCCATGCTTATTCTGCACGTGACAAGAGGACCTGATTAGACCTGTCCTACACATAAAAGTCCTATGGTTAGTTTACAAAGAAACTAAAAGTTAAGAAATACAAAAAAAAAACAAAAACAAAAACAAAAAACAAAAAAACAGGCTTGATTTAAGGGCATAATTTAGCAAAGCATGCAGGTCTAAAACAAACATACAGATAAATAAAACAAATTAATAAGTAAGACAACTACATCTATATTCAAAAGCCTTCTCTTTTGAAAACTTCTCTACGTACAAAACTTCCTATCAGTAAAACCAATCACCGCAAGAAATACCTCAACAGTTTGCCAGTGTGTAGATACTGAAGGGAGCGATAGTGAGAACACTCCTAATGCCACAACAGTGCAGTTTCGTTGAGGGAACTTGGAGTGAGTCAGCAGTGTCTATTTGGAATGCTCTCCCCCTTTTCTAGGATTACTTGAAAAAGTCAAGTCATTTCGAATTCAATGGCTGCAAAAACATTGAGACGTGTAGATTTGCTCTAAAAAATTTTGCGGCAACAGTTAACAAAACCAAAGTAGTTGAATCTGCAGGATCTTTTTTTGTGTGTCACTTTTAGAAGGATAAAGGTGACATCATTAATAAAACAACATGTTCTATCATTATATCAGAAATAACTCTGCAGATGACATTTTTTTTTTTTTTTTTAACAAAAACATTGAACCTCTATGCAAAACGTCTCAGCATAAAGAATGAAGACAGGTTAAATAAGAGTTAAAGCAAAGTACAGATGCAGTACAGCACAGTCATCTATAACCCTGTCCTCTACCTTACAGACTGTCCTACATCAACCCCTCCCACACCGCTAACCTCTACATGGAGGATTAAGGGCTCTTGAAAAGAAACAAAACACAACAAAACATATGAAAGCATATTTTAGAGATATTTACATTGTTGGTGATATAATTTTTATTTAGTTCAATTAAATTAGGTTCGGTTTATATACATTTTGCATTTAAATGAAGTGTGACTAATCTGGCTAAAACTTTTGGTAGAGCTTTAGTAGATGCAACTGGATATTTCATCTGGAACCTT
This sequence comes from Brycinus macrolepidotus, assembly GCA_037974445.1. Lineage (NCBI taxonomy): Eukaryota > Metazoa > Chordata > Actinopteri > Characiformes > Alestidae > Brycinus > Brycinus macrolepidotus. The sequence continues at coordinate 2,330,694 of JBBPCZ010000002.1, read as the reverse complement.
TCCACTGCAAAGGTCAAAACGGCTTTAAATAGTCTGCAAGTTTAAAGTTCTGAAGTTCATATGGCCAGTAAGAAATCAGTGGTGCAAAACTAGTGCAAAGCAAATCAACATAACGCATTAAAATGTTCCAAGATTCAATCTGGCGATCTCAGATATGAACCAAGAAGTGTGAAAGTGAAAGAGAAAGTTTCATGGCTTGATGGCTCAGGTTAGTGTGTAGTACAAAGTCTTGGTCTTGTTTACTATTCAGATGTGCAGCGAAGAACTGGAAGGTCCTCTTCATGCGCTGTTGTCCAGTATGGCAAGATTAAAAGCACATTTCACAGCACAAACCTGTGAAACGTATTGATCTTGCAGTTCCAGAAGAATACACAAATTCTTTCAAAAGGGAAAGTGCACACGTCAAGATTTTTCTCTGCCAGAGGAAAGTGTTAAAACAAAGTTCAAAGTCTTGGCATGACCAGAACTGATGAAACTACTTGCAGAATCGGAGTATCAGAGTGACTTACATCAAGACTCTGAAACTGAGAATCCAAACTGACCACTTTTTTTTTTTTTTTTAACCTTTTCAGTTCATGAGACATGCCAAACACAATTCATCATATCATTTAAAAGACAAATTTCTTGTTTTCCTGACATGTTCAATACAAATGTAGACTTTCATCTGCTTCGAAAAAGTCTCCTGACTTTGGATTTCACCACCAAGCTCCAGCAAGAGTACATCATGATACAGAAGGGAAAAAATCTCAGGACTTCTGATTGATAAGACTGGAGAGAGTGAGAACTGCAGGGGTGTCAACAGAAAAGAGCAAGGGAAGAACAGAAAATGATCCATCCATCTCTGAGACTGATCTTTGAAGAGAGGTATTTCGCTTGAAGAGAGATAGATTACTTGTCTCCAAGTGGAACAAGTGATTCGTTTGTCATTCCGACATTTGGCAAAGAAGTGGAGCTGGAGATTTACCAGCAGTGTGAACTGAAGAAAACAAAAACCGGCACCATAAATATGCAGCATCTTCGGTGTAGAGAACTTCTCTTCTATCTTCCATTTCTTCACCATCAAGTAGGGACAAGTATCATGGACGAGGAATCAAGTAAGAACAAGGAAAACGACTTGTTTGGACAAATGCGTGGCCATCAAGTTTTCTTCAGAAAGGAAAGTATGAAGTTCTTGAACAAAATCCCAATGGATAATGGGTGAGCTTCTTAAATGAAGAAGAATGTGTGCAAAGAAGACAACTTCAACCAATGCCTGGCCATTATTTCTCCAAATTATAATCGTTCATATTTCAGCAAAACTGGACAGGAAAACCTGAGTAAATCTTGAGAAAGTCACAGACCAAATATCCAGTTGTTTTTCATTTGTTTCACAGCTTATTTTGAAATTTATGTAGAAAACATGTTATGTTCTAGGTTTCTGCTTCATTTCTAGATATTTTTCAAAATGTATTACATTTTTCTTTCAAACAAGATTTCAAAAGTACTGAAGTATTTTTAAGAGAATTTCTGTAACTTTAATTACAATGTTATTTCTGTGATTACTTTCCCAATAAAGATCGATTTACACATCTTTTATTAAGAATAGCTTTAGAATGCTAATGTTAAGATGGTGTGGTGTTGCCATACAACAAAGCTGCCCACCTTAAAGAGTTAACAAGGCTCTTAGCAACAGCCAAATATTGGCCTATTAAGAAAATAAGCAAAATTTAATTCCCGAACAAGTTCCGTTATTTTTGATATACACATTGATGTATAAGATGTATGCGCTGACTTCTGCTGAGGACCGAGAAATGTCTTTATGCACATTTCAAAATGTTCTTACTATTCCAGTTAGAGGTTTTGCATAACACACCAATTTTCTAATTACAATTACTACATACTTTAAATAGGAAAACAACTGTAAAACTATTGTTATAATAGAATATGATAAATATGCATTTTATATATAGCTTTTTATCGCAATAAAAGATTGATTCTGTTACTGTGTAAGATACCTTTTACGTGCCTTTATGGGGTTAATGAGTATTTAATGAGAGTACACAAATATAGCTTTGAGGTCAGGTATAAATCCTGACTGTTTAAACAATCAAAAAGTAATATTAAATAATATATTTTCATTTTAATCCTTCAGCCATCAATCAATCGATTACACTAAAAGTAAGAATTTTTTTAAACAAAAAAAAAATTGTGGCTATTTTGCATTTTGGTATCTGATCTACATTTTACTGAGTACATTTATTCTATCTATATAAAAAATAAACAAAAAAACAAACCCTTCATTCCTCCAACTCCAACCCTGTACTCTAAATTTCTTCTAGACCTCTCATACTTCCTTACTTCTTACTTAAGTGCTTCTGAAACACCTATCAAGGGAAGACATACTTACAAGATTCTTCAATTCTGCCTTAACCTGCTTCAACACTACTAGCACAACTAAGACCTTGAAAAATATACAGTCATACAGCAATAATAACAAAAATCTCAGCAAATCCTATTTGAGTGACTACAATGTGCACATTTCATCACTGCATTTCAAAGCATCTTTAAAATAAAGGGCATTTGGTAACATTCAACAAACAACACACACTTGCAATGCCAGTGAGTCTGAATGCCACATGTTGGCCCATGAAGAGAAGGGGTCTGAATGGGCTAGTCTTAGTACAGTCTTTGTACAATCATTCTTTTTGTCTCTTATTCTAAACTCTATTCACATTTTAGCACCTAAACATCCAGTGCAGTCTGTAGAATCTAGACATTGTCAGTTTCTGCATTTGAAATTTTTGCGCTTAAGGGTATTACCATTAGTCGGTGAACCATATATGAATCAAAGCCTACTGTCCAGTTACCTATAGACTGCACTGTATATTGTACGATACGTTAGATCTTTGTTTGATTAAAGAATAAAACATTTTATCATCAATTTAGAGTAGTATGGATTGATTTAATTGTATCATGTTAGATCAGAATCGTCACTAATGGGACGTAATGGAAATTCCAAGATTTAGTTCTTTAGAAAAATGCAATTTCTAAGAACATAAATAGCCAACACATGACATTCAGAGTCACTGGAGAAACAGTTTGTTGTTTTAAAATATGAGGCTGTCGAGAGATAATCTGGATCTGCTGTTTCACAGAAGACACAGCTCCACAAATGTGTACTGTTTTAAATGGTACACAGTGCCATGTGTTCCCTTCATCAAGCTGCAATGAAAATCAAGTAAGTTTTGTGCCTCTGTCATTTTTGCTTTGATGACAAATTAGATGATTCCAATGATGAATTCACTATTGGAATACAATTCTGTATTAACTACTGGATTACTATTCTGTATTCACTATTGGAATACTATTGTTTTCTGTTATCAGTAAGTATTCTGTTATTAATACTATTGTTAATAATATTAATTATTTATGAGAATTACATCATCTGCTATAAAAACCTGATTATTTCTAACTACTGGAATCAGGAGCACTAACAGCGGAATTAATTAGCTTTTGAGACAATTAAGCATGTTTAAAATGTAACTAGAGTCAACAAATGACACAAACAGAATTCATGATCCAAAAGTACACTCATTTTACACTAATTCTCCAAGAAAATACTTAATACAATTAAAATTGCAATGAACTGAAAGTGTAATGTGTGCACTGGGGTTCTCTCCTCTACTGTGCTTGACTAATGCATCGAATATGTGTAAAAATGTTGATTTTTTCTCATACTACTATATGTTCTTATTGTTTCAGAGTCTGTTTGGCTAGATAATGTTTTAAATACTACTTAAAATAATTAAAAGTCAAATCAAAAATAATGTGGAAGTGTACTGATTCATGTTACAATATTCAAGCCTATGATTTGTTTCTTAAAAATTACTTAAAAGCATTTTGTTATACCAGCGCGATAATGTGATAATTAATAGATTATCTAATCTGATAACCCGAAATTAAAATGTTTCTTAATTTAAATGATATTTTCATTAAAAAAAATACTACTCTAGAAGGAAATTGTACTTGTATTGAATATAGCCCATGTAAAATTTTGAACTATCCATAGAGTAAAAGTAATCCAATTTACATCAACTGCAGCTGTCAATGAAAATGAAGGTGCTGCTTCTGTGAAACTGCAGATGTTACCCAATGAGCATCTAACAACTGGAGTAGTTAAATTAAAACAATCAGACTGTCGTTTCTCAATGTGGAGGGATATAAAAGGGTGGGACCACACCTACTGCATAATCTTCAGAATGAGCAACAAGGACACCACTCAGTTAATCCAAGTAAATATTATGGGCCGGGACGCCACACCCAGACTAAGCCTAAACCTGGACTAAAAAGAATTTCTATTTCACCACTGGGGCTTTAATTTAGTCCAACACTAGGCTTAATCCAACACTAGGGTTAATCTGTGACATGAAAGCAGCCCTAAATGGTTTAATTGTACACTTAGCTGTGCACATATAACAGGTTCCACCAGGGTGTAAAGATCTGAACTGTGTAAAACACCCAAAAACATTAGCAAGAGCAGCGTGTCAGTTTCAAATATCACAGAATGAGTGTCTTGTTTCAACGTACTGAAGACATGTAGAGCAGCGGATATTAATAATCCATCAGGTTCTGCAAGAAGCTCTTTCTGGTCTCCATTCAACTGTAACGCCTCGAGGAGACATGAGATTCGTTTGACTGGAAATTCAACTCTACTGAACTCAGTCCTGCTCTAGCAGCCTAATGAACAGACCAGGAGCTCAGAAGAGCAGATAGAAAACAAACAAAAAAAAAAACGGTCAGATTGGCCTTAGTGCACTAATCTTCAACAATGAGTCACATCTGTAAGGTTATTTAGCCAATTCAGCATAAGTGACATGCATTTACGGATGAATTTGATTTAACTTTGAATGCTGAAGTAATTTAATGATCATTTACTGAATCAGGAATGCTTCTGATGAGTACACTAAATGTATTTGATCAGTTTCTTGCGGCAGAAAATATTACTGAACTGCAACTCTATACATTCAGTCACTCCTGAATAACTAATGACTGATTAATTAGGACACTCGGCACAAATAAAACCATTCTAGGTGCAACAGACCACTCATGTCCCACCCATTTTCCATCCCTCAACAAAAGGAAAAGGAACCATCTGGACCCCAGTCTGGAGTACCAGTGACCGACCTTTGCTTTGAAACAATGAGGAAATGTGCACTGAGCTTTGCAGCCAGGTCATAAAAACACACTTACCAAAAACTCAAAGTGAAAGAAAAAACAAAAAGGACATTACCTCAGCAGCTGATGACATCGTAACACACAGTGTAAAGATGATAAAGACCCAATTCAGATATTACATGACACATTTAGCACAAGTCATATTAGGACAATAATTCTTTCACATGTGGCCAAATTTTCAAGAAGGACTCCCATCAAAAATAAATGTAAACGATGTTCAAATGTTTTAAAGTTAAATGAGTGTATCGCATTGTGACATTCACGATTTGTTTTTGCATAGTATAAGAATACTGTCTACACCCAGAAACTGACTATGGGCCCCGGCAATTTAGATTCGATTAATAAAATGTACATTTTCAAAGGGCCGTTATGCTACATTACACGCAGGATGTTTGAGTGGTTTTATGTATTTCATTTTTAAACAACCAATTTCCAACCTGTCTTTATCCCTTACAGTTAAACAATCTATTTTGTTACTGTCCCTTTAAGACTGATATTTGTAAATTGCTTCTGGATGCCCTGTATTATGCCTAATTTAGGCTGAAACACTCCTTATAAGTTCAGGGTGAATGGGCGGGGTTAACCCGCTGTAGGCCAAATATACATTTAAACAAACATTAAATATATGTAAATGGGTTGTCATTTTCAACATCCTGAAAACAATAAAGTCAAAGCAGACTATTTTGCAGATTAATTTACTGTATGGAATTTACCAGTGTTTACAAACTGCTTTTAACTCATCTTTTTTATTAAAAAAAAAAAAAAAAAAAAAAACATGAAAATTTGTTCCTCCTTGTTAAGGGACTTTTAACATGTTACTGAATACCATCTTGAACTCCATTAGGATCAAGATGTTTTTCCATTTTAAATGAACGAGTTAAAGCACAAAATACATGAACAGTTCTTCTTTAGGACAAACATTATGTCAATTGTGTTCTATAGTTATGTATTACTAGATGTAATATCTAAACTTATCAGTATCGGTCTTGCCTCAGAATTCCACCGGGAGCGGCTGCGTTTTGTTCCGTCCTTCACAGAGTGTCAGACCCTACCAGGAGTGTTTCAGCTACAGTGTTTTGTCTTGATTTTGTAAACATGCTCATTTTCCCTTGATTTTTGTGGCTGCAGAATTAAACGGTTTAGTTATTTTTTTGTTTGAATTGTGTTTATTATTTCCTTCCTCTTTGTTGCGCTGAAGCCTAATGTATGTATGTCTGTCTGTGTTAGTG
>JBBPCZ010000002.1:2285526-2298540 GCA_037974445.1 Brycinus macrolepidotus | reverse complement strand
GAGCCAGGCCTTCTCGTCCAACATCAGTGCCTGACCTCATAAATGCTCTACAGAATGAATGAGCACAAATTCCCACAAAAAAAATCTTGTGGAAAGCCTTCCAAGAAGAGTGGAAGCTGTTATAGCTGCAAAGGGGGAGGGGACAACTCCATAGTAAAGTCTATGTATTTAAATGCAATGGCATTAAAGTAACTGTTGGTGTAATGGTCAGGCGTCCCAATACTTTTGTCCAATGAAATGAAATACATGTCCCAATACTTTTGTCCAATGAAATGAAATACATTTCGGATACATGCGGCCGTAACAAGAACTGTTAGATCAGAATTCCTTTTTAATCATTCCTCATTACATATGCTCCTATGACTGATCATCTTTCATTGTAGACAGTGTGTCAGCAGGGGCTAATTTAATGATACGAGTGCATGCGGGCACAGATGTGTTCACAATGATGACAGATATGGGTCACTTACAAACAGAATATGGACCATCAAAGGAAGAAGAAACAAAAACACTGCAATTCAGGCTTGTAATGTGAATCTAGCCTGGCATCAGAGTCAAAGCTGCACCAGAGCTGTACCCTGCTCAGTAAACCTCAAGGCCAAGTCGCAAGTAGTCGAATCCAATTCAAGTCACGAGTCACAAAAAACATGACTCAAGTCCAAGTCCTGGACTGAACCCTGCCACGCTTGCCTGCACAACCATTCATGCGCAGGTAAAGACAGCATACTGTTACTTCTGAACGTAGAAATGTTGGAACATTATTACAGTCTACATTACCTTTGTGGAGAGCGGAGTCTTAGTACAGTGTCCCATGTAGGGAAGCTGGGATTTTTACAGTATTTCCTCAGCTCTTCCAAGGAGGCTTTAGTGTGTCTCTCCCCCTGCTCCTTGTACTCCTCCTCCGTCAGTAGCCTGGTTCTGGGGCGCGTCCTGCTCCGGAAGAGTCCCAAAAATGACAGGAGCCAACAAATTTGTCTGGGGACAGGCAAATGAACATTAAAGCCCCTGTTAACTTGGTTTAAAATGTTTTAAAATGAGTTCTAGTAGTCAAGTCATGTCACAGAATAAGCATTTATTATTTTCAAAAACAAAAAGTAAATAATACACAATTGAATAGTAATTAAATGCATAAAAAATTCCAAACTACTGCTGCTCAGAACTGCGTGGGCATGTAAGATCTCACAACGACCCAAAGACACAGAGAGACAGATGTACTTTAATGGTGGGTCTGACTAGACTTCTGCTTACCTAGATAGCAGGGATGAAACAGAAGTAACAGTTAAGATCAAGATGTAAATCTTAGAATGTGTGTTTATTGATGAGTTTTAATAGTCACTATAGCTGCTTTACTGAATGGGGAGCCAAGTTTATATTCCACTGGTAAATGGTGGTCAAGAGATGTGAAGTTGCCCCCAGGTGTGAATGTGTGTGAGGGTGTTTGTCTGTTTGTTTGCCCTGTGGTGGACTGCTGACCTATCCAGGGTGTTTCTCTGTCTTTTACCCTATGACTGCTGGGATAGCCTCTAGTACCCCCAGAGCGACCTGGTCAAGGATTGGCGGTTCAGATACTGGATGAATGGATGGATGGATGGATGGCTGGCTGGAGTTACTAAATTTGTACAGATGTACTGCATGCATAACATATAGGTATCACCTAAACCAGCTTAAATAAAAACAGATCCTGCTAAAAAATCTAGTGATAATCATGAAAATGAGTAGACTGGCTTTTACAGACACTAATGAAAGATTGTGGAATATTTAAATAATATCACAGATAAAATTCATTTGCTCTCAACTTGGAAATGTTATACCAATATACCATTTTCGTATGACTGTTAACATGTTGATTCTACCCATTATAAAGACCTTGCATTATAAAAATAAAGAGAAGGCATCTTCAAATTCAGACCTTCATACCAAATTCAGATCAAATTTAGTTTCATGTTAAATTAAAGGTCTGATCGACTACCATAGTTGTTCCCAGTCACAGACCTTAAGGCTACTACACGTTTTTAATCTACCCCAACACACCTGCCAGGTTCTGTGTTTTTCACCAGATTTACTATATCTATGCCAAGGAAACAGTGGCTACTTCCATTCATTCCAAAAGATTCTGTTCAGCGGTACATATTTCTGTTGAAGTCTGCCCTGATTGTAACCAAATACCTCCACTGAAGCATAACTGCTGTAGGCATTTGGAAAGTTGGGCGCATACTTAAAAATCCTGGCATACTAGGAATAGCAGAAAATGATTGTAAGTTGCTCTAGATAAGGGCATCTGCCGAAATACTCAGATGTGTGCTATGGTTTCAGGTATGTGTTGCTGGAAGATAAAGGTTGTTTCGAGTGTTTTCTTGCACAAGTGTTGCCTGTACAACTCTGGTGTGTTGACAAGGAGAAAAACACCAGAAGACATTTTATGTTATGATGCAGTTAAGGTATCTACCTCCATATCCCCAGAAGGATGGCCAGCACCAGGGGCAGGATCTTAAAGAACAACAGTACGGCCAGCAGCAGCCAGGAGAGAGGAGCGTAGGTGATCCCATGGCACGCCACCACCATGGCTACTGCCTGCAAACCCCAGGTCATCAGGTTTAGCGTGCGCTTGTTGGTGATGGGGCCGAGTTTGTAGCAGAAAGCAAAGCTGACAAAGCCTGACAGCAGGAGATAACCTGTGGGAAAGGACAGGACATGTGTCTGAAATCTTATCTAGTATTTACAACTGGTTTAAGTGCCTTACCAATTTCTGTAATTCAACCCCAGAAGGTAGTCATTTGTAAGAATATGTACACGCACAATTTATCTCTTCTGTGCTGAAAACCCTAAAACTACCATAACATAACTAAAGCTTTCCATAACAATACACGGTGCTGTTCCATCCCCCCTGCTTTAAAAAGCCCTATCTTTCTCTACCTAAGTTTGTCTCATTTTATTTTGGAAAAATGAAAGGTGTTTAAAAAGACACACAGCTCAGTGGGGTCGTGGTTGGCACTGATGCCATTAACATTGTTTTCTCATGTTCAAACTAACAAAAAATCAAATAAATGTTTTATGTTCCTGCAATAGCTGGGGCAGAAGGGAGACCGAGGAACATTTGCTGCGTTCCAGTGGTGCAGAAATGAAAAAGGGAAAGGAGACATTTGGGCTGTAATCCTCCCAGAGCCTTTTTGTTCCAAGCACAGAAATCAATGTTCCGGCAGCATTTCTCTGTGTCTCTCCCTTAATCCTAATATGCCTGTGGTTCGCGCCATTTACATGCTGATGCGAACCCAGCGAGAGCTTTAAAAACAGGCAAATTGATTTGGCGAAGAATAGAGTCTACTGAGCCGTCAAAAGGCAGTCACTCCAGCACTTGGCTTCATATTATGACACTAACTAAGCCAGGATATAGAACTGAAAAGGTAAATGGGCTCTAACATGTCACTACGTAATGTTGATTTGGGGCTATTCTGCCTGACGGATCTTTACAAGCACTCACTGGTGTAGGTAGTATGGAATAATGCAATAAAAATAAATGCATAACCCAAGATTAACATGGTTTCATACCTGTCAAATTTGGGATAACTGGTAATTTAGACATGTGAGGTCTAAATAAAGTAATCTTTGATCCATAAATAGAAAGAATGACCTTTACAATAACAACCTTTTCCAAAACAGCCATGGCTTCTTTCCCTATCCATGTTTATTTGCAATAAATATTTAACTACTAGAGTTCCTCAGATGCTTTTTCACTTAAATGTTATACCACACAATGGTAGTTAGTGCCTTCACTTTACATCATATACAGATACTCCAAGATGCCTGAGGTGTGTAACGAGAGCTTCAGTCCTTTATGAACACTGCTGCCTAGGCTAGAGGTGTGGCACAACACCTTTCCACCTGAAACTAGTTCACTGACTTACTCACCCTGAACCTTTAAGAGACAGGTTTATGGTCCTTATGGATCAATATGTGATTATGGAACAGTAATTACAGCTCTGTGCATGTTTTGGGAGTGCCCTGTGTTCAACAAATGTTTGATACAGTCGGCATTCACCTCAGGGTGTTTCCACCTTTTCCCTTTTCAGTGTTTTTCCTCTATAGCTTACTCGTCATACAGGCAATTTTGCGGAACGTAAAGTCCTGATCTTAATGAATGCATGTGTTTATTGACTACCACTGCTCATAATAGACCATCTATCAGGCTACAAGACAACAGATTTTGATGCAGCACAAAAACATACAGCTCACATGTGGAAACTAAGTTTTAAAAACAGGCCATTTTAAATACATTGTTTAAGTGACATTACAACCACATTTACAATATATCCATACCATTTGTTATTGTGATAAATGATGTCACAAAACACTTTTCTAACAACACAATGCACAACACCAGTTCTTACAGAACACTAAAAAACATGTAGAGCAAAACTGGTCCTTTTTAACCAAAATTAGTGCAAAGCAGTGTAGTACCTGAAATGTTGAACTGTTGTATGAAAATTATTTGTGCATATAGTTTCTTTGTTTTTTTAAAGATTTTTTCAATGTCACACCGCTGGTTCTTTTTTGTCTGATCCAACTTATCAGATGTTTTAAAAACATAAATAAAATGGAAAATTTCGTATGAAATTATCATGGTATTACATTTTTACCATTAATATAGGCTATGGCACCTTTTAATGTTGAGGTTTTACGGACAATTTCAGTTTGGACTACTCTTTGAATGAGGCACAGGCTCTCTGAATGACAATTAGAACAGAACCTTAACAGATCAGTCATAAGAGTAAAATAAGGAATTTTAATATCAAACTTAATTATGATGTTTTGGTACAAAAATTCAAACAGATGTCCATAATGGACCAAAACATAGGGGAAAATTGTCACTTACCCAGAACTTCTCTCCAATACAGCCTCATGATCTCCTCTCCTCCATTCATCAACTTCTGGATGCCCAGGTAAGACAGACCAGAGGCAGATACGAACAACATCAGGAAAAGTGCCTGCTGTAACAAGGGAAAAATGGTTAATACTCCAATTTAGATCAAACATTAAGTTGCTACATAATTGTATGTGAAATACAAATCTAATATATGTTATATAACCTGAGAGTTACATTATGCAATTATGTTGCGATTATTTTGGAACCATTGGCCCTGCGTTGCTTTTCATTAAACTCCTTCGGTGATCATTGTGTATTTCTCATTTTAAAATATTAAATGACTGTAATGAACACTAATAGATTTACTTACATTTGGCACAAATCTTTTCAGAACCAAGAGTAGAAAAACTAAAATGGACATCATTCCCAATGAAATCCCTGAGATGTAGAAAAATAACAAGCTCCTGGAAGAGAAAAAAGCAAGACAGGAAGAGCCTGGTCAAAACATTCTATTCTTCACCATCCTTGCACAAGCAAAAGGGAATGTATGAGTTAAAAAACTGTAGATGTATACCTTAAGTATGGACAAATCCTCTACAGTGTTATTCTAACATGGAAATTAAAAAATTTTGAATATGAAAACTAAATGCTAGCAGATGCCTACCTAGACACCGCTGCAGCAAAAAAGAAGAGTGTGAGCCCGCTGACAAAGAGGAAAAAGCGCATCCAGTTAAACCCTGAAATTTAAAACAAATGAATACAAATTACTTTGTGAATTCAGGCACAAAAACTACAGCTGGACTGTATCATATTTAACAGCTCTGCACTGGTGAAACTTTACACTGGGGTTAAAGGGAGCTGCTTCTTGTTCTGACTGCATGTTAGTTGGTCAGCGGGTTTTCTAAATCTTTTGTTGTCCAGGTTTTTTCGTCTTCATTTTAAGTCTTTTCCCAAGAGCTTTTCAAAAGAATTCAACCTCTCTCACGAGAAACCTAAAAGGGAGTCAGAATGTTTTTCCTGCCTGATTGATTCCATTTAACTGGTTAAGCGCATAAAGATACTTGAGAGAAATAGGTCCTGTAGGTCCAATTTTTGGTCTCATGAGTCGCTTCAGCTAAAGTGAAACTAGATGAGGTTTTGCTTTTCCCAGGAAGCAAAGGTCTAGCTCTTCAGTTTGAAGCATTCTTATAAAGGACATTAATTATCATTAGTACGGGGCAAGGTCTGACCTCTCTGTTAATGTAGAAAAAACAGCAAAGACCCAAGCACCAAACACAAGAAATGACAGTCACCACAGATAAAACAAAACAGAAACACAGAAGGGGTGAGAATAAATGATGATGGCCAGATGTTAATGCTCACTTTGTCTAGAGACATGAAGAGTGTACTCTGCACTGGCTCTGGGAGACTTGGTCATGAAGAAAACCTCCTCTTCAGCAAGTGGAATGTCCAGCATCTTCTCCTTCTGTACACTGGAGGGCCAGTAGGGCTCAATCATACATGTTGCCAGTGTCAAAAGATTTTTAAAGGGATCATGGCATGGATCGTGGTTTCTGGTCTCCGTTGGATACATGATGAAAACGTCCTCGGCACTTGTCACACGGACCTACGTGTTGGGAAAACATGACTATAACTGATCTACTTTCATCTATGCAGGTGCTGTAAAGTAAGGTGAAGGACTGATGAGCAGCAACCTACTTGACTATGAAAATAAAAAGTGCACACATACTTTTTTAAGATATACAATAAATTAAATAGAATAGCTATGTATCAACAATCCTCTTCTGGTGCCTACAATTAGAGCTGTGCAATGTATAACTTGTGTTATAAATGAGTCTTTGTAATAGTGTTGTTGCAATCTTATCACTATATGCTGTGATATAATAACATGACATTTGCATTCATATTATGCAGCAATAATTATAATAGTTTAGCTAATACACAGTCAGTTTAGAACATATTTGGATAGAGAACAACATAAAGACAACATAAAGCTGCATGTTCTCTATGTTCTGCCTGCTATAGGTACCTGGAATGTGGACCAGATGTCTCTCCATTTGATTCCTGCAGCAGTGTAGCAAAAACATCTACTCCCATAATACACAGAGGCATAGTCTCCCTTCATGTAGGTGCAATCTGCAGCAAGAGGAATTATAAAGCACAAACTACTTAGCTAACCAGTGTGTTTACCAATGATAACTCAAAACACCTGACTATTTCTAAAGTAGTGAACCTTAAGGCCACTAAATATTTTTAAAGTAGTGAACTTGGTAAACTTTAGGGTCACATTCATTTTAAAAGAGCATCCACTGCATTACTGCAAACACTGTAAACATGATTTAAGGTCAAGGAACGCCATGAAATTTGTTTCTCTGTGAATTTCCCACTTGTGGGACTAATAAAGGTTTATCTTATCTTATTTTCTTTCCCCTGTCCATTTTCAAAATTCATGTCCTCTTTCTCTAGTCCCGCAGTCCTTTTGTTTTGCGCTGGTTAGTCTTTTTCTGCTCTACCACTCATGATTCAGCTCCAGAAGGATTTGATCATCATCTAATAAATTCAGGGGCAAGAAAACTCAAAACTGTGCAGTCTCGATGGTCTGCAGGACTGGAGATGGGAAACACTGATTTAACAACGTCACGTTCATTCAAAATAAAACCCTTGCTTGATATTATTTTATATTATGTTGGTTTAATCATATCTGCACTGCTTATCCCATTCATTACCAGCTTTACCAAGTTTTAAACGTTTAAAAATGTGAATTTATTCCCCACAAACACTGTTACAACCATCAGTATGATTATATCGATTTAAAAATGTTCTTTTTACAGAATAGTATGTCCATGGTGCACAATTATAACGTGCATTATCTCATATATGACTTTCCCTGGGTTAAAAAAAAACACGTTGTAAATAAAAGTGAATTTTAATAACTCAATTAGCATTAGCTAAGCAGCTAACAGCACTCGTATGTGACCTTTGTATCATAATTTAATCCGACACGGAGTCAGAAAGGGTGTTTATAACTTACAAAAACCGTAGTTTCGGACTTATAGTTACTTGTAATCAGTAAATACTGATCTTTCCGTTCATTCTAATATCCTTTGCCTTGTTTTTGAAATAGCTTTAAAGCTACTAAGTGCTAAGCTAATGAGGATATTTTTATTTACCTGCGTAAGAATATTGATATTTTCCTGCAGAGACTGAGATGAGGATGGCACTAATTAAACTGAGGACAAACAAGAGTGTTTTCTTCATGATAAATAATTTTAGCTTATACTGGAGCAGCAGAACATTGAGTGTTATGATGTGCTAAGCTAAGCTAACGCAGGCTTCCACTTTCAAATTCGGTTGCGTTGCTATGTTACAGACGTAACCAACACAACCAGCGGACTCGTTTCGATTGTGATTTTGTTTATTTACATTTTTTGTTTACTTACGATTGCTATTAACAATTGAAGTGACAAATTAGTCACATTTATATTGTACGCCAACACTCTAAAAATAATTTTGTAAATTCTGTCTGTGCTGTCATCACGACGACTAGAATCGATTAGTTTAGTCTCAGACAGTGGTCAAACCACAAGGATTTTCATAAATAAACATTTTTTTGCACGTGATTCATGTCAGTATTGCCAAAATCCTGTAAAATGTCATGCTTTGAGTGTAAATAAAGATAAGCACACAATCATATACACAGGTAACAGTATGATGACTGTATGTTATGTCTTTTTAGCTTTATACAATTAAATTTTGCAATATTTTGGTCTTGGGTTGATGAAATTATCTACATTTGGCCCATCTTGTGATTTCTACCTATCCAGTACACTGCACTTTACCATACATGCTGTACTCTATAACATTTGCACACCAAGGTAGCTGGTGGCCTAGTGGTTAGAGTGTTGCCCCTGGGATCAGAATGTTGTGGGTTTGAATCCCAGGACTGCTAGTGGAACCACTGAGGTACCCTTGAGCAAGGTACACTACCCACACGCTGCTCTGCTGTGTTCCTGGCTGCCCGCTGCTTTTCTTGATGAATGGGTTAAAAAGCAGACTAAAGATTTACTGAAAATTAAATGACATAATGTCACTAGGTTGCATATTTTGGAAGGTAATTGACAATTGAAACAGTTTTACTCATTTGGAAGCTGAAAGAGTCAGCTCTTATTTGTGAACTGGGCCAGTTGATCTGACTGAAAAAGCCGGAATAATTATAACGAGTCCAAAAGTATCTAGACACTCTTTCTATCTATTTCACTGTTCCATAGAAAAGCACTAGCAATGGACAGATACACATAAGTCTAAGGTCACCATGCCCAGTGCCAGGTCTCCCCTGGTAAAGCTCCCTAGTTCTGGGCTGTTGAGCTGGTGTTCTTGTGAGAGATGGATCTTCATCCAGTACCTTTGGGATGAGCTGTGTTTGTGATCCAGAACTGTTAATCCAAAAGTGCTCATTACTGAGAGGCTGAATAAAATCAAAGTAACTTTTAATACACTCGATTTCAGAAGCAATTTTGAATGAGCAGGTGTCCACAGACTTTTGGACACCACAGTTTCTCTAATGCTGTTTTTCTTTCCATCTGCTAGTCTGGTCTTCCAGTCTAAAAGATCTCAGATTTCCAGATGTGGGCTTACTATGTCGATAGGAGTCCGTTAATCAGTGCTCTCCAAATGTCTCCTATTGTTTTTGTAGTGTGTGCAGTGGTAAAAGATCAAAGGAAGTCTAGCTCAAGGCTTTGTACTCAACATATTTGATCTCATCATGAAACCTCAATGAGTGTCTGCCTGACTCTTTCTATTTCTCTCTTTCTCTTTCACTCTCTCTCTCTCTCTCTGTGTCTCTCTCTCTCTCTCTCTCTCTCTCTCTCTTGCACTGAGCACACTGAGGCACAGACACAGTCAAGCTGGGGGAAAATGTAAAACCAAAAACTTCGCAAAGGCCCGATGAAAATGTCATCTCACTGCAGCGCTCGCCCTTTGAAATGGAAGGGGGATTTTTGTGGTGGGCGTATGCGCAGCAGGCGGCTGCTTTCTCATTTCTCTAGGATGCTGAGACGACAGCAGCTTTTTCCTGACAGGCACACCCACGCCGGGCTGAGGCCTACTGTCACAGACGCTCTCTTGCATGCTGCAGAGCTCACAGTACTGCAGATGCTGCTGTTTAACTTTTAAACATTCATGCTTCATCGCTTTAGAATGGAGAAGCTCTGCTCTAGTTAGGCTCCAGTAGGAAATGCACCGTCTAGCACTTCATTATTAGACTGAGCTGAGATTACACTTCCTCACAGCACCCTATCTGACCTATCAGCTGTTTTTGCTGGGGTCAAGACAACCCTACTGCATTAATAAGCACAAAGATTTTAGTTTAAGAGTGTTAATGGAGAGTGGGGCACAACCTAACACATTTTGGTTTTTGTTTAATAATTTTAAACATATTGTGGAAAATGAATTTTTTTTAAGATTCTTTGTCACACACAGTTACACAAGGACAGCGCACAGTGAAATGTGCCCCTAAATTGTCTATAAGACTGAGAAAATTAAAGGCTAAAACTAAGTAATAAAATATGTATAGAACAAAACAGATTCAACTATACAAGTGTACAGAAGTGTGTAAAGAGTCCATTTGTCACAGATGAACACACCACAGCACACAGTGTGAACAGCATGAAATTGTCCTCTGTATTTAACCCATTCACCAAGTGAAGCAGCGGGCAGCCAGCGTCCAGGGAGCAGTGTGTGGGGATGGTATTTTGCTCAAAGGTACCTCAGTGGTGCCACTATCAGGCCTGGGATTCAAACCCACAACATTCTGATCCCAGGGGCAACACTCTAACCACTAGGCCACCAGCTGCCCCAGTGTGAAAATGTTATAGAGTACAGTATGTTCTGTAAAGTGCAGTGTACTGGTTGCTGTTGATGTATAAAGACATAAATAACAGACAGCAGGTGAGATACATTGAGGTAGAGAAGTCAGTTTGTATTATAATAAAAAGTTTAAAGTTGTAATGTTGTGTCCTGGTTAAAGAGTCTTATGGCCTGAGCGTAGAAGCTCAGGCAACCTACACATCTCTGATACTAATCAACTCATGAACTTTGTTTCCAGCACCCGCCGTTTCTGAGCAGATCAGTCTAAAGTGGTGTGGATGCAAACATGACAACTGAGCCTATAGGAGGGGTTGACAGTCACAAATGGAGGGGCTGGCCGTAACAGTAATAGGTCCACAGTGTTATCTGTATAATACTGATAAATCTGTAGATGAATCTTTGGGGAGCGGTACAGACTTCTGTTTACTTTGGGGGTCTTAGTTGTAAACATTTAGCTCTGTCTTTGGGAGGCTGTACTTTAGTCTGACTAATTCTCACTGTTGTTTATGTGCTTCAGCATGGTGTTATTTTACAGCCACCAAGAGGGTGATTGAAATGCTTTGTTGATTTTCTAAATGAAATTAAGTACAGGAAACATATTTCTGCACATTTTAATGAGCAATTATTGCTTATTTGCTGACGTTTTGGTGGACTAGTGTTTAGGGAGTTGCCCCTCTGATCAGAAGGTCATGGGTTTGAATCCCAGAACTGCCAGTGGCACCACTGAGGTACCCTTGAGCAAGGTGCAGCCCCCACACACTGCTCCCCCCTGCTTGGTGAATGGGTTAAATGCAGAGAAAGAAGTTCACACTGTTCACACTGTGTGCTGTGGTGTGTTCATGCATGACTATAAGGGGACACTTTACTTTAACGTATTGGGAAAAAATTAGCCTGTACAAAAGTTATGGCACTAAAAACTTTATGCAATAAAACTGACCTGTTTAACTTCACATGATCTCCATGTTGCATTTTATCCCCATGAAAATATGCATTATACATTACGGATGCATTTATTTATTAGGAAACAATTAGGATATGTACTAATAGGATATGTAGGATATGGACATTTTGCAATTAAGTGGATTAAGTCTATAACCATTTCTTCTTGTTTAATGAATTTGCTGTTGTGTCAGACAGGCCCTGGTCAGCTATGTGTGAACTCCTCAGCTTATATTCATTGCAGTCTGCATGTGTGAGTATGTTTTGCCATCATAAAACAGTAAAACAAACATCTAAAATCACATAACCATCATCTATCTTAAACTGTATTGCTTCAGGCTCCCAGGTTCTCTTTCTTTTCTAGTTCTTTTGCTTGCTCACCTCTGAATAAATAGTAATAAATCAAACTTTTTCAACTTCGCATGGCCGTTTTTTTGGGTTTTTTGTCACTGAGTGGATGCACAGTGCTGCAGAGCCAGCGGAGTAAAGCATTAGGAAAAACAGTCATGCAACGGTTAGTGAAAGGCTTTGTGGTTTCATTTATGGCACAGAAAAGTCCCATTAATCTAAAAGTCTCAATTGTATGTCACAGTTTGCCATGCTACCACAGACTTAACTGGAACAACGCATCTTGAAAGACATTAAAGAAAAGTAGTGGTTAAAGAGGTTAAAAAAGTGGTGGAAGTTCCAAAATCCACCGTTATTGTTGATAATGCAAGTTAAGTGCCTTGTAGGCGGAGGTTTGAGCTGGCACAATCACGATCGCTCCCGTTTGAGCTGCACACTTCTGGTGTTTGTAACAAAAACCACCACCATTTTCATCACTTTATGACGAATTTAGCAGAAGAGCAGTCTTCTGAAAGGCTGATTCAGAAACAGCTAGACAGGCCTGTGGTCACAAATTCATTTATAACTACTTTACTGCGGTTTTGGTAGAATCATCAGGAGCTGGTTTCCCAGATGAAGCCTAGACTAAATGGAATTTTAATGGTGAAACACCAGAAACACCATTTACACATGATGTGGATCCAAAACAGGTCTGTATACACACATACATACATATATACGTGTGTGTGTGTGTGTGTGTGTGTGTGCGCGTGTGTGAATGCATACATGTATATATATATATATATGTCACCTGACCATTACACCAACAGGGACTTCAATGACATTGCAAGGTGCTGGATGGGGTTGAGGTCAGGGCTCTGTGCGGTTCAGTCAAGTTCCTCCACACTGAACTCATCCAGCCATGTCTTTATGGAGCTTGCTTTTTGCACTGGGACACAGTCATACTGGAATAGAAAAGGTTCTTCCCCAAACTGGGTCCACAAAGTTGGAAGCATGGCGTT
>JBBPCZ010000002.1:2249083-2259323 GCA_037974445.1 Brycinus macrolepidotus | reverse complement strand
ATTAACAATATTTCACATACATATTTAATATATTTCAATAACAAGCCTGCAGTTTAGGGGGTTGAATGAATAATTCAACTCTCTACCTGTTTAAACCACATCTGGGTCTTCATTAAGGTAGTGCAGACTTGTAAGTGTGGTTTAGGGCGCAATGTGGCTTACTGTGAGTTATAAATCATCAACAGAACTTGATTGCTTCATAGAGGCATTTCAGACAACATCAATGCTGCTTTCCTTAAAGCAGTCGTAAAGAGGACGACAAGTCTGCCTCACCTTAATGAAAGTGATTCAGGTGGATTTAGGGAAGATTTTAAGGAAAAGATCTGGGTGACTATGGACTTGTGTTTGTCAGCAACATTAATCTAACAGCTCTGGTTCTAAAATAAAGAAGCAAAATTTGGATTCCAAACATGTCTCAGCTGATTGACAACATTTTTAGTGAGTGGAAATAGTGCAAATTAGATTTTTTGCCATTCATTTGCTTTTCGTTTAAAGTCTTAGCTGTGACCATGTGTGGCATTACATGCAGTCATTTTTCTTATTCATTCATTTGCTTTTGATGGAACTGTTGCTTTCTGCTTTGTTGTATCCACATCCACAAGTGCATTTATTGTGTATAATACATTGTTTTTCTCTCCTTTGTTCATGCTGTGATTATAAATGGTTCCCAACGTGTGTGCCCGCAGCTGACGGTAAATGAGGCTGCAGCCCAGCTGTGTATGAAGGACGTGGCGCTGCTGACACGCAGAGACGAGTTATTTGGACTTGCTCGGCAGGTCTCCAGAGAGGTCACCTACAAATACACCTACAGAACCAGCAAGTAAGGGCTTCCTCCGGCATTCCTGAAGGTTTTATAAAAGCAGTGTAGTGTGAAGAACATCTTCAGCCGAATATGGCAGCATTTAACATGATGCTTCGTGAAGGCTGTTGCGTACATGTATTGTTGGGTGTGGAGTCTACGATCTGTACATGGATGAATGGAGACTTATCCTGAGTGACTGCAGGACTGATACATGCACCATCATGCCATTGCGTTCATCCAGTTCCTTTTTGTTATTAAGATACAAATCTCTGACGCAATGCTAACCTTCACAAAACGTTTCTAACGTCATGTTTCCCTGTTTAAGCCTAGTATTAAATTGTAATTATATTAGTGAATAAATTGCAGTGATGATAGTGAGTCAGCATTAAAAACCATTAGTCTTGGTATGTATTACCGTGTTTTGCCTGAAATGTCACTTACGCCCCTCTGGTTCCAAGTCCTTAACAAGGTTGTCTGTGAAATACCTAATCATTGAAGAGCAGGGTGTTTAAAGTCAAAGGCAGATGCCCTCTGTGTGTGTGTGTGTGTGTGTGTTTGTATGTGTGTGTGTGTGTGCTTACATATTTGTGTGCTCCGGTGTGTGGGTAGTGTACTGAATGCACTTTGTTAGATCTTAGATATTCAAGCTTAATCTGCGCAAGCCGTGTCCAGGTGCTTCCTGCACTGCACAGCTGGCAGACTGGAGGACGGAAAATTCCACTTTGGTGTTGCATAATTTTTACCTTCAGGTTTCAGAAGTTCTCTCACACCTTACAAATGGCGTCACAGATACTTGACGGCTAATTACACTCCACGAGGTGGATAAACTTATGACCTAAATCAAGTAATGCATGAGGAAGTGTTTTGATAGGGCATTCCTGAAGCTTTTTTTTTTTTAGGGTAGTGAGTCACACTGCATCCGATCTTAAGCCATCTATTGTCAGCGGCGTCAACAGGGCACACACAGCTCTGCTAACACAGTGCCTTTGAGTTCAAAGAGAGATTTATGTGTGTAATGGCCATTCTGAATGGGTTGGGAAAAGAAAAGGAATTTTTTTTTTTTTTTTTTTTTTTTTGGAAAAGTTACATTTACACAGTTTTTCTCCAGATTCAGCCAAATCATGTTTGGAGTCCAAAAGTTTGGTTCTTTAGTTAAGAGTTACAAGGCTAGTGAAGCTACCAAACGCTAGAAGTCAGTAATCACCCAAACTGTTTCAATAAAATACTTTATCAGAACTTCTCTTGATACACTTAATCTGCATGCAGCTCTTCAGTGAGGTTGTGTGGACTTGTTGGTGTGGTTTATGACAAAGTGTGGCTTACTGTGAGCTATAAAAATCAACAAAACTGACAGGCAGCCATTTCACACAACACCAGGGCTGGTATTCATGAAGAAGGCTTAAGAAGGACTGATCTTGGATCAGATTTCTCCATATATCTGATGGTTGTTATTATTCCTACTCCTGATGTTGTTTGTGAAAACAGGCCCTGTTGTCTAAAATAGCTGTCCGTAGCATTTAGCTATGCGGAGTTTTGTTCATTTCTGTAGCTCACAGTAAGTCATACTGTGTCCAAAACTACATGCACATGTCTGCTCCACCTTAAAGAAGAGCAGGATGAGGACTGAGAAAAGTTTGAGAGAAGTTTCGATGAGTTTGGGGGAGTTTTGGAGAGAGGATTTTGGTGATTAATGACTTGTAGTATTTGTTAGCAACATCTGGAGTCTTATAGTTCCAGAGAAGCAAAATTTGGACACTAGATATGTCTTGGCTAATCAACTACGCCTGTGGTAAGCGGTAAATTGAGTTTATTTGATTTTTTACTGAATTAGTCCTTTGAACTCTAAGGAACCTGTATGTGGGTTCACACTTCAATTCCTTGCTCTCTTACCTACATAACTTACATATTAATTTCAGAGCAGACACTGATTTGCCAGCCTTAAGCTGAATTACTGAATTATGAGTCTTGGGGTCAGTGGGTTCACGATGGTGTTGAGAATGGTAGCTACTTATTCGTGGATTTATCTCTCTTTTCTCCCTTGTGCAGATCTCGGTGTGGAGACAGAGATGAACCTTCCCCCAAGAGGATTAAAACAGAGGTGAGTTAAACTATCACGTCTTTGTCATGTGTTCGGCCTGGGTTTATATCTGAAAGGCATTTTACTGTAAGAGTGCTGATCTTGGATCAAGGACGTTTGCTGGAAACCCCAGTCATCCCTCAGAATGAATCAGACATTTCAGTGGCTCTGTTTCTGAGAAGGAAAGAGCTGATTCAAGAGCTGGAATAAACGGTATTTTGAAAGATTTTGTGTACCATCGTCTAAATAATGAAGGCTGCTCGGGATCCGTGCAGCATTTTTGTTAGTGTGTTGGATGCTAATGTGCAGTGTGGTACAGTGCTAACCCCCCACGCTGCTAACCCCTCACACCAGAAGGCAGGGAGCTTGTCGTAGGAGGCAGGATTGACATTGGGTGGGGCAATGTGGCTTTTGTTTGCATAGCTGCCTGTCAGTGTGCTGATCTGCGTGGGAGGAGTTTGCAAGGATGAAGGGGGGTGGTTCCCTACGGATTGCGTGTCATGATGTGGAGGAAAGGTTAAGCTTTATAAGTGTTAGAGCAGAGTGGGAAAGTTCTACACTCCTTTAATCACACCTTAAAGCCCTGCTCGCCCAGCCCATGTGTGCTCCTTGATAAGGCGGCGTGTGTTTGAGAGCGTTATCTGTTCTGCGCTCGTAGCTCCATGTTTGATGCGGTTGTGCTGAACAGGCCTTTGTGCTTGTGGCAGCTGTCCATTCATTGCTCCCGGATGACACATTTGGCCGTTATCCCTGCTTCAGATCTTCTCGAAACTTCATCTCTCCCCTCCGCAGCAGTGTAGGCTTGGGTTGGGTGTCTGGATGGGCTGCTGTTGCCTTTCGCCTCCTTTCAAAACTGGGGCATCAGACGCTGGCACATGACCAGCTGGGAAAATCAGTGGTTTTGAGCATCTTTATCCTTTACATGATACACTGTGAATGAAAAGATGGACGGGTAATGACTTTAAAGACCACGCCTCCCAAAAGTGTTACTGGTAATGTTTGGGCACCTTCAAACATGCTGGTCTTAAATGTTATTTTACAGTGATGAACAAATTCACATGCCATGAAAATCACAGTAAACCGGAGGTGATGTTCTCATCATGAAAGGCCAGCATTTCTAAGTTATGCCTTAAATACACTTGTTTTCCCTCAGAAATACAGTGAACTCATGTTTTGCTTTGTTAATGTCCCATTTGTCACTTTGTCCTAATCATGGACTGGTTCTGTTGCACATGTGCATATCATTAGTATCTTTTTGTAACTTTTCAATTTGTTTTGAATGTTAATCCGCTCCTGTTGTGTTTTCTATGAATTCATCCGTCACAGAATTGTTCCACTTTGTAGTCTGTAGTAAAGACATTGCTGTGTTTGTCAGTAATTTATCAGCTTTTGTTCACACATGAGCCCTCCTAGTAATTACCTGGGTGTTGTACTCGGCGTCACGCTGATTGATTGCCGTGTCAACTTTACTGGGACTCCGACACACATTCACACTTAAACCCTTCCCATTTAATTGCAGCTACATTCTAGGGTAAAATTGTAGGTGTGAAAAAGGATTAAGGGTTTAAAGGATTCACACCAGTGCACTAAAATGCATTTTAACATGGTTCTAAACATTGTGTACCCTCTTAAATTGCTTATAGTTGAAATATTAATATTACAACTTATCACTTAGTAAAATACTATGTATTACTCAGTAACTACTATGAAGGTAATATGTAAGTTACTTAGTTTTGAGTGAGGGTCCGTGTACAGGTCCTTAAGAGTCCATGGCTTATTACACAATAAGGCATAACCGTGCAAACAACCTTCTTAAGTCGGAAATATATATAAAAGAAATGTGGCCATTTCCAGGGTTAAAGGGGTTAATACACATTTCTGGAGCACAAAAAAGAATATTTCCAACTATTGAGCAGCGTTTAGTATTTGGGAGGTGCCGTTTTCCCCCTAATTTGCATGGTTACTCACTTTCAACCTCATCATAACCCGGGGTTTACTGTCTTTTCTCATGACGTCACACAAAAAAAGTACACAGAATAATCGCGAATCGCACAATTAAGGCGTGCAGGACTGAGTGGTAAATCTGCAGCAGCCTTTTTTTTTGCTGTAATTTTGCACCGCAGTAACTTTGCACCACAGAAGATTGGAGTGGATTTTCCATCACTGCTTCTTTGCAGTGTTTTTTTTTTTTTTTTTTACAGTTGATGGTGTTGTGTCTCAAATGAACAGCCCTCCTCCTCCTGTCCCTGTCTGGCCTCGGCGCTACCCACACTACCCGCCCAGCCACACCAGTGAGAATAAGCCACTCGCCCACACACACGCACAGGCAAGGTCCAAATGAGCTCAGTCGCGCGCCTACCCTTCAGTCTTGAGGTAGATGTGACATCATTACGTAGGCGCACTTGGAATCACCCACGCCCATGCATTTGCGCAGATAGCACGACGTTAAAAAAAAAAAACTGGGTTGAACCTGACTGTACATGCATGCACCACACGTAAGCACACACACAGACGCACTCACACACCTTCGCTAGGTAGGTGAGGGGTATTTGTTTTGTCATGCTCAGCTAGCAAAAAAAGGGGGGGGAAACCTTATTTGTGATACGAGAAGCAGTGAACTGGCCATGAAATCCACAGCGTTTTGCTCAAAGAACAGTTAAAAGCAGTTAAAATGTCATTCAGTCATGCTGCTTGTGTAATTCACAGTATAATGCAACAGTGCTGCTTTTGTATTATAAAAAATAATAATATTTCAATTACTCTGTTATGACAGTGCCTGAGTGCATGACACAGCTGTTAGAAAGGCATCATTTTCAGCATTTAACGCTAAATATATCAAGTCTGAAAGCAAGCTTTGTCACTTTTTTGCTCTAAAAAGCCAGTCTGAGGCCATATCAAGCCCTTGGAAACCCAAGAACCCGTTTGTTTCGAGCTGTGGTCAGCCTCTGGGATCTGATCAGATTTCTTTCTTCTTTTTTTAGTTGAAGTTCTGTATTAATGCTGTTTAATATTAACACACCAGGTGTTGTTTAAAGATATGCCAAGAGTTGTATGTTTCATCACATTAACAGAAAAGCTGTGTACCAAAGTAGAAAATGGAGTATTTTAAAAGCCATGTGAGAGATCAAAGGGACGAAACTTGGAAAGGAGCTGCTGGAAACGCGTCCAGAACTTGGCTGGTGCACAAGTAAGACTCATCTTCAGGAGCTGGGGGTTTTAGCGAAACACCAGCTAAAGTGTCACAGCTGCTGGGGGCCTCCGTTCCGAGGCGTGATAACACTTGTCAGGTTTCAAAGCCTCTCATGATGACACTACTGAACATGTCTGCAAAACTTTAGTACTCTCCACGCCCATCATTTGCACTCAGTCAGTTTGTTTAGATGTTTAGAACAACTTTTCTTTTTTTCTGCCCCTGTGGAAAGCGTTGTGTTGCTGAGGTGTGGCAAAGTGACCTCATCACTGCTGCGTGACTGGTGGCAAATCTGCGTCAGAAAACTAGTTCTGAATGAAATTATATCTAAAAGGTGGAACATAAACAGTTCGTGCGAACTGAAATGAACTGAAAGACAGCAGTCACTTTAATTAATCGATTTTATTCGTGTGCAACTGATTGACACATTTAAAACATGTATATTCAACAATACAGTTGCTGAATATAGTACAGTGACTACTATAAAACTAATTTGTGCACTCTTAGGGGAAAAATAGGGTTAATATTGCACCACAAACCTTGGACTTATAACAGTAGCAGAACACTCTTAGAATCTGTGTTTAAAATATTCTTTAAAGAGCCATTTACAACAGGTTCTCCATTATAGGGAAGAGTTAAACAGGGAAGGAACCATTCATCCACTCAAATGGTTCTCTGAGTGTGTACAATGTAATATAAGCATTGCATTTACTGTAAAAGAACCATTATTTTTAATGGTATATGTCATGTGATTATCTTTTTCTCCTGTTGTTCTTGCTTTTAAAACATTTAGACCATGGTATTTTATCTCTTCAATATTTTACTTATATTCCTTTGTATGGAAATTTGATGTTTTGTAACTAAATGAATTAAAACGCCTTTAAAATGAAGATTTATTATTATTAGTGGTAGTAGTAGTATTAGTAGTAGTAATAGTAGTAGTAGTATTACGAATGTGAACAAACTGTGATTCCCTGGAGGTTTTTAAGCAAAGTGATTCTACTCCCTTAATCCACACACACTCACACACACTCACACACACACCCACGGCCCACGCTCAGAGGGCGTCGTTCATGACCAGCAGCCATGGCAACCCCAGCACACCCAAGTATCAACATTAGGCAAGACCAATCTCAGCTTTAGAGTCATTTGCAATGAGTAATAAAATGTGTAATACAAAACTCCTCAACCTATCAAGTTGCCACTCGGTGTCGCACCTTCAGCACCTCTCATTTATGAGGCTCGTCCTCTGGGGATCCTCTGCTTAAGAAGTCGTTTATTAGATTTGAGGTGACCTTTTCATGGCTGAAGAATTAACAGCTTTTCACCCTGTGATTAACTGACTCATGTCATTGTGCGGGATTTTGTAAAATGTCAGATGCCTGCGAGACCTCCAGCACCACAGACTACAATGTTCCTGTCGTTGACAGTTGCTTCTGCAGAATCAATGGACTAGAATTTATACTGAACCTTCACAGCTGTTGTGTCAACCTTGAGTGCCAAAAAGTCGCAGTTTTGTAAATGTGACTGTTTTTTCTGCACGGTTCAGTTCATGAAGGACACGATCACTGGTTGAAAGACGTGTTATAGGAATAGTCGAGAAGCCTTTTGTATTTCACGGGTGGGACAGAATTCACAATTGTTGGTCCTATTATTGCTGTCTGGTCCCCGATGGTGCCACAGCCTCTCCCCCAGGCAGCCAACATGGGCGTCTGTTCGCTAACATAACAGTATTGGCAGTTAGTGTTCTCCTCCAAGCGTGTTGAACTG
The DNA here is from genome assembly GCA_037974445.1 of Brycinus macrolepidotus. Classification (NCBI taxonomy): domain Eukaryota; kingdom Metazoa; phylum Chordata; class Actinopteri; order Characiformes; family Alestidae; genus Brycinus; species Brycinus macrolepidotus. The sequence goes on along the minus strand of JBBPCZ010000002.1, from coordinate 2,251,484 downwards.
CCAAATCATCAGATAGTCTTCTCAAACTGCCTGTTGTTAAGTGATATCCAGAAACTGCATAAGCAAGTATGTTTGAGATGATCTGACAACTGGATGCGGTTTAAAGCAAGTGTGTGATTTAAACATGTAGTTTGCACTGTACTACAAGCTATATTAGTTTTATTGGCTTTGAGGCTCCACCGCAAGTGCCAGCCATGGTTTTACACTCAACTGTTCCATTGGTATCAGGGAAAACTTTCATTCGCTTTCACTGAAGTCCGACACCAGGAAATGTAATGGTGAATTAATGTAACGAGGTGGTGTTTTCTGTTGTGCCCACTCTTGTCCAGCAGGAAGGCTTTTTTGACCTGCAGGAGGCGCTGCAGGCCATCCATATGCGGCAGGAAACTCTCAGAGAGCAGCTGGCCCAGGCTAGATCCAAAGGAGAGGAGACAGTTTCACGAAACATCCAGGTGACTGACAGAAAGTGTGTGTGTGTGTTTGTGTGGGTGGGTGTGGTGGGGGGGGTGGGATGGGTGGCAGTGGGTGGGAGGGTGATGCTTATGGGCAACTTGCTGACGCCGTCTGTGTGTGTGTGTGTGTCTGTGTGTCTGGCACACATGAGTCATCCAGACACAGCTGAGCTTCGTGTGCTCTTGGGGTCACTGGGTTGGACCCCGTGACTGGGGTAAGGCATTGTGTATACTCATACCAATACTTTGGCTTTTTTACGTACTCTGTTAAATCACAAACAGAAAGAGTGTGTGACTTAAACCCGAAATGACTGTGATGTGCTGGAAATAATGGTATTTACAGACCATAACAGCCTGCAGACTAATCCAGAAGAGCCCGCGATAATAACGTTAATAACATGCGGATAGAATTTAATTAAGACACCGAAAAAGCAGAGTAGATTTTGGAACAGGTGTGCTTACCAGCCAAAGAAATGCTGGTAAGGCCCAGAGCTTAGATACTGAAATTTGGTTTTGGATGAAATGTAGTTTTTTTTTTTTAATTTGGTACCATGAAAGTACTGAATCTCGATACTCAACCCAACCTGTTGCCCATTGTAAGGGTCCTAGAGGGCCAGAGAACTGGACACTGATGCTCAGTACAGGTCCATAATGTGCAGTATGGAAAGTGAATGACATACAGAACAGGCATTTTAATGAGCCAAACTTTTAAAAGGTCTTTAAGTGGGATGTTTTGTAAGTACATTTGAATTTCTGAATTCTTGTTTTAAACTCCAGGCTATTTAGTCAAGGCTTATTATTTAGTAAATACTGTGAGTTATTTGGTAACTACTATTTTGTGCTTTTTTGCTCAGTCTGTATTAATGAACAGGCAGTACATCCGAGAATGTGTCACTTCCAATCCTCCTTTGGCCAGTCTGCTGCATGAAAATCAATATGTTCAGCTCCCAGAAGATCCTGCTTTGGGATTTTTCTAGAGTTCTCTAAAAATAATCCACGAAGAGAGATATGTGGTTTTGTGTTCATGATCAGTAAAATGTGTCCCTTTTATTTGCTCTGGTGTTGTTTGATCTAATAACAGAGCCACTCATTAGGGCTGTTCTGTAATCCCAACAGTGCTGTTGGAAATATGTTAATTATGCTGGGTGAATACGTACAGGCTTTAAAGTTCACTAAAGAGGAGAATAGCTCTGATTATATATGTGAAACATGACTGGGCAACCATCTTTAATGTACAGAGATGGGTATCGTTACGATTTCACTAATACTGATATCGATACTACTACTACACTTGATATTGATACTTATTCATACTCTTATTGATACTACTGTCCATAAACAAAAAATAAAGACATTACATGAAAAGATGTGAAAAGATCCATTCAAGATTTTATTATTACTTTGTTGAGAAATATTGAGCTAAATTGTTGCCGTAGTTTCCTGTATATATAATGAGGAAGGAGCAACTGCTACAAAAGTGTGTTGGTGATGTGCAGAGCTCCCGTCCCTGATCTAATCCAGCATCAGCCGTTTGAAAATGCAGATGTTAGAATGCATTAACACTACATAAACACCAATAGCAGCACTGTTTGTCCAGAAGTTTATCCATATTTCAGTACTGTTTGGTACCGGTTCTCAACATCCAGTCCTATGAATGAACCAGGTCCCACAGGCATAAAATAAAGACTCCCTCTGTGCAAAATACCGTTATGTACAGTAATGTGCAAAAGTCTTAGGCACCTGAAAAAATAAAATTTAAGAACTGTTTAAAGAAGCAGTGAGTTTATTTTTCACATTAACATTACTAAATATACTGAATAAAACTAAAAAGAATAAATACAAATAACTTTATACAGTAAACAGTGATTTTTTTGTTCAGTATATCAGTGTGTTCCTTGTGGAAGTCCAGTATTACTTGTAGTTTCCATCAGAAACCTGGTTTGACTCAA
>JBBPCZ010000002.1:2203084-2224511 GCA_037974445.1 Brycinus macrolepidotus | reverse complement strand
TGGAGAACTGTTCCTCAAGACCACATTAAAATACAAGAAAGTCTGGATCTCTGGAAGCAAAATATGAAGAAATGAGGTGTGGCTCAAGATTACGCACAGTACTGTAAATGATAATCTGCAACATAATGGTCCACGCATGAGCTTTTTACTAAGAACCATGGTGTGATGCTGATCTCTCTACTCATGATTTGAGTCAATAGAATTATTATAATCATACTATCATATTATCATCACAGTGGGTCCTCCTAATGTAGTGTTTAATCTGAATCAAATCATTTGTTACAGGCCTTTAAATGTTTAAATAAGAGAAACTGATGTGCAGTCAGCACATATATTTGCACATATAACATCTAATATGAGGGTAAACTGTATTTCACTTTCACTATGAGCAGTTTGATAAATATGGGTGTGTGGTTCATCCATCAGAAGAAACAGCAATCTGTATCCACAGGAAGTGATGCAGTGGCAGAGGAATTCTGATGCTATCAGTAGAGCGGTGAAAGAGGATGCCAGTGTGAGCTGTAATTCCACACTAGTGATTGCCCTGCTGCCTCTGTTCCTTTGGCCTTGTAGTTGAAATTTTCCAAAACACCGCCCTTCCTGAGTGTGCATATGTACACAGAAGGACCCGTACAGGATGTCCTACCGTGATCCTGGTCATGTGCTGTAGATTTTGGGACTTTTTTCATCTGCAAGAAAGTGAAAGCACTTCACTGTAACCATTTCAACACAATAAACAGTAAATCTCTGATACGACCCCCCCAGTTTCCTTTTGTGGGTCTCCCATTTACCTTCCTTTATGTAAAAAAACACATGCATTCTTTTAAAACTGAGAAGTTATTGCCAAGTAGTACAGAGATTGTCAATCTAATCAATAACCTTTGAGATTACCATTAAATTTTCCAGTTTTAAAGTTTGACAGTATTTTCTGTATGAATTCATGAGTTACTAATTGTTTATTATCCTTATTTGTTTGTTGGTCCACAGATAAACCCCATAACCCAATGGTGAACGCTGGTGCGATTGTGTGTACCTCCCTGATAAAGGTAAACATACACCTGGTTTCTGTATTTATCTGTGTTTTAATGACTTGTCCTAACTGTACTCACAGATTAGTGTCCAGAATGATGTTCTAGGAGTAGCTGCTGAATTGTGGGATTAGAGACTGTTTGTAGGATAAATGTAGAATATTATCCATTAGAGTTTTGCCAGAGAACCAATCTGTATTTTAGCACTCAAACCTTTCAGACTGTCTGTTAGAGCAGCTTAGAGGACGCTGTAGTCTGAATGTGTGTCGCGGTACTACAAGCCCGAGGTTTCAGTGTTCTGTTCTCAGTGTGATTGTGTCATGTGGATGACTTTAGAGATGTGTAGTTAGTTTATATGTGATTGACTCTTAGTGCATGTTTTAGGTGTGTAAATGAAAACTAAACCATCACAGCACACGTAAGTGCATTACAAAGTGATCCTTGTGTGTATCTCCCTTTCATTGTAACTGTGCGCTCTTTACCCAGATGATAACATTGTCACTCAAGACCTCCACTCTCATTGCAGACAAAAAATGTGGAAGTCACCTAATTCTGGGAACATTCCTATGATTGTTGGTCTTCAATGAATTCTTAACTGAAATTCATTTGAACTTCCTGTTTCTGCCTAGTCACCATCTCCTCTGACTCCACCAAACCACAGTAGTTATGGAGGAGAAGCTGCTGAACTTTAGCAGATCAGGGAAATGACAGGGCTCATGTCTTTTCAGCGAAGCGTAAATAGTGGACTTGGAGCTCGCTGACATGCTTCCCATTATCAGTTTTGTTTTGTGTGTGTGTGTGTGTGTGTGTGTGTGTGTGTGTGTGTGTGTGTGTGTGTGCGCGCGCGCGTCTGCGTGTGTAAGAGAGAGTGAGTCAGTGAGTCTTGAGTGTTGCAGAGGCCACATTGTGGGAACGCAGTCAGATTGCACTTATATTAGGACACATGTCCATGATAAAGATTAAACTTTTGATACAAACTGTCGTTACCTCTTAACAATAATCTATAGTGACACATCTTTATATGTATATACACATACATATGCACTCACACTATAGATTATATTAGTATGTAGGCAATCTGCTGATTATCCTATTATTTTCACAGTTAATTAAGTTTTTTTCTATAATGACAAATATTATAGAAAGACACTTATATATGCAGGCACTATATGTCCAAAAGTGAATTCAGCTGCTTTAACATGTGTTCATTACTGATACAGACATTCAGTTAAGCATGCACATCTTGCTTAATCTCTATAGAACAGCACTGCCTGTATAGGAGGAACCACATAAGAACTTAAGCCCACCATGCCTAGTGTTAGACATTGGCTAGAGGGTTACAAAGCAACCCAGCAATACCTTTGAGATGAATGAGAATACCTATCATCCAGCATCTGACCCCACTATTGCTGAACAAAATCAAATCAAAAATGTATACAATAAATAGGATTGCACTTAATACTTTTAATGTCACTTGGAATATAGATGGATAATAATGGATTATTATTTGGATAGTAATGTAGATTTCACAAAGAATGCTGGGAAATATGCAAGTGAAACAAAGAAACTCTGCTATCTAAGATCTTCTCCCTGGTAGAAAGAAAAGTGGACAAACTGAAGGGTACCAGCACACCGATTTGGTCATAATTTCTTTTCCAACCCAGTGAGCATAGATAGTTACTGGAAGTTAACAGTGCTGCATACCATTTGTGCTGAAAGTTGTTAGAAATTATGTAATATCAGTTGGTAATCATATATATATCATAATCAGGGAAAATGCAATGGGCATAATTCTGCAGACGATGATCATTTGTCTGAATTTACCTCATCCAAGCTTAGTGTCTACAAACATTTGGGCATATAGTGTATGTTTATATTCATAATTCATTTATAAATCAAGCAGTCAGGTTCATTCAATTAATCACAACATCCTAATCCCTATCTGGCTGACTAAAGGTGTATGTTTTGGTGTAAACGAGTTTGCAGCAAGACAGTCTGTCCTTCAGTGCTCCATAAATACGCATACACCCTCCGTCTTCAGCCTTTTCTCATCTGGTACTTCATCTTTAGACCAACAGGAAGAATTTCATCCATTGTAACAGTGGGCTCACACAGGAAAAGTGAAATCACAGTTTTGTTTTGTTTTGCATTTATTTTGTTCTCACATCCAGCAAACCCACACCAACCTGATGGAATGTGACCTCTGCATATTGGGATTTGACCATGATAACTCCTCCATTCATACCTATTCACCATGTGTGTTGTTACATTGCTTCATATTTCTCACTTGTGAATGAAGTACTACAATGAATGTATGTTGTCTCTCACACACATGCACACACTGGCTCGTCCACGTGTGTGTATGTGTGTGTGTGTGTGTGTGTGTGTTTGCTCGCTCAGTGCTGTACTGTCTGTGGGAGCTGCTGTTGTTGTTTTTATAGGATCCTTTTGTACCGAGTTAACGCATGAGATTTTTCCTCCTGCCGCGAGGGTCCGTGCAGGCTGCCGTGTGCAATATGGTGATGAAGGCTTTCTCTGTATGCTTTTTTTCTTTATGTTGTTGCATATTTTACAGACGTAGGAACTGTGGGATTTTTTGACCACTGCAGCAGGTCAATGACGTTGGTAATTTTTCCTTTCCATTTTTTCCTCCCTCCCCTCTCATTGAAACAAGACGGGACACACAGAGTTCTCAGTACCACACTGTGCTGGTTAATATGTCGTAAAACTCCAAAAATGCAGTGACCCCTTTCAACCATTTGCCATAATGCTTATAAACCTGAAAGAAAAGAAAATATGAAAAATAATCCTTTGCACTTTTTTTTTTTACTTTGTGCAATTGTAGAGCACAGACACACACACTAGTGCTCAGTGCTAAGATAAAAGTAGATGAATAAACTATACAGAGTTTATTAGAGAAGGTCAGCTTTAGACTAAGAGTGTCAAACTTTAGTCCTACAGGGCCGCAGCACTGCACTGTTCAGTGTTTCCCAATTCCAACACCTCCAGTTAAGGCCATGTACAGTTTGGCAATCATCTCCTATTGCTGTATCAGTATCATACCATCAGTTACTATGCAAAACAATTTTGGGTTGATTTTCCTCCAAAAGCCCTGGGAACCTTGTATAATAATAAATCTAGGGGCTCTAATAATTGTGAGACTGAATTTATTAGAGTGTGTGTGTCGTTTTATATATATATATATATATATATATATATATATATATATAAAACGAGTATAGAGTATATATATAGTAATATAGAGTGTGTGTGTGTGTGTGTGTGTATATATATATATATATACTAAGGGTGTCAATAATTATGGAGCTACCTGCTTTGGCACCCGCCCATTGGCTTTGATTATAAGTGTTCAATAAGTTTTCTGTTCTTTTCTAAACACACATAAACATGTCAGTTTTTTTCATGGTAATCAAGTATATTCTACAATGCTGCAGTCAGAGGTTGGTCTGAAAAGGGCTGGAGTTTTCCTTTAAACCGTGGAAACATGAAGTCATGCAGTACTGCCCAGGAGTGCAGTTTGACCTCTTTTATGTAAGCTGTACCTGTTTTTCTGGTAGCTTGTCCACTCCTCACTGTCCTTCATCCCTCTACCCCACCTCAGGTCACCTCTACCTCCCTCACTTCTTCAGTACCCCTCCTTTCCACCTTAAAGCCCAATTGCTAGGGTCAACACCTTATCATAGTTTAACTGTTATTCACAAAATACAGACTGATCGGTCTTAATTAGGTATTGAACAATTGTACTTGAGATGCATCTCAAAAGCATCTATGCACACTAAGCATAAAGTAACGGAAAAACAACAGAAAAAGAGGGTTTGGTTATTTCACGTCTTTGCCAGCTGCATTATGTATAATTACGTTTAACTACCTGCTCTAAGTGTACTGGCAAAACACGAACATGGCTCCGTTAGAGAGGCTATGCCAGGAACTCTTTGTGGTTAAGTACAGTACAAAATAACAGGTCATAAATGGAACAGAGATGGGGAATAAAATAAGGCTATGAAGGCTGTCTTTGTGATTAAATCAATACCACAGGACATCTTCATGAGACATATCAATCTGTCAATCTTTATCATGAATAAAAGCAAAAATAGAAAACAAAGATCATCCAGCTGAGGTGTTGGAGCTACAGTCAAAATCCAGTAAGCTTCATAACTTCATACATATCAATATAATACAATTGATTAAGGGTGTAAAAATTTACAGAATTCAAAAAATGAACTGAAACAGTATCGAAATTTTAAATAATTGCCATGTAAACCACCACCAGTGATCAAAACTAGGGTGTAGCCAATCAGAGTAAAGTGGGCAGGAAGGGGGTGTGAGTGCAAGTTAATTACTTTTTAACTGTAAATTCTAGTTTGCAGTTTCAAGGGCTTTTTGTCGTGAGGCCGGTGTGATGGGCATCAAAACAGTACTGTATGAGAACATAATAATCGAAAGTTTTGTAGAATCATAGTATTTTTTAAACAGAAAATTCCAAAATCAGAGTCTTCATCTGATTCAAAGCTGTTCTTTAGTGCATCCAACTAAGGCCTGTGCATTTCCAGCACGCATTCGTTTGTACCTGCTGGGTTTAGACATTACCCTTAGTTTTAGTTTTTAATAAAGATAGCAGCACCTGTGCTACATATTTCCCTTCCAATATGCATGTTTTAAGGTGACCAAGATCATGTCATGCAGCCCTTCTGCCCACCCTCGTCTCCTAGCAACCTGAGGCTAAGGCCATAGGTTAATGAGTTCTGATCCACAATCACACACACCACGTTATTCTCAGTCTATGTGTGTGTTGAGTCAACCAGCCACAGGACACACACATACAAAATCTCCTGTTTTGGACGTCATGCACTTTTACTGATTGACCCCACTGGTTTGGCATCCAGTTGATCATGTAGGCCTTTAACCAAAGTGATTTATCCATAGCAGTACATCCTTTATTGCCTCTGTAGAGAATAACAGTGTACCATCATTTCTAATTTATACATAGCCTCACATTACTGTAGCTAATAATGGAATAACTACTTTTACTGCAGCAAACTTATGATGTTCCCTATAGGCTTCATCTTTCTGTCGTCTCCTCTAGCATTTACGTCTAACAAAATAACCCTAACCGATTTGTGTTTTATTGCTTTGATTTGTATGTTAAAATCACCCTTCGATGTGCAAGTATGTAGCCACATTACTGTTTGAATGTATTTTGTTTTGCCCTGTACCACTATAGGGAAAAAAAACTTTCTCTTTTAAAGATGTTATGTGGTTTTGTGTGGATATGATAGTATTTAGTAATGCTAATGACAACTTTTATTCTCACATGGATCATGTGACTGATTGTAATAGCAATCTGCTCTGTCAAATAGTTGATTGTTTTCTTTTTCTCCATCTCTTTCAGCAAAAGGCGAGCAATGCAGAGAAGTTTGACTATGTGAGTATAATGGAATAACATTAGTCCTGTTGGTCTGATTAGATCAGGTAGATCAGGTAGTTGCAGTCCACCTCTCTCATGACTTTTGTGTGTTTTGGGATCTACCAGGTGGTGAATTTCCTGAATAAGATGGCAGGGAATGAATATGTGGGTTTCAGCAACGCAACGTAAGTAGAGCACCTGCCTGCTTCGAGGCCTCTCTATCCATTATTTACTAGCCCGGTTTGTTTTGACTGTTCTGGTTGGTAATACTTTAAAGCCAAGTCAAAGTGAACCTTGCCATTTTGTCTGCCCGTATACTTGTATATGGTGCAGATGACAAAGTTCAGGTTCCACAGTGTACACATACTTAGTGAGTCTGTCATGCTGGTTCATATTGTTTGTTGTGCTTAATCACAGAATAAATGTTCTTAACATGAGGGGGATGTTGAGTAGAAGTAGAGACGGAGAGGGCTAGAGGCTAGAAGTGAGAAAGACCGTAAAAAAGAGATTAAAATAAAGTGATGAACAGCACGATAAATGTTGTGTATATTAGTGCTGGCCTTGCAGCTGACTTTGTTTGCTCACTCAGATTCCAGTCAGAGCGTGAGTCAGGAGACAGGAATTTCGCTATCGGCTACTACCTGAAAGAGAAGAAGGTCAGTTTGAGGACATTACTGTACTCTACTGCATTACTGCTCTATTGCTGCATTACTGCTCTATTACTGCATTACCCTATTATTGCATATGTCTTATTACTGCATTACTTTCTCTATTACTGCCTTATATGTAGTGTCACATTGGTGTTTTACTACTCTATTACCGCCTTACTCTTAGTAGTATGGTACTGCATTACTCTGCATTACTGCTTTACTGCTATATTATTGCCTTACCCTGTTACTGCAATACTCTTAGTAGTACACTTAGTAGTACCTTACTGCATTATTCTGTTACTCTGCAGTTTTCCTTTCTCTATTACTGCATTACTCTAGTGCTTAATTACTGCAGTACTCTTATTACTGTGTTACTGCATTATTCCAATACTATATTGCTGTCTTACTGTATTACCACCTTATTGCATTGCTGCAGTACTGCATTGCTAAGTCTATTACTTTTAATCTGTATTACTCTTGACCTCCATCATCTTTTTTTCTCTCTCTCTCTAATACTTATATAGCTTTTTATGTGTTTATATATATATATATATATATATATATGTAGCTGTTTTCATTTCTGGTATCTGATCATTTGGAAAAGCTGAAAATCTCTTGTTAATTCGTCTCATTCTTTTGGATTTGTTGAATGATCACATATTCCATCTGCACTTCCTATTAAGTGTATTCTTTTGTGTGTGTGTTCACAGTGTTTTCCTGAGGGTACAGATATGACATCCATCCTGGACTTCTACTTCCAGGTGAGAGCAGCACTCCAGTGTTGCACAACACCACAGCAGTGCCAGTTTTACTCTCGCTTTACTCCCAAACCCAACAGTGCAACAGGTGCAGCACATTTGCTGCTTAGACTTCACGTACCACCTGACATGACCGTTCGAGTACGGAGCCCTAATCCTTTTGGTTCTTTAAACTGCACTCTCTCTGTAACGCAGCAGGCTCAGACTCAGACAGCAGCGCCTGTTGACTGCCCCATGCCTCTGTGGGAATGTGTAACAGGATAGCTGTGCTGACATTACATGCACTCACGTGGGAGCTGTTGCTTCATCAGCTCTGCTCTGCCCAGCTCAGCTTAGGGCTACTGGGTGACTGACCTCATGCTCGTCAGCAACATCCTCTTGGATTTATGTTGTAGAGCCCACAGCTTAGTCAGAACCCCCTAGAAGTATCTTGCTTATTATAGATTATGCGCTTTGCAGTAAAAGGCTAATGGTTAGTGTTGTTCATGGATACTGTTACAGTACTAAGGGTTATTTTGGTTTTGTGTGTGTGTGTGTGTGTGTGTGTGTGTGTGTGTAGCTGTGTTCCATTGAGGTGACATGTGAGAGTGCCAGTGTGATGGCGGCCACGCTGGCCAATGGCGGTTTCTGTCCAATCACGGGCGAGCGTGTGCTGAGTCCCGAGGCCGTCCGGAACACGCTGAGCCTCATGCACTCCTGTGGCATGTATGACTTCTCGGGCCAGTTCGCCTTCCATGTGAGTCACACAAACACATATGCTGTTCTTACAGTGTTGTACACAAGCTTTCAAAAGTTTGGAATCACTGTTTTCAGAATAATGTTTGAGGAAGTATAAAGTTTTACTTAAAAAGCTAAAAAGGCAGCAATAGTCAGCTTGTAATTGCATCTGTATGTGGTTCATCTTTCTCAGGTGGGTCTGCCGGCCAAGTCAGGCGTGGCAGGGGGCATCCTGCTGGTGGTGCCCAATGTAATGGGCATCATGTGCTGGTCTCCTCCTCTGGACAAACTGGGCAATAGTGTGCGTGGCATCCAGTTCTGCCAGGTATATCAATATCTCAGTGGCTACACATACAGATACTCACACATTATTTTATTATCTTTATTATTTTTCTTTAAGTTCCTATATCATGTAAAACTTATTTTTTGTCGCTAAAAATTAGTAGTAGTATTGAAACTTTGTTAAAGTTTTAAAATGTACCACCCTCAGTCAATACAGTCCAGATATGGAAACTAGGCTGCAAAACATTCACTGTTTTAATGATGCCTAAACAAATGCATTTACCTAAATCTACCTATTCAGCCTACAGTAGTTTAGCTCCACCCATAATGTGTTTTATGGGCCGCTTAAACATGCTCAGCTGGTTCTTATTTGCCAGACTCTCCGAATCCTAGCCGTGTTGGTGGATTCTGCTTTTTAATGACAGTCACCTGCTTCAAAATTGCTGAAGTGTTCTCTAGCCAGCATGAGAAACAGATTCAAAGGTAATTTAGCTTATCTTACAGAAGGGCATGGAGATGAGGGTACAACTGGTGTTACGGTAGGATGAGTTATCTTGTTTATGTTCTGAAAATAACTTACTGATTATTGACCACAGGGTTTAAAGTATTCTGTTGAATATTGTCTTTTGCACAGGCATTTGATCAAACCAAAAAACCACAGCATCCTTTAGCCTATAAATTAACCTCTACGCCAGGTTTGTCCAGCCTTATCTGCGGCCGGACAGCTGTGGCTTCAGGTTTCCATTCCAGCCAAGCAGGAGCTCACCTTATGGAACTAATCAGTTGTTTGAAGACCGAGGCTAATTGATTAAACAAGTAGAATCAGGAATGCGCATGCTTGATTGTGATTTGAATTTGCAGACACACCAGCCCTTTGTTGATTAGATTGAACATCTGTGTTCCAAGCCTTTCATCCTAAGCCAACAAAAACTATTTCTGCTCTTTAATGTATTCTAATCTTCTTCCTTAATTACGTGACTTCTCCATGCTGTTTTTGAATATATGTTAGTACTCAAACACATTTGTAGATTTTTATTTCTTTTGTGTCACAAATGACCGTTTTGAACAATCAGAAATCTAAACAGGACTATATGCCAAACTTTAAACAACTTTTATTATTACTCTTAGTAAACAAATCAGTAATAAGAGTTTACATGGTGATGTGAAATGCGTTCTGAATGTGTGTACACACTTAAATGCGTTCATCAATAAAGAACAGCATGGAGCTTTTTACACAGTAACATGCAGTAAGTTCTAATTTCACATGCTGATATATTATACTATACCTAAGCAGGCATATTGACTGCTCTGGGGCAGATCTGAATGAGTTAAGGGGGTACAAAGACAGTCCCTGAATGTATCACAGGTGACTCATTAGGTAAGATAGAGTTGAGGGTAAAGAATGCATAAATAATTCATGCTTGTCCTGAGGTGTTGCCTCTCATCTCAATAGCATATGATGGTGAAATATGTGTGCATGTGAATATTGTGTGTGTGTGTGTGTGTGTGTGTGTGTGTGTGTGTGTGTGTGTGTGTGTTTGTGCGTGACTCACAGTGAATTTTCACAGGGACTGGGGCTCAGCTCCACTTTCCCTTATCAAGTGAGTGTGAGGTTTCCTGCACTGCAGTGAATTTCTGAACCTGCTGAGAGTGAAGGAGAGCTCTCTTTTTTCTTCTTTGGATCCTTCATTCCACATACACACTAAAGTGTGTCAGTACTGAGAGAGTGAGAGACAGTAATAGAACTGCTAGAGAGAGTAAAGCAAGAGCCAAAGAGATGTACTCAGTAGTAGAGTCTTTTTTTCCTTTTTATGGACTATACCCAATTTTGTCATGTCCAATTCCACTGTTTAGCTTGGATATCCTCAATCATGCAGTATAATCAATGCTGGGAGAGTGAAGGAGTCACGTGACGCGCCACTGCATCTTTCCAAACTCCAGTTAACACAATATCATTGGATAGTTTAACACATTTGGAGAAGAACTTCCAATCCTGTTACATCAGCTAACAGACATTATTCTCTCTTGGATCTCTTGGACACTGTTCTCCATGGATGGCTGTGGCCAGTGATCAAACGTTCAATCTCTCAATGATACAGCCAACGTATAGACAAATTGAGTCACTTTTTATCATTCTTTGAGACCTAGTGACCTAAAAGTGTAAAGTGACCAATCTGTCATACGTGAACACACCACAGCCCACAGTGTGAACAGCATGAAACTCTTCCTCTGTATTTAACCCATTCACCAAGTGAAGCAGTGGGCAGCCAGGAACACAGCACCCGGGGAGCAGTGTGTGGGGACGGTACCTTGCTCAGGGGTACCTCAGAGGTGTTTAGTGGGGTTGGGATTCGAACCCACGACTTCCTGATCGCAGGGCGAACGCCCTAACCACTAATTTTTTAGAGAGGGGACTACAGAAGAGTTCAGCAACTCTGTCTTATATTACACTGATCTCTTTGGTGAGCTTCTGGTGTGGAATATGCGTATAATTGGTTGACAAATTAAAGTAAAAAACAAAGTCTTCTTCAGGTTTTGGGCCACCTCAGGCCAGAAAAACACTTTCAGTGATCCCTGGCATAGATTGTGCAGGTTTCTGGAACTGTAATGGATGGACAGACCATCATTCTTCTCTTATATTCCCTGTTTTGATGATGATGTTGGAGAGCTCTGTCTGCCACATCATTCCAAATCCTCCAATACATGTTCAGCTGGGTTGAGATCTGGTGACTTTGAAGACCACGGTATATGATTTACATCGTTTTCGTTCTCATGAAACCATTCAGTGACCCCTCATGTCCAGTAAATGTCGTTCTAGAAGAGACCACTCCTGCCAGGAATATGAATGTTTCATCACAGGATAAACATGATAAATTAGAATAGCGTTACTGATTTTCAGTGGACCCAACCCAAACCCTGCCAGCAAAGGCCCCCCAAAGCATTCTAGAACCAGTGGACCCCCTCACTGTGGGGGGCATTCAGGCCCCTGTTCTCTTGGTGTACGCTACGCATGAACTCACACACCTGTGGAGAATATGAAGGATGACATCTCTGTAGGTCTGTACCTATGGTAGTACACCAGAGAACTGTCGGAGGGTCATTTGTCTTTGTAATGAGGGGTTTCTGCACTGCAGCACTGTTGTAATGTCCCTCTGTGCAGTCGTGGGTGAATTGTTCTGGCTGACACAGTCTGGTCATGTCCTGCACTGACATTCTCAGTCACCTGAGGAACAGTTTCTCTTCTGCATCACACCCACTGATACTGTGGTTTCAACCATAATTTCCAGGCCTACTTACTGATGTCTTTTCCATAGATTTAAATTTCACTTTAGTCACTCTTCCTATTGAAACTCTAGTGAATTCAGCAGTCTTTGTGACTGAAACTCTTGCCATTCATGCTCCAATAATGAACTTTTAAAATCTTTTTTATTTCATTATATGTTTATTGCTTAATTGTATTATTTAGTATACTCGTCTGGACGTGCCTGCATTTTCTCCACTCATTTATTTATGTTTTTTCTTGAATTGGTAACCCTTCTGTATGTAAAGAAGATCTTTGCTTTGGGTATACGCAAACCAGAATGTTGCACTTTAAGACCAGGATTCCCTGAATAATGTGTCCTTTCCTTTTGGAGTCGCGGTCGTGGTCCATGCTGTTATTTGTTAACATCCCAACGAAGTGTTCAAAAGTCAGGAAATGGATGTAGATGTAGTGGACATGCACACATTGGGGTGGGGGTCCCTTCGAAGGCACAACATACTCAACTATCCAACCCCAGATGATTGTGTGTGTGCGTGCGCGCTCTACTGTCACTGACAGGCCTCCTCCAGGCTGTTCTGAGAACTTGGCTTACATGAAGCAAGTGTGTCTGAATAATACTGTGTTATTACCTTGGGCTGATAACTGACTTTGAATACCGTGATAATCTTAATATGTTCCAGTGATTTGCAAATTCTCTTTAAGTGCCACTTTTATAGCTTTGCCTTTATTTGGCTGTTCTTTTTGAACAATCATTCCATTTAATTAAAGGCTATACAAACAAAAATCCTCTTGTTAACATACATACATACATTCATACTTTAAACACACTTGGAAAGGTTATAAAATATTTTATGGCTGATAAAGTTGGAGGGCAAATGAAACAAGGAACCTCTGGAACACAAGATCTACTCTCTGGTAGGGAGTAAAATAAACAAGCTTGAAGAGCATTTGATTTCCATTCAAATGAACATTCAGAACCACTGGATATTAAGTGTTAACAGTTAACATCCGTGCAGAACATAGTAAACTTGATAAATTATTAAGTAATGCAGACTATAGTCTAGGCCTCTTTCTCATGTGGTACTTTCTAACTGAATTTAAATTGTGGTGTTGTTGATACTGATAATTCTGCAGAAGATCAATTTAGTTTAGTAACTAACTAGTTTTGTCTAAACTTACATTATTATACATAAGCTTAGTCATTACATTATTTTACAGTGATTTACATTACATGATTATTTACGTCATTACTTTATTAATTATATCCTAGCTTACTGAAGTCTGTATTTTTGACTTTTGACTTTTTGTTTCAATGTCATTAAATGTTAGTAGCAAAAATATTTTATTTACAAAACAAAATCATGCACAACAATAACTTTCTTTTACTCGCAGACCCATAGATAAGAAGAGGTATGTAAGGTTGTATATACCACTAGGAGCCTAAAAAGTTGTGTGTATCTGAATTTGTGTGTGTATTATGTCAAAGCATGTTCTGAGTTAAATCCTTGTTGACGTCCTTTCATGTCCTCTTCCTGCTAGGATCTGGTGTCCTTGTTCAACTTCCACAACTACGACAACCTGCGGCACTTCGCCAAGAAGCTGGACCCTCGGCGTGAGGGCGGTGACCAGCGGGTGAGTGCACTCTTTCATTTGCCTCCCCACCTAGCCGTCGCTGCATGCCCCATCAACGCACTACACAGCGTCCTATACGAGTGACTGCACCAAAACCAAACCCCGCCGCCTCTTTCCTCCGTTACCGTGGACCGATGGTTGAGCGCTGAGGCTCGTGCAGAGCAGAGGAAGCCTCTCCTTCCTGTCACGTGGCCGCTCTCAGCGGACTTGTGCTGCTATGCTAGTCAACTACTGGTGAAGCCTCCCGCCCCCTACAGGACAGTGTTAACACTACATGCCAAAAAATGTGAACCATTAGAATGTGCTGCCTGGTGGCCAGTGTTGTCCACTTTAAACTATGACTTCAGACTTTTCCAGAGTGCTAGCTGCCCCTTCTGACTTCACAGCTGCTCTTGATGTACTAGAGGTGTGAAATAACAAGAGACACAATTTCGCTCCGTTTAGAGAGCATAGAATAGGGATGCTGCTCTAGCATATTCATCTCTGGTTATGGTTCAAACTGTATAGAATAAAGCTGTATACATTGGTTAATATTGCTTTCTAGTTCAATATAAAGGAATAGTTTGGAAAAAATCTCATTTACACTATTTTCACTTACCCCAGACACACCCAATTAGCCAAGACATGTTTGGTTGCTCCATATTTTGCTTCTTTAGTTTAGTGCTGGAGCTACAGATCTAGTGTTGCTAACAAGCAATAGTCAGTAGTCACTCTTTTCCATAAATACACAGCCAAAACGTCTCTCAACCCACTCAGTCTGCATCCAGCACTTCATTAAAGTGGTTCAGACTTGTATAAGTGGTTTAGGACACAGTATGGCTTACTCTGAGTTATCAAATCAAACAAAACTTCAGCACTATGGCCAACCTTTTCAGACAACACCAGGCCTGGAGACGGCTGATCTTGGATTCTACTGTTACCATAAAAACTGATTCTAGATCAGCACTCCTGAGGTGGTTGTGTAAACAGACGATGTAGTCTAAAAAGGCTACCCACCACATTTGGCTACACAGTGAAGTTTTGTTTATTTTTATAGTTCATACTGTGTCCTATAAGTCATACTGTGTCCTAAACCACATCCGCAAGTCTGCTCCTCTGTAATGAAGAGCTGGATATTGTTTGAGTGGATTGAGAGTTTTGGGGATATTTTTACAGACTTAGGTGACTGTTTACCTCTAGTGTTTTAGCAGCATTGATCTCATATCCCCAGTTATAAATTAAAGAAGCAAAGTGTAACTACATCTGGGGTAAGTGGGAAAATTGTGTAAATTTGATGTTTTGCCAAACTGTTTCTTGAAGGTAGTATTGTGCTGAAGTAATCTTGCTCAGTCAGTACTTCTTTAACTTACTAACCCATGTATACTGCTCCATTCTGCTGCATGTAGAATGCTTTGGTCATTATAACCTAAAACAATGATCACAAGCAGCACTCCCGTTCTGAATTATTTGTTACGAAAACTCTCCAAAAAGGGTCCAGAAAGCTGCTCTGCATGAAGCAGCGGAGACTAATTTTTGTCCAAATTATACCTTTTCCGCTGCGGGTCGAGCTGTTTCAATGGCTTTAATTTGACAGGGCTGAGGGTGTTCTGATCCAAAGGCTTTAATACCTTTGGCCGGCTTTCAATTTCATACCTTCATTTCATGAAAACAGTTATGTGAGTGAGTGTTGTGGCATGCAAGCAATCTAGTATGAAGGTGGTCAAATAGTGCAGTGATGGCGAACGTTCACCACACCCATGTTCGGTCGTATGTTTCTGTAGATAAAGAGGCCACTCTCTGTACGTTGCTTTGTTTTTGTTTCGTGTTAATGTTATGTTACTGTACTTAGTACTGTGAAACTCTCTCACACACACACACACACACACACATACAAGCACACACACGCATGCACAGACATGCAGCAGCCCTGCAGGCGAGCAAAACTAATGTGTTCTCCCCGTGTTGCTCAACACAGCAGCACACCTCCTTCGGACCGATGGATTACGAGAGCCTTCAGCAGGAGCTGGCTCTCAAAGACACTCTGTGGAAAAAAGTCTCACCCACTGAGTCCAATGAGGACAGTTCCACCACTGTAGTCTATAGGATGGAGAGTGTCGGGGAGCGCAACTAATCGGACCTGCATCATCTGGATAAAGGCCGTTATAAACGCGGGGGCACAGACAGCTTATTTATTTTATTTTTGCTTGACTTATTGCGGTTTTTTTTTTGGTTTGTTTGTTTTATTTTTGTCTCGTTTATGTGATTGTCTTGCAGAGGTGTTGTTTCTCGTGTGCCCTCACTGAGGTAGACGCGGGGACAGCTGCTCTGCTTCTGTTTCTGCTGTGTCTTACACTGCAGGAAACCAAAGCAAAAGAAGGTGTGTGTTTCATAAGTCAGGACGTGTTGTTAATAAGGGTGAGCTGGAAGTGGATTGACAAGTCAAAGTGCAGTTAAAGGGCAAGGAGGATTGTTTTTCTCTTTTATTTTTTCTTTCTGTCTTTTTTCATTATCTCAACCAGCAAGTGTTAAAGGAATGATTTGGTCAATAATGCTAATGTTGCTAACAGTGAATGAAAGTCAGTGGGCTGATGATTAGCATTGTGAAAATCGACGGCAGGCGAATTGGTGGCTTCTTGTTTCCGTTTGCTGTTAGCAGCATTGGCATGTTTGGCTGATTGAGCCATACCTTTAAAATGAAAAGTCAGTTATTTATGATCCAAAGTGGCTGCTGAGCACAGACTGAAGCTCTCTTTTTTCACAGTGTAGGCAAAAAAAGCATTTATTCAGTTCCGAAACTCCTCCCCGTCCGTCTGTATCACACCATGACGTCAATAGTCTGTCACTGTGAATCGCAATCATGAGCTTTTGAGTTCAAACACCCACACACGCCCGTACACGCTCCCCTGGGACTCCCCTCAGAGTGCCTATTGATCAGTGGGCTGTGTGTTCTGTCAGGAGGTGTGGTGACGCAGGTTTGTACGACCTTCAGTCGTGACTGGCTCGATGGCCCCAGACGGTTCAGCTTGCTTCCCTTAAACCTTTTTCCTCCAATTAGCTGAACTCTAACCAACAGCTGCTTAAGTACCACTGTATCAATTACAAATAACAAAGTAAAATGATCATTAACTGCACAAGTCTAGTGGAACATTATTATTATTATTATTATTGTGTCTCTGCCAGTCTTTGTATATATATAGCTAAGATTAAGGGGTTAGTAACTCATAAGTAGAGTAAGATTGTAGCAAGAGTATCATATTTGCCATTTTTAAATTCTCTCAAGGCTGAAATGCTTTAAAAAAGACAAACTCTTGCCAGCCTTGAAGGCTTAAACAGTCTCTGGCGCCCCCTGCTGTCACACAGATGACTCACAAGACTCTCACTCATTAGGTGGTAGGGTGAATCAGGCCTATTTTTGTTTTCCTCTAGTCTTAATGCTCTTTTGCAGTGCAGTGTGGTTGGAGAAGCGATCAGGCGCTGTTCAGCAGCCAGTCCAGAGTAATGGCATAAAATATTTCTCACCAAATATTTGCCCTTAATGCTGACCTTGCCCCATTTGCACATGTACATATTTCAGCTGAGGCCTTAGATCGTGTGCTGCTGAGCTATTTCAGAGCCTATCCTGGTGCGCTGCCGCTACATAACGTTTTGTTGAAAGGGGAACATCATTAGCCATTCCTCTGTCTTGGTTCATTGATTAAAGCCTCAATCAGGAGTCACCACGGCCCCCCAAAGACTAATGAACATACATTCATATGTTTTAGTGGAGGGGTTGTCTTTTCGACAGCCTTTGTAAGTGCAGTATCCCGTTCTGGCTTATTTGCGGCAGTGATTTCTGGTTGAGCCTTTAGTTTTTAATCATTTCTGTTGCAAGAAGTTTATTTCAAACAATGTTTTCTTTCAAGAAAACAGCAAAATTTGTAGTCAATTTTTTTCAAAAATGTTGGGCTTAGAAAAAGTCCAAGCGACCAGTATTGGTGTATTAACAGTTTCTGTACAATAAAAGAGAAATTAAATTAAAGATTCTGTGACTACTTGCAACAGCAATGAAATGAATATTTCTTTTATTGATTCATTTGAAACTAATGTTTTAAGTGTTTTTTTTTTTATTTTATTGCCTCTTTGTTACTTCCATGTGTATAAATTGCTAGGCATCATTTCTTAAGTTATATGTAGAGCATGTATGTTTGTGTGTATGTATTATATATTGTTCATGTTTTATTTTTTCATCGTTTCGTACGCATTCACAAGCTCGGGCGCCCCTGAGGAATCGGGGCGTGTCGTAAGGATGTTTTTTTTTTCTTCTTTCCCCTTTTGTTGCCATTTGTCATTTACTCTTTTTACCTCCATGTAAACGGACTGGATTGGATGTGTGTGTATTTTCTGTACTGCTGCAGTTTCTCTGAGCCTGTCCGGCACTCTTGTCGTGACGCGTCTCAAGACCGCCGGATGGGCTTCTGATGTGAAAAGATTAACGGAAGCAGGACATGATAATTACTTGAACAATGAAGGGAATCTAAATCTTTCTCTGTATTACTAATGTGACTACTCCTGTTTGAACTGTTAAAAAAAAAAAAACAGCCATGCTGAGGAGGTCTTGGCTTGCAGTAGCAGTATTTATTCAGAAATGCTTTCAGGTGTTAAACTCTTCAAGTATAAAAGGAATTCTCTAGTGCTTCAAATACAGTGTTGCTTTCCCTGCTTTTTTTGTTCACATTCACTGTCTTGCTGGTAATTCACATTTTTGTATCATTTTAATAAATTTATTTAATCTCATTTCTCTGTCACTCCATGTCTCTTTGATTTTTTTTTCTTACATTTGTTTGCATCCCATACATTTGCATTTCTTACATTTGGTTCCACATCTGCTTCCCCTAAAAAAGAAACCCTGCCCCAGTCTCTTAATGACATCTTACTAACAGGGTTTCTTGCAGCAAATTGTCTTTATATGTCCTGATAAATATAATGGACACGTACACGCAAACAAATATTATTACAACCATGAGAAATATTTTGGCTCATGTTGCTATGCATCATCTTGTTATACACCAATAAATAAAGAAGCTAAAATCATTTGTGTGTTTAAGTGTCTGCATGGCTGGGAGTCAGAAACAGGCCCTAAAGCAATACGCAATACGTCTCGTCTACACAATTCTCCCCTTATCCCTTATATAAATGAAATGTAGCTGATGAGCTGAGGCATGTTTGGTGTCTAATGTATTTTAGCTTTGCACTGGGGTTAAATTAGTTCTGCTAATGTAGCAAACAGGTCATTGAAGCTTTATGCAGCATCTGTTGGTAACAATACAGCAAATCACCTTGTATCGTTCAATAAAAGCCTCTCAGATCAGTGCACATGTACAGTCTAACAGTACTTTCAGCAGACTGGCTGACTTTGCTGCGTGAAGTATGATAAACATTTAAAAGGCCTACAGTGATGGCAGACACTCCCTTCTCTGAGATATTACCTCAAAATTGAGAGCAGGGAGCGTTGACACCAAGCATTGTAGTTTGGCGTGAACATATTAGACTAAGCAGCAGCACGAAAGCGAGTGCACTAATAACAGCAAACAACATCATCGCAGATCATCACAGCTGTGATGTTATTTGTGATAACACCCAACTAATTGTTTTATTGCTTTTCAACAAAATAAACTAAGAAGGAAAAAAAAGTCTGGAATATTTCAAATGTGCTTTAACACCACCAATTCCTTCCACGAGATAAGTGAAGCCTTTTGCATTACAGAAAAAGCCATGAAACTGTGGCAGTGTGAAGTTCAGTTCAGTTTTTTCAGTTTTGACCAGATTCTCCTGAATGTGGTTTTGTTCAGTCAGTGTGCAAAGCGGTTGACTGTTTGCTGATTTGTGTTCCGGTGAACTCCAGTATGTTTAATGTTAGTTGTTCTGCTGTTACATTTATTGTGTGGGGGGGGGAAAAGGTAGAACATCTCAGCCAATCGGATTTTCTAACTATTGTAAGTATGAAATATTGTACTTTTCTAATGTTGTATAATAATACAATAATAATAAAGCTCTAATACACTGAAAATTCATTGTCAGTCACTCTAGGCTTAGGGTTAGGGGTTAGGGGATCGGCCCCATACTGTACCAAATTCTGAAGTTTGTTATACTGTTATACTCCTAATTAGCATTGTGCATCCCTAAATCATCACACTCTTCCATCATTTGTTAGCTACAATATCCTCGTAGCACCAGTACAAAGCTAAAGAGGCAAACTTCGGGCTTCACACTAAAGGTTATAGAGATGTATATAAAGGTATAGTAGCGTAGCCAGTAGCAGAACACTGGAGGCCCTGGTTTAACAGTCTAGTTGGTCTGTCGTTCAGACCTGGTTTATGTAAACAGGGTGAGTAAAAACTTTCGCCTGAAACGCTTCACCCAAAATGCTGAAGATAACAATGAATGAAAGTTCATCTTTGAGCATGATCTCATACTAACTGACCTCTAGATTCTTTGCGCTGTGAGTATTTTTATTGGAAGTATTTTCTTATGTATTCTCATATTTGCTATTTCTCTTGTGTGCTCCCAGAATACTGTATTAGTGTGATTGTATGTTATAACCTGTATGAATACAGTCATTCCCTGTTACCACATTTCTCTCTTTTTTTTTTTTTTTACTGTTGGCATTTATGTACTACCAAGTTGACAAACAAGAAGGTCCTGGGTTTGATTCCTGGCCAGGTTTGCATGTTCTCCTATGTCTGCACTGGTTTCTGCTCCAGTTTCCTCCCACAGTCCAAACAGATGCATGTCAGATGATTTGGAGATGCTAAGTTGCCCCTTGGTGTGAGTGTGTGCCAGTTCATGTGATGGACTGGTGACCTGTCCAGTGTGTTACTCTTCCTTTCCCCCATATGAGCACAATTTCTGTTTCCCAAACTGAGTCATTTTGCTGTTTGCATTTGTGGGGTGACTTGGCTTGGTCCTGTTTATTGTCTGGTTTGTTTGTTTTTTTTGTTGCCTGATCTTTGTTTTCTTGTTTGGTATGAGCTTAAGCGAGGTGTGAGGGCTGTAAACTCACTGGTGAAGCTGCTGTTATCGCTGTCACGTGCATGAAGGTTGGTCTAAAATAATGCGTATTTATCCCACTCCCCTCACATTCTGTGTGTTTCTTGTTAGCTAGTTGTTCCCAGTCCTACTGTAGGCCAGACGTGTGTGTGTGTGTGTAGAGAATGTGTTTGGTGTGTGTGGGCTTTGAATGTGACTATTTAAGACTCGTTGCTGCTGCTGAGCTGCATTGGGTTTGAAACCAGAGGGAGAAAATGAAGTAGGTGTTAGTTAGGGAGATGTAATTTAAGGTGTGTTAGAATTAACACACCCCTCTCAGATTAGGACCGCAGTTATTGTTGAATCAATCCAGCTGTTCTGTCCTTATACCAATTCCTATATCCAACTTCAGTGAGAATAAGTATATATCCTCTACAGAGAGTGTCTACACATTTTAATGCACAATTATGATGATGATGAAAGCCTTTAATTGTCACATACACTCACATACACATATGTGTGGTCGGACCCCTCCGACCACACATATACACAAACATCACATTTTGGGGGGATAGACAGGTCAGTCGAGAGGTAGCAGAGGAATACGGAAATATAGAATACATGAGGAGAGAGGAGGAGAGAAAAAAAAAGCCCCTCCCAGACTTCAAGTAGGGCAGTGTGAGAACAGG
>JBBPCZ010000002.1:2185029-2202984 GCA_037974445.1 Brycinus macrolepidotus | reverse complement strand
AAAAAAAAAAAGACTGCGTTAACGCGCGATAAATTAATTGTCGGCGTTAAGTAAATCATGCGTTAACGCGATAATAATGCGTTAACTTTCCCAGCACTAATATATATATATATATATATATATATGGGGTGTGTGTATATAAAATACATATTAGGGGTGTCAAGGGATTTAAAAAAATTCTAATTAGTTACAAGCTGTCTGATTAATTAGTCTAAATTAATCACACACACCTTTTGCTGTAGAAGTATTTACAGCAAAACTTTTTTTTTGCACTGTTCATGTGCAATAATGGTCAAAACAATCAAAAATATGACCTAATATCTTTAGGGGAAAGAAATCAAAAATGCTTCAGCAAGAACAATGGTAGAACTAAGTCCTTCTATAAGGTGTAGTTTAAGACAATGTAGGTATGGCCCTTAGTTGGTTCAGGTCGTACTTGGAAGGCAGGGGTTATTTTGTCTCGATCGGCTCATGTGAATCGGAGAAAACCGCCATGCCATATGGAGTCCCTCAAGGGTCCATTCTTGGTCCTGTTCTGTTCAACCTGTACATGTTTCCTCTGGGCCAAATTCTTAGAGAATGATGTGTCCTATCATAACTATGTTACATATATAATGATAAACATATGTAATATTAAAACACTAGGTTAACTTCTATTTGATTATTTCTAAAAAATAAAGCCTTAATCATATAAATATTGACCGGTAGTCTGAGTTTGGTTCATTTTGGGACCCTTTAGAGGAGTTTGATGTGTTCACGAAAACTGAAGTGGTCCAGAAGTAAAAACGCCCTTACTGAATGCACATTAATGTTCAGGATGAATTGTTGTGTGTTTCCATCTCCAGATAGCCTCCAGTTGGTGGCCCTACAGCTCCCCAAAGTGCTGGACCAAGAAGTGGAGGCGAGAGAGCTGTCTTCAGTGCTGTGTGAGATCAGCCCCAACCCTGGTTCCACAGCCGTCGGCCGAGGCGTAAGTGCTGTTTGGGCTGCTTTGGAACATCTGGAAGTGTCATATTTGGCATCCATTTGACACCTAGGCTCTAATTACTCAACTGGATAAAGTTCATAAACAAGAGTTCATATTCCATTACAGTGATGGGGTGGTGGCGTCAGTGTTTTCAGTGTCCAAAGAAAGCACTCTAGCTTTTGTCTGTATAATTGTTTATAGTTGTGTAATTGTGCTCTGTGAAAGACAAAAAAACAGCACTCTTACTTTCCTGTTCCACTCTGAGAGATATAATGTCGAACAGTTCTTTTTACATGTGACCCTTTTCAAAGAAACTGAATTCTGTTAAAGTGAATGTGAAAGGGAACCAGCAGCAATGACGTCAGTGCTTTTTATGTTTACAGTGTAGGCTGACTGTAAAGGGACCCGGTTCTCTTCCTGGTCTCTTTAGCGCTTAGACCACTTGTTCCACCTCAGCTTCTTTAGAGCTCAGAATTATGGATAGTGTGGCTCTAGTTAATCAAATAACAAATAATCTGATTGGCTGAGCCACGTTTGAAGCTGTGGAACAGTGCTACAATAGCACAAAATCACACTGTCATCAATTACACTGTCATCAGGTTCATGAAGTCAAAATATGTGTATATATACATGTGTGTTTGTGTGTGTGTATAAGATGAGAAGATAACAGAACTTTATTCATTTCTTCAAATTCTTTTGTCATTAGCATGCTCAGTGCAACAGAAGAATAAAATTTAATGACAATAGAGATTTTTTTAAAAATAGACAAACAATAGTGTAACATGTATGTAAATATGTGTGTGTAATGAGTACTTGTTTATTTTTTGCAGGGTGAATACATTGCCACTGTTTTGGATCTTCATCTCAGAGTATATTTCTTCAGGAAGCAGAAGGCACAACGGTAAATGGCACACTAACAGTAATGTAGCTGCTCTTTCAGGGGAGGTCAAGGGCATGTTGGAACATGCCTAGTCACATTGTGTATTTACATGCCTCTGTCAGGGGGGCAGTGTTTTCCTGTTTGACTCTTTAACAGTTTCCAATTACCAAGGTGCCTTTTTTTGGCATGAGGGAGTGGCAGAGATCGCTGTCTAACTCTTGTTTATTTTTAATGAAGGTTTTCCTTGAAGGCCACAGATAAGAAAAGTGCCAAAAATGCCTTCACCTGTGTAGCCTGTCACCCTAAAGAAGACTGTATCGCTACTGGACATGAAGACGGAAAAATCCGTCTGTGGTGAGTAAATGGGTTGGACGGCAAATATCAGTCTCTCTAAATAAGCTCCTTGTAGTTTATTCAAAGGTATACTCTGGTGTAATGACCCGCAACCATAAATCTAGCCTACCAAGACAATAGAATATAAGAAAAGATACTTTGAGTTAATCAAACAACAGTAACCATTCTGAGCACCTTTTCAGAACATCATTTCAAGTACATATTTTTTCACCAAAGAACAAGTTTGATGGTTGGGTGTATTTTCTTTTTCTTTCACTCTCCTCTCTTTTCACAGGAGAAACTTCAATCATAAAAAAGAGTACACATATTCCACTCAGCACTGGCACCATGATGCTGTGAGCACCTTGTGTTTTACCCCAGAAGGTAATTGACTTCAGCTTTAGGTTTTACTGAGTTGCAATTCTGTAACTTTTCAGTTCGTAAACGTGTTTAGGGTATTGAACAGTACCAGTTATCTGAAGTGGAAAAGACCACTGCTTTATCACTTTTCAAATCACTAGCCTTCTTATTAGTATTGTTTTTTGGATAATACTTGGTTTGTGGAGTTTTCTAGAGCCTTGATTTACCTTCTTCTGCCACCTGGTCCCTCTGTACAGGTATGCACCTGCTGAGTGGGGGCGTGGAGTCTGTGCTCGTCCAATGGCATTGTGAGGAGGTGACCAAGAAGGACTTCCTTCCTCGCTTGGGAGGAGCCATCTCTCATATCTGCGTGTCTCAGGATGGACAGATGTACAGCACGAGCCACTTGGATAATAGTAAGCCACATCCACCTATCGTGTGCATTTTCTGCAGCAGGTTGGGTAGTGTAGTGGGTAACATCACTGCCTTCCAAACAGGAGAGTGGGGTTTTCTTCTTATTTTTTTGGATAAAAGCTTCTGCCAAATGATTGTAGTAGTTGTAGTCCTAACCAGAGCAGCTCACCACACTACACCAATGAGTCCTTGGGAAAGAGTCTTGACGCTACATTTGCCTACATCTGTGATGCAAATTAGGATAAAGTAAAGTGGCCCCACAACACACCACACAGTGAGAACAGTGTAAAATTCTTTCTCTGCGTTTAACCCATTCACCAACTGAAGCAGTGGGTAGCCAGTATCTTGCTCAAGTGTACCTCAGTGGTGCCACAGGCAGTCCTAGGATTTGAGCCTGTGACCCTCCGATCACAGGTGGAACTCACTAACCATCAGGCCACCAGTATCTGTCAAATGCTGTAAATGTAGTTTCTGGCATGATAACACATTATTGAAGCCTAATGTGAATGAGTGAAAAAACAGTGATTTCACTAATTCACATTAAAATCTATACGTGAATTACAGTGGGCTTAGACTGTAAAAACTATTCATTGATTCATTTTGCATAGTCATGATACGTATAAACAACTTAGAAACGTTCACGTTATTTCATAGCAGTGGTTGGCTGAGCGGGGACTTAAACCTTGTTCTCGTCTGTAGGGCAGGGGTGGTATCCACTGTTTCCTTTTGAGTTTATGGGAATGGAAATTCCTACCTCTATGGACTGTGTTTCTCAGTACACACACAAGTTATCTTGGAATGATAATTGTTTTTCCAATTATTAGTGAATATATCAGTCACAAATCCTAGTATAACCTTCATTCACCATTAAGTACTGATACCCAGCAGTACAGGTCTTACTGGTGACTCAAATCGCTTGGGCTGGTGGGCTTTTTTTTTAGGCCCCTGGTTATAAATTTCAGACCAGAGGACCTAATGATTTGCAGTTTTGGTTAAACTACCCATTAAACCTGACCCTGCTTATCATGAAATAATCATGATAAGGTATTGGTAGGATCCGGTGTGAGGGGGCAAGACTTGAGACCCCTCTTTAGGCCCATCTAAACACACTTTTTATTGTATTTTTCACTGTTTTTCCATTACGCCATCTAGACTTGGTTATGGCGTCATGATGAAAATGTAATTGTCTCTCCTCTCACAGAGATCAACATCATTCACTGCAGCTTTAAAGTGTCGGCGGTGATCCAGGGCCTGGTCAAAGGTGTGAAGTTACACCCTTCCTTACTTCACCATGACTCAGCTAAAGGTGTCTGTAACTGTAACTTTAGCTCATATCCTGTTGAAATTGTCTCCTGTTCCTTTCAGGAAACGTTTGGACGGATCTGATGATCGACTCGCGCACCAAAGCTCTGGTCCTGAATGGAAGACCAGGTCATCTTCAGTTCTACTCGCTTCAGCAGGACAGGCAGCTTTACAGCGTAAGCACACACTCGGGACGGGCTGCCGTCATGCTGGATTGAGTTTAGGCTCAAGTCTCTTTGCCTCGTCATCCCTTCGGCTATAATAAAAATCACACCGCCATTGTGATTTGGAATTAATTGGCAGTTTTCATCATCAGCTTAACTTTTTTAATTTTTCGAAATGTCTCATATGGTCTTGCTGTAATTCAGGATGTCCAAGTTCATTAGAAGTTTACTCCTTTTATGTGTTAGCTCACGGCAAGAACATGACTGGGGAAGCTGGGAAAGGAAACAGTTTGGTTACGGAAGTCTTAACTTTAACAAGAGAAATCTACTGCTTCATCCTTTAAGACACTGTTTACATGCACACAGTGGGCTGACTTACTTACTAAAAAGATGTTTATATTAGTTTGATTTCTATTCACTTGCATGCTGGCATATTCTGTCTTAACTACAACCTGAAAGTCCCCTTTTATGAAGTTTGAAAATCCTGTTTTCTTTCAATTTTAATCTCGTAATTTCTATTTCGGACCATGTTAAAAAGGCACAGATTTCAGTCTCTCTCTCTCTGCTTAGTCATCATCACTCTTGTGGTACTGCAGAAATCAGTTTTGATGTTATAAAGCAGTCAGCACAGGATGGTCCTTTGAATGCAAGAGAATTCAACATTAGAAAGTTCTCTTTGTTCACACTGGCAGTGTAAAGTCTGCATAATCTGCCGCTTTTTGACCTTTACAGATATTTCTATCACTTTTGCAGCTTAAGCTGGTGATGATGTGCCCTTAGCATTCTCTGATTGTTGTAAAAATACTTTACCACCATCAGGGAATTGAATCAGTGTTCACTTAGAAGCAGATTGAGTTCCGTTTACCTTGTGAAGTGCACAACCAGGAGTCTTCACACCTTTCAGAATGGACTGAACTAAAAAAATGATTTGGTTTGTTTGGTCCGCAGTGAAGGAGGTCAGAGTGAAAGCACTAATGTCCATATAATACTAATATTATACCAATATCAAAACATTGGCGTACTTACATAGTAACTGACAAAATTAAACTAAAGCAAATTACTTGCCAGGTCATATTGATTCCTAAAGTCTTGTGATGGAGTCGTTAGTGTCTAAGTACAGAGCAGTGTGATTTCCACTGGTGCTTACTGCTGCTTTGCACATGAACACTTCAAATCATAAACAGTCACATGCATCAGTCCTGGGGAGTCAACTGGAAAGTGGAACGTGTTGTAAGCATCTTCCCCATGTAATCACATGAGCTGTCGTGCCTCTTTTTTAACATGAAACCGCTTAGTCACGACTCTGTTCTATGAAAATTGTGCAAAATAGGTTTTCTTTGGTCTTCAACTCTGTTTTGAGGTACACCTTCACTCGTGGGGTCACTGTGATGATGACATATCTTTGGTGTTCAATCCTGAGCCAGAATAACCTCATGACCTCTAAGTTCAAAATTGCTGCGCAAGTAAATGTGTGTGATGGTTACATAAAATTTGCAGATGCAAAACGTCCAGAACTTTTGGTCTGTGTTTTGGCTCTGCGCGTTTATCTATGCAGTCAAGCACTCCAAGTGGGCCTTGGATGTCTTTTTACTCCCCTTATAAAAACAATAGATCCTCACCTCATCCTCTTTCTTCTCTCTCAGTGCAGGTAAATAGCTGCCCTTTACACTGTGTCCAAATTTCATGAGCAACAGATCAGTAGAAATGGCCTAAAACTACCTAAAATGGTCTTATTTTCTTGCATTAAAAATGGTTTATTGTTTAAAAATAGAGGTTTGATTCCTCCAAGGTAAAGTCTTGTGAAGTTTTGAAACCTGTTTTAACTTAAAAAGGATATTCTACAGAGTGGTTAAATTTATGTTCCCCCCCCCTCCCCACACATGCAAACAGCTGGACATTGTGCAGCAAGAGTACATCTACGAGAAGGGATTGGACCAGTTTGAAGTGACAAAGGCAGCGTTTGATGCCAGAGGCGCCTGGCTGGCTACAGTGGAGGAAAAGGGCCGCAGCACAGCAGACCTGGACTTTTCTCTTAAACTTTGGGGCTACAACGAGACCACTCAAAGGTACACCAATTGTGCAGTGAGAATCCACACCCTGTTTTTAAGAATCTGTGAAGAGTTGCCTTATAAATTGCCCTTTCAAGGTGGTCATGATTGAGACCCAACTAAACCAATAAGTTGTTAAAAGAAACAACTGCAGTTTTTCCTTATAAAATACATTTGTCTACTTTATCCTGGACTGTATGTTCCCCTCTGTGTCTCACTAGCTTCGAGTTAAACACCACCATAACGGCCGCCCACAAGGACAGGATTATATCCATGTGCTTCAGCCCCTCCACAGAGACCACCATGCTGGTGACCACAGCCAGGGACGGCAAGTTCAAAGTCTGGCTGCTGGGACAAGACTCGGACACACGCAGTAAGTCCAACCCTCCAGACTCTCATTTACACGCCTGATGTAAGAGCAAAACAGTTCAGTGTGTGTAACATTCATTGTTATACTATTTGTTTGTTCTGTTCACTGTTTGTACTATTTATATGGCCAATATCTCCTTCTGCAAATCTAGGAGGCACTGGACCTCATTAAACCTTAATTATACAAGCAAACTATTTTGTAAATTGCGAGTAAAATAAATCTTCCCCAAAACTTCCTGCTGGTTTCACAACACACCAGGGCGATATCTAAAATATAAACATGTTTTCTTATTCAAAACACATTATCAAGCATTCAAACACACACAGCCTGCTGCACTTTAAACTTTTTTCTGTTAGAGATAAAGGAACACACAGTTGCCACCATGAGCTGCACACCACAGACGTGCTAAATTCTACAGCAATGTTTTGTACACATTTTGCTGACTTCTGGTACTTTGGTTGGCCTCGTTATTGCTGTTGGTATTTTATGTTCAGTGATTCAGAAAGTGCGGTAGACCAAGTCGTTAGCCTCATACCAAGATATAGGCCTTTTTAATGTCAATGAAGTGTTAAACATTCTGTAAAATTGCCACTGCAACAGCCCTACTGTTGAGTAGTTTAAACACAGACACACTTTCCAAGCCTTTCTAAAGACTCCAGTGGATTTGTAGCATCAGCACTGGGCAAACTGCTTTCTCTTTGGTCTGTCTAACAAGTCGAATTTCTGTTTTATTCATATTTTATAAAGCTATATATTTATAGAGTTGATTGTGTTTAATAGCTACTTTATTAGTCTCTGTTCCAACTAGCTGTGTAAGAATTTAGAAAATACAAATAACTGTTCTATAAAAAATTTGAGATGTTTAAGAATCATGAGAATTGTGATCTCAGACAAAAAAAGACAATTTTTATTCCCATATAGTCAAAAATCGCACATGATAAATGTGCTTTTCTGAGCCTACTGTGGATATTGTTAGTACTTCCAGAACACTGACCAGCTGAATGTTTCAGTACTGCCTATAGTATACCCTTAGTAGTAAAGGTGAACAACACAGTGTGTGAAATACTGAATAAAACGCATCATACTTTAATAGGATTTTTTAAAATGTGGGATTACAGTTTCATTTGAATTCTTTCCACCTTGGCAGTCAACAAAATTAAATACTGTGACATATGTGTCCTGAACATATCGAAGTATCACTATCAGGTTATTTGCCCCTCATCGCCGATGTTCAGTTCCGTTCCTGTCACCTAGACCTCATTTACAAAGCGGAGGCGTTAATCCTTAAACATGTCTGCGTAAATGAAGTTAAAGAAAAGAAATGGTCAGAAAATAAAAATAAAAAATTAGTTTCTGATCTAGAAACTGATCTGTTTTTAGTTTTGAGAATGGGCCTTTATGACAATTTTTTTATATATATCTTCATCATGCTTTTACTATTACTGGTTACTATTACTGATTGTACCATGAGGGGTTATGTAATTGTTCAGTCTCCCTGTGACCATTTGGCTTTGTGCTTTTTTTTTTAGTTCCGTTTTTAGGTCACATCCTAACCCCAAAGACTGCTTAATCAATCAGTGTTCACTTGACGTTCAACACAAGAATAAAAATACAAGTAAATTTCCATGATAAAGTTGACATTTTTGGAGGTGTTTGGTTTGGAGAGGTGTTGCATACAGTGAACTCCACGGGGCTCTTATTTAGGCGAGTGTGTTTACATGCATCCTCACAGAAGTATAAACCAGCTTTCCTGACCCTTAGGCTGGAAAGCTATCAGGCATGCAGTGCTGGTGTGTGAGTTACTCTGATGTATAATTCAGTCATTCTTCTGCAGAGGGTTTGGAAAAACAAAATGATTTTGGATTAACGAAGAAACCAGTCCTAACTCACTCACTTCCTTCGTTTCCTTCCTCTTAGTAGAGCCAAGAAACGGTGACAAACAAAACATCTGTGTTATGGTGCCTGAAGGTCTCGCTGCTGTTCGTGTTTTGGCCACAAGATTGTTGATTTTTAGCTAAACATTAGTTTTAAAGTGAAAGGCGAGAATTAATTGAGCCATGTTTTATCACATTAAATGAATAAGGGCAGCATGCAAGTGAGGGTTTTGGTTTTCTGAACTGGAATTGTGCGCGTGCACACACAGCTGACGTTGGTCTTTTCTGTTTGTGTTGCAGAGGAGCAAGTCTCCTGGTCATGTGACTACGTGGGCAGCTACCATGGCCTGCAGCCCACCAACTGTTGTTTCTCTGGCGATGGTTCACTTCTGGCTGTAAGCTGTGAGGAGGTGGTGACCGTGTGGAGTTCAGACACCTGGGAACTCCTGACCACACTGTGTCAGCCCCCAGGACCCATCAGGTGACGCCTATACCTCAAACCGCCTGTAACCTGAAAATGCCACAGCTCAAAGGTTTAATGCAGCAAGTATTGCTTTACGCTGTTGAAAGGTTAAAATGATTGAGTTTGGTCCAAACCTTTAATTATACATGCATACCATCACTCCAGATTTAGTCGATATGCCAAGACATGTTGGGTGTCTGAAGTTTCTGTAGTTTTGCACTGAAGTTATAAAGCTAATGCTGACAAGTAATGGAAACTTACCAGGTTAGTAAACTATATGCCTAAATCATCACACATGAACTGTTTCAAGATAAAAGAGACTCAAAGTGTATGTAATTATTTTATACTATTAATGTTATCTAAAAACAGGCAGGCAAAATTCTAGCTTCAACATGGCTGCTGCTGCTGTTTTTAGTAGTGTCTGTTTTTTGTTTTTTATTATGACTGGCTTAAATAACTTGAATATTTTAGAATTCCTTCATGTTCATTTCTATATATAGTATGTGGATAGTTTCTTTCACCCTTTAGCCCTCAACATAATTGTACTACACCCAGAGTTTATCTCTTATCAGTGTTTCAAATAAAACCAGGAGAAAATGTCATTTTTCTCTGAAAGACTGAAGCAAGATAAGTTATAAGTGAAAAATACAGAAATGGCAAACGATGTTTAAACTATTGCAAATAGCCAAGCTGAGGTTGTTGGTTTGGCACTAAATGGGACTGTTAAACACTGAAGCAGTTGCCTGAAGGAGTTGAGCTCAGTCGCTTGTTTAAAAGCTGTAGAGACAAGAGACCGAGACAAACAGAAATAGCAGCACAGCTTGTCTACCAGTTAGTGCTCTCGCAACTAAGTTAATAATGGCGGCATTTGGTAGACGCCCTTATCCAGAGCAACTGACAATCATTAGTTACAGGGACAGTCCCCCTGGAGACACTGAGGGTTAAGTGTCTTGCTCAAGGACACAGTGGTAGAAAGTGGGGGGGTTTGATCCTGCAACTTTGTGGTCATCAGGTTCACAGACAATTGTTTTACCCACTAGGCCACTACCACCGCTAAAACTAAAGTCAGCTTCTTATTTTCAGTTCCGCCTTAAACGGTGCAACATTAGCTATGTTCTGATGGCTGCACAGTTTAAAGTGGAACTGATAATCTGGCATCCAGCATGGAGCACTAAGTTAGCAGTGGAAAAGGAATTTGGTTTTCATTCGGTAAACCAGCTAAACTGACATTAAAAATATGCAACAAAAAAAAAAAATGAAATAATGATTTGATTAGATTTAATTTAAATGCTTCTGTATCATTGCTGCTCCCTATATATGCAAAAATACAGACTCCTTTGTCTCTTTATCTGACTGAACGTTAACTTAAGTAAAGGGTCACAGTTCACAGGGCACAGTTGGTTTACAAATGAAGAACACCACAGGAACATGGTGTAATATTGAGACTTTGAATCTGTTTGTTAACTTGGTACATCTGAGGTCCCCAGATGGCTCTTTGTAATCGCACCAATAAGCAGAGTAGATTCTAACAGTTTTAACTGAAAGTCATGAGGATGTGGTTATCTGGACTCATTACAGAATGTTCTATTTTTGGATTATGCAACAGAATGAGCCAGATTATTAAATCTGTAATTATTGGTAATTATTAAACCCGAAGAAGAGGGCTAGGATGTCTTTAATTAGGTCCTGATTCTAAAACATCACTGTATTAGCCCTGTGAAGTCAGCTCTGGTCACATTTGCTGATCTCCCTTGAATTGCTTGTTAATTAGGGGGCTGTAGAAATGACTCCCCTTACTGTGTTTGAGTGTGAGTAAGATCAAACCTGCCATTAAGAGTTTTAGCGGATTTGTCTCCAATCTCTAACACTGACCTGCTGTGTGCAAAAATTAAAAGGATTTATTAATGCACAAAAAATGTTGCTTTTTATACAATGAATGGATTGTTGAGACTGTTACACGACTAATTTATGGCATGTATTGTTTGATGTGGAAAGCAGTGTTCTGAAAACCTCTTGCCACCAGTCCGGCTAATCCTGAGAAATATGTCAGTGAAGTGTGACTGGCTCTGTAGGGTGTGCTGGGACATGATCTCTGATCTCTGACTGCTTTTATTCCTCTAGGGACCTTTGTTTTGGCCGACTGAGCAGCTCCAAGTACCTGCTTGGCACCACCACCCAAAACCTCCTCTGCTGGAACCTCCTCACCTGCTCATGTCAGTACAACTCATGATCTAGTGGTTCTTAAATTTGGCCTCCGGGACCCCCAGATGGTCCATATTTTGCTCCAAGCTAATTAGCAACATGGATAGAGCAAAATGTGGACTGTTCAGGAGTCCCTGAGTTCAGGTCTGAGACCCTGCTGTGCTACTGTGTGTGGGTGGGTGTGGATGTTTTTTTCTTTGAAAGCACAGGTAAATTAAGTGCAATTTAGATCAGAACCAGTTTCATTCTGACGTCTGACAAACAGAAAGCCTTCCAAGTAAAGCGTTTTTCATTTTCATTACCTATTTCATATTTGTGTAAATAATTTCTTAGTAGAATTTAGCAAATATCCATATTGTTCCTGGTACGTTTGACTGGAAATTGGTGAGTAAGAATTGTGATGTAAATTCTAAGCCAATCAAATTGTGATTCCCAACAAAACCAACAACCTTATTATCTGGTGTGTTGGATGGTGTCGGTGTACATAATGATCAGAGGTCTCCGGTCACAGTGAAACTGACTTTGACTGGTGCCTCTGACGCATTGCACGTTTGTGGACAGCTGCCCTTTGGTAGTCCGGGTTAACCTTGATTGTTGTGTTTGGGTTGTCTGTGTGTTTTGTCGGTGCATTTCTTGTCAGCACTGTTCTGTTGACCGATTGCTTCACTTGCTTGTAGTGGAATGGAGCACGCCGATGGATGTGCACATGCTACGGTCAGACCCTCTGTCTGAAAATGTAGCGGCGTTTTGCTTGCACTCTGGAAACGCAGACTGTAAGTATACTCAGCAGTGTTTTGTTAATGATCCCCTCTCACTGTGTAATTTATTCCCATTTTAAGCATAATAAATGTATTTTGCATTTCATTCTTTACGTATCTTTCAGTACCAATCATTTTCGTTTTCATTTTCCATTTCCCAGTCCTAGTACTGGAAAACCTCAATAATTTGCCATAGACTGTTTTCCTAGTTTTCACCTCTGCACCTGGTTAAAAACAGCAAAGGCTCACTGAACTGAATTGATTCAGCTGAGTTTAATCAGGTGTGTTGGAT
This sequence comes from Brycinus macrolepidotus, assembly GCA_037974445.1. NCBI lineage: Eukaryota > Metazoa > Chordata > Actinopteri > Characiformes > Alestidae > Brycinus > Brycinus macrolepidotus. Next base: position 2,190,557 of record JBBPCZ010000002.1, on the reverse strand, counting down.
GAGGAAAATGCTGAATGGGGCAATGTAGGGCTTTTCTTGGACTGGGAACAACGTGTATGAAATGTGCATACAGAGTTGCCCATTTGTTTAACCTTTTGAGGTTACCAGCTCGTGCCAGCGCTGCAGTGCTGGGAATAGTCCACCACCTAGTTAATTCCTGGTGAGTGGACCTTTTAGTGGTCTGTTTCTATTGGTGGATGTGGTAAAGAGGGCTTGTGTGCAGCAAAAGATTTCTGATAAAATTGAGTCCTGTTATAAGGTGTACCTAATATACTGGCAACACTGTGCATGTTTAATAAAGATAAAGAACATAATCATTGATGGAAAATGGTATTAAGCCAGTGTCTGTCCTTTTGGCAGTGTTTGTTTTCAAACCCAGCGAGCCCCGGCCTTTGTTTACCCAGAAGGCCGTGTGCAGGGGAAGAGTGCAGCGCTGCGTCTTTGCTCCAAGGAAAGAGCCTCTGGACAGCTGTGACGAGAGATTCCAGTGGTTGAACAGATCCTGTCTCTACTTTTTCACAGACCAGATGGTACCGGTTTAAGAATTATTCACTCCCATTACTTTTTTTTTTTATTATTCTTTTTTTTAAGTCTTACATTCACGTTAATTACTTCTGTCATATGTGGACTGTTGTATGAGGTTGTCCTGTCCTGCTAAACCCTAAGTAAACATGTAAAGTACATACAAATTTTTTATTTTATTTTTTTTTCCTCCCCCTTATTTTTAGGAGTTGTTTACGTTTAGCACCAGAGCAGAGGATGAGAGAATATTGAACTCAAGAAACCAGGTCAGTCTTTACATTTGATCAATAATGTCCAAACATTCATTTCCTCTGGGTCTTCTGAATACCTCAGCTGGCCTCCGTAGTGATGGGCCTACGGCAGCGAGTCATTTAAAACTGTGGAAATGTGCTCTCTTGCAGCTTCTGGTTGACGAAAGTGTTGCCGTGACGCCGTTCTACCTGTTGCTAGGCAGGCAGCAACAGGAGGAGGAGGAGAGGCAGAACTCTGTAGAACATCAGATAGCAGACAGGGCCCAACCACCCCAGCCATCTGTGGCCATCAAAGAGGTCTGAGTGGCTCTGATCATGTTATACTGTGTGAAAAGGAAATTATTTATTTATTTTTTTAATTAAGATTTAAAAGGAAAATTAATTTAACTCGTTAATATCAGTCTGAAATTAAACATTATATTTGGTCCATTTGGTTGCTGATCTTTCCTGAGTACAATGAATCTGGCTAGAAAGTGATCACTTTTTATTATAATAGTAATAATGTTTGGGTGACGTGGGACTTATTTTTCTCAAAACAGTAGGAAATCAACGTATATTTGAATTAAAGTAGAAAAATGACTGAATCAAAACAACTCATGTATGCTGTTAGATGTTTCTATATGGTGTAACTATATAACCTTTGAACATGGAGTTCCAATTTTATCCTCAAAAGCCCAGTGCGGGAATACATCTCATTATACTTGTTCAATCAATAAGTCTCAATCGTGGAATAACTGATTGTGTTCCGCCCTGTTTTGAATGAAAACCTGCACCCGTATCAGCCTTTTTTGCAGACAAGACGGGGCACCCCAGCTTTAGAACAATCATGCATTTTTTCAGTCTTTTTTTCCATACTAAATGTAACCATTTGACGTGATGTGTAATTCTGTTCCTTGGCTAGTTTAGTTTGCTTTGTTGTATTTGTATTACTTAACTTTTTCTCATTAACTGTTTTTGTTTGTTGATTTACTCGTCTTTCTCCACTCATGTCTGTTCAGCTGCTGCACACTCCGGCCCATGTGCTTCCTGCCGCCTCGTTCCTGTGTTCCATGTTCGTCAACTCCCTCCTGATCTCCAATACTGGGAACAGGTACGGCAAATAACTTTTATGCTGCATTTTGTGGTACACATTTGCTACAATAGAAGTGTAGCTATTTTATACACTGTTCTACATTTTTTTCCTTACTTGTCTATTAACCTCTGACTCGTTTTTTCTCTTTGACAGGGTTTGTTAAGGTGTGTAACTTAGCTAGCAGTAACCGTTCTAAAGTCATCTAAGGAATGCTAGTTCTTCTTTTGGCTTCCTTTTTTCCAGATGTCTTTTAGGGTTATTGGTAGTGTCCTGCTGAGTCATGGCAGGGCCTACTAATTTGAATTTCAAGCATCATCCAATATTGAATTCTAACTACTTAATTTTTATGGAAGCCAACACATCTAAAATGTGGTGTTGCCGTTTTTGAATTGCATGAGTCTTCCTGCAGGTCATGCTTACTGCTATGATGTCAAGTTTTCCACTTTACCTATCTAGTAGGGCATCTCTTCCTCTTAAGCGCTTGCATTGCAAACCTAGAAATAACCTTGGAAGTATGTGTTAACTCAGTGAACTTTTGAAAATGAAGTGTCACATTTCTCCATCAAGCGGATCTTCTCGCAAGAGGGTCATACTAGCTGAGTCACACGTTTCACAGATCTGTTCAGTTTTTTTTTTTCGTCAAAGTGGACAATCTAGTGGGATTGTTTTGGTTTCATTCTTAGCTCTTGTGTGCGCTCTTAAGGTTTCCTTCCCCATTTCAGGGTGTTATATAGAGAAAGAAAAAAGAAATATGCATTTTACTTACACTACATGGACCAAAGTATTGGGACGCCTGACCATTACACCAATAAGATTTTAATGACATTGCATTCAAATACATAGACTTTGTGGAGTTGGCCTGCCCGTTTGCAGCTATAACAGCTTCCACTCTTCTTGGAAGGCATTCCACAAGATTTTGGAGTTTCTGTGGGAATTTGTGCTCATTCATTTTGTAGAGCATTTATGAGGTCAGGCACTGATGTTGTATGAGAAGGGCTGACTCGCAATCTCCGTTCCAGTTCATCCCAAAGGTGTTGGATGGGGTTGAGGTCAGGACTCTGTGCGGCCAGTCAAGCTCTTCCACACCAAACTCATCCAACCATGTCTTTATGCAGCCTGGTTTGTGCACTGGGGCACAGTCATGCTGGAATAGAAAAGGTTCTTCCCCAAACTGTGTCCACAAAGCATGGTGTTGGAGGCATGGCGTTGTCTAAAATGTATTGGTATACTGAAGCATTAAGATTGTCCTTCACTGGAATTAAGGGGTCTAGCCCAAACCCTGAAAAACAGGTGTGTCCCGATACTTTTGTCCATATAGTGTATTATTCCATGGCGTGAGATGTCCGTTTGTGTATACTTTGTATACAAGAGACTCCTAAATAAATCATCTGTTGTGATTTGTTTACTTCTTTCCTCACTTACATTTGTCATTTTTTTCCTCAAGAGAAGGGAAGGAGCCCTCCGAACTGGACGAGGAAAGTGAGAAAGAGGAAGATGATTCTGAGGAGGAAATGGAAACCAGTGACCGTCAGCAGGAAGTTCGGACACAGGGCTCTGTTGAAGAGGCGCCGCTGCAGCTCTCCAAAGCGGAGGAAAAAGAACTGAAGAGAGTGCGAAAGGCTGACTTCAGCTGGGTCACAAGCCTCCCCAGCTCTTAGCCATCAATGTAGGAGCGTCCTTGTTCAGGAATCCGACAATAGACCGAAAATGTCCGTTGGAAATTGCTCTGTTCCAGTAGACTAGATTTTAACATTGCAACAGGTTTTCAAACCATAATGTCCTCCACCAAAACACACACTTTGTTTGAAAGTATCCAGAAACCATTTCTAACTGGTAAATTCAGCTACTTTAAGGTAGCTGCACCCATTGCTATTACAGGGATGAGTTATATGCTTAGCTTGTATGATCCCAATAGAATAGCATTGCCAATAGAATGGGACACTCTGGAGCAGTCATGCATGAGCCTAAGGTCATCATACCCAATACCCTATTCTATAGGGGTATAAAGCCCACCAATGTTCAACTATGGAGCAGAGGAACTGCATTCATGGGAGTGATGAACCCCCATCTAGTACCTTTGGGATGAGTCGGAGTAGCATTTGTGATACAGAACTAATCCAACATCCCTACCTGACCTCAGTGATGCTCTTGTGGTTGAAAGTAGTCAAATCATAGAAATGTTCCAACATCTAGTATAAAATCTTCTCAGAAAGGTAGAGGTGGTTATTGTACCAAAGGAAGGCCAAACCTCAAGAGAATATACTTGATTTTGGAAGAAAGAATGGATAAGCAGGTCTCTGCAACCTTTGGACATGTAGTGCATTTACCTTTCTATTAGAGATTATGCTGGGGGGCATTACCTACTAGTTTCAGTCTGGAGCAGCCATATTTTCCACCTTTCATGACCCTCTACTATCTACTTTAATTGTACTCCACTTAAAAGAGAGTGGAATGCTGGAAATGTTTGTATTGCAGAAAACTTTTTTTTTGTATCATTTTTTTGTTTGTTTCAAAGTGCCCTGAAACGGCATGTTGAAGGGGCTCTAGGGCTTGAATAAGCTGCAGTATTTGTAACTCAGAATGAATGTCTGTGTCAGAAAACCAAACGTGTCAGCGTTAATTTATAAAGAATATTTGGACAAAAATGTGGTTCTGTGGGTATTTTAATATTTTATTAAATACAGACCTACCAACCTGTATGCATTTTGCATAGCAGGCACGCATTTTTACACCAAAGTACGCTGGTACGATTTGTTGCTCTAAAGTATGCAAAAAGCAGCTGGTCATGCTAACGCTTCTCGCTGGCTGCTGTTTGAGTCTGCAGCAGGAGGGGCGGGGCTGCATGCACAGCTCAGGGCACCTTGCGAATGTCTCACACAAACACTAGTGGTGTGCAATACTACAAGATTTGGTATCGATCCAATACCAAGTAAATACAGGGGATCGTTATCACTGATACCGATATCGATACTTTTTAATAATTAAGGTGGATACATAATCAAATTGCTAAATCTGAATTAATTTGCATGACCTTTAAGTGTTTTTGTGATTTTTCCTTTGGATTATTAATCACTTAAAACCCATGACAGAATTTGGGCAAAGTTAGAAATAGAAAATACTTCATTTTCACAATAACAACAGAACATAAAACAATTTTTCTTAAATAAAGTACACAAAATTATCACTCCAAACTACAATACAAAAATAAAACTAAATTTCTCCCCTTCAGTGTACTGCTTTTAAGGCTTAAAAAAAGTGAAAATACAATAAATAAAGTGCAAATAACTAAACAACCCCAAAGCACTGAGTTCAAAGAAATATTCCTAAAAGCCACCCTGTCGGGGGCGGGGGTCTGGGTCTGTCGGGGCCAGGGAGTGGGAGATTTCTCTCCTCCTCTCTCCGTTTCTGTAGTTCGGTGTTTTCTTTCTTACTATTTTTCATGTGCTTATGTAAAGTTGTAGTGTTTCCACTGTCTCTTACAACCTTTTAACAAATTAGACAGCTCGGTGGTGTTTCATTTTCAGCTTGAAAATATCGCCACACTGCGCTCCTCTTCCTCTCTGCCGTTCCTCTGCTCCGTCTCTGTGTGTGTGTGTGTGTGTGCATGCGCTGCTTGTTTACGTTTGCCTGGCGCTCCTGAGTCACGTGACAGTCCAACATCAAAACACGAGGAAGAGTAGAGT
>JBBPCZ010000002.1:2167971-2184929 GCA_037974445.1 Brycinus macrolepidotus | reverse complement strand
CAACAAAAAATATTATGCCTAAGACGTCTAACACAGTGGTCTTAACACTTCTATCTTGTTTAACGGTAATATTTTTCCGGTCTCAGACTTGAGTTAGCTCATGCTAATGCTAATGGTAGCGCGATCTGCTTAATGGTAGTTATCACGAATAATTTATTTTGTACGCAATAAATAAGATTTATTACCATTGTGGTACTCAAAAAAATTCTCCCAAGGTTGGCAGGTCTGTAAATATATACTAAGGGCATTAGAGTTAGAAAAAAGATTCAAGTGCTTTCATCTGTGTTCATGAGTTCAAGGGAAACTCAAAAAGTACTCATTTTTCATATATGTGTATGCATATATATGTGTATTATATTGTGTATATGTGTATTGTTTATATATATATATATATATATTATACACACGCAGGACTGTGCAAAACTCTTCAGTTACCCCTCATTTCTTCATATTTTGCTTCCAAAGTTCTAGTATTTTAATCTAGTCTTGAGGAACAGTTCTCCAGGCTTCCTGAAGGACATTCAAAGACACTAATTTTCAGTCCAGTCCCTGAACCTGACCAGTTTCAGAGGAATGTTGGTTCCTCTGAATGATTCCAGATGATCAGGCGGTGATCAGTACACTGGTGGTGCTGAATGCTGAGTGGTCCTTGTATCTTTATACACTTTGTAGCCTGTCACAGTGAAACATTTGTTCCCATTTCTTTCATTTAATCTACTCAATATGACAAAGAGAACAGTTAGAGGAGCATAAAATACTCTTGCACCTACAAAGTGATTTAAAACAAAATATACACACTTCAAAGGGGCAAAACCGCAACTCGGGAAGTGTCCAGTGATCTGGCTCACACTGAAGAAATAGTCATTTTTTGTTGAAGGTGTATCCTATCTCACATCATTACCATATGTGGAAATGAATTGGCCCTCAGTGGGGTTTTGCCCCATTGACGTGTGTCTATTTAATGATTTTTTTTTTAGTATGATGTGAGAGTATCTCTCTCCAGGCAAGTTTAATTAAGATTTATGAAGATACCACTTGCTTAACTCTAAATTTCTTTACAAAGCACAAAAGAAATGTTAGAACTGTACTTTTTTTGAACTCCTTTTTGCCCTTCAAATATCCTGTTTACCACTCATAAGGTGCAGCAGGGGCCAGCAGAGGAAGAGAAGTGTGACTGCAAGGCACTTCTGTCTTTATATTTTTCTTCCCTTACTCGGCTGGGGCGTGAAGTTCGAAGTCAGATGATCAAAAAGAGCTTCCTGCCATAGTTTCAAACTGCACAGGAGATGGGTCCGTCAGCTGATTTCCAAATGCTGATTATACCTAGCTTTAAGACCCCTTATTGAGTACACTTGTGTTTTCAAAGTCCCCTGGCCAGCAATGGCCTACGGCGCAGCTGGGGTCTGAAGCCAAGCAGTAGAGCTCATTCACACTGCTAAGTAGCTCTTCTAACTGGAGCACGCTCAGGAGGGCAGTGGGTTCATCCTGAACCATCTGTGAACTCTGAACAGGAATGATGGAGACAGTATGTAGGTCATCGCCTGCATTGACTTTTTTCCCCATCATTCTGTGTGTGTTCATTTGCGAAAACAAAGTAATTTGGGACTGAGCTCAAGATGATTTTGAGTCAGTGGAGCATCTCCATAGTCTTTACATTACATTACATTTATTTGGCAGACACTTTTATCCAAAGTGACTTACAGTACTAGAAAACACTCAAGCTTCAAGACAATGAGAACCAGAGGAGAGTTCTAAGTGCTAAAATCTTTAAGTAGTGAGTAGTCTTCAGCTAATGGGAGGCATGTCTCAAAGTTAACTATGTTGTTGAGATGTAATTTAGAATGGTTTGCAGTGAAATGCTGCTTTTTAGAGAAACTTACCAGATTTGTTTGGCACTGAAAGGAACCAGGGGTAGCAATGTCTAAAACATTTTTGGATTTCAGTTACTATCCGAAACCACCAGAGATCTTGCACGTCTTCTGGGTTTTCATACACTATGTTAATGATGGTAGAATAGTCATACATCTAAAACTGTGTCTTATTTAGGTACTATTTTGCATTACAACACCCAATATGTCCCTCTCGCCCTTACATAGGTTAAAAAAATAACCTTATCACAGTTCCTCAGGCACTGGGTAGCCTATTCACAGGCATTTATTATTTCCTGTCAGGTATCTTTCAGAGGCATTAAACTTGTTGGATGTCTGGTTCCTGTCGCCACCACGGAAACAATTCTGACTTGGCAAGTTTCTCTAGAACCAAACATTTCACATCTAACCTCTCTCAACGACCCGGTTTACCTCTTCACCGTTTAGTTATGCAGAAGTAATGAAAACTCAGAATTCCCCTTCAAACAGGGTCAAAGATGCTGGCCTTTCGGTTCCTGCTCTTCAGAAAGGATGAGGTATTTGAATTATGTTTGAGTTATTATATAATTCTAATGTTTAACATAATGTAAATCTCCTCATGGGTTCCGAGACGATTTTCCCCGTGTGAGAAATTTCATGGAGGTAAATACAGTATAAGAATAGTGTATCTTATCTCTTACCCACATTTATCTCAAGCTCAAGTTCATGTGACTGGACCTTGACCTTGCTGGACTGAGTGTGTTCGTCTCATGTTCCAGCAGTTCCTCAATGATATTTGCATTCGGGCGCAGCTGTGAGAGGCCTAAAGGTAGGAAGGGCTTTGCCTCTGATGTTCTTGAAAGATAGTAGGACTGTGGTGGCATGCAGGTCAACTTTGGCCCGTGAGGATGTTTTATTTACCCAGACCAAAAATGATCCTAACCCCATCCTCTTTCTTTTTAACTTATGTCATTTTACCAATAATTTAAATATAATTTTGTTTATTTCAGTGATGCAATGTACTCCTAAATGCCGTTGAAAAAACACTCCAATTTTGTAATGGATGGTGCTTTGGAGAACCATTTTTGTAAATTAGATTAACGTGCATATAATGAATCTTCACATAATGCAAAGGTCATAGGAAGAACGCATAAAATATGGAGGTTCTTTCAACCTTAGAAACATTCTTCATTTTCGAACATGGTTCTTCAGGAAGACAGATTTGGTTCTTGGCCAGTGAAATGTCATCTTTAATATTAAGTGTATTATAGTACATTTTTTAAAACACCTACCTTCTTTGTATATATTGTTTTGTCACTTGGCCCACCATGAAACGACCGACATTGCCACCCCCCAAAGACAAGGCCAGCGTTATATACAGAAATTGAAACATGTTAAGCCCTCATTGCCTTGGCTTAATTTGCTGGCCTAGATCATCAAGGCCAGATTAAAGCCAGTCCATTAAACAGGCTGGTTTGAAAAAGGCTCCAGAGAAAATGAGCTGTGCAGGAATGTGACCCCACACAATGACTGCTGGGACCATTCCAGAAAGCTTCTCCTCCTCTCTCTCTCTGGTCAGCCTGTTCAGATAGTTCTTTACTCCACATTTAAACAGATCTTGTTTTTTAATTGCAGAAATCACAGACATGGCATGTGGATGAAAGCTTCTTTATTTAAAGCGAGCACGTGCAATATAATTCCTGGGCTGTCTGCTCTCCCTCCATAGAAGCGGAGTGTTCAAGGTAGGGTCATTTGTGCGCAAAGAGATTAAGGAGCCAACCCTGCTCCAACAAGAAAAATCGTGGATTACACATATTGCCTTTTAGGTTATGTCACATTAAACCATTGTGTGATTTTTGTCTTTTGTGCAGCATATTGAAGTGGTATATATCTCTTTATAATACTAAAGGATTACAGGTAGGAGGAAAAGCAAAGCCAAGAAGCTTGTCATTTCAAACAAATAATGAACACTAGAATAAAAAAAAACTTTACAGATGTACAAAAAAAAAAGATACATACACAAGAAGACACACCAACATGACAAATCATTTTCACAAATATTCACCAAGAGAAAAGGAGAGAATCCTACAAGTCTAATGAAAGAGTCCTGAAACAATCTCTCAAGAAGAGCTCAAGTGATCAGTGCCTTATGTGCTTTACTTTTCATTTTTTGGGGCAAATGTCAATGCTGAGGACCAACAGTGGGTCGTGACACCTACAGTTCTGTAAAGGCCAGCTGCCATTCGCCCAAAAGAAAAAAAAACAAAGCAGTTAACCGGGAAAGTGCTGATTCAGCATTCTGCCTCAGCAGCAGTATAATACCCTCCCTGTTCTGACATATGGCCGACTCGTGCTGCTCTCCAACCTCAACGTTATACAACTATTACAAAATGCCCCACATGTAACTGGCAGCTGCGGTTTCCAACAGGGAAGGTAACTGCACTGAGACCAAGTCTGCACTTTCTGGTTTGGCTGGTTGTACGACACCTCGCACCAAACATGAGCTAAAATAAGTAGCAGTGTTTACTGTACTCAGGCTAAGTCTGAAGCTACAGGTCTACTGTATCTGCCAGGTGGAAACACTGAATAAGACTTAATCAGAAGGGGGGGTGGAGAGATTTTTCCAAGTGAGCCGACATTTCTTGAAATCTTGTTTCTTGTAGACGTTTCAGGGGAAGGGGGTTAAAGCTTAGACATTTGGGTAGCTGATGCAGGACCACTAACATTAACTCCAACCACTTTGCTGGTGATGTGAGAAGGCAATGATTGGAACTTGTGCAAAACGTACTTAAAAATCTGGAAGGCCTGAAAGATGCATTGTTGAGCTTATGTAATGAAAGTCTAAATCACTTAAAGTGCTTGTGTAACAATCTTATGGGGGGAACAAAACATAGAATCAACTAAAATCAAAACGAAATCAAACATGAGCTACAGTGGTTGGGGCTGGAGGTTAAGATGCCTTTTTTGGGGTGTGAAGATCAAAGTGCGCCAGGGCCTCACATCAAGAGAAACGGCTATACAATATCAGTTCACACCAGTAATCTGGAATGTATAAAGGCAGAAGAACGGTTCTTATTCCCTCACTTTGTCCTGCTGAAAAATTAAATCCACTTTGGATAAGTGTACAAAATGGTGTATGTATATATATATATATATATATATATATATATATATGTGTGTGAGTGCATAGCTTTTGCAACAACATATTAGCACCACCAAAGCTGACATACACATAATAGATTTGATGATATTCCTGAACGTCTATGGCCTTATTAAAGAGACATCACCCCTGGTCTGCAAAAAAAAAAAAGCAACACGAAACAACGCTTAAACTGAACTGGCATTAAGTAACAATACACTGCTAACATCTTACTGCAAATCTACATATTTACGCATGCATTAACTAGGAACAGACAATCAGGCAATAACGTTGAATAAATATCCCTGTGTGGTGGTACGAGTACAGTCACACAGGTCACATGCAAGGTACAGCAGCCAGACTCGGTGTAGAACTACACACGGTACAGCAGCCAGGCTTGCTGGAGAACTAACGACTGAAGGCAGTTATGTGTCTGTTTTGTGTTTTCATTTCTCTTTTTGCCTCCTTTCTGCAGCACCTCAAAAACATAAAGCATGAAAAACGCAAGCTGGTATAGAGATGACCGAAAACTAGGCCTCTAATCTGAACTACAAGCTACACAAGATGCACGTGTCTGCCCTGCTTGGCTAACATAGCTTATGACTAATGAGATCTAGGCCCTGGGTTAAATATAAGAACATATACAGGCTCTGCAAGCATTTTAGTACAATATATGTCCCTTGCGCAGTGTCTCTGAGTACGAGAGTAGTATGAATATTATCGTAGCGGGGTAGTGTCTCTTTAATGGCTTACACAGACAGGGCAAGTGAGGGAGGGTCTGCGTCCAATTTCTGCTCGGGCGAACAGCACAGGAAAAGCCGACTCCTGAGGCTTTTGAAGGCAAACCTGAGGTACATCATGTGCCCCATGGCAACGAAGGAGACAGAGATGATGACCAGCAGGCCGAAGGCTTCTGGGTTAGGCGCCAGGATGACCATGACAAAGTGCAGGAGGTCGAGGAGGTAGTTCATGGAGTTCTGGACGCCGTTGATCACCCCACGCTCGGCCTCTGCAACATTCTCCTGGATAAGTTGGGTCACGGTCAAGTCAAAAGACCAAAGACCTGAAAAAGAGAGCATCAGGAAATTATTCACCGGGTGTCATGCAGTTCTTTTACTGCCACATAAACACGTTAGCAAGAGGACATGACGACTGATTGGCATCAAAGGTTGACTTTACAGCTTTCGTGTCATACTAATATCCAATTACTGCTTCTTTCCTCCAGTAATACAGTAATTAAGATAAAAAAGAACTACCTGCAGAAACCAGTTTTATCACAATTATTTAAAGTGGTGGTTCAGCAAAAATCATTTTCACAGTTTTGCCCTTATGCAGTATCCAGTCAATCAACCAACACACGTCTAGTGTGTTAAAGTTGCATCTTTAGTTTCGCACTGGAGCTACGAGGCTAATGTACAAGTAGTGAAAGCTTATGCCCTCCGATTAGTGTCATGCCAGCTGCAGGCTGAAATCGCCGCACTTGTCTCAAAGTGCAATAAGTTGTTAAGTAATCTCAGACAGACCTGCTTATGCAGGTACTTACACACTGACACACTATTATTTATGCTAAAAACGAATCTGAAATATCCTAAATTTGGTCTGTTTGGTCCATAAAGATGAAAAATGATGACACCAAACATGTCTTGGGCATAAGGGTAAGTGTGTTAACTTTTATCCACTTACCAACTCTAGCAGCAATAACACCAGCAAAGAGTAGACTGACGGACAGGTAGGACTCGGTGTGGGGGACCTCTTCGGACTGCATGCTGGAAATGTTGACCAGACCCTGTGCGCTGGTGGTGACCAAGCTGGCCATGGTTGGAGCCTCAGGCAGGGGAACGTCGTTGCCCAGCAGATGGCTGACCATGCTCTGGAAGGGTGAGACGCTAAGATCGAAGGGGCTACCAGGGGCGAAGACAGACACCACACAGAGCATCAGGCAGGACAGCTGGGCCATTCCGGCGATAAAGCCAGTCCGGATCAGGCCGCACTTCTTCCGCACCCAGGTGAAGGCCACTGTTCCACAGATCCCAGATACAGCCGAGGCACCCATGAGGAGGCTGAGGATGGAGCCGTTCAGGCCCTGCGTGTAGGCATAGCCCGTGGTGATGCAGTCGAAGCCCAGTACAGTCATGTAGAGGAAGGCCAGTGACATGCCAGCAAAGAAAATGGACTGGTTATAGTAAGCCACCCAGCCATCTCGGAAAGTGCGGAGGGGTTCAGCCATCTGGTAGCAGCAACCTGGGTTCTTCTCTTTATCAGATTTCACCACAGCGCCTTCATTCATCAGCTGAGAACCTTCAGCCGGGCCTTCTGTATTCTCCAATTCTGAGTTAAAAAAGTTGAAAAATACAAAATAAACTGTTAAAAACAGCTAAATAGAACATGTATCATGAAATATGTATCCTAGATATCTATGTGTAGATACCACTTCCTTCTATTTTCTGTCATGCAAGAAAAAAAGAAAAAAACTAAGGTTAAAAAAACAAGAGCTGAGTCACAAGTTTTTCATTACAGAAAGTGATATTTTGTGACTGTTTCATGTGAAACCACAAGACCCACATTAATCAAACTTTAGAAAGCTAAATCTAGGATAAGCCCCCTATTATCTTATAAACATTAACATGAAAGAGGGACTGGTTGAGACACAGACCATTAAGAACTCAAAGATTTGAACAGTGTAAATAATAGGACAGTATAAAAAGCTCACTTCCCTTAATATCTCTAAAAGCGAGAGTATCAGAAAGCCACAAAGGAAAATAAGTCTGCTGAGTCATGATGAGTGTTTCAAAACAAAGTGTTATCTTGCAATTGCTTCAAGTCTGTTTCATCAGCTGCTTGCAAAACAGCATTGTAAAATGAAGAAGAAGAAGAAGAGGAAGAAGAAAGAGACCTTTCTGAATGTTCAGCTGCTTCAACTCTTGGTCACTGATGTCCTTCTGGCCTGCTTTGATGGCCAGCGCTGGAGTCTTCTGGTAGACCTTGTAGAGGATGAAATACTCCAGACACATGGAGCAGAGGTTCCAGCCAGAGATGAAACCGCAGCCCATGAAATGGGAACCGAAGGCCATGATCTGGCCCACCAGCATCGGGGCCAGAATGTTGGTCAGTTGGTCAATTATTCTCACCGTGGCGTTCATGTCTAGGAAAAAAAGAGCAATGATAATTTAAAAAAAAAAAAAAAAAACATCTTAGGCCTACAAACTTGTACGTGAATATGTCATGTGAGCTGCACATCCCTAGATAGCTTATGGCTCTATAAAATTTTAGGGCAATTGCATCTCCGCAGGGTTACCGGGTTTGTCTGGGGCATGTTAATAGTTTTCCCTGGGGGCAATACACACTGCAGAAGAATGACTGGAGTTAATTTACCTGCTGGGCCTCTAGAACTTTATAGCTGGTTCCATCATTCTAACCATTTAGCAGATTAAATAACAGGAAATGTTGGATTATTGTCACTCATGATTTTTATTAGCCGGAGGAAATGAGAGTTATAAAATAGTTGATAATAACTGGAGTGCACAGATAGAAGCTCCTGCTTTGACACGTGTTTATCTAGTATCTTTCCTGTAAAATCTACTGAAGTCGTACCTGCCAGGCGGCTCCGGTCATCTCCAGCCACCACGACCACCCAGTCCCTCTGAATGGTGATGGACATAGCAGTGCTGGCCAGGTTCGCAATGTTGGCAATGGTGATCACCATGATGTAGCACATGGTCTGAAGAAAAAACAGCAAACATGTTATTAAACACCTGCTGCATTGTTCTTTTTTTATTTTAAAACTGAATTATGATTTTCTATCTCAAAGTAGTGACAAACTTTCGGATTTTCTTTTTTAAGCCTATAAAGTACGAGTAAAATGCCAATAACACTTCACCGAAGGCCAGTGTTCGTAATGCTTCATGAAAAACATTTATACAAGGAACATTTAGGACAAGGAACAGTTGTCCTAAAGGCAGCCTGAGTCAATTTTGATGTCACTGCACTTGGAATAAACCTTTATAAATGTTTCTGTAGGTTTCTGTATTTGTTATGTGGCCTTTAAATACTGGCCATCAGTGAAAATAAAATGTAAAAACTCTTTAGATGAGCAGTGATTGGTTTTTTTTTCACATTAATATTTATAATTATACTAAATAAAGCTAAAAAATAAATAATACAAATAACATTATACAGTAAATAGTGATTTTATGTACAGTACTGTATATCAACGTGTTCTTTGTATTACTTGTAGTTTCCATCAGCGACCTGGTTTGACTCAGTCAGTCCTTCATTAAAATAAATCAGGCGAGCATCGAGGAGGAACCGAGGAGAAATCTGGAACCGAACCTGTGTTCTCCTCACCAGCTCACAAAATATCAACTACTTTTACAAACAAAACTAATCTTGATACTTTTTACTGCTTTCTTGTCTGTTTGCATTTATTCTAATGTTAACTTTGTCAGCAGAAAGACACTTTATCACACTCTGAGAAAAAAATTTGCACAGGTACCTAAGACTTTTGCACAGAACTGTATCTCATGCCATAAAAGAACTCCCATTTTGTTTCCCTATTTTGCTAAATCATCACAAAACGATGCATTAATCATGAACTTGTCGCTCTCACGTAGCCGGTGGCCCCTAGTTAGCAGGCGTCAGCTTTCAAGTTATGGGGGAAGAGGCACACGCATAAAATGCAGACAATGATGGAAAAAGGTTCGCCACTATTACCTACTACTGGTAGTGCTACTGCTAATAATAGTAACACACGTTCAGAAAGTGGTTATGAGGTTGTCCTGCAACCGTGGCAAGAGGCTATTTAGAGGGATGAATGCTTTCACGCTTTATCGGGCACAGTGCAGAACAAAAACAACAACAAGGTTACACACTGTTTGCCTTCTGAGTCCTCCTTTACTCCAGCAGTGAGACAGTGAGAAATATGGCTACGCTCTTTTGTTATTGGTGTTGTCGAGTTACAGCTGAGCCACACTGGAACACAGGCTGCACAAGCTCAACAGCACGTCTCCTTTACACACGAGACCCCTGCGCCCTGCTGACAGCGCACTCGAGTGCCACTTCGCTCTCATGTTCCGTCAAATCCAGAGACACACCAACTCTCAGTCTTCAGCACAGGCCTCTTAAAAAACAGAATCAAACCCCACCACACCCCTTCTGCCAAAATATTTCGTAATATTCCGGAACGTTCTCTAAGTGTTCCAAAAAGCATCTGATTTCATTTAACAGTAATTGAAGACCAATGTAGCACAGAAAAGTAATGAGAAGTGAAAAAAAAAGGATTGTGCACCAATTAAAACAAGATTTGATGACAATTTCACCATTTAAACTCTCAGGGACTCTCATAACTGACATACATTACACATTCCTCTTATAGTAGTTACCAAATAATTCAAGGTAGTTAATATATATTAAGACTTGAGATTAATAACTGAGTAACAAGCACGCTGTGTAAGAATGAAATGATATTTGGATGAATTTCTCAGTTGAGGTTCATATGTGACTTAAATAATCACATTAATTTTATAAAAATAAAAAGTAAAAAAGATAAAGATTTTCCCAGTTAAACAAGGTGTATGTTTTGTACTTGCTATGCATCATATTCATGCAACAAGTTTTTTTTTCCTGTGTCAGTGCACATTAGTGTATATATAAAAAGGAATGTTTCACTCAGGAAAGGGTTAAACACAGAAAAGAGCTTCTCTGCTGCGAGAAAACCTTGCTTTTAAAAGAAAGGACCCTCCAGAGGAGAAAAATGTGTCATATTTTACAGCTTTGAGCTAATCATCAAACGGTTCAGAGACAACTGGTAGTCATGAGATCCACAGTGAGACAATCACACGCAGCTCAGTGACACAAAACTGGCAGCCTGATACACTCTGGCTGCAACACTTTACTACTATGAACATGCCAAATACTCACAAGCAACCATCCGCTGTAGAGCATGGTGAGCTGTTCTTTGAACTGGAAAACCACCATCAGTAGGACCCCACACAGGATAACGGCACAGTTCTGGACCAGGAGGGAGGTCTGGGCCACTTTAATGAAAGGAAATCAACATTTTAGCTGCAATTAATATTAATAACACATTTTATGACTGCAATTAATACTCTAAGGGGTTTCAATATGAGCTTTTCTACTTTGATTTGGCACTATTTATTTTAATTTAGATTTATTTAGACTATATTTTTGTATTGCTCTTGTCTCTGTGTGTCTTCGCAGTCAAAACATAATCAATTTCCTCCAGGATCAATAAAGTTTTCTGATTCTGATTCTGATTCAAGCACATGTGAGCAGATGTGGGTGAGTGGAACGAGAGGAAAGGTCAGGTTTTCACCTTTGAGTCGTGGGTTTTTGTCCACCCAGTCCCCTATTATGGCGCCTAGTAAGAGGACCGATCCGGCAACCACCAGGCCATACACGGCGGTCAGGAGCAAACTGTTGCCGTACAGCTCCACCAGAAACACGGCCACGGCGAAGTTCCACATACGGTCCCCCTGGAAGGCAGGAGAAGTGTAAAAAAAAAAAAAGTGTAAAGTGTCCATTTGTCATATGTGAACACACCACAGCACACAGTGTGAACTGTGTGAAATTCTTTCTCTGCATTTAACCCATTAACCCAAATGAAGCAGCGGGCAGCCAGGAACACAGCGCCCGGGGAGCAGTGTGTGGGGATGGTACTTTGCTCAAGCGTACCTCAGTGGTCCCACTAGCAGTCCTGGGATTCGAACCTACAGCTTTCTGATCGCAGGGCCAACTCCCTAACCACTAGGCACTTTAGAAGAAGCGTTCATCATCTGTCAGTCAGCATCTGACATGTGGCCAGCTTGAGTAATTTTACGGTGAGCACCACTGGAAACTGGTTAGGCTTCTGAAATTGTGTGCATATTTTGAGATTTTCAGGTTTTTAGTCAAGCGCAAGTTAAGTCAGTGCAGCAGGAATGTAGGGCAGCTCCAGAGGCATAATTTCAGCCTCAATTAGAGCAAAGCTTGGACCAGTCAGCTGGAGCTGTGACTCTGAGAATACCTGTGGAAACTGGTCAAACTGGGAAACACACTTATGCACAGAAGAACATTTTTTTCTATTACATTAACACTAAAATCAGACTTACCCAGGTGGACAGGGCATGTCCAAGGTAGATGAGGAATTTTGCAGATGTGAAAAAATCCCTAACAGTGTCTGGAAAGGAATACAGGTGTGTCAAAAAAACAAACAAACAAACAATTTATTTCTATTGCAAACATGAAATAAAGCATTAATATACAGTTTCAATTTTACATTAGAATATATCTCACCACAACACTTCTTCTTGGGTTTTGTGTTCTCCATGTCGTCCAAGTTTGTTGTGTAGTTATTTATATAATATATATTGTTATTTTTTTCCCCAGTAAAGAATGATGTCTATTCCTCGGAGCCAAAATAATCCTCAGCAAAGACAAAAAAAAGATATTTCCTAGGAAACAAAGCGAATATTTCTCTTCTCTCCCTTCCAAACTTAGCTATCACTGTAGCTGAAGTTGGAAAGAAATAAACCCCTTTATGGGATGTTGTTTTAAAGGATTAAAAAGAGAAAAAAGGAGGTTTTTCTCCTTTAATTCCCCGCTCCGCTCCGGACCGTCTGCCTGCTCCGAGAGCAGCTCCCTCTGTTTATGAACGCAGGGCTTCCTCTGCGCATGCGCATCGCATCGCACTCGGGACATGGTCACGTGACACTGGGCTGTAAACTGGGGTGCTTTGTTTTTTTAAGCGAGAAAAAAAAATAAAAACCCACCCATCCTCTCTGTTGTTGTCTCAGGTCTTTTTCTTAACCTCACACTCTGCACAATGGTCTGCTTCAGACTTCAGGCTCATCCTCAAAATCGTAGAGACTCCTATTAGTAGCTGGTGGCCTAGTGGTTAGGGACTTGCCCCTGTGATCAGAAAATTGTGAGTTCGAGTCTTAGGACTGCTTGTGGTACCACTGAGGTACCATTGAGCAAGGTACTGTCCTCATATGCTGCCCCCTGGGTGCTGTATTCCTGGTTGCTCACTGCTTCACTTGGGTGAATGGGTTAAATGCAGAGAAAGAATTTGGTGCTGTTCCTGTATGAAAAATGAAGGCTTCACTAATTGAGTGAGGGATTTAGGGTCTGTAGGCCTGAAGCTTTTTGTGTCTGTGGTGGGAAAGCTGTAGATTAGGGCTCTGGTCCTGGGGGGCTGGTGTCCAATTTGGTGGTACCCCTCCTCAAACACACTCCTTTAACCTGGCAAATAACAGATGAGTTGGAGCACTGGAATCACTAAACTGTGCTGGGTGGCTGGTGGTTAGGGAGCTGACTCTGCGATCAGAAGGTCGTGGGTTCCAGTCCCAGGGCTGCTAGTGGCACCACTGATGTACCCTTATGCAAGGTACCGTCCCCACACACTGCTCCCCATGTGCTGCATCCGTGGCTGCCCACTGCTTTTGGGCAGCTGGTGGGTTAGTGGTTAGGGAGTTGCCCCTGCAATCAGAAGGTCATAGGTTTGAGTCCCAAGACAGCCAGTGGCACCACTGAGGTACTTTTAAACAAGGTATTGTTCCCACACTTTGCTCCCCAGATGCTGTGTTCCTGGCTGCCCACTGCTTCACTTGGTGGGTGGGTTACATGCAGAGAAAGAATTTCACACTGTGTGCTGTGGTGTGTTCACGTGTGACTATAAGGGGCCGCTTTACCTGACACTGGCCCTCCAGGACCACATTTCGGCACAGACGAATAAACCTGGATTGGAACGAAGTTTATTGTGTGGCCTTCATATAGTACAGTATTGGCTGGACAAGTGGAGTAGATCAATACTGCAGGCCTGAATGTTGTAACTGAACAAAGGCCTTAATAGGATGCTTTTTGCAAACAGAGCCGGTGTGTACTCAGATTCCTATATCAGAGACCCATATTCGCTGAGGTCATTGTGCCTCAGCCTCAGGCCTGGGCAGCCACAAGAATGTGTGGGTTTGTTCCAATGATGTCAGCTACTGCCTTACCTGTGTACCTGCTGTAAGCTTACAACCTACTTAAAGTCCTGTGTCGCCGTGACTCACGTGCGCGAGCTTGACACGAGGAATACAGTTCCCTCTTTTCACATAATGCCACTGATAACCTTACAAAATGATCTATTGTAATGCTTTAGGAAATTATATAATTTATGTAGTGCTGTATGATACCACTATAATAACCTCTAATACTGTTGTATCCTATAATAAACATTTTCTCTGAATCTACTAGACTGTTATAGAAATCCTGTAAACATTCATTATTTTCAAAAAATATTAAATAAGACACTGCCACCAGCTCTCTTTCTGTGCATGTTCTGTCTTTCTCAGTTATGATTAAGTAGGTGAAAGGTCATTCAATTAGGCCTGTGGGCTAAAATGGAAGTTAAGTGGTTCAGCCTGAGAGCCACAAAACTCTGAAATGTTGCTGACCTGATTCTAATGTGTTGTAAAAGTTGTGTCAGTGCGTCACCTTCAAAGCGGATGAAATTTCATGTGCAAGGCCGATTGCAAATTACTCCTCCCTCTCACTCTTTCCCACTCTCTTTGTGTACACACTGGATATGATTTAATGCATTTTGGGGATAAAAAGCCCCCTCTCTCTCTCTGTTTGTGTCTTTCTCTCTCAGTACATTCAGTGGGAAAACTATAAAGGTACAATGGTAAAACATTTGTAGAGCTCAGGCTCACTTACATATGTAATAAGCTCACTGCTACACAGTTCTTGGGAAAGCGCTGTGTGTACCCCTGCCCTTCTATTTTATTGATTCTCTACCTGGAAACACGGTTGCTTATCAGCCTCGTAAACCTCAGACCTCTGGCTGAAAGCGCTGAGGTTATACTTATCAGAGGCAGAGAGGATTTTGACTGTCATATCTTATGAATTTGACTGTGGCGGTGGGTGTAGCTATTCATGAATCAGCATTTTCAGCTTCACAGTCTTAGACTTCATACTTGTAGTCCCAGATAGGAAGCGTTCATTGCACAGGCATGGATGTGAAATATGGAGTTTTTCTTATTCTGACCGTTTCATGCATAGGGTGAAAGCCCTGGTATGATCAGAGACTTTAAACCACATTACCACAAGGCCACAGTCTCAAAATTATGTAAATGAAATCAATGGCTTGGAAAGAATGAACTAAGGAGGCTCCTACATTGTTTTCAAGGAGTTTAAGGAGTTTTTGCCATGTCAGCCCTTTCAGACACACTTCCTCACAGTAAATGACTGAAAAACTCAAACACTTTGCTTATCATTGGCTTCTTCATGTAGAAAGCTGTTGTAACGTGAGAGTAATTTGTTCCCATCCATCCATAAGCCAGGCTTTCTATTCTCAGACACATATGGCTGTAGTGCTCGTAGTTGTGAGCAGCTCTTTAGTAAACCTTTGGAGCACTGACAGCCATTTCCTAACAGCTTGGCTTCGATTCCTCCTAACTCGAGTCCAGATCTCCTCTATTTAGGTCACTGACAGCGTTTACTCTAGCTAACATTTCATTAACAACAAAAAAGCACTGAGATGTAATGATTGTTTGATATGCATAGTCAGTGCAAAGGATCCACACAACACAAGAAGCTGTTATGGGGAACGTTTCCCCATTTCTTCTCTGATTTTATCTATTGTTTTTTTTTTTATCACTTCTCCAAAAGTAACTGGTTAGATCCTGAAAGATACACCCCTGAAGTATATGCTGAATACCTAACGCTGACTTAGCAAGGCCTTGGAGAAGTGAATGTGTTTAGATTATGCTGACTATTCTGAAACCAGGAAAGCAGCGACAGAGTTCACGTGACATTTACTATGTGTCCAAAAGTTTGTAGACACCTGCTTATCTGACGTTTCTTCTGAAATCAGGGGTATTAACAGGGAGTTTGTACCTCTTTTGCTGCAGTAACAGCCACTACTCTTCTGAGAAGGGTTTACAGTACATGTTGGAACATAACAGTGAGGATTTGATTCCATCCAGCCAGGGAGGTCAGATACTGATGTTGGAATATGTGCAATAGTCTTATCATGTGCAGTTTCACTATATATGTCCCTATTGTGTGCAATAACGGACTCGGTATAAAGAGTAACTCCAAACCACTATTTGTGTTACTAGTGAACTACTTCAGCAGTATTTTTATTTATTGATCTATAGCATTTATATTCACCTGTCTTACTGACCACAGCATCTTGTGTATAGAGCATAGCAAATATAGTACAGAGCATTTTCAGAGTATTTTCTGGAGAGTTTATTTTGACTTTATACTATATTTTATATTGTTTTCATCTCTGTGTCTCTGTGTGTCTGTGCAGTCATAACACGACCAATTTCCTCCAGGATCAATAGTTTTCTGATTCTGATTCTGATTACTCCTGGATCACAAACATCATTCCAGTTGATTCCCAAAGGTACTTGATGGAGCTTCACTGCAGCTCCACTGCTCCACAGTCCGATGTCTGGTGACTTAATACCCCTCTTGCCGAAGTCTGGTGTTGGACATGGTGACCTTAGGGTCATGTGCAGCTGCTCCAGAGTGTCCCGTTCTACTGTCAAAGTTTTTCTATGGAGATTTTACAAACTGTGTGTGCTCTTCTGAATGCCTGTGTCAGCAATGGGTGCACTGGATATCTGGACATAGCCTATATATAATATATATACACTATATGGACAAAAGTATTGGGACGCACCTTTGGGCTAGGCCCCTTACTTCCAGTAAAGGACAACGCCATGCTTCCATCTTTGTGGACACAGTTTGGGGAAGACCCTTTTCTATTCCTGCATGACAGTGCACAAAGCAAGCTTTGGGATGAACCACCTATTGGATGAACTGGAACGGAGATTGGGAGCCAGGCCTTCTCCTCATAAATGCTCTACAGAATGAATGGGCACAAATTCCTACAGAAACTCAAAAATCTTGTGGAAAGCCTTCCAAGAAGAGTGGAAGCTGTTATTGCTGCAAAGGGGGACCAACTCCATATTAAAGTC
>JBBPCZ010000002.1:2093174-2111803 GCA_037974445.1 Brycinus macrolepidotus | reverse complement strand
AAAGGTTCTTCCTCAAACTGTGTCCACAAAGTTGGAAGCATGGCGTTGTCCAAAATGTCTTGGTCTGCTGAAGCATTGAGATTGCCCTTCATTGGAAATAAGGGGCCACCTTAATTCAATAATTAAGAGGTGCGTGCCAGTATATTTGTCCATAAACTGTCTGTATCCTTATGTGTGTCATGTAGCCTTATGAACTCTGATGTGTAACAAATTCTTGCTATTGTGTTTTTCATTCTTTCATTATATGACTAAAGACTCCTAGGTAGATTCAGGTCTGCATGCAGCAAGACGCCTGGCCACAGGGTGGCCTCATAAATCAGCAAATAGCCCACACTGTTCCGTCCGCAGCAGTATGTAATCCTGGTTTTATTCCTAGTTATTTACTTGATAAATAACTTTTCAGCTTTTAATCATAGCACCAATTTAGGCATTGTTGATCAAAATAATACAACATTTTTTTTATAACTGGGATGTTCACCTCAGCGTTAATGTTTGTAAATTTGTATATTCCTGATGGTTTCTCTTACTGCTTGGAGAGGTCATAAATATGTTATTGGTTTGATTTAAAAAGTCAGACCCTGTTAGCGGTCAGAGATCTGTGGCCTGGAAAGAAATAAATAAATTCTGACAGCACAGTCGGACGGAGGGAATTTTTCCGCCACCAATCATGGCTTTCCTGGAAAGCGAAAGCTGAAGTCTGGTGCCCAGACATGTTTTGCATTGCATCTATGTAACAGTTTGCGGAATGTATTTATAGCATCTATATGGTGCATAATTTATGAACCACCGACAACATCCTGATGGTTAAAACCAGTTTAAAGGGGAAATTTTCATTAATTTATTGAAATTATTTATTTATTGTAGGAATGTGCTGCCTGATGCCTGAGACATTGTTTTATGACAGGTTTGAGAAGATTTCTGCCTAAAATGTACTTTTTTAAGTGCATTACTGGTAAAGAAAGGCATTCCAAAGCACCGCAGACCCCTAAAAACTTTTATTTATCAGCTTTTCCTCCGTTTTGCCATTACCAGCATCATGTATAAAACTTGTGTAGCTCCATTGGTCTTTTTGGACAGTAAATCTACAATGAGCCTTTCACATCTAACCATTCTGAATGACTTTGTTTACATCTCAGCCGTTAAAGCTGATCCTGTGTTTATGCTAAGGGATCATCTCTATCTGAACTTTGAAATTGCAACGGCTAGATTAACCACCAAGGCTAATCATATAAGGCTACGGCCAAAGGCCTAGGGTTGTCATATAAGCTTTATGTAACTAGCTGAGTGGGTGTGAGGTTTACTGACTTGATTGCAATAGCAGATTTGTCTTATGAGATGCACAAGCCATGGTGGCGCATGTAGGACACGTAACAAGTGGATCCAATTAGAGATAAAGACAATTTGGAGGGTCTACAGCTGGGTCTGCAGTGAATTTTCTGGCAAATTAATTCTGTAGATCGCGAGTGGAGGAGCATGCAGTAATTTCATCCCGTCAGCACTTCCAGTCATATCTTGTGTCACAAACTTTGCACTTTATTGAGCTGTTTACTAGAGGGATCTTTTTACACTCGCTAAATTGTGTATTTCATAGCAGAGCTGCGTGCTGTGGACTGAATGCACCCTAGAAATCAACACCTTGGATATATATACTTGCTAGTGGAAGTGCCAACGACAGGCAAACGCAGGGGTGTGAAAATATGTGTCCATTTCTAATGCAACTGCCCTGCATGTGCAGAAATGCCACTTGCAGCAATTACAGTGATTAATGGTGCAGTCTTGGAACTCTGTCATAGTGAAACCGTGTTTCATAGTGTATTTCTCATGATGTGTGATGCAGCCTAATGAAAAAGCTTTCTCAAAGCAGTCATTAAAGTGTCTATTTTACAGTGTGTGCCTCAGATTGCAGCCGTTTCTATATAATAAGTGAAAGCATGCAGACACAAAAGAAGAATTAGGTAAAGTTGCTAAAGAATGCAAGCACCATAAGACCTGAGCTGGCAGCGCACATTTTTTGTGCCTTTGCAATTTTTCCCTCGACAGGGAAGCCTCAATTTTGGATTTCTTAATCTCCGAAAGTATCCGGTGGGGTTAATTGTTGATTGAAAGGCTCTGATTGGTGGCTAATGTGTGTGTAAGCACGTTATACCACAGGTGGTCTTATTTTAGGATGGGAGAAAATAGCTTGACCTGTTTTACTGTGTTGTTTCAGGCCATGGTCTGGCAGAAGGCCAGGGTGTCGGATCACCGGGCAGCGCTCATGGCCGTGCTCGGAGCAGCCTCCACAGCCAACCTGCTGCCCGTCCAGCATCGCCAGGAGCAACCAGAGGTCAGTGACGCTCTGAGAAAACACGGCCGAAGTTATGGTTTCCAGCGAGAGCGGTGGGGTTCCAGCGCACAGCTAGCATGAGGGTTCAGAAGCTCTGAGATGGGGGGGACTGTTGTTTCACTATTATTTCCCAGAGTCATTTTTTTTCTGCCATAAAAAAGAAAACGCTGAGCAATGTGCTTACACCCTTACACTAAATTTTCATCCCAGCTCTGTGAGGGGAAAGGCAAATGTTTGGACTATCAGCAAATTACTCCGAACATTGCCTCTCCCCACGGCCCCACTTCCAAATGAATCAACAGTGAAGCCTTGACATGTCATGTTGTGCTGAATTTCGCTTTAAAACATCGCTGGGCTCCCGCTGAGCTGCAGGGTCCGGGGACTGGTGTAACAGTTTCGCTCCGTATGGCTCTCCCGTCCCGGGAGAACTGTTTTTCTTCTCTTTGCTTGAGCATTCCGCAGCGATGAATTTTTGCATGAATGACTCAGCATTCTGCCCAGGTAGCCCCTTCAATAAAAAGCCCCTTCTTTTGCCTGTGGGCAGAAGCTGAACTTTGGTCATGCCTGATTTTCTGTCCCATATGACCTACACATGGGCCAGTTTGAGGGTGAAGACTCAGTACCATACAGAGCTCATAAGAGTCTGAAGCCAAGCAGTGAAGTGAGTTTTGGTTTTGCCTATTCCACTCTTCATTAAGGTAATTTAGATTTGTTGGTGGTGGAACTGAACAAATTCATGAGGTAACTGGAGCTACATCGAATCGAGAGGAATCAAAGTAAATATGCTGAAAGCAAAAAGTCTTGTTACAGTATAAATGCTTATTTGTATTTATTGTAATGTGATATATTGTTTTAACAAGCATAAGCAAGTGCCCTGATCAAATCAATGTTTTCTTGATTTTCTAAGTGAAAAGTGCACATCCTCTTCAGAGAGCTCTCCTCTGCACATTTTATTGCACAGTTGCTGTTTATTTGCTAAATTGAAAATATTAGGGAAAAAATAAAACATTAAATGTGACCTGTGCAGAAAAATCATGGCATATTTTATATTTTATGTTTCAAACTAGGCAAATATTTAAAACTAAGCAAATAAATAGAAATTGTGCACTAAAGTTTGCAGAAAAATGCCATTAGAGGATGTAAGATAAGATAAGATGAGATAAACCTTTATTAGTCTCACAAGTGGGAAATTTGCATTGTCATGGCAGAAAGTGGACAGTACAAAGATAAGAGCAGCAAAAAATTAAACAATAGAATAGAATAAAAACTATACCAACAATAAAGTATAAAATGTACACTATACAATTTAGAAACATAAAATATGGATGTGTGTACTGGAAAATATATATGTATATGTAAACTTAGATAAGTATGTGTATGTATGTACACATGTACAATGAGTATATGTATGATCATATGTACAGAGTGGATATATAAATATATGTAAGAACACTGGAGATATATATATATATATATATATATATATATATACAGGTACATAATGGAGTGACAGGCAAAATGAATGGAGTGTGCATTCTTTTTCACTATGAAAATCAACTGAATTTGTACTTTGACTAGGGATGTTCATACTTTTGTCCACAACTGTACTTATCACCCAGATAAGTAATTTTAAACACCTTTATGGCCTCACTTATGACTTGCTCAGGACAGTAATTTGCCATGAACAGAGAGAGAGAGAGAGAGAGGGATCGGTATGTATGTGCAGTATTGAATTTGAAAGAAAAGCAGCGTGTTGTGAATGTGATGTGTGTTACCAGAGTGTGCCATTTCACCCACAACAGCCAGCGAAGGGTTGTGTTGCACCTGCACGTTTTTCACGCAAGCATCAGAATCTTGCGATGCACACAGGAGTGATTTAAAGCAGGCCCGCATGGGCCGCAGAGCATGCGAAGGGAACGCCTCAGAGGGACATAGCTGGGCTGTGCTGGCCCAGAGCCACACCCCTACTGCGCTGGCACCAATTATGCTTTCACAGGGCAGCGAAGGCAAGGAGAAAGCATTCACTCACATGGCAGGCTGTGTGGCATAGACGTTCCTTATTATTCCGACAACCTCTGATTTCAGACCAGGTTCCCTGCCACCACCTGTTTACAGCATCTTTCTTTTCATCTGTCCCTCAAACACACACACACACACACACACACACACACACGTACTCATAAACATACTATTGATGAATATTTAATGTTTTTCTCCATGAGAAAAGTTGCCGGTAACTGGAGACCTGGTTTCTGCTTGGTAACGGCAGGTGTAATCTGCTCCCTCTGCTAATCCTGCCTGACAGATGTGGAGCGTAGTTCTTTGGCCGTTTTTAAAACTTTTTTGTTATAGTTGTTTTGGAAACCCAGGTCATTATATAAGCCAGTGACCTTTTCTACCTCTCGTTTCCTTTTGCCAGTAACTGCATACTGTCTTCCCAAGCTTCAGCAAAAGCCTTCCCATCATGATGTTCAGTTCTTGCATTCACATGTCGAGCATAGTACTACAATAATTGGGTGAGGCAGCGTCAGGGTCATTTATGTGTGGAACACAGTGACACCAATTCCAGCATTTGGGCATTTGGACAGAATGCATATCCTTGCTCTGTTGGAGAGGGAGCTATTGTTGGTTCACACATGGTGCCCTACTTTCATATCATGTGTGCCGTAAGAGAACCTCACATCTCCAAAGGAACATTTTTCAGGAGAGGTGCCCTGTTTTTTTCCACTACTGGGATGTCATCACAGCATCATGAACCATAATTTATATATCTGTTGATCTTTCAAAACACCAAGAGGGCAAGGAGGGGAGCTCACAAGTAACTGGAAACAAGTACATTTAAAAGATAAGATAAACGTTTATTAGTCCCACAGGTGGGAAATTTGCATTGTTACAGCAGCAAAATGGATAGAACAAGAGAAGAAAGTAGAAGCAGCATAACCTATAGAATAACAACTCTACAATATAACAGTATAATTAAAACTACACTATAATATAAACGTGTGTGTGTTTATATATGTGTATATATGTGTGTGTGTGTGTGTGTGTGTGTGTGTATATATATATATATATATATATATGCTTGTGTGTGTGTTTATAAACAGTGCAGCGGGTGAATTGGTCAATTTCTGAATTGTTACTGATCAGTGACTTAAGGAGACAAAATCAAAAATGCACCCGTCAATACATCTACTTTAAATATGCTGACTCATCTGTAAAGCATTCTCTTGACCCAGAGTTTCTTTAAACTGGTTTGAATAATGAGCAACCCCTTTCTCATGACATCTTGAAGATGGGAGGAAATTTTAAAAAGACTACTTGAAAACACTTTGTATTGGGTTGTTAGATTGAACTCGCCGGCTGACAGTAGGAAGCTACTGTAAAAAAAAAATCCTTTTTGCAATTAATATACAGTCATATGCACAGAAATCACATGTCCCAATTACAGTTACAATTACATGGCAGCAGGAAATCTAAGAGGGCATTTTCTGGCATAACCAAGAGAAGAAAATCTCCCACATGGCTTTTTAAAGCAGCATGTACAGTGCCCTCCACAAATACTGGCTCCTATAGTAAACTTTAGCAAACCGTGCTGTAGAAACACTCTTTTTATGTCTTATCCTTTTGATCTTTCACTCAAATAGAAAAAAATTAATTGAAGTGGACTGATTGAGGAAACCTAAATCTTACCATGAAATAAATATTTTTCTCAAATCTGTCACAATTGTTGCGGACCCTGAGTAAATTCCAACTGAAGTATATTCCCTTTTACATCTTATGATATAAAGTTAATCTGAGTGATTAGGAACATTAAAATTGTCAGGCATGACTTATCCTTTCAAAAGGTTATTGAGCATTTTCATTATTTGAGCAATAATTAGGAAGTTTAACTCAACTGGAGATGCCAAGAAACTGCCTGGAAGAAATCGTAGGTCTGCATTGATCACAGGAGGATGGTTTGAGTGACCAAAGAAAGTACAGCTGGGTAATTGCAGACATTAGTTAGGTTTTGGGGTCAGAACTACAATCAGGCGCCATCTACATAACCAGTTGGAGGGGTGCCAGAAGAAAGCCTTTGCTGTCCGAGACCAATACCTCAAGCAGAACTTTTAGTAGGAGTGTGTTCTGTGGTCAGATGACACCAAAATTTTGCTTTTTGGCAACAAACACGAGTTCTGTTTCCTGTAGACATAAAAATAGCCATGCAAAAAAGTACCTCACCCCCACTGTAAAGTATGGTGGTGGCCCTGTGATGTTGTGGAGCCATTTTTCTTCCAAAAGCCCTGGACAGCTTTTTTGGATATGTGGTATCATGGACTCCACCAAGTACCAGGAGATATTAAATCAAAACCTGATTTCTTCAGCCAAGAAGCTTGGCCATGTCGAAGGACAGTGATCTAAACCATACCAACACAAAAATGGTTGGTCATATGTATAATGTACAAATAAAGGTTATACTTAAAGAAAAGATCAAAAGAATAAGCAATAAAGGATTACCTTGCTCATGTTTACTGGTGTACCAATATTTGTGGATGGCTATTATAAGATATATGGACACAATGACTAGCGCCATGTTTCTGATACGATTCATACCAACTTGTCACGTGCAATGGGTTGCAAAAGTCCCTATCCCTATAAATAAAATAATTTCATTTATTTTATTTATTTATTTTGCCTGTCATATCGCAGAGCATGCAGCGTATGGCTCTGCTTTGGCCGACATTCTGCAAAACCCTGTCCAAGATGAGCGTACATCTTTGTTCACCATGTATTATTTATAAGTCTTTCTTGGAATTGCTAAAAATGTACATGAAAATACAAATTTATTGTTTGCTTTGCTTAATGCTTGGTGAACAGTGTCTGTTTCAGTAATCATTAACCCAGGAGGCGTTCACCTATCAGGCTGGAGCCAGTGCCAAGATCATAAGCAAAATCATCCTACCCCTGCGCCCCCCCAACCCGTCCACCTCATAGATATGACATGTGAAGTCACATTGGAAGCAATGCTGTGCAGCATAGGAAGCCTTATATAAGTTAAGTGGAAAAATACCATTCATAGCAATTACTTGGCATGATTATACCGGAATAATATACGAGAAGGGGAGAGCAAGTTCTGGTTCATGAGATATCAGCACCTCATGGCTTTGACGTGCTTACGTCCACAGTGAAAAGCACCTATTTGATTAACATGCTATTTAAATGTTATATCCAAAATTTGAATTATTTTTGTTTCTCATGCCATGCAATGAATGTTCTTAGGCTGATTTTTTTCATAATTTAACATCAGGGGTGTAAGAATACATTCCTTAGCCCCCAGTTTGATGCTGGAAAAGTGAACTTTGGTGTTCACACAATGCAGTTCCATCAGATACCATAATTTATAGAACGGCTATAAATTAGCTGCGTGAATACTTCTCCATGGTGTGCATTCTTATGTTTTAGTGTTGCGATTTTACAGTATTTTGATGCATTGTTGGAACCCTGCTTAACATACTGGCTACTTAGAGAGAGAGGCTGACACGCACAAAGGCCAGTCAAACAGTTGTTTTGTGTTATTTGTGGGGCCGGTCGACTGTCGGAAAACATCTGCCCAGAGTTCTCGGTGGCCTCCAGGTAGAACTTGTTTTCAATTCAGCAACTTGTGATTAGCTAGTATTAAGCTTAATACACAAAAGGTAACATTTACTTTTTTAATAAAGAGTAAAGGGTTTTTACCCTTTTTACCCTTATCCAGAACTACTTACAATCATTAGATACAGGGAAAGCCCCCCTGGAGCAACTGAGGAGCAAAAGTGTCTTGCTCAAGGACACAGTGGTAGAAAGTGGGGGGGTTTGAACCTGTGACTTTGTGGTCATCGGGTTCACAGGCAAGTGTTTTACCCACTAGGCTACTACCACCCTAAAACAAAGAATATATCACACATCAATTTTTGGGTTTCAGAACATAACTTACACTTATTTGTCTGTATAGTTCATATAGGCACAGTAAAACCCAAAACAGCTTGTTTTGAATTCATTGTTTTTGTGAGGTCTTTAAAAACCAGTGAGTGCAGTGCGCTCATTCAGCTTACTGCAGTTTAGCCCATTCGTGACCTTTGGCCCCAGTTGTTTTTGAAAGAGGCATGACCCAGGGCAGCCAGTCAGAGCAGAGGTCATTTACATATCAATTTTAAAGCCACAATAAGAAACAGCACATAGTAATACTAAGGACTTGTGCAAGGTTGAGAAATGATCATGTAAAGATGAATTGTAACTCTTTTTGGTGCATAAAACCACACACAGAGTTGACCAACTCTGACTTAGGCTCTTACTACTACTGGCAGAATCTGATTCCACATCCATGTTCTATATTAGTGATACAACTGTGTATCTAAAAATAATTTAAAAAATGATTTAGAGAGTAAACCAGCAAATGGAAGTTTAGTTCCGCTGTTTTCACGTACATAGAGCCCTTTGCCAAATACTGTAATGCATCCTTTTATTACCAAATCCCTTTTTTTTCCCCAAACCACTCACCTGCTACGGTCATGTTGACAAGTGTTTAGAATGATCTAAGGTTAGTTTGGATTGAGGAATTAGGCTTTTTGTTCTGTGTCATTGTGCTTTCTCAATGACATGAATTGAATTTCATGGCCGAGGACTGTGTTGGCAGCGTGGGCCACATCCTGTTATCCTGGAATAATGGCTTCCATTTAGTACGCAAAGCCCAAGGGACAGGGTCACCTGTGCCACAATAATTGACAAATGTTGTAATGGCAAAGTATATGTAACAGAAGTGCTTATTGTGGAAGTCACAATACAAGCAATTATAGTTTGAACGAGACGGCAATTAAAAAGGCCTCTTGCGAGCCAACAGCTGCGATTGTTAATTCATAACACTGTGCTCTTGCGTCCCAATATAGGAGTCATTTGGAACCGTTTCTCATCTCAACACTTTCCTGGTGTATGCCTGCGTTGTGCCAAGAGTGCTGTTTTCATTACAGCTTGTAGGAGCCTGACAAACGCCTAGTTATGAGATGACAAATGTGTTCTGACTGGCCAGTGGAATCGTAATTAGGCACTAAGATGGGGTCAGAGGCTCAACAGGGTGTCATTTTGTTT
Source organism: Brycinus macrolepidotus (assembly GCA_037974445.1). Lineage (NCBI taxonomy): Eukaryota > Metazoa > Chordata > Actinopteri > Characiformes > Alestidae > Brycinus > Brycinus macrolepidotus. Next base: position 2,102,376 of record JBBPCZ010000002.1, on the reverse strand, counting down.
GTTTGGAAAAAGCTCATGCAGGCCTTAATGTGCACTGACAATTTACGAGAATGGTAGGGGTCAAGAGGGGAGAGACCGAGGAAAGGTTAGGTATTGAAATGTGCTGAAAGTGGATTCTTAAAAAGGAATGTTTATTTAGCAAGTGGTTGCTGAAATTGCATGCATTTATAACACTTTTAGGTACCTGAAAGGCTACCTTTTCCATCTTCAGCTTTATTTTTCTTCTTCTTATTTTTAATAAATGTAAAGAACTCACTGGCCTTGAGCTACAGGTGCTCACTAGCAACCCCTGCTGGCTCCAGCCTTCACTGGGACTCTTTAAATTGATGAGAATATCAAATGTAGTTTCAGCTTTATTAATATGCATTGGCCTAAAGTTGTACCTTTGAGCTAGTTTGACTTGATCAGTTTTCTCCCTTTTGATCAGATTGCCATTGAGGGATACTTTCCAAAACCAAACTCTGATCTCAACTCAACGAGCTCCAACACCTCGGACAAGACTTTCATTTTTGTGAACAGTCGGCCCGTGCATCACAAAGATATCCTGAAGGTTTGCTCCCATGTTCTCTTTATACAATACATTTTGAATGTACCAGACTTACTTTACAGTCTGCATGAGAGATGAATAGTTGTAGTCCCATCACTAGAGGAGCTAATTTTGAAACACTTTTTGTGCTGTTACGTATCATCAAGTTATGTCCTAGTGAAAATAACTATACATCCTCTATAGAGAAGACAGTTTTGCACATTTTCTGAATTTAACATATTGGATCAACAAGTAAAAGGTAAAATGTGTGCAAAAGTTATGGCATTGTATTTTAATGATTAGTGTTTCCCCAACATGTTAAACTCAGGAAAAAAATGGAAATTGTGCATTAAAAATGCAGAAAAAAATACTAAATGTAATTTTGTTCCCTGTAGAGGATGTATACTTAGAAAGTCAGCAAAACATGCCATTTTACTGGGGTGTTCAGTGTTTGTAGATGAAATTATGTGACTGTAGGTTCAGGCAGTATGAAAAAAAAGAAAATCAGTTAGTGAATGTCCCCATAAAGTTAGTTTTAACTGCTTTACCTCGCAGCTCGTCAAGCAGTACTACGCTAATGCGGCACATTCTAATAACGAATCAGCCAGCCGCCGCTTTCCCATCTTAATGATGAACATCATCGTCCCTGCCTCGAGTGTGGACGTTAATCTAACTCCTGACAAAACCCAAGTGATGCTACAGGACAAGGTATACGGCTCTTCATCATTATGTTCTGGATGAAATGTCGTGACGTGATTCTGATGCTTTGTACTGATCGACTGTTTTTCTGTGCCGCTCTTTCCAGGATGCAGTGCTGTTAGCAGTGGAGTCAGTATTGATCTCTTTGTATGGTTCTTATTCCGTTGGTGCTGACAACCAAACAGTGGGAGAAGGACACGGTCCTTCCGCGGCTGTTCAGAGTCACCAGAAGTTACCTGCAGCTGAAAGCAGGAAGGAGCCAAGCCAAGTTTCTGAAGATGTTGCAGCTGAGCCCAGCCTGGAGAGCCATGTGATGGCACCACCTGTGACAGTAGAGCATTCCACCACTAATGCTAAGGACCAAATCAGTGAGGCATCCTTACCCAGTACTGCTAACACAAGCTCTTCTTCCTCATCGGAGGACTGGATAATCAACAAGAGCTTGAGTGGTTTTGACAGTGTTAATTTCTCCTTCTTTGCTGAGAACGATGCACTAAGCTCTACAGTCAACCCAGATCAGAGCTCACCCAGCACCTCAAAAGATGACAGCGATCTAGGCCAGGGGAACATGGTCTCTCCTGAAAGCTGGGCCATGGGCAGAGCTTTCACAGATCAAACCACGGGACAGTGCCTTGAGCCTGTGAAGCTCCTTTTGCCAGAAGCCCAGAGAGATGGTGACGGAGTGCCGGACCCCAAAAATAAGAGCAGCAGTCCCTCCAAGAGACCATCAAACGTGATAATGGAGAAAATGGCCAAGCTGACTGCTTACGATCTGATCAGCAGCCGCTCCGTGCGTCAGCCCCTGTCCGCCTTCGCTCTGTTTGAGCAGGACACCAGATCGTCCGTCCTCCAGGAGAACCCACGAGCCAGTCTGCAGGATGTCACTGCTGCTGTGAAAGAGAGATGGGAAAGCCTCGGGGAGGAAGGAAGAAAGAAGTAAGTTTCCAGATTTCACTCCCTAAGCAACAGTTTCCAGTTGTTGTGGTTCACTCTCTTGGTTTAGGAAAAAAAGGGGGGGGGTGAGGGAATAGACCTGCCACTTGCATGTATAAAATATGGCGTGGAAAGTCTGCTTGACTTGTACATGTTGCCGTCCAAAGGAAGCGTGGTTGATATGAACTATGTTTGTGTTTTCCAGACAACTGTGTTTGATTTCTTGGTACGGTGGTCAATACTATTTTCCGCTGTAAAAGAGGTATTCTGGATTCCGAAGAATGCCATGGCATATTTTTTACACTGCGGGATCTTGAATAGGTCATAATGTTAACTTTGTGGGAGATCATTCCTGACTAGATGAAGTGAAAATCTTTTTTTTTATTTTTTTTTATTATTACATTTTTAAGCTAAATCAGGCAATATGTTGTAGTGTGAGTTCTCAGGTCTTCAGTGAGTAGCTTACATTTTCCTTTCTTTGTCGTTGTTAAAGAGTAGTCTAATTATAATGTGATAAATAATGGACAAAAAAGCCATAAATAGCTCTCTAGAGTCATTAGTATATTACAACATCCAAATGATCTTTTACAGACCAGTAAAAGTGTACATAAACCCTGATATCTTTTGATCTTCATAGCCCTCAAACTACACTTAAACGAAAAGAGCAAGCAGGCATTGTGAAACAAGACCATTAGTACTCTCGGAAACCAGTCGCCCCCAAACCCCCTTTCGAAGAAAAAAAAAAAAAATTAATCCAAATTATCATAATTAAATGGATGGAAAATGTGTATCAGCATTGCCAGTGGCAGTTGTTTAAGGTATGGAAGGGTGTATGGAAAAAGACATCTGTTTAATGTTGCGCATTACTGCGTTCTTCAGTAAGAAATGAGCTTGAGCTAATGCTTGGCTCATTTTCCTGCCACCGTTAAGTGGCACAGACTTCTAAGAATCGCATTTACATGAAGTCATGTTGCATGGGTGCATCACATATGGGCCTGCTGTGCTAAGGGATTTGAGATTATTACCATAGATGTTCAGGGGTGCAAGGGTTCATGGCTTAAGAACCCCCCTCCCCCCCAACACACACACATATAACATTTTAGTTGCAGTGGTCAGATAGGGCAATAAAAAAACTGGCTCTCTTCCAGCCCTTCTATAGAAACTTGGTTCCCATCCAAGGTACCCATGCCAAGCGAGCGTCCAATGCTTATTGCACAGTTTACGTGCATTTGATCATCACTATGAAATGCAATTCCTGAAATGCAAACTGCGTTGCCCTCGTGGACTTTATCACACGTGTGTGCCCACAGAGGTGCATTTCAGAGGAGCAGGAGAGAAGCAACAAGGACACAGCCCCTCCAATGTATCTGCATGAATCAATGGTACATTAATTATGGCTGAGATACATAAACGTATACTTCTTATTATCTCGGTTATGGATTTTCAGCATGCCTGCAACCCACAGTAATGATATCCCAACTGAAATCTGATGCCATAACATGCTTGATTTTATTAGAGCGTCGTACCACATTAAGTTCTAAATATAAACCGTGGGCTTCAGTTCACCCAAATTAATTATTAAAATAGACCATACGTGAGTATGATGAGGCTAAAATCATTTTTACTTTACATTTGCTTTTAGAAATGTTCTCCAACATAACCAGTCAGTGAACCTGTGCATCTCTGCCAGCACATGGGATATGAACACCCAAATTTTTGAGCCACATTTCAGTTCTTGTTTTGGATTAATAATCTTTCTAGACTTCAGATTGGACCACACTGTAGAGACTCTGAGAAAGCATCTCATAGAAAGGGCTCCATCAGCATCTTTGGCATCACTTTCTTACATCTTATTCAATTTCCAAACGATTTCTGGTGTGCTTTGTCAAACCGTTCACTCTTCTGGCATTAAATACATGAATTATTTGATAGATACACGAATAAATACATGACTACATGAATGATGATATTTGATGATTTGAAAGTTCTCTGTTTAGTTTGAGGAAATCAGCCACCTTGCCAAAAAGTAGTATTTGCTTTCTGACTTTCAGATATGACTTTTTTTTTTTACCTACCATTTTTATCTTCACCTGAATTACAAAGGGCTTCATGCCACATCCTTAGATCTCAGTTTAAATTACCAGGTGGGTCATAGAAGTAAAAAAAAAAAAAAGAAAGTTGAATTAGCTAATATTGTATAGACACAAACTGCAAGTATTTTTGTCATAAAACGTTCCGTGTTCTATTAGTGGCATATAGAACGTTTATCATTTTATTAGAGAACCTCGTGTGGATGTTGACATGCTTTTTTCACAAGCCTTACAGTGCTTTTTGTTTGATAGCCAATTTGATACAATGCCTAGTGTACTCATTGGTACAGTTGTTAAATGGAAAAGGGTCTTTAATGCAATGGCAGTGCTGCATGTTTTAATAGGCCTTGCTTTTCTCTTTAGTGACTGACTTTCTCTCTCACTCTCTCTTCAGTCCCCATTTCCTCACAGGTAGCGGGTTTTTATCTTTGCAGTTTCTGCACCATTTTGTATACACTGATTTATAGCATGTTCCTCAGAGTCACTTAGATTCACAAGAGGAAATTAAGTCAAGGTTCCATGTGTAAATTGAGAATAAAAAATTAGCCACAACTGCTTATCTCTTGGTTTTTACCTTGCTTGCAAAGTAACTTGTTCTATGCATCTACTATGTGATTGCATGTAGATGCCTACTGCATGTAATCCCAACAACGTATATTTAAAAACCAAGACCATTTTTAACTGAATTAATCATCAGAAATCTTTATTTTAAGTATTCATACATGTATGCAGCCTACTCCAGAATTATTGGCACCCTTCATGAAAATTAGCTGAAATTAATATATTAAATAAACCACATGTGCAATAAGCGCTTTATTTTAGGCTTAAATTGACTAAGCAGCATATGGTCTTTGTTGTGGACAAAAAAAGCATTTTTACTAACCCGTTTTTTTTAAAGGTAGGTTTAGGCACCCAGTATTAATAACTGGAGAAGCATCCCCTGACAAGGGTTACAGCACTGAGCTGCGTTCTGTAATGCTTAACAAGGCTGGAGAACACTTGTTGAGGGATCTTGGACCATCCCTTTGTGCAGAACATTTCAAATGTTGTATTTTTCTTTGCCTGTGGACTGCATTCTTCAGTACACAAACAGGTTTTCATTTGGGTTCAGATCTGGAGACCAGATGCAAAACTTTTATTTTTAGTTCTATTGGCTATTAGAAATAGTGGCTATTTCTGTGTGGATTTTGTTTTGAAGTTGATATCTTGCTGAAAGGTCTACCAATGGCCAAGTTTCTGTCAGAAGACAGAATACAAACATCTCCTGGTATTTAGTGGAATTCATTATTCCATGATTTTCACAAGAGACCCTGGACCGCTGGCAGCAAAACAGCCCCAAAGCATCAATGACCCACCACCTTATTTGACAGAGGGTATCAGGTGATTTTCTTGGTTTTTTTAATTACTACATCACATGATTACATTTGTAGTTCAAATGACAAAGTCCAGGCACTGCATTTTGTGGCTTGCTGTTTTCCAAACTTTTCCAAAAAACTCCTGGTCATGGGAGTGTTGTCTGACAAGACTCTGACTAAACAGTGAAGTTCTAAAACTATGGTCTTTGAGTTCCTCTTTACTTCTCCTCACATCCTCCTCACTATAAGTGGGAGCATAGTTTGAGGAAAAAAAAGTTATGCTTACCTGATTATCCAAGATGCGTTTGGTGCCCAAGGTTTGCTTCTTATGAACCTAAGCTAATGCTTTGCTTATTTTCCTGCCACCGTTATGAGGCTAATTTACCCTAAAAGGTAATATCGTAGGTCTCACCCTTTATCATTGTGCAGATTGCATACATATATCACCACACACTTGCTTCAAGCTGATGTCGAGTTGTTAAGAAATCTCTCATAGACTTGCTTATGTGGTTTATGATTTTGCTTGACCTACTGTTATCTATTAAAATGGAGAAACATATGTTTTATAGCTAAAAACAGTAGTCCGAGGAATATACTTTTGTTTGTAGTTTTGTCCATTTTATATAAATGAGTATGTCATGGTAACTTGAGGCCTGTTAATCTTTTTTTTTTGGGGGGGGGTCCTGCCACAGGTATGAGGATAAGGCCCAAAAATCCCTCGAATCCTACAATGAGAAGAAGCAGCGAGCATCATCAGGCGATCTACAGCAGAAGCGAGCTGACTTATCTATGAACAGGCTGCAGGGCTTAAAGCGCAAAGCCCCCCTCTCCAACCAGCAGATCCTGGACAAACTCTTTTCTTCTCAGCCTCCTAGCAAGAGGAACCCCTCGAAGCTGTCCAGGCCTCTCCCGTTCAGCATAGCTGCCCTCAGGCACAAGCTTAAGCTCAAGCTCCCCTCCTACCCGAGCGGCTCGAGCACACAGGGCCTCAGGCTTGTAAACCGCTTGGCTTCTCACTGCGCCTGGGCCGTTTTATGTGGTAGAAAGCTTATGTTGTTAAATCCATTTCGGGTGGAGGAAGCCTTGCTGTTTAAGAGACTTCTGCAGAATAATATACTTCCAGCAGCGAGCCTGCAGACCCCTATACAGTTAACAGATGGGTAGTGTATCGCTTCATTTTCTCACCTAATGACAGTTTGGATCGAAGCAAAATGTTGATTTCAGCTCAGTGACATTTTTCCATGTTCCTCATATCTTCATCAACTCTATTAACTGATTTTCATGTCTTTTCCTGTGCAGGGTTCTTGGTGGCCCTGAGTATATGGACGTTCTTATGAATATGGAGAAAGGCAGTCCACATTTAACTGGTGAAATCTACTTCACGGATCCCAGGCTGGTGGCCAATGGATTTCAAATCAGACTCATTCCAGGTAACTCTCCACGATAGGCCTCTGAGCAGTTAGCTGTAGGCATTCAGACAGGCATTAGGACTTTTGTGTAGGAAGAATTAATGCCATGAATTTGCTTATTTCTCTGTTTAAATATTTTTTTTGCATTTTTTATGTTTCTTTGTATCTTTCACTAACTTATCTTGCATAAACCGCAATTTGGAGTGCGGGAGTCTTCAGGCTTTAGCTGATGTTTAGCTGACGTTACCTGGGTTTATAGTCTAAAATCATGTCCATCATCAAGTAATGGTCATTTTTCTTCTGGTTTATTAATAAAATGCTTTGCTTAAAGTGGCTATAATTAAACCTCTGACTCTGAAGATGATAAAGAGTCCACGAGTGTGTTCTAGCATTCTGGTTCAACTAAATCAGAGGTTTGGAGTCTAATGGGTTAACAAAAGACAAACCTTCCAAATATCAACAAAATCAGTGAATACTTAAGTATTTAATGCTCAGAAGGGGAAAATTAGGTAAAGACACTTTTTACTGCCCTAAAGCTGCAATTCTGGTTTGAATTCCAGTTGTGCCATGTGCTGTCTGTGGATAATGGTGCTCAAAAATACAATTAGCCACATTTTCAGTGCTTGGAAGACACAGTAAAAGCATCATATTTGACATCTCTCTGGGCACTTAGCCTGGGTCCAGTGGTATATCGAGTGGTATTTGGCTACTTTTTGGGATTAATTTGGTGGCGCTGTTGTACAATAGAGAAAATACCTACTACTATCTCTGGTTCTATTGTTGGAAACTTGCTAAACTAAATGGGGAGAAAAAGTTACATAATGTTGATTGGCAAGTTTTTTCAAATTCATGCCAGCAGTATGGGGTGAATGCCGTCACTCATCCTTACAGTTCAGTCACTTTTAGAAGTAACTGCGCATATGGAAAGTGCACTGTCAGGGTTTTCTTTTTCACCGTGCCTCAATGTAAGCACGCTTAACAAAGCATGCTTGTTAAAGAAGGGGCTTGCTCTCAAAGGCAGGCTCCTTCCCATTCATGCTTTAGCCCTCATTTATTAGAGGCTCACTCGATGGCCATTAAAATGTATGGAGTTATTTAACATTCCCCTTTACCCTTGTTCTATCATATAGTGCGAGAGATACGGGTACACATAGTTTCCCTGCTTGATCCAGAAAACGGGCCTTTATTATTCCTAAGGTCATGCTGTTTAAAGGTCTCAAGGATTGTCCAATTTGATTTAACAAAGGTTGAGCCCATTGGACATCATTAATGCCATAGTTCACAAATGATTTAGAAATGTCAAACATAACGGCATGAATAACAGGATTATGGTCAATTATTTCTGTCAGTTGCTGTGTCGGTTTTGGATTAGGGAAAAATGAAAGAAATGTCCCATGTTGTCATTCATGTTGATGTGTTTATTTCCTAATTCCCATCAAGTGACACAGACCTGTGCAGTTAACTAAACACATGACTAAAGTGCTTGATTATACCACATAAACACATTACTAAGTGCATATTAAATTCAATGAAGATAATGGCCAGGAAAGGCTAACATTGCAAATACAACTACATACTTCATTCATTTATTCACTCAATGGTTTAAAAAGAGAGGTAATTTGTTGTTTCACATTTGTAACATTTTGACTCCTTTGTTATGCCTGACTGCTGTGGGAAGCCAGTGATTTTAATCATGAGTTATGTCATTGCATATTTTGATAATTGGCCCCATAACTAAGCCAAGAATTTATCCTGTGGGTCGGACACTGCTCTTGATTTTTTTTTTTTTTTTTGCCATACGCCTCTAAACTGTTGTCCTCGCACCAGAGAAAATCCCTGGTCTTGTTCATGGTTCATTTGACCTTATTTCGCCTTGTTGTTGTGGAGTGGCCATGAGCCGTGAATGCCTAGCCCTGCCGGTTTGTGTGCTGTCTTGGTGCTGGTATGGGTCATTTTGGTTTACGTTGGCCACCTGCCAAAGCCTGTGCCCAACTCAGTGGGTTTGCACTTCAGTGGAGTCTGCCCTTTTCAAATGAGGGGAATTCTTAAAAAAGAGCCAAGCTCCTGGATAGGCTCTGCACCAGATTACTCTGCCTTCCAAAACTGTTTGGTAACAAACTGTGTGTGTGTGTGTGTGTGTGTGTGTGTGTGTGTGTGTGTGTGTGTGTGTGTGTGTGTGTGTGTGTGTGT
>JBBPCZ010000002.1:2053768-2068264 GCA_037974445.1 Brycinus macrolepidotus | reverse complement strand
GCAGAGTCAAATTCTAGACTGTCCTTTAACTTTAAATGCACTCGTTCACTGTTTCATCCCATTGACTGTCACTTAATGGCTCATTAAATATCTAACAGTTGCCTGGTGATCCACATTATAATTAGATTAGGTGATTTTTTTGTAGGTCTGACTTATAAAGGTACTCAAATGGTGAACACACTGTAAATTTATTTGTTAGCGAAAAATATTGAGTGTATTATTAGTAAATATTAAGTGTAAAGTGGCCATTTATTGTTATATGTGAACACACCACAGCACAGCACACAGTGTGAAATTCTTTCTCTGCATTTTTCTCTGTGTGCTGTGGTGTCTTCACGTAAGACAAACGCCTACTTTACATTTTAATCCTTAATATAAATGCATAGATCATTAAAATCCAGTGATAAAGAGTCAGATCAACAGACTCTAGGGGAGTAAATCTCAGGATATCCAGGTGAAATTTCAGATCCGACACAGTAATTTACATCAGGACGGAAATATTCTTACCCATTCACCCCCAAGTCACCTCCATCACTCTAGTATTTGCCAGAACGCGTCCCACTTTACCTGAACCTCACCCTGTACGGCACGCAGTGTCCCAGAAGAACCGCCAGGTGGCGCTATTCTCTAAATAAAAGTGTTCCATCGCGAGCGATGACAGTGAGAGCTGCAGTAACCCAGTTTTCCAATATGTACAACACTCGCAAACATTTGTTTGGAGTTAAGGATCACTGGTGGGCTCCGTGGTGCTCCCTAAGGGCACGCGCTGTACGCGGAGAGGGTCCTCGGCGCACCAGGGGGACGCTGTAAACCGCGCCTGGAGGACCTTGGAGAGGAAAAAAAACGCACCCAGACGCACAGACTGGAAACGGAACGGCTGCTGGGACTGCTGTGATGCCCCTCGTGAACTCTGGAGGTGGGCAAAGTGCGCGTGAAGTCGAGGCGAGAGCTTGGCTGCAGTAAGTTTGGGAACCAGACTGGGAACCAGAGGGCGAGGAGAGCCAGAGTGGGCTCCTGACTGGGATTAGACATCAGGATTCTGAGTCAGAGAAGTGTGCAGGTAAACCCAGTCCGGATAAGGTGGGGACGGCGCTCCGTTTGGGGGTCTAGCCTTTGTCCAGGTATGTTTCATCTCCACCCCTTTGGATTAACAGGGTATTTGGGTTGCAGGCCAGTGTGTGGCGAGGCCCGAGCACGGCACGATGACTAGGACGTGCATTTCAGCACCATTTATTTGTGCTGATTTTTTGACCTTGAAGCTCTTAATCGCACGTGTTCCAGCTCGCGCACTCCGCCGTGTGAACCGCGCGCTCCCGACACGCGCCTCACGCACATTATTGCGCTCAGACGTGATTAAGGTTTACTGAAGCTGCCTCCCAGCCATGCAGTCATTTTAGAGACTCACCTGTTACCATAATGAAGGTGTGCAGACGCCTGGAGTGTGACGTAAACAGCTCGACCCCAGGGCAGGTGTTCAGTAAACGTGCCGTGTTCAGTGAGTCTCCAGACACAGCATGTTCAGACCTTACTGTGTTATTAGGCCATTGGAATGTGCTGTGTTCGGTAAATCACTAACCATTCGGTGTTCAGTAATTCCCTAATCATTCAGTGTTCAGTAAACATGCGAGTCTCCCAACAACCCCACTTTGTTCAGACCTTAGGATGTCGTTAGGCCATAGAATGTGTTATGTTCAGTAAATCAATAATCATTCAGTGTTCAGTAAATTAATAATCATTCAGTGTTCAGTAAATATCATTAGTCATTCCGTGTTCAGTAAATTAATAATCATTCCGTGTTCAGTAAACATGGTGTATGGTGAGTCCCCCAACAACCCTAGCATGCTCAGTAAATGACTTAGGATGTCAATAGGGCATTAGAATGTGCTCAGGGTTCAGTAAATCAGTAACCGTTGAGTGTTCATTAAATCACGAATCATTCAGTGTTCAGTAAACACTAACCATTCAGTGTTCAGTAAATCACTAATCATTCAACTTTCAGTAAATCCCGGGCTGTGCAGTGATGCAATATTCAGTAAATTAACATACAGCTAAAATGTTGGGGTATCCAGTGTTTGGTAAATCACTAGGTGACTGAACTAGAGTTACTGAACATCACTGCATTACTGAACATGCAAAGTGTAGCATATAACTAAAACATTAGGCAGTGCAGTGTTAGATGAATCATTTAGCAAAACTAGGCTGTGCAATGTTAAGTAAATCATTAACCAAGATTAGACTGTGCAGTGTTCAGTAAATCACTAAGAGCATTAGACTGCAGTGTTCAGTAAATCACTCAGTGAATTAGACTGTGCAGTGTTCAGTAAATCACTAAGGGCATAATATTGTGCAGTGTTCAGTAAAACACTAAGGGAATTGGAATGTGCAGTGATCAGTAAATCTCTAGGTGACATTAGAACATGCAGTGTTCAGTAAAGTCTGAACTTTCAGAGTCTGTAAATCATTGAACAACATCACTACATTACTGAACACGCAAACCTCATTAATATAAGTGAACCATTAGGCAGTGTAGTGTTCAGTGAGTCATTTAGCAATACTAGGTCGTGTGGTGTTCAGTAAACCATTAACCAGCATTAGGCTGTGCAGTGTTCATCAAGTCACTAGGTGACATAGTGCAGTGTAGTTCAGTGAATCATTAAGCAACACTAGGCTGTTCAGTGTTAAGTAAATCACTAGGTGACGATCTGCAGTGTTCAGTGAATCACTCGGTGACATTAGGAAGTGCAGTGTTCAGTAAAGTCTAGACATTCAGTAAATCACTAGGTGACAATGTGCGGTGTTTGGTAGATGACTAGGCGACATTAGGCTGTGGGGTGTTCAGTAACTCATTAAGCGATATTAGGCTGTGCAGTGTTCAGTAACTGACCAAACATTAGAATTTGGTGTGTAAGTAAAGTCACTTAAATCAGTGAACATCAGAACATGCAGTGTTCACTAAATGACTATATAGGCAAACCTCAGTGTATAACCAAAAACAGGCTGTGCACATGCTGTATAGAAATCATTCTGTAGGGTTCACTAAATTGCTAAACATGCAATGTTCAGTAACTGAAATGTTCAGCTTTGCAGTGTTCGGTAAATCTTTGAAACACATTTCATGCTGTAGTTTGGCACTTCCTCTGTCTGCCCAGAGCCCGTTGCATATTTATGTCAACTGATAGAGGCAGACATGCACACCTGTCTAGTGGAATTTAGTCACCCACCTGTAGCTGAAGCACACATTTAGACAGATCATAGCCTGAGGTCTTCTAAATAAATTTAAGAGAATTCAAGTCAGCTTTGAGTAAAGTTCAAGTCACACTGAGCATTCAGCTCAGTTTGCATGTGCTGATTATGGTCTCCTGGTTTATGCATTAGGCTTAGTTTTCATTACACACCTTAGTATATTCCGATGGCTCAGATCTGAATTTTCTGCCTTGATGGTCCACATTCATGATAAATGACATCTTTCAGCACTTCTCTGCTGTAAAAGGACCTGCAAATGCACATGTTTAATCATGTTAGCCACTGCTGACACATTGCCCACACTGGATGAGGACCTCCACGATGAGAGGATGAAGGAAAAAAGTTTTGGAGGTGCATTATGATTTTATCACACAAACTACCTTGGGTGTTGGGAAGATGTGTAGTGTGTATGCTAAAGCATCATTTCTGTATGCCGCCTGATGAACTGCAACATCAGAGCAGAGGCAAAATGAGCTGCACAGTTTCTTTTTTTTATCTCTTCTCCCATTCTCCCAAGTTGCATTAATCCATGCAGTCTAAACATCTGAAACAGACCACAGATGTATGTGACCTGACAGTAAATGTGTACACCCTCAGAAAACGTACCAGTAAATCTGTGCCACCATACTGAATAGCTGTGTGTGGGTTGAGAGATGTTTTGGAGATGTATTAATGGAAACAATTTGGGAGACTATCAGCCTCTAGTGTTTGTTACCAACATTAGCTTCACAGCTTCAGTTTGGAACTACAGAAGCCAAATTTGGCACATCGTTTTGGTTGTTTGGCTAGAGGTAAGTGGAAAATTGTGTAAATGAGATTTTTTGCTAAACCTTTAGTGGATCAGATCTGATTTGAAAAGATCAGATTTGTATTTGCTGTGAAAAAAATCTACACAAATAAATGGGTTCAACTTTGACCATGTAATGTGAACGTGGCTTGATACATCTATCTTGTGTGAACGCAGCACTTCTAGCTGTTACCACGTACATTGCATACTGATACTGGATCCATGACTACAAGGACATAGCTGCCAATATGTTCTAATAAACGGCTGCCCTAAATAAAGGTCAATACCACAAAGTGAATTCATTTAGACAAGTCAAAGCCTGCTGACATAAATCACTAAAACTCTTTATCTTCTTCTGGCAGGGAGACATCCATGAGTGAGTTGTGCTTCATGGGTTGTCATTCGGACCATTTTGACGACGATCAGTTCAGACGAACGTCTGCCGGCTAGTGGCGACATCTTTCACTGCCCTCCTCGTCTCTGATCTCAACCCAATGCGACATTATTCATATCATGGGATGCGTCAAATCCAAGCGCAGCGATCCCACTCAGAACTCAGAGTCCGTGGAGAGAGTGGACGGCAGGCCAGGAAGGAAGAGAGGGGAGAAGGCCGTGCTGGTTTACGCGGAGACGGGGCCGGCTGAGGACTCACCCGGGGTCAACCCGGTCCTGCTGGACTACGCCCAGAGGCTGTCGGAGGAGATCGTGGCGAGGGCCGTGCAGCAGTGGGCCGAGGTGGACAGCCGCTACAGCGACATCCCTTATATAGAGTGTGACGTGCCGTGAAGGCCAGAAACTGTGATGTTAGACCTCTCCAACATGTGGTTTTCCAAGGTCAGGAGAACCACTGGGCCTGACCAAAAGCAGGCCAGGTGGAGTAAACTTAGTACATTGCGTGACTGCAGCAAGAAATACTGTTTGATGATTGGACGCCCTTTTTGGAAACACATTATTCATATGACCGTCTGCCTGGGAAATGGCATTGTGGCATTATTCTGGCCAGGTCAACTTTTCTTTCAGTCGGATTGAGTCAGTTTGTGACTTCACAAAAGAAGCAAGAGAACTGCTATCAAAGCACCGGTATGCCTCTGTAATTTTTTTTTTCATTATCAGTGCAACGTGTCATATCCAGAGCGTGGTCCTTTAATTGGAGAGCCATTTAGCCAAGGCAAACGTGCAGAGGCCAAAACGACGCTACTCCCAGGGACACTATTAATAGGCCTTTCTCTTGTGTCTCTCTGCTTTTATCATAGTCTCTGTTTGCTTGGATCAGCATACATATACACACACACAGATTCCATCGTCTTTGCAGGGGTATCAGGGTGCAGCAGGACAAAGTAATGCACTGAATTTACTTGATACATTCATATCATTTTCACATGAATACAGTGTATTACACCAACACAGTTATTGCCAAAAGTGAGTAAACTAAAAGACCACATTGTTTTATTGCAATGTATTTTATTCATGTGGGAAAGATTTGTGTCAAGCAAATTCAGTGCCTCACCTCATTCAGTGTACTAGGCTTATGCTCTCACAGTAACAGAGCTGGGGGTGTTGGGGGGGTGTTTGCCAGGGCCTTGTCTAAAAGGACGTGAATGACACGCTTGTCAAACTGAGGTTTGTTCCAGTGCCCCTCTCATGAGTAGGAGTGTTGGGATACTAAATTAGGGATCTCATGGACACTGAGACCAAATACTCTTAAGGGAGGGGTTACTACAGCAGTGTAAATGTAAGCCATCAGGTACAGGGTGTGCCCTGTGCCCTTATACCATGAGGTAAGGTCATAGGAACGTATTGAAATATACAGCTAAATGGATCTCTTCCCCCATGGGTTTTGGTGTATTACATTGTCTCTAGACCAAATAATGGAGAAATCTCTTCTGCTGTCATGATTGCTGCAGCTCAAATATGCAAACCTCAGAGGCCATGCCATGTCAGAGGGGAATTCATGCCAACTTAAAATAGCTTTGTGCTATTAAGACTGCCGAACTACTAGTTATAAAGCTTAGATGTGGGACCACAACAAGCCAGTGTCCTTAACAAATGGTAACACAAGCACAATCTGCTCTTTTGTGAGGGATTTTAGGCAAGTTAAAAAAAAATATGCCACGATGACCTAAAGTAACCAGTGTCCCTTTAAATCCAAGTGATGTCTGCACAAACCACAAGTGTTTTAAATCAAGCGAGGGCTGGGATTTGCCTAAACAAAATTATGCAGGTATTCAGATATTTGTCTACTGGAATAATCATCATAATGAAAAATGCTAGTGTTTTAAGCAGTAAGTATGATTTGCATTAAGATGTCAATTTGAGGCCTTTGAGCACAAGACCAGACCCACAGCAAGTTCATTCCACTTCTCTACAGGACGCTCCGAATACAAACAGCAGTACAGAGACAAGCTGGGGTCCATTTCTAAACAGAGGAACAGCACAGTTTTGCGCTGATCCTGAGTAATCTCCGGGGAGCATTTCTCAAAGCAGGATTTCTCAGATTAGCTGGATAACATAAGCCAAAACTGTGGGTTGTCCAATAGAAATGCTCCTTGCCTTTCTTCTCCTACCGGCTTAGGTAGCTGACTTGTCAGTCAAAACCAGATCCATTTCCAGCACTGTTAGCAGTTCTTATATTTACCTTCAATAACAGTTAAGAACAAACACACTCCTGGAAGGATACTACTGTACCAGAAAATACCATGTTATCCAGAACGATCAACCTTTTTTGTGCTCTTTATTCTTATTTTTGTATTTTCCACCATATGCATTACCAGTATGCAGACAGAAGGACTGCAGTCTGATTTCAATGGAGAAATCCACTAAGTGTTTAAAATTTCTGCACATTTCAGTCGTTGAGATGTAAACAAAGTAAATCATAGTGGTTTAATTGACTCACATTTCTTTACAGTGGTGGTGATGGGAACCAAGGGTTGCAATATCTACAGCATAAATAGAGCCATTTTATTTACCACCAGTAATAAGTAATATTGATGGTAAAATTGTGGCAAACATGGAGAAAGTAAGATTCTCTGCCATGAAGGGATTAAAAAGATACGTGTTAGGCCAAAACAGTGTCTTCAGCATCTGGCAGCACGTTCATTACCATTTCATGTAATAATTTTCTGAGGGAGTTTTTAGACTGCTTAAACACTGAAGCTCCACCACTGTGAACAATTCTGACTCTCTTCAGTTTCTCCAGAACAGAGCCCATCAAACCACCCTGAAAGACATCTTAGTGATTTAATCATGCATGCCAAAGTTGGCAGAACTCCTCTTTAATGTTAAAATCCTACAGTTTCCTCTACTGGACTCTGAGACTATATCTACCTGATCAACAGGAAACCTTAGTGGTGCTTTTGCAGGTATGTCAGACTGAAGCAGATGCTGTTGCTCCTGTCTGGAGGCTTTCATTTCAGTTTACTGTACTAAACTCAGTGTTGTATGTGTGGTCAGCAGTGCTCAGCCTCACCTTTGTAAATAACGCAAAGAGAAAAAGAGAACATGACATCAATAGATGAAGTAAATGCAAAACAATGTGACACCAATAAATGAAGTCAATGCCTTCCGCTGTACTCGGCTGCCTTCTGATTTCATTATTTGTCTCGCCGATTCCCTCGCCTCTCTCGCTCACGCACACAGAGTGATTCAGCTTTTTCAGCCTTTCAAGCCTGGAATTAAAAAGTGAAAAGGTGTGTTCTTCGTTTCTGCAGTGTTGTTTGCTTTACTGCTCCTTCTTGGGTGTGGACACAGTGGACAGCAGGCCTCTGTGCTGGCAACTGAATCATTAGATTAGCAGCTCTGTCACAGGCCAGAGGAGACGTCTAATTGACTCTGTGGATCATTAATAAGCTTTCGGGAGACAGAGGATTCATGGAAGAAGTCAGGAGAGGTACACAAATACAAACACATACTCTGATGACATCGCACTGCATTAGGTATGACAACACCGCCTGCCTAATACCGTGTAGGTCCCCCTGGTGCTGCCGAAACAGCATGGACTTCTGAAGGTGTGCTGTGGTATCTGGCACCAGGACAGGTCCTTTAAGTCCTGTAAGTTGTGAGGTTGGGCTTCCATGGCTTGAACTGCTTTGCCCACACATCCCACATCCCTGAAGAACTTGGAGGCCAAGTCAACAGCTGAACAGATTTTGCAGTGTGACAGGACGGATATCCTGCATTATCCTCCGGGATCAATAAAGTTTTCTGATTCCGATTCTGATTCTGACAAAAAAGGCCACTGCCATTAGGGAATTCCGTTGCCATTAAGGAGTGTACTTGGTCAGCAACAATATTATGGGTACATGTCAAAGTAACTTCCACATTATTGGCAGGACCCACAGTTTCCCAGCAGAACATTGCCCAGAGCATCACACTGCCTCCGCTGGCTTGCCTTCTTCCTATAGTGCATGCTTGTGTCATTTCTTTCCCAAGTAACCAAGATTCATCAGGCCACTAACTTCCACTGCTACGTGTTCCAGTTCTAATGCTCACATGCCCACTGTATGGGCTTTCAGCAGTGGACTGGGTCAGTATGGGCACTCTGACTGGTCTGCAACTACTGTGATACACTGTGTTTTGACACCTTTCTATCAGAGCCAGCGTAAACTTTTTCAGCAGTGTGTGCTACAGTAAGCGGGATCAGACCAGGAGCAGTAGCCCTTACTCCCCACACATATCAGTGAGCCTTGGGGCACTCATGACCCTGCCGCTGGTTCACCTTGTTGTCCTTCCTTGATACAAACTACTACAGAACACCCAGGAAGACTGTTTTGGAGATGCTCTGACCCAGCCGTTTAAACATCAAAAATTGAGCCTTCACAAAATGGGGATATCACAAACACAGCAATAGCAATACATGAAATCTCTGCTAAAAAATGTTCTCTTATGACAAAACAAACTCATTAAAAACCTTACGTAACAAACATTTAATTATTTTCAAAATTATGCACACAGATCAGAATTATTAGTCAATCAGTTTAAACACATAAAGGCAGTAATTTAAGGCTTTTTTCAAACTTTCTTTTCAAACTATTTAACAATGTAAATATGGTGTAGCAAATAACCCGCTGTTTATCTAATGTTCCAGCATTATGGTTTTCCAGTCCAACTGCTTCATGGTTAGTGCTGCTCATTCTAAGAGACATTTACACAGCAATTGGGGCAATAAACGGTGTCATGCTTCATTTTTTTAATGGATATGAACCACAGTTTGTTGTGCGCTTGCTGCTTTTGTGCGACTGCAGATATAATATCAGTTTGGGTTGTGGCCCATGCTGAGTGATTACCAAATTGCTTTGCTAAGAGGCCACAATATGAGACAGAGCACCAACTGCTTGGGCTTTTGCTTACCACTTCTAGTGTGTACTTGCTAGCAAGAAGAAAGACAAGCCCTAAGGAGTTTCACAGTCCTCAAATACTTCAAAAAATCAGCATTATTCTTTCTAAACACTGGCTCAGCAGATCTGTTCATCGTCTCCGGGGAGAAGTTTTGCTGGCTGTTCTTTGGCTCTCACGTTGTGCCTCACATTTATTACGCATATCAGCCTTTTCTATTTTGAAAAGCTACAAAAGAATGAAGGCTCTGATTCTTTCGGAGGTGACAAAGCAAACTTTAAATGCTATTTTATTTTTGCTGCGGAAATGTGTTCAGAATTTAAGGTCTCTGTCTCCCAGGGAGCGGAAACATTCTTCCACAAATTGCTCGGTGACCTCAGTCAGGGATGAGGGCTTCCACTTAGGATTCTGGTCCTTATCAATTAGCACTGCAAGCAGATGAGAGGAAAATTCTTAATGACTTGATTGCGTTGTGTGATTTAAGAGGAGGAAAAAAATTCATTCAAGCTTCTTACCAGCTCTCACCCCTTCGTAGAAGTCATGTCCTCTCTACACATACACACAAAAAGACATGTCAAATACTTTTGGCCTTCAAGTTCAAGTTTATTTAAAAAGCACACTATCATACACAAAAGGTCATTCAATGTCCTTTACGAAAACAGAATAAACATAAAATAGAATAAAAGAAGAAATAAAAGAATACATGGGAAATCGAGAAAGAATAAAAGAAAACTGAAAGTGCGACAGAAGTGCAAATGTTTTAAAGAAGACAGAGGAGGATAGTGCAGATTTTAGCAGCTTTTTAATGCTGGCTACATTCGAAAGAGTAAGAACAAAATGGACCAAACAGGTTAATCATCAGATTAGGAGAAAGTACAGAGAGAAATAGGGTAGGAAAATGTTCTGAGATGTTACATACCATACAGGCCTGGGTGAGTCTGTACTCCATCACAAAAACATCCTGAAGACTCATACTGGCTCCGTCCCGCTGCTGTCTGAAGGTCAGCTTCAGCGAGGTTGGAGACATCTTAGCCAAAGTCTACAGCATCAGAAAACATCTTTAGAAATCTCCAAAGCTTCATTTCAGTTCAGAAGTTTGCTGAAAAGTCAAATTTACACAAGACTCGAAATATTATAATAGTCTATCAGCAAAGTACTACCATCTGCTTTAAGCACTGCAACCGTTTGTTCACTTAAGGGAGGAAAACTACAATAAATGATGGGTATTACAACAAGACAATGCAAGACGCTGCACAGTTGAAGTAAACTTGATTTAAAACCCTTTGAGAACTTGTGGGGCTATGATGGGAAATGTGTCACTCTGGATACTCTCAATATATTTATTTATTTTTTTAATAGGAAAATCGGATCAATTGCTTATCAAAATTCATACAACACGCAGCCCATTTTTTCATTAGCCTTAATGCTTCTTCACACAATGAAATCACTGTCAAGTGCTTCTGATGCATTTTTAATTGAAGCTGGATAAAAGGGAATTTCTCTCAATAATTCATGCAGCAATAAAACAACAAGGAAGCACCGTCCGACGGCAGCTGCCAAGCACAAGATCCTGCCAACGTTTTCCGTTTTGACGAGCTCACGATATAAAACACTTTGAGATGCAGGGCACATCGGCTACTTGAGACGAGGAACAGAATGTCTCGGTAATGCTGAGTGACCCATAATGCAATTGAAGGGCAATTATGCGATGAGTGTTTACACACAACAGAGGGCTTTTAGACGAAATAACAGGCAACACCCACTTCCAATACTAAAGCGATGATGATGGTCAGCGTCAACCTAATCGTCATCATGTTTTAACCCTGTGTGGCAGAAGGAGAGAACAGCACCTCTGTAAGCGGTAGCAGAACAAGTCTAACCCTGTTAAAGGCTTTTGTGCTGCTATCACTCCTGTAATGAGACACATAAAGACATCACACCCACACACTGTGCGCTGGAAGCTAAATCTTTACTTGGCTGGTGAACCCTCTTGAGCCAGCCCTGTGAAACGGTCAAATCAGATTTGTTTTCCTGTTTTACCTGATCAAATTCCCACGGTTGGACACGATAATGGCATGTAATCGTTTGCTAAAGGGGCTGTATCGGTGTGTGAATGTGGTCCATATTGGAATTGACAAAGATTTGGCTTGTTATGATTGATTTTTTTTTTTTTCTGAACAAAGTCGAATGGAAACACATGGTGAAAACTCACTCGCCATTAACCTACAGAAACTGCAGCAGAGTGTAAGAAGCCCAACAAGAGCAAGAGCGTAATATTTTGAGCTTTGAAAGATAAAAGGCATGGCTGCAAATATTAAAATGATTTATTACCTAAATCTCTGTGAGTTTTTAGAAAATAACTGTTCTTCAACTTTTTTAAGCTAAGATCCCCCCCCCCCCCTCCCCTGTGGGACTAATAAAAGGTTATCTTATCTTTTCTTATCTTATTGTTTGATGTTACAGTCAGACTTTATGAAGGCCTTAATGTTGCATCACATGTAAAGACTCCTGAAGTGAACACCAGTGTCTATGGGGTAAACAATTTTCACCTGGCCTGCTAACAAATGAGAAAATGGCCAGTCTGTCCTTAAACCCACCTCTAACTGTTTCTGTGCAAAAGCAGAGCCGTCCTTCTGCAGGTTCTCCAGGATCTCCTCCATGCTGCTGGCTTTAAAGAGCCTGCAAGAAAGACACAAGTTGAATAAGACCATGGTGCACAGTAAGGGTGGAAGGGTTACCAATTTTAATGATATACTACAATATAAAGCCAAATCATAATCATATCGCTTCAAACTTGAATAATTCCGATAACTGTATATGATTATTGTCATGATTTAAGCATACAGCCTCTCCCTGCAGAGCCTGTACACACATTTACAGAGTTGGTGTAGACAGGGTCATGAGAAAATATGGCAGGCTCAATAAAAACCTATCAATATAATCCCTGTGGTGAAGAGATTTCAGTATGTATTGCTGCTTTTCAACATTTTCAATATTTTTAAAATATAAATAACATGGAAGACCGCTACACATTTACATTCATGTATGTGGCAGATGCTCTCATCCAAAATGACTTAAAATTTTAATCATGTAGGAGTATTATCATATTATCGTAATCATATAGGAGTATTATGGCCAAAACAGAGAGGCTCAAGAGGATCTTCTAATCTCAAACCATAAGACTTCTTAACCTTACTGTATCTCACCTCTGTCTGTCATGTAAGTCTATACATCAACCCACAAACTGGCACACTTCACTTATCTTGCTTCTGTTTATAATGTTTGTTTATTTGGAATATACTTTTTGGCGTAGATTTTTGTAACCTTAATTTAGTCTATTCAGATTTCTCTTTAACTTAAATTATTTGATAACTTAATTGCACATTATGGGTTGACTCAGGGGCTCATTTCACTACATGTTGTACTTGTTTAACTATGTATGTGACAAAGAATCTTGAATCTTGAATGATGTTCCAGAAATGCAGTGTCAAGGATTCTTACTGGTGTACTGTGGCGTGATTGACCAGAGGAGGGAGGATATAATGAATCATTTAAGTCACTGAAATCATGACAGAAATTGTGATTCCATCCCATACCTAATGCAGCTGACGCATGAGCAACAAGCCAACTCTAAAACAGATAGCTGGCGGATGTTCCCTTTAACCTCTGTGCACCGTGGCAGACTAACGGAACATGTCAAGCAGAATTAGTCATCCCACGCGCACAGTGGAGTGGCTCCATAATGCATCTGCAGTCGTTATATAACGCGCAGAGACAGCATGGATCTGAGCCAAACAGGTAAATATGGAGTTTACTAGCTCATTAAAAATTTGTTCCGCTAAACGCTTGAAACCCCCTGAAGCAGAGATGTGGCAACTGTTAGCCGGCATGACAGAGCAAGGTTCTGGAGCACTGTCGTCCTATCAGATGGAGCAGCACTAGGCTGATCGCTGCAGATAATTTTGGTCCTTTGATCAGGAGCCGGAGTCACGGAGATATCTCCTAGAGGAATTAACTCTGCCTTTTATGACTGAAACGCTTCCCATGAAGTGTCCTGCTTTAACCCTTAGAACCTGCAGAAACTGTCTGTGGTTTCAACAGCAGGATGCAATTATTTATTTCTCCCTCATAGTTTACCAAAACGTTGAACCAAGCTGGACATTTTGGGTTTTAACTCACTACTTTCAGGTGATTCGAGTGTTAATAAGTAGATAAAACTATATCTATATATTTTTTTTATATCATTTTTAATTTGATGAAAAGTTATTGTTGGTGACAAACTGTTGGCCCTGATGAAAGAACATGATTGGCATTGATCCCTGCCTAATATAACAAATGAGTTAAAAGAAATGCTTTAAACTAAAGGAAGCCAGTCAAGTTATTTAGCTGAGTAGTTCTTAAACAGGTCTTCAAGGACCCTCAGATGGTCCATATTTTTGCTCTGTTTCTTTGTGCTGAGATCCAGCTAAAATATGGACCTTAAGGGGGACTCACTGATTTAAGCAAAACCCTCCCTTCATACCACGAACATGAAGCTGAATTCTGCCCCAAAATATAAGCACATAGCTATCGTACGTTAACAAAGTATTTGCAAGGTTTTATTAAGACAAAGTGCACAGTGTTACAATTTGGGAGAGCTAGTAGCCAGTGTGGAAACAAGCCAAAGAGCAGCTAATCCATAACTTTAAAAGCTTCCAGAACATTTGTTTCAGCAGAGTTTCACCTCTCCAAGTTTCCATTTGTAAAGGTGGATTATTTTTATATTATTAAAAGGTGGTCTTTGGTTTCGCTCTATTTTTGTGCAGCAACATAAAAAGGGTTTAATTTATCTAAATGTCCAGAGTGGGGACGTATTGAGGTTAGGAGAGGGTTTAACTTTACCTATCAATGGCTTCTGTGTGCTCCTGCAGGACAAACGGCTTCTCTGCATCCAGGGTGCTCTGGGGACACAATACAATAGTCTCTGTTAAAATCAAACTGAATTATACACAGGAATGTGCTTGAGCACAAGGGTCTCCAATCCTCCCAAATTATCTGTGCTGCACTGCCCATAGAAGCATGTGAGTGTGTGTGTGTGTGTGTGTGTGTGTGTGTGTGTGTGTGTGTGTGTGTGTGTGTGTGTGTGTGTGTGTGTG
>JBBPCZ010000002.1:2036849-2050910 GCA_037974445.1 Brycinus macrolepidotus | reverse complement strand
GAGGTGCTTGTGTAGGAATTTAACAGACACTGGCATGGAATGGTTGTCATACTCATAGAGATGCTGATTTAAAAATACATTGCTGTGATCTCTTATTTTTTTCCGGAGCTGTATATATATATATATATATATATATATATATATATTTGTGTGTGTGTGTGTGTGTGTGTGTGGAAACAAAACAGATCACTTTTTCTACGTATTTGTCATAATTTCATTATAGTTTTTAAAGAATGACATCATTAAAAATTATGACTTGCTTAAAAGAGTCTAGCCTTTTTTTTTTAATTACTAATAGAAAGAAAAGGTGACTTGTTTGTCTCTAGTGGTCTGACATCTCGGTATAATTCTTATAACTGCTCTGTCCTGCAGACCCGGCGCAGTATGGTGTTTGCCAAGCACCTGCGTGTTATTGGAGACCAATTCAGAGCAAAGTATCTCAACTCTACTGACGAGAGGGATCACACTCCATACAGTGAGGACTGGACACGTATGAAGGTGGATATCAGACACCCGCTGACCTCTGAATATCAGACATTTCAGCATCACAAACACGGAGAGTAATACACTACTTATAATAATATCAACATAAAACGTAGAATTTATTGCAAGGCTTTTCTAAATTTTTTGGTCCTTAGCAGTGAACAGTGGAAAATTCTTGACAGAAGCAAGAATATAAGTACAACATAGTCTTCTCAGTTATGTAAAATCTGCAAACAGTGAGAAAGAAAACTGAACCTAAAGAAACTGGAACCAGAACTAGAAATATTTAGCATGACTCAAAAACATGCAGTCTTCAAAACGAAAGCCTAACACAGGGTTTTATAAACTGGGTGAAAAAGACTACATGATGGCAGGGAGGAGCATTGTGGCTCTTCGTTGACGTTGAAAAAGGATTTCCATGACATTTGAAAAGTTTGATGAATGTGACTGGGCTTCCACGCCTCAGATACATTACCAACCTGGCAGGTTATGTAAGAAATGAAACAATCGGGGTTAAGGTGCAGTGTGTTCAGATATGTGACCTTCATTCTCAGTGAACAGAAGCAGGATTGATGGGCAATGTGGATGACCTTGGGTCAAAGGCTGGGGATCTTCCTGTAAATGACAGATCTCTGAAACAGTACTTGAGAAATGATAACCTTGTTTATGTGTTCAGGCATTTTGGAGCTAGAATGTTAATTTTATGTGGTGGAAACACCAGTCTGCATTCGGCTCTACATCATGTTTACATTGTGTTAAGAGATCCTGGCCGCTAATTGACTGTAATTAATCTGTAATAGGCAAAACTGGGCAGTGCTGAAGGAGGCCCGTACCTGGGGGTCCACCTGCGCAGGAAGGACTTCATCTGGGGCCATCGGGAGGACGTGCCCAGCCTGAAAGGAGCAGTTAAAAAGATTCGCAGTCTAATGAAGAAGAACAAGCTTGAGAAGGTGTTTGTTGCCACTGATGCTGATGAAGAAGGTAAAGTATTACTGTCCAGAAGAGGGCAGTAGGGATAGTCTGTTAGGTTTCTTTTAACCCCTGATGCCTCAGCTGACAGGAGAACACTTACATTTATTTTAATAATGCACTAAAAAATACCAGAATTTTTTAGTGTATGAAATCAGACAATAGGGTTTATAATAATATAGTATTTATTACAATATTACATTGTCATTTAAATGATCTAGAATTACCACAGTGCTACTATGTCTGCTCCAAGATCTTGGCCTTGATAAAACGGGGGAAATGCTTCCCTTAAGAATGTGTGTTTAGTCAATGTAGAGCTAAACCACAGCATACGTGTTTAACAAGAAGATACATTAACATGTACACAGTCAGGAGAAATGCACTGGAACAGCAGGCAGCCCTATTGTTACTGCACAAAAAAGAAATCTTAAAAAGCGATATCTTGCCCCACCATCGGAACAAGATGCCTTCCTACCTGGGGTAAGAAGCTCCATTTGTGAATCTGGTGTTAGTATTTTTCAGTACAGCATAAAAGTATTATAGGATTGAGTAGTATTTGTAATTATATTAACATCGTGCTATCATGCAAACTACTACTAATTATTATTATTATTATTATTATTATTATTATTATTATAATAAGAAGAATAATAATATTGATGATATTTTGTGGTTTTTACAGTAGGGGGGACTTCAAGAGTCTAATTAATCTAACTTTAAAATATATATTCCTCTCAAAACCAAATGTAGCTCTCCCTCACTCCTTCCCCCATAATTGTGTATTTTTAACAATGTTTTTGTGTAATTTTTGTTATATGTAGCATGTATGTTGCTTCATTTAACTTAATAGATCATGATTTTCCAATAACAAATACAATCACCTGGCTTCTTCCCCTGAGTTATCCAACATATTGAATGTAATAGTGAGAGCAGTTGTTACGGTGGTGCAGTACATAAAACTGCCCTGTTGGCCGCGGTGAATAAGATTTTGAACCTAAAGTCACAGATTTTGCAGTTATATTTGATCAGTGACCAGCCATTGTGTGTTTTTGTGTGCTTTTCATTGTTTAACACGATTCTGTTATTGACTGTGTTCTTTATTGCCACTCCTGTAGACCAATGTTTACCAATGGTTTGCCCTCATAGCCACATGTAAACAAGGATACATATTCAGTATAATCTAAAAGTGTGGGAAGCAGCATTGATTTTCATTGATTAACAATATTTTATAGTTAAGTCAGTTCACCATTAACTTACACAACATGTTCTCTGACATCTACTTTAATCGAAGAATTATATCCAACATAACCTATCGGTTTCTAGTGATGTACTCCTACTCTAGCGTATTATATAAGAAACACTTTCACAGTTGATCAGGCCTTTGGGAGCATCTGAATGGGGAAATCTGGTGAATCTGACAAGACCTCAAATAAAACGTTGTAGTGTGTGTAGTCTTGACTTGAATTACTATTAAATGTGCCCCCATTTGATAGGAACTTGGTTATGAAGGTTTTGTGTCTGAATGCTTTCAGAGGTGGCCAAGCTGAAGAAAATGTTACCTGAGATGGTGCGCTACGAGCCTAGCTGGGAGGACCTGGAGCTCCTAAAAGACGGAGGGGTTGCCATCATAGACCAATGGATCTGTGCTCATGCCAGGTAGAGGTCTATAAATGGTCATACCTCAGGCACATTCTTCTCCCTGTGATATTTGAGAAGTTATAAAATGCAGTATTTGCCTATTTGCTCTGACTTCTGTGAGAAAGTAATCGCCATCTCATCTGTTTTATTTCATTGGGTTTAAAAGTGGTAGTTCTAGTGTACTAGATTGTTTTTCAATCATTTAAATATAAACAAATGAAAATATAATGAAATAAATGTACAGGGTTAGAAAAAATTTGAAAATATTATAATCACTTAAGTCATGTAGTTCTATAACATGTATCTCCTATTTAATGTCTTAATGGTTTTAATTTTAAGTAAATGACAGTGACAACTAAGTTTTATAAATGTGGTTGATAAATATGCATAAAGAAGTGAATATTAGATTTTCTTCTAATTGGCTGAGGACAGTGAGGGAGGCAAAACTGTTACTAACATTAGTTTGAATTTTCATCAGTTTTGATCGTTTTAAGTGAATGCTCATTGAAACTGCGGTTCGTCACGGTCTCCATCAAGCAGTCACTCTTTCCACGCAGAACTGGAAAAACTCGAAATGCTATTGTGAATTATAACCTCTAATCTACTTTGTCACATGTTGCGGGGGTGTATTACAGTTGCATAAGGTTAAGACAGGGGCCATCAGTCTGGATCGGTTCAGAAAAAGGCTGGTGTGGCTTTCATTCCAAGCAGAATCACTTCATCCAAGTCACCAGTTATTTGAAGAGTGAGACCAACTGATTAAACAGTTCTTCTGCTTGATAACAGCCCACACTGACCAACTGTGGAAAACAGATTGGTGCCCCCAGCTTTAATGTATGTGTGAGAATCTGGCGTCACAGTGTACACACATGTTGACACAGTCCTTTCTTATCTTCCTGCCTTTTTGTTTTTCTTGTTTCTCTCTTCTTCTCTTTTCCTCAGGTATTTTATTGGGACGTCACTTTCAACCTTCTCCTTCCGAATCCACGAGGAGAGAGAGATACTGGGCTTTGACCCTAAAACCACCTACAGTCGCTTCTGTGGTGATTCAGAGAAAGAATGCGAACAGCCCACCCACTGGAAAATAGTGTACTGATCCCTCTCGTAATACAAAGTGCCAAACTTCTCCACAGCACCATAGTGGATTCTGTTCCATTTCCAGGACGAGGATTTTTTAAGGAAGGTTGAGGCGTCCAAGAACGATTGCATCTACAGATGCTGTTTCTGTGGTTTTCTGTCGTGCAGTGTTTATACTTGATTAAGAATACTGTAAGCCTTCTCCCATACCTGCTATTTCAGCCCTGAAATGCTGCTACCCCTTATTTTACTTTGCTTTTTGAGTTTAAACTGTGCTACATGTACAGTATGGGAGGAAAAAAAAACAGAATCTTGAAAGTGAACTTGCAATGGAAAATTTTTCCTCAATGAAGCTACCTGATAACAGTCCAAACAGTATTTTTGAACTGCAGTGTACTGCAATCTGAAAACGTGTTCTTCAGGTAACCTGAGATGGTGGTTTGTGAGCCTTCTCAAATATGTACAACAGACATGTGCTGTTTCTGAGATATATGGACACAGTGTTGACACATGTTTGATAAAATAGCTCCTTTTGTGTTGCCATAGAACCCATAATGTGTTTGCTCTCACAGTCGTTTTCTGGAGGATATTCCGTACACGCTTTCACATTTTTTTTCTGCGTTATGTGCCTTTGTTTTTTTATTTATAAAAAAAATCTTCTCGTTGTGGTACTTGTACCATTCTCAGACAGGCTGTGATGTGAACAAACAGAACTATTATCCAGTGTCTGATTTTTCCATCACCATAATGAGGCAGGTTTAGGGCACTTTCACTAAATGATGGCAGTCAACTGGAACCACAGTGTTATTTTCTTTTTACACAGGTCATGCATTCATTGACCCCAAGCTGTTTTTCTTTTTAAAACATCACTGTATTTTTGGTTACCTTACTGTGATCGCTCGGCCTTCTGTTACACCTGTTACACCTGTAAGATTTGACAACGTGTGTATTTTTTGATAAAGATATCTTTTTCAATTTTCCTTTTGTGGTCTTTCTATTTAAATTGATATATGGCATAAGCTTATGACGTTATATCTGTAGACTCACTAACAAAAGTACTTTTTGTAGTGGTCGGTGTGTCTGAAGGTACCTTGTGTGTGCCATTATACTGCAACTCTCCCTTTTTTTTACTCTCAGATGAAAAACGAGTCCTTTATTCTATTGGAGTTTGTCCATTGGGCATGACATGGGTCATTTGGCTGTGAATAGTAAAAGAAATTATGTAACTGTAATGTAAACAGGGTTTACACACTGCCGTTCAGGCATAACTGACATATATGCCTCTTAAAGAGTGATTCAGCTTTAGTTGGGAATCCAGACTTATTGTGACCACATCATAAAATGCCTTATGACTTATGACTGCCTGTGTATGATCACTTATACAGTATATACAATGTATACAGTTGCAATGTTCAATTCAATTATTATACTTGGATCTGAACATTTCATATGTATTGTTTTAAGGATTTAAGATAAGATAAGATAAGATCAACTTTTATTAGTCCCACAAGTGGGAATTTGCATTGCTACGGCAGAAAGTGGACAGAACAAAGGTAAGAGCACCAGAAAGTGGCAAAACTGATAGATACAAAAACGACTAATACAAAAATATAAAAAATATAAATAAATATGTGTACAGTATGTACAAAGGGTGTATTTAAGGGTGTGACTATAGTAATTCTCACTCACTTTCTGCAACTGCTCAATCCTCACTAGGGTCGCGGGTACCCGGAGCCTATCCCGGTGCCAATGGGTGTGAGGCAGGGACTCACCCTGGGCGGGGCGCTAGCCCACCGCAGGGCGCGCACACACACACACACACACACCATTCACTCACACACACCTACGGTCAATTTAGAATTCCCAGTTCACCTGACACGCATGTCTTTGGACTGTGGGAGAAACAAACCCACCTTGAGAGTCTATATCTGTCTCTTTGATAGAACCCGATTCCAGTCAAAGTTCCTGTAGCTAGTCAATAAACTAGAGATCTGATACCTGACCTGAGCCTGACGCTGATTCACAATCATTTTGGGTCAGATTTTTTTATGTGCAACTTTTTACGTGATTTTTGCTCACTCTCACATTTTCAGTCACTGATTTCAAGCACTTCGTAAGGAAGTAAAGCTCTGTAAAACCACACCTGGGATTATTCAGAGCTCTGTTAGTGTAGGTGAGCCAGTTCAGGTTTCGAATTCAGTACCAGTTGGCCCTACCTCCTGAAATGGCTTGAGAAATCTGCTTTTAATGTGTTCACACCCACATATTTACGTGGATAAACCCTATTTCGAATCAGTCCTGATACTTAAGCAAACAGGTGTAAACGGGGACCAAAGGAATCTGAGGTCTATGTCACCTCATATTTATATATCAGTGAAACAGAAAATCATGGGTGACCATTCAAGGGATTAGAAAGTGAAATATAAATAGGAACATGCATTTTGTCAATTTTTATAACCCTGTGTACAATGTAGCTAAACCCTGTGTACACCCTATGTACAATGTAGCTAATGTAGCTAAAAACAGAGTTAGATTTGCAAATCATCCATCCATCATCTGAACAGTTTATTCTTAACCAGGGTCGCGGAGGGTGCTGTAGCCTACCCCAGCGTTCACAGGGCGAAAAGCAGAGAAACAGGCTGACCTGGACAGGTCACCAGCAATCTAGTCTGGGAGTAATAGTAAGGTGTGAACTAATTTTTCAGCATCATGTAGGGAGAGTGCTTAGCTTAGCAATATTTTGAAGATAGTACCTATATGTGCATCAATAGACAGATCTGAGTCAATAGTAAAATTTTTTACAGTTGACACAGGAGAAACTGAAGAGCCAGTAAGATCTAGCATTAAACCTGAAAGTGTGTTTCTGGTAGCTTTTGGACCCAGAAGAAGAACCTCTTTTTTCTGCACTAAGCAAGAGAAAGTCATGTGACATCCAGTCTTTTATATCCTATATGCAATCCTCAGTCTTATTTAATTTATGATAATTTATATATATAATTTATATATAATTTATATTTATAATTTATATTTCAATTATAATCTGGGCAGGCAGAGATATAAAGTTGTGTGTCATCAGTGGAGCAGTGGAAAATAATCCCATGTTTTTGGATAATCGTAGCCAGTGGCAGCATGTACAGTGTAAATAAAAGAGGTTCTAAGATGGTACCTTGCTGGACTCTGTGTTTTACTTTGGTATGTGCTGAAACCCTGTTCACACTTACAAACTGACAGCAGTCAGTCATTTAAACCTGGATAAGGCTGTTCCTGTGACTCCGACCGGGTTTTCTAGTCTGTCTAATAGGATTGAGTGGTTTATGGTGTCAAATGACGCACTAAGGTCGAACAAAACCAGCAAAGATAAAAAGCCTTTGTCAGTGGACAGTAAAATATAATTTACTATCTTTACTAAGGCTGTTTCGATGCTGTGATGGGGACGGAATCCAGATTGCGAACATAACTGTTGGGCCACGACTTACTCTAAAATCTTGGTAGATTAGAAATAGGTGTAATTTGAGAGCTTGTATGAATCGAGATTTGGTTTCTTTAACAGAGGCTTTAACTGCTAGTTTAAAGGCTTTTGGTAATTAACCAGTACTAAGAGATTAATGTATTATTGCTAAGAGGCTCTTATTATTGTTAAGACTTTTTTATGTAAGCTTGTATATAGCGATAGATAGATAGATAGATAGATAGATAAATAGATAGATAGAAAGAGAGATAGAGAGATATGTGTGGGTGGGTGGGTGTGGGAGAATGTTTAAATGTTCATGGGAATTACCCAACAAATGTTCTATATGACGATAACATCATCATACATTAGAAGAATATTTCCTCAAAGTGATTATACAACCAAGGATGTCTTAATTCTATATCTATTTTATTAACATAACCTCTCCGGTAGAATAAAGATGGATTGTTGGGACTGCTGGCCAAAGAGCAGCATTTCCATGTTTGAGAAGTTATGTGCTCATGTTACATGGCCCTGCTTTATTCAGAAAAGCTGAATGTAAACACCACTGGACGTTTCTGGGCGTGTCACGGTGAAGTATGTTAGGTGGGCGGCCTGAACAATGCCGTCCGAAGAAGGTTTTAGGCGGAAAAGCAGCGGGTGTGGTGGCAGTCAGAGGTTACCTCGTCTTACTTCTTTGAAAAAAATCTGTTCATTATGCAAAGCGTATGGTATAGATTCAGTATACAGTCACCCTACTGTGAAATTTTGAAGGGGTCTAGTGACTACTTAAAGAGCCCATATTATAGACAGCAAAAATATCCTCACTTTTTAAAAAAAAAATCTTTATCCTAAACTCGTGACAGTTTTTGAAATAAAAAAACACTTGATGTAGCATGTGCACAAAGTTTCAAACCATACCATTCACTTCTCACTCCACCTGGAGCCCATACAGAAACTACACTACAAAAGGAGCCCATTTTGATGTAGGGTGTGTGTTTGTGATGTCACAAAAGCAGCACACTTACATATATATCTGCCCATTCAGCCTACAGCAGGTCACACTTAAGTTATAAGCAGTGTTTCAGCTTGGACTGCTTTTTAAATGAGGCTCCAGTCAGGGTAACCAGTCAGAACAGACGTAATTTACATCCACCCATCTCTAAATCACAGCAGTAACAACTGCCTGCTTCTAAGTGATAATGACAGGTTCGAACATGGACATGTAAAACTGATAACTGACTGGTTTTAGTGCATAAAATGGACACACCTTAGAAGTGGATGGTGTAATATGATACAATAATATTATACAATAAAAATGTCAGACATGGGCCTTTAAAAGTAGGCATGATGTTTCTTATTGGATTCTAATATTATGGACGTAAGGAATTTTTAGCGTTTTTGGACCCTGATTGGATGACTTCTAACAAATGTAGGGGTTCCTGAGTGAACGAGGAGCTACATTATAGGAGTGGAAAACACATGCGTGACTGTGATTTGTCATAATGCTTATGGGTTGTTTTGCAAGATTATACTTGCATACATACTTTTAAGTACATGCATACTTTTACCCTTTTTTTACATTCTTTTACATACAAAAGCATTCTTTTTACTCCTTGCATTTTCCTCCGCACATTTGCATTAAAAAAAATCTAAATATTACATAACTATACATCACACACAAACACAACACACACCACCACATTACACAGCACCATACCACACACCAACATTCTTGAGTATGTTTCAATGTTGATGTTTTTTTGATCTTCTTATAGACTGGGGTGTTTCCCACACACACTTCCGGGCTTTTCTGATGAACAATATCCAAATCTTGACTTTTACTTCATGCTTCACAATGCTGGAATCAACTGTAGGACAATAACAGTAGCGAAATCTGATAATGCAAAAAAAAAATCCAGATATCTAGTGTCTGCAATGGCCCCAAAATAAGAAAATAAAATGATCTTTTCAAGGCAATGAAATCTAGATATTTTTGTATTTAACAATTAACCCTCTTTGGATGAATATGAAATGCACAACAGCGCCCAGTGGAATGAATCCCAAAAAATGTCTCAGTTTTAGCTGCAATTACAGGTCTAAATGTTGGTATGGACATTTCAGCTTACCATTCTTACCATCCCTATCTAAACTATGCATGTGGTCCACCCCACACTTATACTGGATCTATTTTTTTTGCTTACATAAATAAATTTTGAAGACGTTTCTCTGTATCTCTGGTCTGTAAATAATAAAATAAATAAATAATAATAATAATAACAACAACTACACCACTACTACTATTACCACTACTACTACTACCACTACTACTACTACTACTAATAATAATAATAATAACAACAACTACAATACTACTACTATTACTACTACTACTACTACTACTACTAATAATAATAATAGTAATAGTAATAGTAATAGGGATACAGAACAAAAATGTAAACAAAGTAAACAAAGAAAGGAAAAAGACTACAGACTGAAAACTAGTATCTAGCCACATTTTATGACCTTAAAATGTTATGATCTCAGTTATCACAGACACCAAGCTTTGAAGTAACCCCCACCCCCCACCTTGGTTGCCAAATAATTCCTACAAATCACTCATTGAGTTAAATATCTCATAACACCAATTGTTTAAATTTATAACATACATTATATGTAATGTCCAGTATCTGTTCATTATTTATGTTCACTCTTTTGCATATGTTACTGTTACTGAATAAGTAAGCATTCCAGTGTGTTTATTCTATTACAAATAAAATCTGAAATTTCAAATCTTAGGGGGGATTCTTAGAAACCTTTCCAATACCGGTTGCATCCTTGGGGACCTCAAGCCACAGGTGGTGCACGGCCCAGCTGGGATTTGATTCTGAATCCTGGATCCAGTAAACAACGCCCAGAAGTTTCTCTGAGCCACAATACAGGCCAGCCAATCAGAACAGAGGTTGTTTACAAACACAGTCGGTTGAATTCTAAAGTATAAATGGAGGTTGGAAAGTGATTTTGTAGAACTATGAATGTTTACATTACATAAAATCACATAAATGTCACACATGGACCTCAAAAACAATGAGATACAATGAGATAAAGTAGCAAATAAACTTTTAATGAAAAGTAAATGGATAATAGATAAATACAAATAAACAGAAGGAGAAATTAAAGCTTCTTAAAAAATAAGAATTTGCCAAATTTTGTTTATTCCTCTTATTTAACTGGTGTATCCACCCACATGGCAAAATCAACAGATTAAATTAACATCCACTGTGTTAAATTGGTCTCTGAAGTGCATTGTGTCTACTCTCACCTACACTTAAGACCTGTGGTAGGTGTTAATGTATCACTGCTGATTAAACAGGAAAAAAAAAGGAAACGTACCTTTAATTACTCAGATTTAGAACTAAAAACTGGCCAGGAGCTGTATTGTCTCATCATCATCATCTTCTTCTTCTTCTTCATGTTGTTGTTGTTGTTGTTGTTTTAATAATATTTTAATAATAATAATCATCATCATCATCACCTTACAAGCATATTTTCTCTCAGAAGCATACACACCCCCATCCACATGCACACACACATTAGTAAACAAACCGGCCAGGCAGGTGGAGAGAGAGAGTGAGAGAGAGACTTAGAGAGAGAGAGAGAGAGAGAATAAGAGGGAGATAGAGAGAGAGAGAGAATAAGGGAGAGATAGAGAGAGAGAGTTAGAGAGAGAGAGAGAGAGACAGAGAGAGAGTGAGAGAGACACACCCATTGCTTCTGAGAGCAACAGTCTATATGAAGGTGGATGTCTGTGCTCAGTGTTGCCTTATATCAGGTTTCTGCCACAGACGTGTGAACACTGGAGGCTCCCATACAGTTAACTCTTACTGAAACATCTTCCTTCGTTAGAGTATTCATTTCTGCTGCTGTTTTACATACGACCAGGTGGACGTCTCACATGGAGAGCACCTTCTGATAGGATTTACCTTGCTGGCAAAATGCCCTCAACGCATTGCTTGTATTACATTCGATAAGGACTAACCTGATCTGACAGAAAATAAAGGTAAAGTACTCTTCTTCATAAGTGCGCATGATAATATATGTACATGTAAAAAGAAATCTGCTTTTCTGTGGAGTTTGTTGCCAGAGATTTGTAATCTAATCTAAGATGAAACTGGAAATGGAAAATGTAGTATTATTGCCAGAAATGTAGCATAATGGACAGAACGGACACTTTGCAAATTGGAAATTGACAGAAATCAGTTTAGTTATAAAGACTGTGTACATTCTTAAATATAATAGTGCTAGTGATGCCCTAGAAGAAGGAACCTTTTAAAAACTGGTTCTTAAAAGAACAATTTTTGTAAATGAGATGGGAGTGTGAGAAACCTTTATAAAGTTTAAAGAAACATAATGTAAATGTTCTTGGAGGAACTCATAAATGGGAAAAACACCTTTACATTATGTAAAGGACCTTCACACTCACATCACATTTACAGATATTTCTCTGAAAATGGTTCTTCTGTGGCATCCCTTGAAGATTCCTGTCTGATACCTTTTTTCTGTAAAAGAGTGTATTTTATTAAATACGTTTTTTAGTTCATATTCAGCCGTCTTTCTAAATTACTTACTATTGCTATTTATTTATCTTTTTCAACATTTATTTTCAGTCTTTCATTCTATTATATTCAACCTTTCATTCTCAACCTTTATTCTCAATCTTGGATATGATGCCTTAATCGTAAGATGATGTGAGACATAGCTTAAACCACTTAACTGAAGGTTATTTTGGTAAACTTTAAAAGCATGACTTTTATAAATTGCCTTTGATAATCAGATTACTAGAACACAAATAATGAGCTATAGATATGTAAATTATATTACATTAAGTGAAACGTATAGAACAAAATTGTAGAAGGAGACAATGCTGAACAATCTTTTCCTTGAAACTGGGTGCCATGGTTCTCCTAAAAACAGCTCTTCTAAGTGTACGGCATCAATATTTATCAGTCTAAAGTAAGACTTTGTTCAAACAGGGCTTAGATATATTAGATACAGTATATACGCTGTATGTGTATATCTAGGTATTTGTATATATATATATATATATATATATATATGCATGTATTACATTATAGAGCATTATTTGGTGGTTTGAGAGCTCAAACCGAAAGCTGAACTGACTGAAATGAATGGCAATTTGAATGTAGATCATTTTAAAGTGGTCGCATATGAAAAGCTGTATTAAATTAACTCTGTTATTGCAAAGCCCAAGAAAACAGAGAGACCAGTCACACTAATTTATTGTAATTTATTTTTTTCCTGTGCGACCTACTGAAATATCTGAATCACTGATCTTATATTTTAGTACCAACAAAAGTGTGGACCACTGATATAATGGCATTTATTGGTGGAGCTTTATTGGCAAAGAAAACATAAATCAGTTTCTTTCTCTTTTTTTGTCTGTTGTCTGGATTAGCATCCTTCATCTGATGGCCGGATTCTTCCAGCAGCTGCGACTTCTTTTGTGGAAAAATGGCCTCAGTGTCATCAGACAGCCAGTGAGTTCTCTCAGAACAGGTGTCCCTGCACAAAAGATTTAAAATATTAAAGGGCAAAATAGTTCAAAACAGTATTTGTCATGAATTCCAATTACTTTTTTTTACCAGTGACAAAAAAAGAGGCAGAATTTTTGAAGCTTGAACTGAAGACACTGTGTGTAATTTCTGTTCTCAGGCCTGGTCTCTGGCTCTCATCATTTGGCCGCTCGTGATCTTCATCATCTTAGCCATCACCCGCTCACAGTTTCCCCCGGTGAACAAAAACGCATGTAAGTTGTGCGATTTCATTACCTGGGTCCCTGCTTTGTTAATGAGTAGAGTTAATCAGCCAAATGATGACATGGTGCTGTTGTACAGTACAATCATTCTACTTAATTATATTGCTGGTGTGGGAGCTGCATTTACATTATAGTAATGATAATAATGGTTAAATAATGAACTACAGTTTGACTGTACTGCTCTTTGTTGGTTTCTTTAAAACAAGCCCTTCCTGATGTATCAGTATGGCTGGGGTACTGAGCTTTACATGGCTCACCCTCCAGCCTTCATCACCAAGAACCTGTCTATCAGCTTCACTCGCATAGAAACTGCTGATCAGCCTCACACAGCTGAACTGAAACAGTTTTATATCTTTTGAAACATCTTGTGTCATCTTGTTGATTTTTTACATGTTGTGTGTTAAAGGTAATGGAAGGTCATCATTTGTAGAACGCAAACCCAAAGGCTCTTTAAAAAGCACACTTAGACACTTGGAAAAAAGAAAAAATATCACAGCAACGTTCCACTGTAAATAATGTTACATTGTAAACATACAGTATATGATTCCTTATATATATAATGGAGGAATGAATTAATGTTATGTATTCTGTAATGCAGTATATATATATA
>JBBPCZ010000002.1:1999137-2036749 GCA_037974445.1 Brycinus macrolepidotus | reverse complement strand
GTACCAGGAAATCGTGCATTGACAAAAGTTCCCCTTTGCTTGGAATGCAAAGTGTGATTAAATGCGTTATTTTTTTTCAAATTAATTAATCACAGTTAACGTGTTAAATTCCCACCCCTAATATATATATACCTATTCAGCCCCATACAGGGCAGCCAATCAAAGGTCATTTACATGTGTCATCCTTAAAGACACAGTAACAAAAACAACCTGTTTAAATTTAATGGACACAGAGAGGTTAAAAATGGTCATGGAAAAATGAAATATGACTGTTTTTGGCACATAAACACACATAAGCATTATAAGTGGACAAAGGGGGAAAACTCATAAAATGAAAGACAAATGTATGATATGGGCCCTATAAATACATAAACCTAAATATAACGTTAGCAGAAGATAGAATGTGTCATGACTTCTTTTTCTTTTATTTATGCTTACAAAACATTAAGTAACATTATATTTTTTTTATCTCTTCCACTGAACAGTTCATCCCTTTTCCAAATGGCACTGGAGAAACTTGACCTGGAGGCACCACTGAGTGCACAGAGCTGGAGGCCATATGTGCTAGCAGTGCAGAAAACTATGGAGTATGCCCTGCTGGACGGCTACCTTAATCAGAGTGAAGTAGGAAGCCTTCAGTTTGTCATACAGGCTGTGGAAATTGTCCTCACTGCAATGAACATTAGCAGCGAGTATATCAATGTTTTCCTGAGCAGCGATTTCTTCATTCCACCCAATGGCCTCTCCACTGATGCATTCATAAAAGAGCTGATCCTGAAAATCCTTGACATGAAACTGCTAGGAGACTGGCCTGTGGTCTATGGCCTAATGGAACAATTGCTTTATGTAGAAGACACAAGCCGCATCCTGGAGAAAGTCACTGAACTGGTCAACTGGTACAGCACTACTGAAGACACTGGAGTGTATCTATCCATGCAGATTCTGTCTAAGGTGTATGAAATGATAACTGCTGTACTGCCCGGTGCCAGTTACCTGACATCCCCTCTGCCTGCCTACTCTGACCTCTTCATTAACCTTGCTGGCAATGCTTTGTACTTGCTAAGACAGATCGCCAGCACCAGCAGCCTCTTTGCCCCCATAGACAATTACCTCAGTCCACTCCAAATGCAACTTTCTCTGGGACAAAACCTGGGGAATCTTGTTTTACAAACCAGAAACTCAAGAAGCGTTGCAAGCAATGTGAACAGAGAGCCAGTGGATGATTTCCTAGACCTCATTGATATAGACTACAATACTTTAGCTCAGGTCCTTTCTGTCCCACTTACCCCTGAGGAAATTTTGGAGACCATGCATGTTTTCTTCACAAATCCAGACCTTGCTGTCATATTGAAGGGTGTGTCTGGAAGTTCAGTTGAGGATGAAACCATCGACAAAGCCCTCAGTACACTATCTTACTTGACGCTTCCGGGAAATGGGCAGAACTTTATGGATATGTTCATGCAGATCAGTCGGGAAGGGTGGAGTCTGGATAGCCTGGATAAGACAGGGCAGTTGGCAGACAGTGTGGGCAGAATGATTGACTTGGCTTTGGTACTTTCCCTGGAGTCACCTCAGAGCATAGCTCAGAGGGTTGAACAGATGGCCAAACAGCTCAGCTCTGCAACATCGTATATTGTCGCTCACCAAAGTAATGACACTGGTCTTGCAATCCTCACAGCTATCAGTGATATTCTGTCACAGAATCTGCAGGAGATGACGAACATCAGCTCTCAGATCCAATCCTTCCTTCAAAACATAATCACATCCATGTCTGTGTCAGGATCACAGACTGACCTTGCACCCTGCGTACAGGCCATTGACCAAACTGGTGAATTTTTCATCTCCCTCCTACCTCCTCGTGAAGCTGTGTACTTTAACATTTCGAGACAGATGATGGGAGCTTTTGCACAGCTCGTGTCAAATCCAAGAGATATTCAGAATCTGGTGTTATCAGTTCATGAGATTGCTAATGCCATCACTGACACCCTTAACCTCTCGAATATGGCCATTCTTCCAAATGGGCGGCCTGTCCAGGAGATCATATATCCTCTCTTCCTGAGCAATGCCTTGGCCACAGAAATTTTATTCAATCTCTCTCTCTCCAACTACACTTTCAGTAGTGATCTACAGCGATACATCACTTTGAACCAGGCATTTAATCAGATGACCTCTTCTCTCCCAGAGGACGTACAGGTGTACCTTCACCCTCTCAAGTCAGCTCTCTTCTCTGCTCTTTCTAATGTGACAAGTACAGCCCAAATACAGCCTGCTTTCTTTGAAATCTCCCAGCAAGTTACCATGTCGCTCATGGCATCTTTAAATGTAACTGAAGATCCTTTGCCCATAGGAATGACTTCTAGCAGCGTGGTTCATGTCCTGTTCACTGTGTCAAGTGAGATATCCAGAATTCTCTATGATAGCCTAATGGCAGATCCTTCCTCCAAGCAGCTTCCTTATGTGCTTGGGTCTCTGAAAGACGTTGTGGAATTCTTGTTGGTAGTCCTACCTAAAGAGGAACAGCAATACCTTAATATCTCTCTTCGCTTCATGGACAGTGTGGCCTTTGCCCTGAACCACACAATAAACAGCGGTGACATAATAGATGCAATGATCATGTTTTCCGGATCTATCCAAAGCCTCCTTGATGTGATGCCAAACATTAGCAAAGACAACTCAGATGTCATTGTTGCTGACCTGGAAGACACCATGAAGATGCTGCTGATGGCCCTTTATGATGACCCGCTACCTCAAAGTGGAGACTTGACTCAGCAGATCCTCCTCACCATCATGAACTTCCTCAGCCTGTCTAACAACAGCCCAGAGCTGGATCTAGCCAAGATCATTCTGCAGGCCACCGAGATGAATGTCAGGTCATTGCTGATGACGAACAACACTAACTGGGCTGACAAGTGAGTTCCTTTGAAGTCATGCTACACTGGTGCTGGTTATGAGGTTTTAACGAGATGGGGGTACATTTCAGGTTTATTAATCTCCTCTCATATTTTCTGCTTGCCTGGCATTTACCATGAATAACTGCTTACATCTTCAAAAGCAACACAGATCCAAGAGTGAAAAGAGAACTCATTTGGGTTCATGGAAATAAATTAACATAATCGATCCTGGCTTGACTCGTTTTTAGAGCACAGTATGCACAAATAGCTGTAGAGCATTATGATTGAGTCAAGCTAAGTGAAAATGCTGAAAAGCAGTTTTGTTGAGTTAATAGAACGCATTTTTTACTCCCCCAGCCTGCCGCTGGTGCTGACAAACATCGTCGACAGTATTCCAGACAACCTTCAGTTCGGTCCTTTAAATAAAACCATCATCAGAAGCTTGGCCAATGAATCGCAAGGTATGTCAATTAATTTGCTTGTGTACACACTGGGCATCCCTTTTCATTCTGAAAGTCTGTATTAAATAAGCTCCAACTCATTCTCGGCAGCTGCATTTAGCAAATTTCATTATGTCGTAATGGTCCGAGACACGTTTTGTCATTCACATTTAGTTCTGTCTCAATACGCCATTCCTTGGCATAATTCTAATTTGTCTAGCCCATAAAATGCAATCAGCATGGGCACACTGTAAGTGACTGAGCCACTTGATTTCTCCATGGACTAAATCTACTTTCATGGCTCCTCTAATCCCCATATATCTTAAACAGCATGTGCGTCTAGTGCTTCATTGTTTTTCAAAAAGAAGGTTTTATATTATTCCTTGGAATATTATGCACAATAGGCTTAATGTCAGCTTTGGAAAATACACCATAGTGAGCCAGGAGGCATTCGGCCAGACTCCAAGAAAAAAGAGAAAGATTCTCAGCATCCTTATTAAATCTCGTTACTGCAGTCAAATTGTATCACATTTTCTCTCTCTCTCTCTCTCTCTCTCTCAATGTGTGTCTCTCTCTCTCTCTTTGGTGCCCTAGAGTGAGGTTTCCCATTTATTCCTGCTGTCAGTATCTGACAATTGGTATAGCTCTATGATTTCAGATTATAACATTAGTTTTACAATATCATTAAGCTATACTGGAGATTCAGTCACTTTTTGGTTTCATGCTTTTGGGAATTCTGATCTGTCTCACTCTTTTGTTCTTTTCTGAATTGAGAAGCTGCATGTAAAAGAACATTTTAGTTCTCTCACCCTAACTCTGTTGACTTTTATCAAAGTTTTATCAAACTCTTTTTCTCTTTTTCAAGTGTCTGATCTTTACGTTAGTGCTGGAGGTGCTGGAGATATACAGGCATGCAGCGTCACAGAGTTCATCTGCTACCCTGTTTTCTATGGGCGCTGTTTTTTTTCATTGTTTGGTTCTTGCTGCAATGTGAAGTTGCTCTGCGGGTGGATTTAGGTAGTAATGAGTCCTATAGGGAGTGTAGGTTGTTAATGTTGTAGCTAATTTTTGTCATTGTTCTCTGTCTTGTTTTCTCCTTTCCCACAGAAAATCTAAATCACTTGCTTCAGACATTAAGCACGGCTTCTGAACTTTTCTTCACCAACTGGATGAGCGACAACTTCAGTGTTTTACTGGAACAAATGCAGGGACAGGTCAGAACTTTACTCTTATAATTAATAAATTTAAGGGACATGCCTGTGGTTCTGAGTTCTGTGTGAGTTCTTCTGTTTTCAGTTTTGCTGAAAATTTGTTTAACTTACTGCTTTATATTTAAAAAGGACTTCATTCTGCATCCATGTTCAAAGTTTGGGTCTAAATTTATGCCTAAAAAATGAGTGCCTAAATATTTTCCCAGCAAGAATATTAAACCGTTATTCACAGGAAGAAAGCTGCATTTATATTTGGACCTGTTCAGAATTTATAAAGTAGGATTTTGCAGCTGCCGGGGCTGTGATCAATAAAGTCTAATTCCAAAGCAAGAAAGCAAACAAATAACAATAATAAAAACACTCCCATTAATCACTCGTAGCAATCCTGCAAAAGCAATATTCTGACTTCAACAGAATATTTCTTTTAAAGGCATCATTTAAAATTGATGGCAAAGAAAATTCTAATAGTCCCAATACATAGTCCAGGAACATATTTTGGTGTTTTCTCTCACACCCATTTCAATAAATCAGCTAATCAGTGATAATAATTACAGGCCTTTCTTTGGTTGAGGTTGGTGTGTTAAAGCAGGGAAAGTATGGAGGACAGGGGGTCTTCGAAACGAGGAATGGGGACCAATGCTTTAAAATTTTTGGATATTATTATTATTATTATTATTAGTATTGTTATTATTATAGCAATCACAGCAACAACTGGCACTGGAGACACTGTTTATTGTAGAAAGTGGGGACAGAAGGTTAGAAGCAGCCTTGTTTATTGAACTCAATAAACAGTGTCTCCAGTGCCAGTTGTTGCTGTGATTGCTCAGCTGTTGTTTTATAGACAGATAGATAAGTAAGTTAAGTAAAGTGGCCTCTTATAGTCACGTGTGAACACACCACATTACAGAACACAGTGTGAACAATGTGAAATTCTTTCTCTGCATTTAACCCATTCACCAAGTAAAGCAGTGGGTTGCCACCCTCGGGGTGTGCCCGGGGAGCAGTGTGTGGGGACGGTACCATGCTCAAGGGTACCTCAGTGGTGCCACTAGCAGTCCTGGGATTCAAGCCCACAACCTTCTGATCGCAGGGGCAACTCCCTAACCACCAGATCACCAGCTGTCCCTAGATAGATGGATAGATAGATGGATAGATAGATAGATAGATAGACAGATTCACATACAATAATAATAATAATAATAATATATTATGTATATATATATGTATATATATATATAATATGTAATATAATGACAGTAATATATATGTTCAGTAAGAATAATTTGAGCTGGCGTGCCTCATGTTCCTTGCTGTGCTGATTTTGCAGGTGTGTGTACTGGAGGGAATGGACTCAGTCCAGCAGCTCAGCCAGGCTCTCTCTCTTGGCCCTGGCCTGCTGTGCCACATGGCGCTGCCCGCTGTCCGAGCACTTCACGTCATTGCCAACAACCTGGTGAACCAAAGCACTGGCATCTACGAAATGCTCCTTCAGAACCTTGTTGGAGATCCCACTACTTATGACATTGCAGTTGACTGGTATTAACATCTTAAACTGTCTTACCTTTGGCTTGTGTGTTCACTTGTGGGTTAACTCCCTAAACCCTGTGCTCTTAAAACTCGTTAGTGCTGGGCAGTAATGATAAAACATCATCATATGTTGTATTTTGTTCTGAAAATGTCACAGGGTTCTTTGAGCATTGCAATGGAGTATCTGGGGTATCATATCTTTTTGTAGGTGTGTACAGCATAAAGTGTTGGTAGTAAAATGTGTATTAACCTAATTTATGACTTTTTGTCATTTATTATATTTTTGTTTTTTTCAGGAACTCCATTTTCTCTGAGTTTCTTGGTATTGACGTCAGTGCTTTGAGAAACCTTGAAGTCAACACGACCTCTTTGAGTAAGGCACCACCATCACTACCAGCATAAGGGAGACTGTGACTAAGCTGATTTCATGATTTCTGTCCTTGGCAGCACTGTTCTCTGGCAGAAAATAGTTTCGCTTACAGCTGCCTCTTCTGCAGCCCCACTTTAAAGATTGACAATATATGAGCATGAATGGGCTGAAAGGCTTTTTGTCTTCCTAGTACTGTCTGTCATGTTTTATGTAATGTTTTATGTACTACTTGTGGTCTTGCAGTGTATTCTGTAATTGAAAACAAACATGCCAAAGATACAAGTACATGTCGAATGTATATGAGAAAACAAGTATGACAAGAGATTGTGTGTGCGTGTGTGTGTTTGTGTGTGTGTTATGGCAGGTGCTGTGAAGATGTCCGACTTGC
Organism: Brycinus macrolepidotus; assembly: GCA_037974445.1. Classification (NCBI taxonomy): domain Eukaryota; kingdom Metazoa; phylum Chordata; class Actinopteri; order Characiformes; family Alestidae; genus Brycinus; species Brycinus macrolepidotus. The sequence continues at coordinate 2,029,922 of JBBPCZ010000002.1, read as the reverse complement.
TGAAGAACAAGACGTTGTTTGTTTTGGATGTCACTCAGTACACTAGCATTCCTTCAGGGATCCTAAACACTCTGCTGGAGTCCTCCTTGCCCAGCAGCAACCTGCAGGTGCCTTAGCCCACTCACACACACACACACACACACACACACACTGCACAGTGTACTTCAAAGCAGCTGTGGCATGAATATGTAGTGTTTTGTATGGAAATCAACATTGCAACTCATGATATACACTATCAATGAGGGAACTCATTAATTTGCATATAAGCTGACCTTATCACATTCAGGACTGGTTTGACAACACAAACCAACCCTCATTCTTAGACAGAAGAAAATGTCTTGCACGGTCAGACACCGTGACAGCACTGTCTGTACTGAAGTGTTTTTTGTACTTGTTCTTTTTAAGGCCAGGCTGGAACAGTTATTTAAAACACAAATCCGAGGTTGAATTCTCAAGAGCTTTCCTAATGAAAAAGGCAAATGTCAAAAATATTCTTAGATGTAATTCTAAAAAATAAAAACTTCAGAAGTTCTCAGATATTCTGGACTGAAACAGTCCTTATAACTTCATCACAAACAGGCAGAAAAAAAGCTGTTGTAGGCTATATAGGCAGATATGTCTAAGTGCATTGGTTCATCACAAAAACAGATTTGTTCAAAACAGGCTGTTTTTGCAGCTAAATTCACAAAAATGGACTAGGGAGGAAATATTATGTTTTGAAATATTGTTCTCATGTTCATGTTCTTATGGACCCTTACATGGTATTTTCAGACCCTTCTCCTTCTAAGTGTGCCTAACTGTTTGTTAATTGTTATCTTGATTATATTAGTTGAGGTATATCATAAAACCCCACTACATAACAATATAATCACAGTAGTAGCAGTGACTCTTTGTCATTTTGTCCCTCTTTACTGTAGGTCCTGGCTTGGCTAGGTAACCTGCGCTACTGCCCTGACCCCTCCTCCCTGGAGCTGGACCCCACAGCCCAACAAGTCTTCATGGCCCTGTGTTCCTTGTCTCCTCGAGACTGGTACGGCTTGACTGTGCTTTTGGCCCGGCACATGGATACGGAGAATGTCATCTACAAGGTAAAGACCAGAGGCCGTCATTTGTGATCTGAGATTAAGCCCTTCTTGTTCTTTAATAAATGCATTTGGATGTGAAATACAATAGATGGCTGCTCTTTTATGGAGAATATTTATGCGTAAGGTAATAAATAGGCTTCAGCTGCTCCCCAAGAATAGACATGAGAGTCTATTTCATATTCTTATTTCATATTAGATTAGATTTAAGATAGTGACAAGCATTGCTTCTTCTTACATGCCACATTATTGGGTCAATGAAGCCTTACATTAACTGGGAGGTCCAGCTCTCCTCTGTACTGTTTTTCTAAAGAGGCTCTATTTAATGCTGGAAGGAAACTGCTGTAGACAGTATCAGAACAACAGGATGGTTCTTTATTGACTGTGGTTGTTCTGGGAGATATAAGGTAAATGGCTTTTCGCTTAAACCTCCCATTGTAAGTGCTTAAAAGCTGTCGCTGAGAAAAATAAGATGCCAAACAGTAGTGTTTCCCTGTCCTCTTTGCCGTTCTTCGTTTTAAGCTGACCAGCCGTGAGTATGTTGTTTCAAACGTCCTTCCCCCAGTCATTGTCACTAATCCTTTGTGATTCCCCTCATAGATGCTGCTGTCTAGTGAAATCCAGGGCATGGTGGGCATCCTGATGCAGATGCTGAAGTTTTTTACAGACATTATGAGCAAGCTGGCTCCTGCCCTGAACCGGCTGCAGGAATACCTGACCAGTTTTGGCAACCTGAACCTGATGGCCAACTCTGAGTTCCGAAGTGTAAGTCCTGATAAAGATACCTAGAATGAGCTTCTATTACTTTCCAGGGACATATGCAGTGCGACACGGCATGCACATTACAACCCAGTTGTTTTGCTTAGATTTGATCTTTCTGCCTTGAAAGTTCACATTTATGTTTGTGAGTCTGTCTCTCCTTCGTGTGAATTGACATGTGCACTGAAAGGACCCACATGTGCTCATTTTGTCACAGTGTTAAAGCCACAGATTTTATCACAATGTTAAAGCTGCTGTTGACAGTTATTGATGATGACAGTGTTATGTAAATGCATAACTGAAGAAAACAATCTCTATTATATCATACAATCATATAATAATCCAAATTACATAACCACATATGGATCCCATCTAACGGGACCACATATAATGCAGGTGTATAATCCACATTAAAATATGGATTTGTTTATGAAGTCACCAGGCTGTAAACCTTCAGAGCTACATTTTCTCTGATTAAAATGATGCTTTTTTTTTAGGTTCTTTGTTATATAAGAGGAATGTTGCAAAATTCTGTCACTGAGATGGAAACAAAACGATTCAGAGTTATTTGAAAAAAAAAAGTTTATTGTGGAGAAACTTATTAACTCAAATTAATGTCAATGATGGTAAAAGAAGGGACACCTGGTTCCTATCACCTCTGCTGTGAACAATTCTAATTCAGAGCATTTCCCATTAAACCACACAGAATTACTATTTTTTAATCATTTATGATTAAAGATGGTTTAAGAAATAAAAGAAATAATAATAACTGGAATTTCCCTGTAATGCAAGCATGTGATGTCTTTTTTGTATGACAGTGATGAGTTTCTCTCTTTCACACTCTCCCTCTCTACCTCCTTCCTGTGGTCTCTCTCTCCCTAATTTTTCTCTCTTTATTGCAGTTGGTGAGGGGGAAGCGATCAACGATCTCTAGCAGGGCCACGTTTGTCACCATCTCCCGTGCCATGTGTAAAAATGGCATACTGTCGCTCTTTGGCATCTCCAAGATGCCCAACTTGGCAGAATCCAACCCTTCTTTCCAGGACCAGAAACGGGTGGACGAGCTCATCACCAAGTTCAAAATCCCACAAAATGCCAGTATGTAAACACCCATTCTCAGTCTAACAAATCTGCAGAGAGACAGCATGATAACCTAGTCACTGCATGATCTGTCAGATTGGCTGTTTACTGGATCCTACATACTGTGTGCAGCTTGCATGCAGTGATTCATTTTACTATGGTTTTTTTTTCTCAATTACTTGAACGCAACATGTCGACTTATTGCTTAAAATTCCAAAACACTCGTGCAGATGGCACGGCTGTGACATATTCTGTGAAAACACTTATGCCCAAAATCCATTTGCCTTGAAAATCCAATCAGAATTCCACTTAAAGATCACTCTGTGCACAAAATGCACCCTTTGGATCAATGCTGAAAACATCTGTTTCGCAAGCTTGCCGCTTTCTCTGACGTGCACAGCTATAAAAACAGTGTGATGCTGAGAATAGATGTGAAGAACAGGACCTTAGGCTTTTATGATGGCTCTGAGTGGGATATAATTGTGGGCTGCATGTGATATTATTGGTAACAATGTTCATTATCTACTGTAACAATGGCAACAGATTTTTTTGCTGTCATTAAAGCAGTGTTGTACTGACTGTCGTTATAATTTGCTCTCATTATAAATTTAACTGGAATTCTGGAAACACAAAATGTTGTTTGGACGAAAAATGGTCCGGGAGTTTTGAATTGTGTTTGGTTAGACACCAATTGTAAATCGTAATGTGTATGTGCTTTTTTTCCAGCCCCATTTTGCACCAACTTCTACCTGGACATGGTGAGCACCACAGGGGGTGCTGTAGCCTGGGCCTTCCTGAAACCGATGCTGTTGGGACAGGTGCTGTTCTCACCCGACACGCCACTGACCAGGGAAATCATGAAGAAGGTAACAACACACAGCTCTATTTGACCTGGTTTCAGTGAATAAATTCACGCTACTTGTAAATAACTAACATATTTTATGCCAATATTTTTCAAATAGACATATTAATTTTATGCTGTGGTTTTACACTGAGCGCTGGCAGAGAGCTGCAGCAGCTGTTTTCCATTTCCATCAACCGACTGAAACCTGGTTAGACTATGACTCATATCAACAGTCAGTGACAAATCTAGGACTTCTAGAAGGCGTAGCGTCGGGCTTTTCCTGCAAAATATGTCCCACGCATTGCAGATTAAAATGTGATTGATTGATTCCACCATCAAGCCCTAATTATGTTGATGGTTAATCTAACCTGTTTCACACCTAATGGGTGAGCCAGCTTGGTTGTATATACCTACATGATATAGGGAAAAAAATCTTTTAAAGAACTTAACCCTGTTTTTCCAACCGAAACCTAACAATGAAATAACAATAGGGTGCATCTACAACTATAGACTGTAAGTCCAACGCTGCACTGTTTAAATACAACACGCATGAAAGTCCATTTAAATAAGAATGCACTATATACTGCAATAAAGAATGGTAAGTTTGGGGCATAAATATTTTAAAACAGTCAAAAACAAGGAAAAACACACCTCTACAATAATGCTGAATTCTGTTAGTGTCCGTTTGGGATTCAAGAAGTATTTTAGCATTAACATTTTTGGCCATTCTAGAAGAAATACAGACATTTCAAGCTTGTAAAATGCTTTGTCTGCTTTATTTGAAGATTTAAACTGGCATATTAACATATGTTTACCCTCTGTATGCAGCATTTCTAGAGTAACTGTATTAGTGAAGAGTCCTGGCAGAAAGCTGCTTCTGTTTAGCATCTAACAAAACCCCACTAGATAGGCTTCCCCTTGTACTTACAGTGTCTGATGTATCTTGGACTTCCATAAGGCCAGAAGGCCCTGCGGGTTCCTCTCTGATAAAATATAGATAGACACAGTGGTGCTTGAAACTTTGTGAACCCTTTAGAATTTTCTACATTTCTGCATAAATAGGACCTAAAACATAATCAGATTTTCTTTATCTACTATTATCAGAAATCATTTGATAATAGTAGATAAAGAGAACAGAATTAAACAAATGAGACAAAATTTTATACTTGGTCATTTATTTATTGAGGAAAATTATCCAATATTACGTATCTGTGAGTGGAAAAACTATGTGAAGCTCTAAAATTTGCAGTTAATTTGAAGGAGAAAGCAGAGTCAGATGTTTTCAATCAATGGAATAGCAATCGGGTATGAGTGGGCATTCTGTTTTATTTAAAGAACAGGGATCTATGAAGGTCTGAACTTCAGAACATTAGTGAAAGTATATCATGGTATTAACAAGGGAGATTTCTAAGGACCTCAGAAAAAGAGCTGTTGATGCTCTTTTATGAGGTCACAAGGGAACCCAGAGTAACTTCTAAACAATATAAGGCCTCTCTCACATTGGCTAATATTAATGTTCATAAGTCCACCATCAGGAGAACACTGAACAACAATGGTGTGCATGGCATGGCTGCAACTAGAAAGCCGTTGCTATACAAATAGAATATTGCTGCCCATCTACAGTTTGCTAAAGATCACATGGACAAGCCAGAAGGCTGCTTGAAAAAGTTTTTAGTGAATGGATGAAACCAAAATATAAAATGTTATGTTAAAGAAAAAACACTGCATTCCAGTATTGAGAATTTTATCCAGCCTGTGAAACATGATGGTGGTAGTATCATGGCCTGTGGGGTTGTGTTGCTGAATCTGGGATAGGATGGCTTACCATCATATGGCTGGAATGATGAATTCTGAATTTTCTAAAGGAAAATGTCGGGACATATGTCAGTAAACTGTATCTCAAGAGGAAGTGGGTCATGCAGCAAGACAACGACCCTAAGCACACAGGTTGTTCTACCAAAGACTGGTTAAAGAATAAAAAAGTTAGTGTTGTGGAATGGCCAAAGCAGTGTCCTGACCTTAGCACAATAGAAATGTTGCGGAAGGACCAGAATTGAGCAGTTCATCTGAGGAAATCCACTAACATCCCGGAGTTAAAACTGTTCTATATGAAGAAATGGGCTAAAATTATTCCAAGTAGAAGTGCCTGACTGATTAACAGTTACTGGAGATGTTAAGTTGCAGTTATTTCTGCACAAGAGGATCACACCAGATGTTAAATCCAAGGTTCACATACTTTGCCACTCACAGATATGTAAAACTGGATCATTTACCTCAAGAAAAAAATGGCCAAGTATAATAATTTTGTCTCATTTGTTTTGTAGGGTTCTCTTGATCTACTTTTGGGAAAATCTGATGATGCTTTGGGTCATATTTATGCAGAAATATAAAAAGGCTTCACAAACTTTCAAGTACCGATGTATTTTTCTGTATTTTATCAGAGGGGAATGCTCAGGGCCTTCTGGCCTCATGGAAGTCAAAGGTACATCAGTCACTGTGTGTACAAGGGGCAGCCTGTCTAGTGTATATGTATTTAGTATTGTATAGCATTGATTATATGGCCTACTTTAAAAATTTATTCATGCATTTTATGTATCTGGGTGCATGTTAAGAGTTGTCAAATGTGACTGTCACATAAAATGTGTGCAAAAGTAAACACCTACTACAGCATTAAACTCCCTCAGGCACAGGAGCATCCACATGGCTGCACGCATACACAAATACACACCCACACACAGTTTCATTTTTGTCTGTTTTTTTCTTGTCATGTCTGGCAGTCAAATTCCACACTGCGGCAGTTTGGTGACCTGCGTGGGTACGCTGAGGAGTGGCTACACTCATCTTCCTATCTAATGCAGTCAGCACAAGCCCTGAATAAAACCCTGCCCATGCTCCGGGTATGACAAAAAAGAGATCTCCAAAATGACCAGCTAAAACTGCTGATAATCCGTACTTATCACTTTTCCATTGTATCTTGTCCCCATGCAGAACTCCCTGCGTAATCCCTTTGTCCAAAATTTCATAGAGAAGCAGACCAACATTAACGTGACACAGATGCAAGAGACTCTCCAGAATTTCTGTAAGTGTGAAGTGCTTGATTTGGTGTGGCTGCTTTGGGTGATTAGTCTTTTCAGCCTTTATCAAACATTGCCTGCAGTATATTTTTAATTTTCTGAGTAGCTTTCAGTGTGTACCCTCATGACTAAGCAATTATAAGCAATTAGTGCTCCAGTTTGAACTCAAATCATCCTTCACACTCATAAAGCAAGGGCAGCACTCATGGAAATATCCTCTTATTTCCTCTGATACTTCAAACACATGTCCCTTTATAGGAATTAATTACACTGATTAATGCAGATCTTTGCAAATGAACATGTTTTACAGTAATGTGAACTCTTGTGCAGGTTTGAGGGTTTTCAAATCTTTTTTTTTCTTCACAGCGAACATGACGCAGATGCTGCAGCAGAATCGGTTAATCATGCAGCAGATCACCGCGCTTTCCAGCCTTATGATGAACCTCTCAGCCTGCGTCAACTTCAACCGCTACCATGGCTACAACTCCACTGAGGAACTGGACAAGCAGGCGGTGAAACTGTCACAGAACCGCGAGCTCTACGCCAGTGAGTCCACCTCGCGCACACACACACACACACACACACACACACACACAGACATACACACACATATACACACAGAAAATGAATCCGTTTCATATACTCACACATGCATCATCAACCTATGTCAAGTACACACACACACACACACACCCAAAATAAGTCCATTTCACATACTCACACATGCATCATGAACCTATGTCAAATACACACACAAACACACACACACACACACACACATGCACGCACATGCTTCCCATACTTGTACAATCGTTATAGGCCCACCTTATACATACACATACACACACCATAAATTTGTCTATTCTGAACCACTGCACTTATCAGGTAAATGATACTCAGCCCTGAGTACACCATAGACTGAAGTGCCATTAGCCTGTTAAGTATGTACTGTGATTCACCCAGCTACTAGGTGAGTAACACAGTGTGATTTCAGTCCAAACCACATGCAGCTTCTGCACATGCTTGTTACCACATATTAAAAAATGTATCTGTTTTTGCGAATAGAAATTCAGTAAAAGCTAGAAATTGGGCTTAGAAAAACAGAGAGGCATATTTGTCTGTCTCCGCATATAAAGAAAAAACATCCTTAATGGTCTACCCATCATTTGCACTGTGCTACATTGCCGTTACTGTTTACTTTTAGGTCTGTCATCTTGTGTAGTACTTACATTCTTTTTTTAAAGCTGCTGACTGATTAAAAATAATTACTCATGATTAATCACACAATCATCGTTTTGCAGTGATATATACCAGTCAGTCATTCCAACTCATTCATTCATACAAATGTTGAATTCTTGTTACAGTGAAGGCTCTTGAGGGAAACTGGAGCTTTCTACAAAGTTATTGATTTTCTTAGCATGCTGTTTGTTGAATTATCTGTAGGTCTCTTGCGAGCATTGTCGGGCATGGTCTGTTCAATGTATTGTTTTAAAAAACTTATTGGAATAGAAGGTCTTCACTTGTTGATTTTACCATAGCAGCAGTGTGTGTGCAGCTGGGATTCAGCCTGCACAACTATATATGGTTTGAAGAGTCAAACTAGGAAAAAATAGTGTATAGCACATTGTCTTGTTTACTTTCTCCAAGTGTAGTGTATGGTCAAGACTCGCATTTTGTTTTCTGTGTATACCTGTATAGGGATGAAAAGACAATAAAGTTCCTTTTAGCGCTTAACATTGCAAATTAGTGCAAAACACTTTTACAAATATACACCACCAGGCATGGAAGCTGGTGTAAACTATACAATCTTCCTTCCTTCTACTTTGATATACTCAAAACTTAAATGTTATTATTTCTCTCAGGTGTCATCTTCAAGCTGCCTAAAGATGGTGCCTCCTCTTCCACCCTGCCTCCTAAACTGGACTACACAATCCGCATGCACATCGAAAACTCCATGCGAACCGATCGCTCCCGGAACACGTTCTGGGTGAAGGCGTCGTACATCTCACCCCTGAAGACGCAGCGGTACATCCGCGGCTTCGCTTACCTGCAGGAGGGCATTGAGAGGGCTATCATAGAAATGCAGGCTGGAAAAGAGGTGCAGGAGCCCGCTGTGCAGGTCCAGGCCTTCCCATACCCCTGCTTCTATAAAGACGAGTGAGTGGAAATACATTTGGCCTGACCACACACCTACAAAAGCCATATCTATATGCTGTCCATTTGATTTATGGCACAGCATTGTTGAAATGGCATTGACATATGTTAGGAATTCACCATATATACAGCTTCTAATACAAATATACCAGCCAAGCAAAAACTACACAATGTCCAATAAATCAATTGTGTACAATACATGGACTACACAACTAGAAAATGTCCTGGTTTCATTTCTACAATCGCTTGTATTATGTGATCTTCGCATGCCGACCTGATTTATGACAAAACTGTTCTGCCGACACTATCATTTTGAAATATTAGTGGGAGCATAATAAAGATACAGCCTGTGTGTCAGACTCTTCATCCCGGCATGACACGACCCCTTGTATAAACTGCTTGCGGTTCAGTCGGTCAGTGTTGTTTTTTGTTTTTTTTCTTCCACTCTCTGTCGTCACGGTTGAGTGTTGAATAAGTGGTTGAGAAAGCTGGGGCACTGTTTTATTCCACACCTACTGACCCTGAATTTTCATCATATATCTCAGGTACCTCAACAGCATCTCTTTCGCTTTCCCGCTGGTGCTCATGATTGCCTGGGTGCTTTTCATTGCCAACTTCGTGAAGAAACTCGTCCATGAGAGAGAGCTCCGACTGCACGAGGTATCTTTCCAGCCAGTCTGACTTACTTTCTCACCGTTTCAACAGTGTCAGCGCTCTGCTTGGTTTCATTCAGTAAAAATAGCTATTATGTCCTTTCAGATGTTGCAAAAAAGACATGTGGAGCTTTTCAAGACAAGTAAATTATGCATGTCATCTTTCGCCATATTCCTTCAATGCATGGGCGCCGGAACCGTTTTTTATGTGGGGGGGACGCAGGGCTCTACGTCTCGGCTGTTGTCCGGGGGGGGAGGGCGACGAATGATTTTGAAAAGTGGGGGGGGGACAGTGCTATAATGCTATAATGCTATAATGCTGCTATAATGGTTCCAGCGCCCATGCTTCAATGAGTTCATGGCAAAAGTGTGTAGGAAATAGGAAAAAGATGTCTACACAATCTTCTCCTTAAATGTAATCAAACATGTTTGCTGTCTGAAGTTTGCCTCTTTAGTTTTGCATTGAAATTATGAGTTTAGTGTAGCTAACCATGCCTGGGCAAGCACACCACTGTGCACCACTAAGAGCCTCTGTTCAAGATTCTTAATGCTATATTTTCCTACATATGTAAATGTAACAAGCAATGGAAGCTTGTGCTCACTAATTTGTCATAACTGCATGCTTGAATCATCACACGCTTGTTAACCTCAATTAGACTTACGTGTTTTCTGACAGACTGTTATTTACAAAATAGCAAGTGACAGCCATTAAACTGAATCCCAATCCTGTTCCATTCTTATCACAGTACATGAAGATGATGGGCGTCAATCCAATTAGTCATTTCTTCGCCTGGTTCATCGAGAGCGCCGTGTTCCTCCTAATCACCATCGTCATCCTCACCATTATTCTGAAACATGGCAGGGTGCTTCCAAACAGTGACGCCTTTGTGGTCTTTCTCTACTTATGTGACTACGGCCTGAGCATCCTGGCCATCAGCTTCCTTGTCAGCTCTTTCTTCGACAAGACCAACATCGCAGGGCTGAGCGGGAGCCTGATCTATGTCATCTGCTTCTTCCCCTTCATTGTAGTCATGTCCCTGGAGGAGACCCTGCCCTTCTCTGCCAAGAGTGCACTGGTACAGGAAATAGCACTATTCATATCATACAGTCTGACTTCTAGAGTTTTGAATGAATTTTCACATTTCAGTGTTTTTTGTTATACAACCATCATGCACATTATATTCAAGGACTGGCCACTTTATGAGCTCTAACTAGGTCAAGTAGGTTTATTGTCATTTCAGCCAAATACACAGTACAAAGTGAAATGAAACAACACTCCTCCAGAATCACAGTGCAAAACAAGAACAAAAACAGAAACAACATAAGACTACAGAAGTGCAGACAGAACAAAAATACACAGAGTGCAAAGAGAGCAAGAGAGAGAAATTGCATGAAAAACACGAGCAATAAAACAACAGGAAAAGAAAACATTTCGTGCAGTCGACGTTTGAAAAAATGCAATTTTATGACAGGTACTGTATTTCTAGCAGTCGTTAGGTGTGCAAATATGCAGATTAGAGGTAGACAGCAATAAATAATAATTATACAAGTTGTTTGTTGTGGTAGGTGTGCAATTAAACACTGTAGCTCATCTTTTGCTACACAATTCTTCATTCCGCCTCTACCCTTTTCTTCAGTGATCAGTATCTGACAATGGGACCACTGTTAACAGGATTTTAGTGGTGATCCATTCTCATTAGAGCAGTTACACTGACGTAGTAGTGGTCTTGCTCGTGGTGCTGGTATGAGTGTATTAGGCACATTGGTGTTGGTAAGGATCATTAATAGGTTGGCGGTTAAAAGGGCTAAAAGGGCTAAATGGGCTAAAAGATGGTACGAAATGATTTCCAGCAGAGGTAGAGTTTCTAATAAAACTGGCCTGTAAGAGTTATTGTGACAAACACACTTCAGTCATATCACAAATGTAAGACGAGAAGAGACGCCAGGATGAATAGCTCTGAGGCATAAGAAAGTGAAAAGTGTTCTAACTACTGTCTCTTTTCTTACAGAGCCTGTTTTCTCCAACATGCTTCAGTTATGCGAGTCAGTACATCTCCCGCTATGAAAAACAGGAAGAAGGTAAGTACGCGTGAACAGCAGGCCTTCTTTGGATTCCTCCAGAGCTTCTGTCATATACGAGCACACATAGGGCTGCACTGATTGATTCTTTTTGCACGTCTGTGTCCCAGGCATCCAGTGGAGCAACATGTACGCCTCTCCTGTGTCTGGAGACACCTCCTCATTTGGTTGGCTCTGCTGGCTTCTGCTCATCGACTCTGTAATCTACTTCCTCCTGGGTGCCTACATCCGCATGGTGTTCCCAGGTATGAAGCCAGCACTTCTCACCTCAAATTGATTTGTTGCTTACTGAAATCCTCTGTTTACTATTGAAAACAAAGATGAATGTTGTGTTAAAAATCTATAAAAATATTGTGTATTCATATATAAAATTGGCATAGTGATAGTTTACAAATCATTGATTAGCTTTTGAGGGAGGGATGACATTTCTTTGGTGTGTAATTATTTTAAACAGTGTATATATTGCCAAGATGTTTATATGCATATGTATCAAACATGTTACATTATGACCTCACGCTTCTGAAGTGTCTTCATATCAGTGTCAATAACTGAAATTTAATCATCTCCTTCATATCTGATCAGGTAAATATGGTATACCAGCTCCATGGTACTTCCCTGTGCTCCCATCCTTCTGGGCGGACCTGTTTTGCTGCTGCAACAGAACACCAAAGAAAGTTGGCAGAGGTCTGCTCTTCAGCAACATGGTCCATGACCAGCAGATCAGCAAGGGCAAAGAAAAAGGGAAAGGAAAAGGTAAACAGGAAACATTTAGCTTCTCTTAAATAACATGATTTCTTTGTGCTCTTGTTGCTTTTATTTAATTTGAATGAAAGTTGAAAAGTCTTGAGCCCATTTTACACCAAGAGCACAATATTCTGTGTTGATCAGTGTGATACTGACTGCATGCGTCGTGCAGCATCGTAGCGGTAATGCATGCATGAAGTGGAAAATATACGCTTTGGGTCTATTTTTGATGCTTGATGTGCACTGCATGTGAGCAGTTTTTACATAGAAACAGTACAAGCTTAAGTATTCTTGCTGTATTTTGCAATCTGGTGCTGTTACCAAAACAGCAGACGGCTACAATTTAACCCTTTCTGCAAGCTCTTAGAGGCCATTTTGTCTGTGGAATGAAAACTGATTCATTTTTATATATTTATAAATATTTTATTAAAATAATCCAGTCAGGGTTTTTCAGTTTAATTTGAATTAATGTTATAATTAAAGTTAAACTGAAATATTTTCAAATATTAAAATGGAATGAAAACCCTTCAAATTAATGGCTGAACTGAGCATGAAATTGCTTTTTATGGCTACTGTGAAAAGAAAGTTAAGCTGGATAAACCTCTTTTGGACCAATGAATAAGGAAATGGGTGAGAAATTAGCCTTTTAAAACTACCTTTAAACAGTTTATAGATTTTCTGGAATTACCTCTACATAACATTTATTAACACTATATAGATGTATGAAGGTTATATTGACTCACCTGTAACTGTGTGTAGGTTTATAGCAGGACTCTTTATAAGTTTATGTAGTTTGTAGGTTTATATAGTTTGGATCTCTACTTTTTGGAACAACCAATTTTACAACCAAAGTCCTACATGAATATTCATGTGCTTTGACTCTTCTTCCAGCGGATTTAAATGAGTCATTGTATCCCAGCTGAGATGTTCTGATGGATAGGGTTAATATCCCTCTCTGTCTGCAGATGTGGGTGATTTCCATACTCAGGGAGATGAGGAGTTCTCAGAGATGCCTGTTGGTGTTTCTCTCCGTGGCCTAACAAAGACTTATGGCAGCAGGAAAGCCATTGAAAATCTGAACCTGTGCTTTTATGAGGGTCACGTCACCTCCCTGCTTGGCCACAATGGAGCTGGAAAGACCACCACGATGTAAGAGAGCATTTAACTGTCTACCTGTGCAGGCTGTCATGGCTGTGAGCCATTTTCTTTTACTTAATAGATTTATTTACAGTTCAGTATCAATAGCAGTGAACATAGTTATTTAGTTTAGTTTTTAATGATCTTGTTGCATCATGTGACTTTCACTTTACTACTGCCTTTAAATGACTTTTTCTTGTACTACAAATGATAATAAAACTTTTTCATGCACTATAACTGATAATAATAATAATAATAATAATAACTTCTGCACCTTTACTTGCATTTCAACAAACTGATTTCAGAAGATTTTAGAAAATATATGTAACATAATAGCAAATGTTTAGCAAATATCACTTAGAAATATTAACTTTTGATTCTAAACTTCAGAATTTATATACTAAAAAAGTTTGCAAACTTAAAATTAACTTGTTAATTGGGATTAACTTGTGTATTGAGAATGTGCATTTTTTTGTGTTTTTTTAGGTCCCTTCTCACTGGGTTGTTTGCCCCTTCCTCTGGCTCAATTGAGGTCTATGACAAAGACATGCAGACGTATATCGATGATGTGCGCAAGGAGCTAGGTGTGTGTATGCAATACGACGTCCATTTCGACCACCTGACCGCCAAAGAGCACCTGATGCTGTACGGTCAGATCAAAGCCCCCCACTGGACGAAGCAGGAGTTGCAGCATCAAGTGCGCAAGTATGTGACTCAAGCACATTTGAAACTTTGCCTTCTAAATCTGTCTTTCTGTTTAGCCTACCAGAGCCTACTAGTATTTAAAAGATTACAGTTAACTCAGTGTGTAAACCCATCCCAGTGGTCCCTCAGTGTGGCCCCCTCCCCCAGAGCTCAACCAATCACACTGCACCTAATGTATTTACTTACAGTACATATAGCTGCTGTCATTAGAAAACCTTTTTCCACAGAATGTAGACTTTATGGGAGAAGGAAGAACATTCTGAGCTTTTCTGTATAAATCTTAATAAAAGCATTTCACATGTTACAGTTAACTGGACCATTTCTTTTGGTCCATTTGTCCTGAAAGAATGCAAATGGTAGTTGGTGTTTTCTAATGGTGCAAAACATAAGTAAGTACATAAATAAATAAGCCATAAGGTTTTAAAATAACAAAGGCAATATGAGTATACACTCCTACACACATACTGTGAAAGAGTATTCCTCAGCTAAGGTATGGATTGTTATTGCACAGCCCTTCACTGTATGTGTTCAGAGCTGGACAGGTTTGGGAAATGCATTAAAAACACTTGATCTGATGATGACCCATCAATTTAGTAATGAATGGAATTACACAACTTAGACATCTTCAGCAGTTTTTATTCTTACCCGCTGTTCTCAGGATTCTGGAGGAGACAGGAATGTATGCCCACCGTCACAAGCGTGTGGGGACGCTATCAGGAGGCATGAAGAGGAAGCTGTCCATCTCCATCGCTTTCATTGGTGGCTCTCGCTTGGTGGTGCTGGACGAACCCACCACTGGCGTGGACCCCTGCTCACGACGAAGCATCTGGGACATCATCCTCCAGCATAAGCAGGGTGAGAGAGAGAGACAGAGAGAGAGAGAGAGAAAGAGCAGCATACCCTGCAGGCTCTTTGTTCTTATCGGGTTTCTGACATCCCGTCTCAGGATTTAATTAAGCATTAATGGGTTTTCTCAAGGTGCGTATGGCTGTAGAGGAAACAAGAATGGGAAAAGCGCCTCAGCAGATGTGGTAATCAGCGATTGTTATCCGTCATGCTTTCGCTGCTCACGTTTCTGCTGTTTAATTATGTCCTTCTGAGGCAGAGAGACAGTTTGTCTCCGACTGGTGCTTTAAAACTGAGGAAAAAGGTTGGGTTTGATGTGTCTTGCCCTTCCTTTGAACGTCTCTCCCTTCTTCCCTGCAATTTTTGGCTCTTTTTATCCGCAGTATCTGATTAGACTTGTCTTTGTGTCTGATTTTTTCTTTCAAGAACGCACAATCATATTGTCCACTCATCACCTGGATGAAGCTGAGGTTCTCAGTGACCGCATCGCTTTCCTGGAGCGTGGAGGCCTCAAATGCTGTGGATCTCCATTCTATCTGAAGGACAAGCTGGCCCAGGGCTACAACCTGACCCTCACCAAGAAGGTTCTGAATGTATACACATATTATACAATAATAAAAGTCAAACACAATTGTCTCAGGTGTAATCAATCAGCCATGGCTTGTTTGGTGTCTGGAGTTCACTTCTTTAGCTTTGCCCCTCTGAGCAGCAAGGATAATGTAACTAAAAAATAATTTTAAAAAGTATGCAGTATGGCTAAAAACAGCACTAGCAGTCATCTTGAATCCTGGAATTAGCTCATATAGTGTCAGAAGCCATATAAGCAAGTCTATTTGAGACTACTTAACAACTTGACACAGTTTTTGGCACGTGTGAGATGACTTAGGCATGCTGTTTGATAGGGTGTAAACTCAGTTCCGAACATTAGCCCTTGCAGTTCCAGGGAAAACCCAAAGAAGCAAACTTCAGACACAAAAAATATGTTGACTGTTTGACTACATTTGGCATAAAGGGAGATTTTTCGCAGAACTATCACTTAAAATAAAAATCGCGAGTAAAGTGAGTGTGCCCTTATTTACACTAGAATAAGTGTTACAGTAGGCTCACTGCTTTGATGCCATTGATTCTTAGGCCTGTGGTTCTCATCAGTGCTGCAAAGCGTGTTTTGTATAATATCTGAGAACCTTTTCATGAAAAATATATGTTTCACCTCTTCACCATGACAAGTATCACTTCTCCAGTGTGTTTGATGTGTTTTCCTCTGGTTCCACAGGTTCAGCCACCCGACTCCGATGAGAAATTTGACAGTGAGGAGGTGAGAGCTTTCATCTCCTCACATATGCCCGAGGCTCAACAGAAAGAGGGAGAGGTTGGAGATCTGGTCTACTCTCTTCCTGCCTACAATGCCCAGAATGCATCTTCCTACCGCTCACTGCTCACCGCCTTAGACAGAAACCTGGACGCTCTACAGCTAGGCTGCTACGGCATCTCAGACACCACTCTAGAAGAGGTGAGGGAATGACCCTAGACGGCACTGACAGAAGGATACACACTCACACACACACACATATAGTCATATGCTGTATGAACGCCCCTTATTGAAATACCTTTTTTGTAATATTTGTAACACTTGCACATACCACATTATAATTATATATTATAAAAATATATAGTACATATATATAGTTGCACTAACTGAACATTAGTTCATGATGGACCAATAGACAACTACTTAAAAAAAAAAAAATCTATATTATACATATCATACACTATACGTATATACAAGTACAATATAATACAAGGAATTAAAAGAAGGAAATACATTAAACATAAGAGAAAAGACTGTTAAATCAATTTAAACCAATGTTCATCTGCTGCATAATTAGGTAAAGAAACAAAAAACTGACTCAGAACACACATAAAAGAAATCAATGGACAGGTTATCCATACAGGGACTTTTTTTTCCGTGGCGAATGATTGTATGCTGCAGATGCTACAGGTAAAGATTAGGTTGAGGTTTCACATCTGTTAACATTTTAATCAGTTTAAATACGCTAGATTTGGTGTTTACATTTTTGGTCCATTCATCAAGAAATGTTCACACAGTCGACAGGGCAACTGGTGTTTTTAACTGGAGCCAGTTACAATGCTTAGAATTTAAAATTTTGAAAAAACCCCCCAAAAAAACAGATTCCTTATGACAGCTACTAAACCTTTAAGTACACACATGTGTAAATGGAGCTTCAGGTCTATTACTTTATCTTTTGCTCCAGGTGTTCCTGCAGCTGACTAGAGATGATTTAGAGCCAGTGGAGGACAGGCCATGTACCGTGTCCGAGTCCGTGCAAGAAATGGCAGCTTCAAGAGACAGCCTGACAGACGACTCCTACGGCAGCGCGTACCTCGGAGAGAAAGCCAGTGAGTTCTTCTCTTTTAATTACCCACCATATTTCTTTCCTACCTGAACAGGATAAGTAGCTTTGTCCTTCACTGGAAAGGACCCTGCCACTCCACTTAAGTTTTCTGAACATAAATGAACAAACTCACAGGCCTCTCTGCACTGTGATCGGTGAAGTGCAGCATTTGTTGAACAAAGGAAATGTGTCCATTTCTAACTGCAACAGCAATGTTGGGATGCCAAAGTCTGTATATGCTCACTTTGAAATGTATGTGTGTATGAACCTTCAGTTTAGGCCATTAATATCAAAATATAATGATAAATTACTACTATAGTGCCAGTTTCTGTTAGAGTCCCAGTGGGATTTTAGTTGGCTGTTAGGGCTAAACAAACAGTACTGAGCAATTTTGCCCTTGCAAAAGACAGTCCATACTTAAAGGCCTTAATAGAAATACATGTAATAGACATATTAACATACACAGTAAGTAGGGCTACTTTGTATGTAGCCTTTTTCGTGTGATTCCTTCAGTAAAGAGTCCTGGCATAGAGCTGTGCTGTTTACCATGTGATAGAGGCCGACTGGTTAGGCTGCCGCTCACAGTTAGTGTCGTATCTTGCACCTTCAGAAAGTTACATTTTACCTAATCATAATGTGATTGGTTGATTCCACAGTCACCTGAAGTCCTAACCAATGGGAGATTTTTTCAGCTATATTTACCAACATACCATGGAGAAAAAAAATTCTTATTGGATAATTTTCTGTTGGACGTCATGCTCTCAGAAATCAAGGCCCTGAGAGTTCCCTTCTGCATAAATGGACCTACAGTGCATAACAGCTGCACTGTAGTGTGTATTGTGGTGTGTAATTCTGTTCTCTCCTGCAGGTTTAACTGGTAACTCCACAGTCAGCGGCTTTGCCCTGGTGGCCCAGCAGGTGATGGCCATGCTGGTCAAACGTTTCCATCACTCCAGGAGGGACTGGAAGGGCCTAATCTCACAAGTGCTGCTCCCTGTGCTGTTCGTTGTCGCCGCCATGGGACTGGGCTCCATTAAAAGTGACCTGCAGTACTTCCCTGAGATGGAGCTTTCTCCAGCTCTGTATGACACTGGCAAACAGTATGCCTTCTTCAGGTATGCTCCCAGAGCTGCTTTTAACACTGAAAGAGCCTGCACAAAAGGCTCTTAAACAGACGATTCATTAAGCTGCTTCAAGCTGTTCACACTTCTCTACACTGGCAAAACAGTTCTACGTGGTTCAGATGTGTCAAGTGATTCTCCATGAGCACAGTTCTTTCCAAAAAGGAGGGAAAAAAAAGCAAGTGTGTTGGTGTAATATTTTTTATTAATGTGCAATCACTTCACACGTGTGAATCACACAAATAGAGAGTGCCTTCTTTTTTTCTCTCTCTTTCAGTGTAGAGGTCTGCACACTAAATGAAAATTTCATAGCTTTGCTTTTAATCTAGAAAGCATTCCATTCCCTTCATCAGAAGCAGTACTGCTTTATTGGTCAAGTACATTTGCATGCAGAAGGAATTTGTCTTTGGTGCTTACATAAATGGTCAATATAGAATACAGATAGTAAACAAAAAACATGAATAAATAGAATACACAACAACAAATACATATAACCAGTATGCAAACTAAATAAAAAAATAAAAAACAGGTGCAAGGATTCTATTAAGATAGCTCCTATTATGCTCCGGTCTGTTATGATTCAAAATGGTAAAATGATGATGATGATGATGATGATTGTTGTTGTTGTGGTTGTTTTATTGTGAAAACCGATAGTAATAATAATAATAATAATCATCATAACAGCAGTAAAATAATAATAATATTGTATATTTTCATATTTCACATGGAAAAAAATACAAAAAATACACATTTTGCGACAATTTTTTTACGTTTTCCATCATTAACAAGACCATTTAACCAAGCAGAGAAATATCTATGCATTCGAATGCTTCTTTAAGTGTTTATGATTCTAAATAGAAACATCTTCTTTACTAAAGAACCTTTGAAGAACCTGTTTTGTGGTGCTTGTAATGATGATGCCATGATGCCATTTCTTTCTACAGTAACCAGAATCCCAACTCCTCTTACTTGGTGGATGCCATGATGTCATATCCAGGCATTGACAACTTCTGCCTGAGTAACCCAAACAGCGAGTGAGTATCCTGAGTGTCACTATCACTGTGTCAGGGATGTGTCCTCACCAGATAGCTGACCCTCCCACACAGTGTATTTATTTACACTGACAAGCCACTACAGTAGGTACACCTACCTTGTGTTTACACTCATTATTATTTATTAGCTCCACTGGCCATACAGTTACAGACTGTAGTCAGTTTGTTTCTCTGTATAATTTTTTATTCCACTTTACCCCTTTCGTCAGTGGTCAGGACCACCAGTGAGCAGGCATTACACAGCAGTGACACTGACATGGTAGTAGCATGTTTGTGTGTGTGTGTGTGTGTGTGTGTGTTTGTGCGCTGAACAGACACAGCAGTGCCGCTGGATATACCTCAGTGTCACTGCTAGTCTGAAAATAGTCCACCAACCAAAAATATCCAGCCAACTGTGTCCTGTGGCCAGAAACTGACCACTGATAAAGGACTAGAGGGTGACCAACACAACCTGTACCAGATGAACGATCATCAGTAACTTTACATCTGCAAGCTATACCAACACGTTAGATGTGTCTAATAAAGTGGACAGTAAATGGACACATTGTTTCAAAACATACCACTATCCAATGTCCAGCACCCAAATAATACCAGCTTTATTTTGAGGGTCCTAACCACTGATGAACAGGGTAAAGGGGGCTAACAAATGATGCAGGGAAACAGATAAACCATAGTTGATAACTGTAAACTGCACCTATATGGTCAGTGGAGCTGATAAAAGTGTAGATGGGTATACCTACTGAAGTGGCTTGCTGGTGTGTGTAAAAATAGTCAAATAAATAATTAAGTTGTCTTTTAAAAATAAATAAATAAATTGTTTTTCTGTTTGTTCAACGTCAAAAAAGACAAAAACTAGCTTTTAACATTTATCAGACACATGCTGTCTTGTCTATTCTCTTTCACACTGACCATGCAGTGCCACCTGAACTGGCCTTCATTTTCTTTCCAGCTTGAATTCTTCATTATGGTATTTACTGGATTTATATATTTTTTTCTTTGCAGCATTGCTTTTAGGTATGTTCCAAACCGCAGCGTTCTGCTTTCTATTGCAGTCTTTCCACTTTCTTTTGTTCCTCTATATAATGCATTCTCTTCAGCGCTCTCTCATACACACACACTGTTTCTCTCTCTCTGAAAAGCTCCTCACTTGTCATCCCTGGGCAAAAGCCCATATCGGCGCTGTCGTGCGTGCATCATTAGTATTCTATTAACACTTCCTGTTTATTGGATAGATCTCCCCTTACAGGCGCTCAAAGCAGGGCTGGCACGTGTCAGCCTAGACCTTAGAGGCGCTTTAAAATTTTCAGCCAAAATAAAAGCTCTGTAGCTGGAATACAGATGTCAGTGAGTGTGTGTGTGTGAGAGAGAGAGAGTGTGTGTGTGTGTGTGTCTGTGTCTGTAAGCTGGTGGGAGTTTTTTATGGAGATCTATTTTGCTTACAGAGTGTGTCACAGAAGAGATACTGCAGTATCTGATGAATGGACGTCTGGAGGCAATGGCTCCTCTTGGTCTGGGAGCTGCAAGTGCAGTGACTTGTCACAGGTGAGTCAGAAGCCCCCTCTGAGCATGTCCAGCTCATCCTGCTTAAAGACACCTGATATAACTCTGCAGGGGTTGGAGATATACCACTACAAAAGTTAGCATTGCTGGGACGCTCAGTGATATATGTCATTGCACTGTGAAGGAAAAAGCAGGAACATCTGCAGTCTTTGTTACCACTTTCTAACCCTGCATTTTTGGAAATGTAAAAAAAGCTACTAAACTGTTAACATTTTTACAATGCAAAAGAACCCACCTGCCCATACCACTCAGAATACCCACCCGTATCACCCACCCATAACACTGAAGATCATAATAATAACATAATAATATATCATAATAATAACTAGAGATGGTAATATGACCATCGTAGAAGTTGCGAGAATAAGTGGCAATCAGTGGGGTCCAAGCAGAATGTGCGAACTGACCCAATTAGCAAGAAGTTGAATGATTTGACCGTTTCAACAAGTGAAAAAGGACATTAAAAAAGTTATGTAAGACAAAATGGATTTTGAAGATCCAGCCATGTCAGAAGAACAAAGGGAAACATGTTATAGCTTGTTGTGGATGGACTGGCTATTAGCAGCCATTTTGTTGAGGCAAATGGAACTGTAGGAGATGTGAGCAAATGTAGAAGATATGAAGTATGAAGTGTAAACATGCCATATTGCAAAAAATGATTTAGCAGTTCCTGAGATATTGAAATGTGTCAGCTGCACTGCCCCCTATGGATGAAATTTCACAAATTGCACTGTGCGTCCAAAGAATGCAGGGTGTGAACTTTAGTAAAGTTTGAACTTCATGCTGTATCACTACTACATTCTTTAGTAGCATGCAAAGTTTTGTGAAATTTTGTCCATAGGTGGCGCTGCAACTGACACATCTCAATATCTCAGGAACCGCTAATGCTACATTTTACACTTGGCCACATTTGCTTACATCTCCTAAAGTCACTCAACACAAAGGTCACCAATGAAAAATCAAAAGTCAGAAGCCAATATATACCTGCGCCAATATCTTATGATGTAAAGCTTCAAATGTCACAAAATTTCAGACCCTGCATCACTGCCACATCATTTGGATTCACACCACATTTCATGAAATTCCGTTCATAGGAGGTGCTGCAACTCACTCCTCTCAATATCAGTATTATGATCATGATTATTATTATTTTGATTATTTAAATGTGTACATGATACATATGTCAGTTCATATCACCCATCCTCACTCAGCAGGTTTAATAGGTGTGTTTGAACAGGGCAATGACTAAACTGCTGTTCTCAGGCCCTCTAGGACTGAAACTGGAAACTGCTTCTCCACAGGATTTCAGACTTGCAGACTTTCAATGTGCCATTACATCACTTCTTCTTATTTACTTGTGACTCTTTTTTTCATTTCTGTTTAATTTATTCACTTATTATGTGTTGTTTTATATTAATGCATCAATTGTAATTAAATTCAAGAAGGATGGGATGTGAAGAAATGAGACTGAAATGTGAAAATGTGTCAAAAGGAGGATCTTTCAGCAGTCAGGATATACATGACAATAGAAACAGCCTGAGGCACATTCTGACTGGAGCAGTGTTTGTGCTCTTACGCTGTCCCCAAATAGTGCTGGCTCACTTTAGTTCTGTGACAGCAAGCTGCAGACGGCTGGCTGCATTTTTTCTCCTTTTGAAATCCCAATGCCTTTGGCTGCTCCTTCACTCCTTCCTCTGCTCATTTCAGACGTGCCAGAAATCCGGATTTGATCCTACTTATAAAACCAGCCCCTCGTCCCAAATCGTCTACAACCTGACCAACATCAACGTCGAGAACTACCTGCTGGTCACTGCTAATGACTTCATCAGAAACAGGCAAGTTGATATAAATGCACAGAGTGAAAGCAATGTAAGAATAGTATTAAAACGTGCTGTGTCTGCATTATTCCTTGCACAGTGTGTTATAGTAGAAAAACAGAGTTATGAAAATGCTAAAGCATGATGTTATGCTCAGATCATGAGTCTAAGAAGAAATGGAAGCTAGTTGCGCTTACTGATGGACTGCAAAGCAGCTGTAGAAGTGAATATGCCCTGTGCAGTACCATTCTAAAGTTTGGAATTACTGATCAGTGGTTTGGAATGAAGTTTTTCAATAATATAAAACCAGTTTGATTGCACACAACTGTATGGAATGATTGAAATTAGTACTTTAAATTAGCACTTAAAGGCATTTTCCAAATCCAAAATTTTTGCTGTTATTAGATTATTTCATTCACGCACATGCACTTTGTGTTAAGTTGCACTATCCCTTTAATAACGATTACATTATGAATTACAGATGAGGAAACACTTGGGTTAGCCCACATCTTTGCGGTGGCTCCTTTGACCTTTTGGTATTTCCCATGTTACACAGTCAGCTGCAGTGGAGCATGCATGATGCATAAAAATACTTTATTAGGCTCTGCATAAAATAGTTGTGGCAAGTCATGTATTATTCATACAACATAAAATGTGCAGCCTCTTTGGGGTCGCTTTGAAAATAACAAAGACAAATCACCAAAGCACTGTGAGGGTAGGAGGTGAAGGCACCAGTAATCAAGGCTGGAAATTAATGGTAAATGACCATGTGAACACTGGTTTGTTCTAACCTTACATGCTTAATGTGTTTGTGTGAAATGAATTTCTGTTTACCAGGTATGGAGGCTGGTCCTTCGGGAGCACCCTTCCCACCGACCTCCAAATGGACCTTCTGGAGGTGCCCAAGAACAGGACCTTAACTAAGGTAATCACAGACGCAGCTGGTTATCAAAGCACAGGTGCTAAATCACAGGCACCAGTTAATTCCAAAAAAATCTGAATAATCCTCTTTGTCTTGCAGTGCAGTGGTGGTGTAATTAGTAAGTGGGCGCGTCGTGTAATTTTAATACAACAGGCAGATTTTAACCTTAACATTTTAATTAGATTAGCTGACTGACATTTGCCACAGTTGCTTCTGGTTTTGCTTTTGTCGCAGATTTTCAAAAATCTGGCTTGCCTTTGATCAAACCGATCATTCTGTTTGTTTGTTTGTTTGTTTATTCATTTTTTTATAAGTACTATGAACTAAATGGTCAATAATCATGTACATGTTTGTATGTATTTCTGTCCATGTAGGTGTGGTACAACCCAGAAGGCCATCACACCTTACCTGCCTACCTCAACAGCCTCAGCAACTTTATGCTGCGCTCCAACCTCCCAGCAGAGCAGCGCCAGAAATACGGTCAGTCACAAATGCATTGTACTGCAGTAAAGCAAAGATCAAACAAATAGCAAAGATTAAACAGATGTTGCACTAATACTAGCTCAACCACTCAAACATTAACAGCATTCAGTTATAAAGGCTTATTATTCAGTAATTACAATAAATTACTTAAAATACAGCAGGGACGTTCTGACAAATAGCTTTTCTGCTCAACACAAAGCCCAAAGTTATTTTCTTGGGGGGAATTATAAACCCAATACAAACTAATTCTCAAAAATAAGACTGTACGTTTCAAGAACTGCTTACTTTAACTTGAACGTACTATTCCATAATAAACTGTAAAGGTGCCAACCACAGAACATTCGTCTTTTCAAATTCAAAAAGTGGGACCTTATTATAGATAATCTTTTTAAATAATAATACTAATAGAACAATAAGTCACTTTGTGGCTCAGAACTGGCCTACAAGTCTGTATACACTTTCCTTCTGGAAAAGAAGGCTTGTTGACAAGTAAGGCATATCAGTCTTGCCTTAAATCCACTGGGCTGTTGTGCAACAGCTGCTGTAGTTCCACTGTCCTGGGGCAGGGGGCACTGTTTCTCTTCAGTCTCCCCACCATGCAGCTGGAAGTGTAATTAGCGGTGCTGAGAGCTTGAGTGAAGTGGATAGAACAGGACGGAGGCTCCAGCCTTATTTCAGCAGCACTGCCAGGCCAGACCCAGTGGCTCAGATTCACTAGCTGCCTCCGGGGCAAGATTAATACAGGCCCGGCAGTCAATAAGGGAAAAGGGAGATGCAATCATTCAAATGTAGCTGGTGAACTCACTGGGGCCCAAAACAGAGCATAAATCCAGCGAAGGACCATCCGAGCGGCCACCCTGTTCCAATGACGTGGCTGGGGCCGAAGTGTTGTGTGAATGTGAATTGTGCATGCATTAAATCATCCTTCTTCTTTTTTTCTCCTTCTTTCTTTCTCCCTCCTAGCAATCTCACTGTCCAGCCATCCCTACCCTGGCCAGGTGGAAGATGAGGATGCCATGTAAGGACACTTTCATTTCCTCCAGCGTGTCACTCTTTGGCTCACAGGGATCATAAATGCTCGGGAACGAAGCTGCCAAGCCCCAAAATCAAAGAAGCCAGTGATCAGGACAGCGAGACAAATGCCTTGGCTTTAGATAAGATATGCAAACAGTGCACTGCCATTTGCATTCCACTGATACGCTCAGAGTAATGCAGTTTGACTGGTGTATTTACTCCTCTTTGATCGTTTTAAATGAATTTCCTCTGGGTTGGGTTATCGATTACTGGCCCAATATAATATGTGCGCGCACTCAAGGTGGCTCAGAGGTTAATTCATTCGTCCGAACTTGCTTGGCACTTGCGCTTTAAAGACTGCTGCTGCGCTTCATTTGGAAGCCAAGCTTGGGTAAAAGCATAATTATTTCGCCTTTGCAACTCGGATGAGGCTGGCTCAAAGCCTGGTGAGGAGAGGTGTCTGAGGAGAAGGAGAAAGGTGTGTAGGAGGGAGAAAAAGAGAGAGAGAGATGAAGGTAGGGAAAAGAGAACAGCTGGAAGATAAGGAAAGCACTGGAGCCCCTTTCGAATAGTTTAAAAACAGTGTGCTTTCTCAGGTGTCTGTTGGTTTCTGGTTTCCTGAAAGATGACAGAGTTCGAACTGTTCAAAGCCATATTCACTCCATTCGATCTGTGCAACGCAACATTGATGGAAGATCCATATCTTCTGTGTTGTTAAATGTGATCATTTATATTGATTTGGGCGCTTTATGTCTTCTCTACATTGTTTCATCATGATAAAGGGGAAAACAAACCCCTAAACCACACTGTAACAATAGAAGCTCAGCTTTAATGGTGTTAATAATACATATTCTTTGGATGAGTGCACATCTTCAGTTTGTGATGAAGTACAACAGACGTTTTCTGTTCATTGTCACTCATTCCATCAACTTCAACAGGTTCATGTGTGCACCCTTAGAAATAAAAGGTGCAGTGGCACTTGCTATCCAGAAATTGGACCATAGATAGAAAACATCATTCATTATTATTTATCGCTCTTGTTTTCAAGAGTGCATGAAAATGTGAATGATAAGATTGTTCACGTCTTGATGTGAGCTCTGTTTTCTTGTTTTTTCTATTACCTGTGTTGTATGATGTTTGTTTTTTACAAACCGGGGCAGAACTTCGCCCGCATTAATGTGCAGAATGTTCACCTCTGGTGTGCGGTGCCTGATTCTGCTCTTTAGATCGATTTTCTCATTTGTTCTGGGTCCTCACCGTGCCTGGCCTTTGGCTGCACAGCTGCCCTCATGGAAGAGGAGTAGTGATGGGCAGCGGCGGTGAAGGGAGGGCAGGCATGGGCTTAGGTAGATGAGATCAAAAGAGCTGGCCCTGCAGGTGACTCCTGTAAGAGTCAACATCATGCTGAGATCCTCTCCAGGACTCTTCAGAATCTATCTATCTATCTATCTATCTATCTATCTATCCAAGAAAAACATCAACAACAACTTGAGAGATCTTAATCAGTGAATGGGAGAATGCATGACAGGTGAAGTAATTCTGTGAAACAGTGTGAAAGAGCAGAGGGTCCAGATTGCACTTGGTGCCAACATCTATTGTCCTATTATCTGTAGCTCTGCAGCCTTTCTTCTTGCTGCTTGGTGTTCATTTCTTCTGAGTAAACACTGTGTGTGTGTGTTTGTGTGTGTATTTATCCCCTTGTGAGGACCAAATGATAGGAATACCAGGAAATTTGTAGAAGTGGGGTCTCACAAGAAAATATGCTGTTTTCACCACAGATTCAACTTTGTAAAGAAAAACTAAAGGAGCAGAAAGATTGCCTTTTGGTCCCTGAGGTTAAAGTTAAGGTTAGGTTTAGGTGTAGGTGTACCATTACTGAAACACAGTATTACACAAGTCAGTGAACTGTCCTCACAAATTAAGTAATACCAATGTGTGTGTGTGTTTCCCAAAGGGTGCGTGGCCTGGTCAATGTACTGGTTGCAATTAGTGTCCTCACTGGCTACTCCATCATGACGGCCAGTTTTGTCATCTACGAGGTTCAGGAGCACCACAGCGGCTCCAAGAGGCTCCAGCACATCTCGGGCATCAGCGAGCCCTTCTACTGGACCATCAACTTCATCTATGACATGGTACTCACCATAGTTCACTCACACACAATTGCCATGCAATTATTTGTTTGTTTAAATAGAATTATTTGTTTGTCTTTTGACTCAGATAATAATATTTAAGCCTCTCAGCACGGTCCGCATCATGCTAGAGCACAACCATAAAATCAGTTAAATTCAGGCTTCAATCCAAACTGCTAATAGTGAATGACAGCTAATTCGGGCCACTTAGTATGATTCATTAGCATAATGCTAAATGGTATCCATAATGTTATATTCATTATTTATAATGCTAGCATTGTTCCTTTGTTAATAGACACACATAAAAATAAAGTATGTGGTAATTGAATAGGTTAGATAAAGACATGATGATCTCTCTCTCTCACTCCCTCTCTCTGTATCTCTTCAAGGCTCTGTACATGGTTCCTGTGCTTTTTTCTGTGATCGTGGTCGCAGCCTTCCAGCTGCCAGCCTTCACCGAGCGCCAGAATCTGGGAGCAGTCACGTTGCTGTTTGTGCTCTTTGGGTCAGTATTAATATGTAGAGAAAGAAGAGATCTTTAAGTTTAAAAAGCATCAAGAGTATCATAGATCGTTTTGTGTTAAATAGGTCAAGGTCCTCCAAAATGGGAAAAAAACTGATTCCTGCAGTTTTGCAGCATTATGACCATGTTAAATATTTCTGGAGTCGCAGTCTATTATACTGGTTGAATGTGTAGTATACATTGCTGTCACACGCACCAGAACGTGACGTGCACGGGACTCCGGAAATGACGCACGTCACGGGGTATTTAAACGGCATGGCGGCAGTTTCAAACCACTCAGTCATTGAGTTGAGTTTTCCTGGCCAGCTCACCAGTGTGTTCGGTACCGTGAGTAACCCGGGTTCATTTCACCTCATCTCTATTCTACCCCTTTCTGTGTGTGTGAGTGAGAACGCTGATTCCGGTGGGAATCGTTACTCTGTATCCAGAGAGTTCTCAGAATAAAGCGCGTGGTTCTGCCAACTCACTTCGCCTCTGTCTGCGATTGGGTTCATCCACCACGCCACACTGGTCTAACCGTGGTTTCAGTTCATCTGTCGTCTGCTCCGTGACACATTGCATTACTGCATTGGTGCAGTATGCAGTGTACAGTAACTTATACTGGTGAAGTATGCAGAAGACAGTATGTTTTACTGGTGGAGTACACAGTATACATTATATTATACTGGTGCACCATGCAGTATACGGCATGTTATAACGGTGCAACATGCAGTATACAGCATATTGTAGTGTTGCACCAAGCAGTAGACTGTATACTATACTGGTGGAGTATACAGAATATTATACTGGTGCAGTATACCATATACAGTAAATTATGCTAATGTAGTATATTTTAGCAGGAAAAAACAACAGAAATACTAACGGTTAATGAGGAGTTTGTCTTAACGAACTAATTTATGTAGCAAGTTGACACACCATAAAAAAGTAGGAAAGACCAAATCTTTTGAAAGGAAAACGTTCTGATAATTGCAAGAGGAAGAGGAGCCACTTTATAAAATCATATAAATGTACTGCACCAAAACAGACCATCATGAAGTGGAAGGAGTAGATGAGGGAGTGTAGCTGAATAAGGGTTGTCTATCAGCACGGGTTACCACATTAAATATTTACACGGATTTCACAAACATTGCATTAGAATTTATTTAAATTTCCTTCAAATTACAAAACTGGAGCTCAAGCCAAAGATTTTGGAGGTCCTGTCTGATTTTACCCCTGTTAGAAAACAAGGTGTCCTGCTGCATAACAAGAACAGAAACTGCTTACAATAGTCCCGCCAGGCTGTACAAGAGTGATCTCCCCACTCCGTCACCATGCTAATTGCGTTTTGAACGGTATTATAGGGCCCTGTGCTGCTCCTCGGCCTGCGGGCAATGAGGAGGCCTGGGAGGCCCAGCGCTCGGTGAGAAACTCAGCACTCTGTCTACCATTCATCAGCCCCAGCGGCCCTCTGATTTCCGGCCCATAAATAACCAGACCAGCACCGCTGTCTGCTGCCCGCTCTCACCCGGAGCTGCTTAATTGCTTTTGTTTGGCATCCTTGTGTCTGAGAGAAAAGTCTCTCCCTCTCTCTGCTGCACACACAGTCACACACTCTCACTCACACACAGATAAACACTCGCACCCTCAGCTCTCTCTCCTCTGTGTTTAAGCACATCTTCTTCCTTGACCCCCTCCACCCCAATCACCGAGAGTAATGAATAAAAAAGCAGATCATTTTGTAGTGCAGAAAAGGCGAGAAAAAACCTCACCGTGAGAGAGCAGATGAAGTCATTTATCTTCCGCTCGCTTAGCTCAGCTTGTGCACATTTCTTCCTCTCCTTTTTTTTAACACCTTCTTTTAGTCGTGGTCTGAGTGGACGTTTCTCCTTGGTTCTTTTCCTCAGCGTAGCTGTTTTGTATTTATCTACCCCTCTCCTTGCCTTTGTTAATTCCTCGGCTCTTTCACAGGTTTGCAAGCTTCCCCTGGATGTACCTCATATCAACCGTGTTCAAGGATGCAGAGATGGCTTTCATCAGCTACGTCTGCATCAACCTCTTCATCAGTGTGAACACCATCATCTCCACTGCAATAGTCTACTTCCTAGGGCAGCTTCGCCAGAACGATGAGGTAAGACTGGGCAAGAGAGCGCAGCTTAACCTCCTGAACTGCAGGCTTATTATTCCTTTATCAGCCTAAAGGCTAACACTATATGCCCAAAAGTATCCAGGCAGCCCTTCTAATTAGTGAATTCATGGCTGATATTGACATTCATTTGCACACACACGGCTTGTATAATCTCCATAGAGAAGTCTAAGGTCACCATGCCCAATGCCAAAGATCGTCTGAAGGCTGTTACTGCAACAAAGGGAGGACAAACTTCCTACTAACAGCCTTGATTTTGAAAGAAATGTTAGATGGCAGATGTCTACAAACTTTTTAACATATAGCACATGACCAGAGGGGAACCCTTAGGGCCTCTCAGGCCTTTAAAGAAGGCTGACTCCTAGGAACTAAAAAATACAAGTCTATAATTTTTAGTCAAGTCAAGTCAAGTCAAGTAGAGCTTTATTGTCATCCCAGCCATATACATTTAGTACACAGTGAGACGAAATA
>JBBPCZ010000002.1:1984195-1998778 GCA_037974445.1 Brycinus macrolepidotus | reverse complement strand
TATATATATATGTATGTGTATGCATGTATGCCTGTGCATATATATACATATATACACACACACATACATGTACATACACATGTATACACATATACATATAAACACATACACATATATGAACAAAAAAAAATCATTTTTGTTCAGTAGAATCATATTTGTATTTAAACTCTGCAGGTACTGCAGTAATCTGAGGTTATTAAG
This sequence comes from Brycinus macrolepidotus, assembly GCA_037974445.1. Taxonomy (NCBI): domain Eukaryota; kingdom Metazoa; phylum Chordata; class Actinopteri; order Characiformes; family Alestidae; genus Brycinus; species Brycinus macrolepidotus. The sequence goes on along the minus strand of JBBPCZ010000002.1, from coordinate 1,998,577 downwards.
TTTTGGTTAGGGTGTCAGATGCTGAATTCCTAACTTTATGTTACCTACCAACATAGTTAGGAGGTCATGTGGAATCAAACAATTATATTTTGATTTTCAATAGGTGGGACCAGTAGGTAACCATGTCAAATGTCTCATAACATGTTATTTCCATGCTAAAGGTTAAGTCTAGATATATGTTTTCACATGTAATTGATTCTGATTCACCACTTCAGCCTATATTGCTATGTCACATTTAAGCAGGGGGTGACCTGTTGTGGTCAGGGTCTCTACATACAGAATATACCCTGAGACAATTTATATTATAGTGGACACTATAGTTACTGCAGTATACATGTGACTTTTACATGAATAAAACAGAAATGTCTTGAGCATGGGTTAAAATGAAAGAGCACAGCAAATGCAACTGACAAGTCAGATTGCAGTTATATTTACCAGTTAAAAATACACAAAAGGGACCTAATCCATTCTCTTTTTGTGTCCTTTTTTATCCTTACAGAACATCCAGGCCGTGTACCAGACTCTGAGCTACGTGTTCCTGATCTTCCCCCAGTTCAGCTTTGGAAACGGGCTGATGGAGCTGGCCCGGGAGGACTTGCAGGTCCAGGTGCTCAGTGTGTTCGGCGTGGATGCCTATAAGAACCCCTTCAGCATGGATGTCCTGGGCTGGATGTTTGTCTCCCTGTTCCTGCAGGGTTTGTTTTGCTTCACTCTGAGGCTGCTGCTCAACAAGTGGCTCCTCCGGAAAGTTAGGTAAGGCCTCAGCCATTGAGGGTTTATGGGGCTGAGTGGAATAGAAGTTGGAAATAAACTTTAATAAAGTGTCACTGCATGATATTACATCAATAAAAAACGTTAAATTAAAAAGAGAAATGCGCTGTTATTGCAGACCCGTTTTGGGACAGTAAAAATACGGTATGATGGCCATACATCATTAGGAATAGAATGGGGTGCTGGATATTGAGCTTGGCTCGAGCAGCTATGGCATAAAGTTGAGAAAAGTGGCTGGTTTTAAAACTGTGAAGAATAATTGTTTAGCTTCTCTGAAGATGTGAAAGTCAATATATATTGCAGTAGGAATCATTTTGCTTGTATTACTATAAATCACACTGCAATTAAAGGCAATTAAATAGTTTTATCACTGGAGCTTTGTTCTGTTTACACCTTCATGCCTCTTATGTTCATTTCTTGTATGCCTGTCCCTGACAAGGCGGCTCTTCTGCCGGAGAAAGCCAGCGCCTCAGGCAGGAAGCTGGAACGAGGATGAGGATGTCTCGGCTGAACGCCAGCGTGTGGACAGTGGCGCAGCCGGTTCGGATTTGCTGCAGGTCAGCCAGCTCACTAAAGTCTACCAGCACCTGAACCGGAAAGTACACGCCGTGAAGAAGCTGTCTTTCGGCATACCAGCGGGAGAGGTGAGTCCTTACATAAACCATAAATGATTTGAATATTTGTGGCAGTAATTCCTATTATTATGAACTGTGAGGTAAGGTGATTATAATAATTATTCTTCGATATGAGTGCCCAGACATGCTTTCTGTATGATTAGTGATACCACTGAAACTATAATGCATGCCAAGAAGTTCCCTAGTGTGAAATGAGATTACTTCTCAGCATATTTTGTCAGATATTAAACATGTTGTTTAAACTTGCGTGCTATTCCGGGATCAACATTTATTTTTGTTTTTCTAGTGCTTTGGATTGCTGGGTGTCAATGGAGCAGGAAAGACCACAACGTTTAAGATGCTGACTGGAGATGTCAGCCCTACACATGGCTCAGCACAAGTTCGCGACTGGGATGGGTAACCATTTCCCCACCACTGTTTTCTAACCAGAGATGCTAGCACCACTGTTCAGACCTGTTTCAGCTAAATCTGCTTGTATCATGCTTCCAGGCGATTGGTTGACATGATAGACTGCAGGACAGAGGGCATAAACATCGGTTACTGCCCTCAAGTGGATGCACTAGATGACTTACTGACTGGAGAGGAACATTTGTACTTCTATGCTCGCATCAGGGGCATCTCCAAGAGGGAGATTGATGGGGTAAGGTGGCCTCTTTGTCTTTGGTCATTAGTTCAAACAATGGGCAGTGGTCTTTGAGCCAGACTCAAAGACACCTGAAAATGATCATGTAGTCTAGTCATATTTACCAGATATCTGTACCTGTGATTAATATGAATGTTGATTGGGATGTACAATGAAAAACACACACTTCATTCTTACTAATGTAGAGATCACTTTTGAAAGCTGGGAAACAGATTGCCTCACTTTAAGCAAATTGTCTAATTAATTTCAAGCTAGGTCTACAAATTTATTTTTGTAAATTACATGTTTGAGTATAAAGACCTATCACATGGTGTAAAAAATATTTACCAATTTAAATGTTATTCCAGGAACTTTTACATTATAACTAAAGGTTATTCATACTCACACGTATCATTTACACCATGCAAAGAAGCTTTTCTAGCACCCACAATATTTATTTATGCCAATATAATTTCTGAAGTTCAGGATCAAAAGTTACATTTTCAGAGCAATATTGGCTGGAAACATGCTATTATGCTACACTCCTTTCCTGAAAACTATTATTTGAATAATATATTAGTTCAAACACAAAAGGAAATCATAAAACTTTGGAGTGAATTATATTATGATCATTTACACTTCACATAATCAAATCAATCATTGAATAATAATAAACTGCTGTTAGTTGGTGTGGTGGCATTCAGAAATGTCTAGCTTATGACTGCATGTAAGCTGCTGCTTGTAAGCTGTTGAAACTGCTGACTGTTACAGTCATTTGTACATTTGATAGAGGAATGGGTGAAGAATTACATGTATATATATAAATATATATATACCTTTAACCTGGCACATTGATTATCCACCCTTTGTTGATCTGCTTCATCACAACTGATTGACCTTGCTGGAGTTCTTCATTGGTATTTACAACTATGTCCATATGCAAAAGGTAGCAGAAAAAAATAAATACAGTGTAGTATCAATACAGTGTAATATTCCACAATGTGTATAATATTTTTCGGCTCCATATTATATTGATACAGCAGCGCCAGGTATTGATATTCATTATTTAAATATTATTTCATCATTTTTTAAATGTATTTAATATTTTTTCATTTTGGTACGTACATCTACACTGATAACACTGCCTCTTCTTGTGTGATAACACAAGATAGCATAAAACATTGTCCTTCTCTTTTGGAAAAGAAGTCAGAGTTGCAAAGATAGCTGCAGTGACTCCTAAATTGCAATAATATCATATCATGGCCCAAATATCGTGGACCTCTGAAGCAATTCCCACCCCTAATATTCAACTTTTTGGTGGTGAACTTGGACATTTCCAATTTTATGTGTTGATAGTTGCACTGTACCAGATGATGCAGCTCATCAAGTAATGATCAAGACTTTTGTTTGGTTTGAATCATGTTCATAATAGTAGGGAAAAAATTGTGCTGGGAAAAGAGCACTTGGAGGGGTATTAAATTAGTTGCCATTTTTACATTATTATATCAACTCTTGTCTGGATTGTTTATTCACAGTAATATACACTCCAAGGAACTCTTTAAAACTCTGTTTTTGCTTTTGGGACTTAGTTTTATATATATGCAACCTGCAGGGCACTGACTTCATTCCACATATATCTAAATATAAGGCGGAGCTGGACTCACTGGGGTATTGCCCTTTGCCTCAGTCTCAGAGCAGAGGAAGCTTGGTATGAGTATTGAATTTGACAGGCCAGGGCTGGCGCTTCTCCATATTGATTTGAGAGGAAGCTAATTAATCTTCCATTCTCACAGGATTATTGGGAAGGGGCAGTTCTGGAAAACCTGCCTCAGGCCACTTTAGAGAAATCTTCATTAGCCATAAACAAGCCGGCGAGACAGCATTTCTTCAGGATTTATCATGAAGCTGCTGATTAAGGCAAATTCTGACACATTGGTAAAAATATTGTCTGAAGAGAAATGAATGAGTGAAGCAAAGGTGTGCATCTCTGGGAGATCTGCCACTTAAAATCTTTCATCCTGAAGCAAAGACTAATAAAATGTATCAGATTTTATAAGAAACACCTTCATAAGTAACAACTCACTAGGCACTTTATAAAGTCCACCTACTTTATAGGTCCAAAGTACGGGTGTACAATTACAGACTGTAGTCCATCTGTTGCCACACAATTTATCAACCCCTTCCCTCCTCAACCTCATTCGTCACTGGTCAGGACCTTTAGCAAGAATGGCTGTTTACCACATATTATATCAACTCAGCAGGAGTAGCATGTTAGTATGAGAGTGGTCCACAACCTAAAAAACACCAAGTGACTCTTTGGTCAAAAACTGACCACCGATGAACAGGTAGAAGAGGACCAACACAAGATCTAAACAGTATCTAAAGGCGCTTTTCCGCTGGTACAAGGAACCGTGCTGTACCGCGAACAAGGTTTTCCATTACAAATAAAGCGACCTGTACCTGAGCCGTACCTGTGCCACTCGATGGCAGGGCCAAAAGCGGGCTGCATCATTGGTTTCTGATTGGTCAAAATGTTGTCATCATAACATTGGAAATAAGCCCTTGTTGTTTACTGTCCACACAGAAAAACAACAATGGAGATACAAACTAACAAATGGGAAGTTGATAAAGTACAAGCACTACTGTCTGTTTGGGCTGAAGATGAATTTCCATGGGAGTTTTCTATGACACTAACAAATTTATCTTTAACATTGTGAGAAATGTAAAAGTGGACCAGGACATCACTAACAAGTTAGCTTGGTTAGGTTTTCGTTGCACGGCTAAACAATGCTGAGAAAAAATTACAAAACACAAACAAGACTATAAATAATAAAACACAACAAAAGCAGCTCTGACAGAAAAAGCTTTTTGCTGGTTTGAATCTATAGGTGCAATTTTGGGACAACGAACAGCCATAAACTGTGGGGAGAGAACTGCGCTGCTGACTCATCAGAAACACCGTTACCGAGATAAAAGATATAATTTAAAATCAGAGCGTGCTACAACTTCTGTGGCATTGCTGTACGGTTTAGGTACAGCACGGGTCCTGTAGGCCTATGGAAAAAAGCGGCTTAAGTTTGAAAGTGACCAGTGTGGGCATCCTGAAAGGCTAGTGTGAGTGTTATTACTTAAATGTTCACTTATATGTTCTCTACCCATTTCCTAATATTTCAGGTCACACTAGAGCTTTAACTGAGCCTGTTGGGTTGACTTTAAATACAGCCTGAGTTTAGCCTGCACCACATCATCAAGTCCATGGTCTGAAATTAGCCAGTATCCAACAAAATTATGTCAGAAACTGACTGAGCTGGATCATTAGTGACAATAGTGACAATAGTGAGAACTTAACACACTTTTGTATGTCTTCTGACCCCGACAAATATTTCAGGCTCTAGTCTGTACAGTCATCTACCCTCCTCAGTGTTTTGATCTTTACAGGCTACATTTTCCATAGTGATCAGAAACTGTGATAGGCATGTATTATGGCAACACCCCATATGGGCATTAGGAGAGTGACACTCTGCACTGTTATGGTTTTTATCATTTTAATGTGGTTCACCGCTTCACAGTGATAGAAGTAATGGCTTCTATTTGAACCTCTCACTTAGAACAGCGCATAGCCCACTAAGACTAATGGAAACAGAGAACAGTTTCAGCCTTTTAGAAGGTGAGTCATCTCCAGGAACAGAGACAGGAGACGAAGGAGTCGAAGTGAGGACATTGTAGCTGTGTTAGCCTTACTTTCAGCCCTTATGTCACCAGCAAAGTGACATGAATTGTTCAGAAATGAAAATCCTAAGCCTTAATGAGTGTGTTAATAAACCATTAAGAGCTTTAAGGAAAAAAAAGAAAGATTTGTAAGCTATATCAGTCATCTATTACTGTCGCCACGGCCTTGGTATGTCTGTAACTTGGCCCATTAGCGTAGATTAGTTGAAAGATTCAGGACAAGCACTCTCAAAATCCCAACGACCCAGAGGAAACACAGTTTGTTTCACTAGGGAGAGTCAGGGGACATTTTAAACGCACTGAAACTCAGAGCACCTTCTGGTTCGTCACAGGTCCACAGTGAGATGTTTAAATTCAAAGAGTGGCTGGTTAGCTCTTTTGATGTTGGAATCCAGTTAATTAAACGGATGCAGCGTGCATGACGTGCTTTGTGCGTCAGGCCAGATGTCAACAGGCATTTAATCACAACACTGTTCAGAGCGACTCATTATGGTGCTGAGACCACATGTTCAACATTCTAGACCAAGTGGTAAAGCCTTTTTTCAGGGGCAGTTAGTGCTTCATTAAACTGAAACAGAAACGGATGGGAAGTTTTGGTGGAGTCATGGAAAACGTGTAAATGAAGAGGAAGTGAAGTGGCCACTTATAGTCACATGTGAACACACCACAGCACAGCACACAGTGTGAACAGTGTCAAATTCTGTCTCTGCATTTAACCCATTCACCAAGTGAAGCAGTGGGCTGGTACCTTGCTAGAGGATACCTCAGTGGTGCCACTAGCAGTCCTGGGATTCAAACTCATGACCTTCTGATCACAGGGGCAACTCCCTAACTACCATCCCACCAGCCGGCCCATATGGTGGTTCTTAAAACATATTTGTGGGTTAATTGGCAAAAGTTGTCCCCAGTGTCTTTTCTGAGCTGACCAAATGTGTGTGTGTGTGTGTGTGTGTGTGTGTGTGTGTGTGTGTGTGTGTGTTTGTGCTGTGCAGGTTGTGAACTACTTGCTGAAGAAACTGGAGCTGAACTACCACAGGCGCATCATCAGTGAACTCTACAGCTGTGGAACACGCCGCAAGCTGTCTGCCGCTCTGGCTCTCATTGGACAGCCTCAGATCCTGCTGCTGGTGCGGCTAACTGCCTCCTCCGCTCTTCTCGATGCTGCAGTTTACAGTTTATAGTAGAATTTCTTTATTCAGCACTTCTCCTGCATCTTTCTATCCGCTCATTCTTGCCCACCTGTCAGCAATTCCATCTGCCGCTACTTTAAAAATGTATTGCTTTCAGCAGACAGGGAAATTTACAGCAGCTTTTAGCTACTTTACACTGCATTGGGTTATATCCAGAGCTGATCCACTATGACACTGATGCTCTGCGCAATACAGAAACACTGATATGCTCATTGTCTGCCAGAACTTTGGGAAATGCTTACCTATTTCTTCTGCCCTCCCAACACATCAGGACGAGCCCAGCTCAGGAATGGACCCCCGCTCCAAACGGCACCTCTGGAAGATCATCTCAGAGGAAGTGATGGGAAAATGTGCTGTGGTTCTGACATCACACAGGTAGGAACATCTATATGAAACTCTTTTAAGGCAGGAACGAATTAGCAATAATATTCATTTCTGTAACTGCTTAATCTATTAAATATTATTTGATGAATCATCAAAGTGAACCTTCATTAGGTGTAGTTTCTTTTCACTTTGGCAGATTAAGATCCTCTGGTGCCACTGGGCGTTTGAGTTACAGTCCCATAAATTCCACAAGCATAACACTCTACTACACACACCAGTTACCCATTGATTATAACCTAAAATCTTGCAACACTTTTTCTGAGGACTTGACAAAGGATGTAAAGTGACCTGGCGTGTGATTTTCAGATAAGGCCTTATTATGGTTAGCCACTTGGAAATATCATGAAAGTCCCAATGCATGTTTAATCAGAGGGCAAATGATCATTAATTTTTTACCACTCCCCTCCACATTTAAGGTATTACTTTTGTTGATGCTTTTTAGATATTTACAACTAGGGTATTAGAAGGAGACTGACTGATCTGATGTGTGAATAGATCTAAAGCAAACGGTATTTTTCAGCAGTTTAATGTTAAAAGATAATTCATATCAGTTTAAACATGGACTTGTTTTATTGCTTTTTTTTATTATTTATTTTTCTGAACAACCTTTTAGTGCCCCTTGACATTGGATGCTCCGGGCAGTCACTCATATTACCCCCAGCCATGCCTGTATGGTAACTCTAACATGGTTGTATGGTGTTGCACTCTGTCAGAATGAACAGTCTGAGTTTCATCAGGGTAACGATACGATGTGACTGAAGTACATTCTTAGGCACCTGTTTGCTTGTTCAAATAAAAATCCATATAATTAGAGGGAAAGAGTGAATAAAAGACATTAAAACTAGCATTAAAATGTAAAGAGAAAAGAGAACTAAACTGATTTTTTGGTATAACTCATTTTGTTGTATTCACTTCTTTTAGCATGGAGGAGTGTGAGGCCTTGTGTACTCGTCTGGCTATAATGGTACAAGGCCAGTTCAGATGTCTGGGCTCCCTGCAGCACATCAAGAGCAGGTCAGTGACCTCCCTCTCTGCCTCCACAAACCTATTAGTTACCACTTACCCCTCTACCTGTCCCCACACTTCTTCTCCACTCCACTTCAAACTTTTCCTCAGTCGAATCTCTCTTGCAGACACTAGTTTGCTTTGTCTGGAGAGGTAGAGCTAACCCATGTTGACCCAACAGGTTTGGCAGTGGATTCACTGTGAAGATGTACCTGACTAGAGCCTCCACTGATGTAGACACAATCACCAGGTTCATGGAGCAGCATTTTCCCAGCACTTACCTGAAGGTAAAAGCACTTAATATCCACAGGGCTGATGAGTTCATTTTTAAGACTTTTCTTACAAATCAGCAAGCCTACTGCACTAGCTCAGGGAGCATTTAAAAGCCGCCCTGCTGAGTGTTTTTCCGCTTGGCAATGGTAAGCATTTGTAGCTGTGAGTCAATGACCCTCCCCGTTTTTTTCTGTTAGGAAACTTTAATTGGTCGCTGAGAGCAGGTGTCTCAGTCTCAGTCCTGGGGGCTCTATGCACTGCAGATTCTGTGTTTGCCCAGCTCTTCCACAGCTAATTTGGCTCTTGAAAGGCACTGTAATTACATCTGTGAAAGTTTTCTGTAATCCAGGGCATTAAAATGTCTAGTATCAGTAGTCAAGGCAACTGAACTTGTGATGGCTGTTCTGAGCGGCTTCATCGGTTCAAACAGATGGTGGAAACTTATTGGCCCAATCTATTGTGTTACATATGAGAAAACAGATAAAAATCTGTGGTGCTTGACATAATCGTTCTGCCAAAAATCTAACATACTCAGTGCCCCCATCCAAATGAAGTCAATCATCCAAGCCAAGCTAGGTGCATGAACACTTCTTTAGTTTTGCACTGGAGATACAAGGCTAATGTGGTCAACAGTAATGGAAGCTTATAGCTTAAAACAGTGGCAACAGCCATCTTGACAGCAGCCAATTTTTCTACATAAATGCAGAGATGGGGACTTAATTCAGCAACTCACACTTAAGTCACCTGTTGGTTGACTCGACTTGAACTTGCCCTTATCTGACTGCTGACTCACTTCTGACTCAAAACTGAAGACTCTCAAAATGTCAGCCCGAGGAAGAAAAAAACACAAATAGAACAGATTAATTTGGAAACTATTTGCATTTAGGGCTCTATGGGCCAGTTTTGATATGGTCATGCGTAGTCTTTACTGCAAAGCCATTCTCCTGCTGTTTGTAGTGGTATCAGATTCGATTCAGCTTCAAAACAATCCATTTATCAAAGAAAACCCTACATGCACTACATGCAGTAAATGCAAAGTATAAAAAAAAGTGGTGAAAATGAAATGGCTAGCTAGCATGTAGTTTGAAAAGCAAGCATGCTGGCTAGCACATTAGCTAATAGCTTAAGTATTCGTAGGCCTACAGATCACATTGAAGAGAACTAAAAGTTGGGTTAGCTATTATGCTAGTTTGCTAGCATACTTAAACAGCATAAATCACTAGCTAATCAACAGTTTCAAGTTAATTTGCCTCTTTCCTTTATACATTGCATTTACAGTTGTAAGTTAAGTTAAGGCTTCTGTTTTTCAGGTTTTTCTATAAAGAAAGGTTATTTACAGCCATGTTAAACCCAACAATGACCTGCATTTAATAACAAGTCTAAGATAAAACTCTCTACTAAAGAGGCAAAACTCGACCCTAGAAACTTGAGCATTAGGTATCCTGTGCACATGTCTGTGTAACAGTGTGCCACAGAGTGATCGAGCTCAAAAAGGGGTTCATAATTAGACAATTATATGACTCATAATGCTTCGGATCTAGAATTGGGATACACATCTAGGTTTGGACTCCACTGTTACGACTTGTGGGCCAGTGTGGTGCATGTTATTCTTGTACTGTGGTGCCTCAATATGACATGCTCTTTATTGCACATTTGTACAGGATCATCACTCGTCTATGGTGGAATACCATGTTCCTGTGGCTCCTGGCGGTGTGGCTGACATCTTTGACCAGCTAGAGGTGAACAAAGCAGCGCTGCAGATCAAACACTTCTCTGTCAGTCAGACCACGCTGGATGAGGTGAGAACTGGGAGAGATGTGGTGGGAGCTAGATAGGAGAATAGGCAATGAATGTTGAAGCAAATAAGAAAAGATAGGATGGAGAGGGAGATATTAGTGGGTGAACAAGTGACTGATGTAGGGATGGATGGATGAATTGAGTTTGGGAGAGAGGAGAAGAGTGAGAGGCCTGGAGCTCCTTCCTGATTCATATACTCTTGCCTGCTAGAGAGACAGAGATAGAGAGAGAGAGAGAAAGAGAGACAAAGAGAGCCAGAAGGAATGAAATGAATGAAAGAGTAACTGTGGCACAGAAACTGACAGAAATCGTATCCTTTTGTCTCTCCAGGTCTTCATTAACTTCGCTACGGGAAAGGCTGGTGCAGAATCGCAGGATGTCAGCGAAGCCTCCGACATGGACAGTCTGGACACATTCGGCACTGTTGAATGAACGATAATGAAATTAATATATAGTAACTCTTAAAGACTAGATTCTGTCATTTTCAGAATTCAAAAATCAGTCTGTATAACATTCATTTATTCTATTTTCATTTTATGAAATAATGAAGTATCTAAGACACTTTGTAAGGAATGAACCCACCTCTCGGGTTCGTTCTATTTATCTGTGTACCTAAGGCGCCAGTATGCACATCTCAGGCCAAAAATTGTGCTCAAATATTTATAAAATAGAATTTTAATTTTAATACATGAAATCACAGGTGTAAATTATCTCAAGCAGCCAAATGTATGTCAAAACCTCTATTATATCTATAGATTTATATCCTGTTTTATCCAAGTATAATGTTCCTCATTAAAATGCTAAAGTGTCAACTTTGTTCACTATGGGACTAGAATATTTGCACTGTTCAGTCTTTGTGAGTTTTTTTTTCTTCCCTTTTCTTTTTTAAACTTTGAATATGTACAGTGAAGTCTGTGTGTATGCCGTTTACGACAGCTGCTCAGTCCCTGAGTGCCATAACAGGATGAAGCATTCGTCACTGAACCTCTGTAACTACTTGTATATCTGTGTCTCCAGACACCAAGGAGCTCACACATGACTTTGTATGTCACGTGGTTGGGTGAGGGGAGGTTCAAACTATAAAGCTGTGCCACAACTGAACTAATCAAACCGGGACCTAGACTAAGAAAGACTGGGACTGAAACTGAGCAATCCAAGCTCAGAGCTCTCTTCAAATAAAGAACTTTATTCTGCGACCTGCTTTCCTAATTTTTATTCCCTCTGAGTAAGGGAAAAGACTTGTAACAAGTCTCAGGCCCTGTCTGAATCCAAAGCTGCCAATCGGCAGGTTTCACTTTCCCCAACGGAATCTCCTTGATGGTTCTGTTGTTTACCATCATCGAAGCCCAAAGAATGCAAACAGATGACCATAATTTGGTTACTCAATACTGCATTAACTATGCATGCAGGGTGGGGACCTCATCCTTTTCAACCGCTGGCAGCACTGACGCAGCGCTACTTCTGGGGTTGGTATAAATCACAAAGACCGTTTTGGCTCAGAGATATAAATGATTCTTCAATGTCTGCACATCTTCTTTCTCATTAATATTTCCTCTCAAGGCACATCTCTCATGTACTGAATATTTCATCAGCTCTTTCCTCGGACTGCTTCGAGGCACAGTTCCTCTTTTTAAAAATGTACCAAACTTATTTTTGCATTAAAGCTATTTTTCAAATGCGGATGTTCAGTGCTTGTCTTATTGTGCATGGAACAAGTGTCTCTTTACATCAGAATCAAATCAGAACTGGCCCTCTTGTGGAATAAAATTAGTCATTATAATGTCATTGCCAGACGTTGAGGGTAAGGGATTCACTAAGGGCTGTTTTGTTGAAAGCAAAACTGCAAATTATGTGAGCTGTCATTTTACTCAGCTGCTTGAAACCAGAATTTGAGAAAGGGTGAATCTTATGTGGACTAAAGGTCATACATGCAAGGACATGAGACTGAGAACACACATATTTACAGTTGTGTGCAAAGGTTTGGGCATCTAATAGAAATCAACGTCTTGTTGATTTTTTAAGTGTAAAGTGCACATTATCTACAAAGAACAGACTTCTGCAAATCAAACTTTAATACATAATTAATGTTAATTTGATAAATGTATCAAAATGGAAAAAACCCCCCATAAAATTAGGCCGGTGAAAACATCACGGCAGTAATTAAATAGAAGTTGGCAGAAAATACACACATACATATATAAACACACACAATTTTGTCCTCTGCTGGAACTCTAGTTTTTAATCAAAACAAAAAAAAATTCATTACTTTAATTTTTTTTAATCAAATTAATTTGTTAACTAACAGTATAATGCTTTCAAATAGAAATATTCAAATATCACTTTTAGAGAGACAGTGTATGAAAAGATGGTAGCATCTTGGGGTCGCTCCAAAATCTCCAAAATCAGACTTCATACCAGATAAAAAGCCTTTTCTTTAGTCTAACCACATGTAAGCACCTGGAGGGACCTGGAACTTTGACTGGAATTGGGTTTCATTGTCAGATGAGACCAAAAATGGCAACAAACACTTAAGGTGGCCCTTATCCACAGTGAGGTGAAATTGAATGATCTCTGATGTTTTGGGGCTGTTTTCTCCAAAGTTATTGTAAATGTTGCTTGGACACATGGTATAATGGACTCTGTGGAGTACCAGGACATTTTAACTGAACATTTGCCTCAGTCAAAAACACTAAAACTGGCTTGTGGGTCTTCCAGCAGGACAATGATCCAACACATCCAAGTCCACACAAAAACGGTTCAGTGAGCACAGAATCAAGCTTCTGACATCGCCAATCCCAGTCCCCTGACCTAAACCCCATTGAAAACCTATAGAGTGCACTGAAGAGGAGAGTCGAGAAGAGAATATCTACACTCAGAAAAAAGAGGTCACTGTCACTGCAGAATTTATTTTGAAAAGGTACAAATATCAATCAGGGAAAAACGAATACATGGTACAAAATTGGATCTTAAGGTCAATGTTGTACTTTTGCGAGTGCAATTACATTCTTTGTACCTTGATGAACAAAATATGTACAGTACCTTTTTTCTGACAATGTAGGATTCTGTGTTCAGGAATCCTGCATTACTGCAGAAGACTCAGTGCTGTTATGTTGGCATACATACACTGCAGGCCAGAAGTTTGGACCCACAAATGATATGCTGCTTTTTCAAAATTTTATTACAAGACAACATTAGAAATATTTAAATGTGACAGACTGGTTTTCAATATTTTACAGTCTGTAGAAACTCATTAATTAGCCACAATGGCTTAAACTATTGGTTTTGAAGAGACACACCAGGTCTGTTTTTAGTGACTGACATTCACTTTGTGTTGGATCATGAAAACAGAAAAGTATCACTCAGTTCTTCAACATCACACAATTCCTTCTGGTTTACATATCACTGTATTTCACAAAATATCATTCTACAACAGGATAATGATCCCAAGAATTCTTCAAAATTGTACTAAAATTATATCCTGTCTAAAAAGTTTTGAGAACTATGTCTTGGCCTCCCCAGCCTCCAATTCTTTCTTCCATTGCGCTGCAGGGACGAGTTGGACTGACTAGTTTGAAATGAGCGTCTTGCAAATGAGACAGAATGGTTTGCATGGTTAAAAAAGGTGCTAGGAGGGTTTGGACACAAATTATTTCCAGAAATTACTGGAAAGGATGTGATGAATCTGTGCTGTTTTGATAAAGGCAAGAGGTGGTTATTTTGATTAAACTTGTACATAAACTTTCACATACATTAATCTGCACTTACAGTGTATATTGTTACATTACACTTTAAAGTCAGTCAGTTATATTTAAGTATTTTTCTTGAAAGAGCGGCCTGTCATTTAGTTTTTTAAAAATCCGAGGGTGGGCCCAAACTTCTGAACTTCTGGGCTGTAGTGTGTGAGTGTGTTTGTGTGTCTCTGTGTGTAACATAAGCAGTTTTCTCTAAGATCAATAAAGTTTTACTTATACTTTTA
>JBBPCZ010000002.1:1961653-1975149 GCA_037974445.1 Brycinus macrolepidotus | reverse complement strand
CTCTCTCTCTCTCTCTCTCTCTCTCTCTCTCTCTCTCTCTCTCTCTCTCTCTCTCTCTCTCTCTCTCTCTCTGTGCTTAATGCTGATAGCAATAATAATATGTAAGAGAAGAATAAATGTTCATGTACCTGTCTTCACATCCCTCTCTATCTCTTTGTCTCTCTCAGGGCTGGCTGACTGCCTGCAGCAGGGCAGGTGGCTGGAGGAGAATGAGTCTGAGATGGGTGAGGGGCCGCAGCGGGCTCGTGTGAACAGAGACAATCTGGTGAGTGAAGCTGACACAGGTGTGAGCTCTAACGGCTATCGACAGCTTGTTCCCTCTCTGGAGAGGCGCGGTAAGGGGCAGACTAATGTCATTCTGTGCTCTTTCCTTTTAAATGTCCTCTCGTGTGGGCCCGGCGGGTCCTCATGCTGTCCTCAGGGTGCCTTGGCTTTTATTACTGCCTGTTTTATGGATTGTGGCTCATTTAGAAAGCTTCACTCTTCCCTGGGGGCAGATGACTCTATTGGAGGCAATGGACCCGAAACAGCACGGCTCTCGAGAGGAACACTTTTACACTGCGGAACCATTTAGGTCATCGATGCGGTCTTGCTGAACTCTTGTGCTTAGTGCAAATTTAGTGGCCATGGAGAAACAGCACAGTTAAGCTAATAACATATCCTTTGTAGATATTGAACGTGACAAAAGGAAGGGTTAGGGTAGCATATTGCTTTGAAAGAGCACCACTCTGTGTTAGTTAATTTTTGTGGCGCCTCTATAAGCCAGCAGGTCACTTGGACCTGGTGTCATCACTTGAGTCCACTTTTTGTATCCACCCTTCTAAAAGCCCTCTGCAGAGTCGTCGTCCACACCCACACCCCACAGTGAATTTATACCTCCCCAACCCCCAAATTGGATTGCAGAGAGGTCATGTAGATCTGAAAAGTAAAAAGCGAGACGAGGGGATGTTATGTTACATTAGCCTGCTGATGAATTTTTCCATATGATTTTCTGCTGTCAGTTCCTTATGTTGTAATGGAGCCCTCTAGGTGAGCCAACTGATGCTGGATGACTAGGCCTTCTTTTAAGCTACTCAAAGACACAAAATGAAAATAATGATTAATTTCTTGATAATATTATATAAGCATAATATGTATAAAATTGCTAATCAATGTGTCACGTACACTTTTTAATTTAGTCTGCACACAAGCTGATTAACACCAGAATACTCCAAAACCCCCCACATTATGACTTAATGTTCAACAAACAATAGAAATATGAGAAAAGTTGGTCAAAATTGCAATCAGATTTAGAATTTGTGACAAAGAGGCTTCAGAACTGGCAGTTCGTAAAGGGGTGACCTTTGGATGGCGGACGAGAAGAAAGCAATCCTTTAGCAACCACACACATATTCTGACTGAGAATAATCAACAAGGAAAGTTTATTCCAGCTATTGAGAATCTGGACACTTACCCTCATTTCCCCTCATCCCGATTACGGGCTGCGTGTCTGACAGTAGAACAGACTGGTGGAGTTCTGTAGGCTATACAGCCACTGAGCTCATGGGGTCACCGGACAGAAATACTTTAATGCTTCAGAAAATATGAATCATTGTCCGGCCAGCAGAGATGTGTTTGTAGATAAAGCTTAGTATCATGTCTTTTCAATAAAGTGACACCTCAGATTTACTGATGGTGATGAATATTTTCAGAAACAAGGCACTATTCGTGGCTCTGTCAGATAAAATAAGTTAAAACACATTATACTGAAACCACAGAAAATCTATCCTATGATTCTAAAACCTAAAATGATCTAAAATGAAGTCTGCCTTTTTTTTTTTTTTTTTAAATACACATTTAAAAATAAGAGTCACTATGACACACTACCGGGATTATCAGCTGACCCTGAATGACCCACATGCAACTACTCATGTAGGCTAAAGGCATGTACTAACCTGCTCTAACACACCTAGTCCAACTTAGCAGTTAATTAAAAAGCCCTTGCTGAGTTGAGATGTACTGGAGCAAGAAAACACCCTGTTCTGGCACTATGTACTGCATTCTTAGTACTGCATACATCCTATATTGGGGCTGCCCCAAATAGCACACTATTTATAAGGCTTTGAATATTCTTTGGTATTACTGAATGAGGGTTCGAACACTTGTTCAATAAATCACTCTTAAAAATATAACCATAATTTAAAGTGTTTTTGTTATTGCAGTTCATGTATCCAGTAGGCGACCACATTATTAATGGTATTAATAGCTGCTCACATTCGACATGTTGCTATAGGAGTTGGGATTATAGCCTATCATTTAAATACAGCTTTTTAAGAGCCATGTAGAACTTAGAATTTATCATTTTATTTATTGCTATCTGGATTAGTTAGTGGCAGAAGTGATGGCCACAATCAGTTTTGGCCTCTTTATCCATTGGCAGAACTCATCCAACAAACAGGTTTGAGGCTCTGAGTTCCTGGTTTTAGTGTTGTTAAAATCCAGAATTACTATACTTACATTACTATATTTAAAGTTCCCTTAGCATAATCAGTATTTTAAAATGTCTGTTGTTACCTTTTTACGCCAATATAACCTAAACCAGTTAAAACCATACAAGTTCTGTTCCTTGTATAAATGTTGTAGGTTTGGAAAGCTATTAAACTCAACAGGTGTGTTTGCATTATTCAGAAGATGACTATATAACAGGATCAACACTGCGGTATCCCCTAATTTCGTGGTTTGGCACTGATGTGGTTATTGTTGCAGCGCTACTGGCTGAGTGATACAGAACCTAGGGCAGGTTTACCCATATATTTATTACTTAAATGTGTTAGGTTTTTGTCCATCTTGTAATTTATGCCAAACTCTCAGCAGCTTTATTTTTATAGGTCACTATTCCTGAAAGACTATTGATTGTACTTTAGTCACAAACAAAAAAAGCAACTTACTTAAACTCTCCCCAACCTTCTGTTTAAATGCCTTACAGTTAAAATATAATCACTTTTGTCTGCATCAGTATATTTTTAAAGCTCTGCTCATTTGATTATATTCTGGTCTGTTTGGTTTGGGTCAGGCAGAACTAAACGGGACATTAGATCTGATATCATCGATATGTTTGTCAGCTACCGGGGAAGCTGGCTTTGAGGAAACTCTTCTTATAAAAAGATGTTACTAGCATGTTCTGTTAGACATGTAGAGTGGTCTGACTTCTCCCTGTAATTTTAATTATATTGATTTCTATGACACAAATGAGCTCCCCCTCATAACCAGACCACATTGAAGACCACATTTTGGCTACAGCACTGATGCAGGCTTATATAACAGTGGCAACTGTTACTTTTGTGATTGCACTTTCTAGCTATGGGGGCTGAAGTTGGTTTCTTTTTTCCCCCAGACTTGTACGCTTTAAAATTCTGCTTCAGTAGCAAGATTTCATTTAGTGCACTGACTATCAAAACATGTCACTAAACATGTGTTGAACTTAATTCTGTGTCATCACTGCAATCTAGGCAAAAATCCAGGCAGACTCTACTGTCTCCTTGTTTGACATAGCATTACCCCCGTCTCCCAGCATCTCTGAATTTGGTGCGTTTCACTACTATTCAGTTGTATTCATATTTATGTGTTTCTTCAATATAAGATGGGTTAATACTTATTCTACAAAAACATTTTAAACTATGTTGAAAAGGGCTTAAAGGGATTAAATATGTGGAAAGTTTAAACAGGCTGCTTTTTGGTCAGAAGCACATCAGTGCAATCAGAATAAATTTAATATTTAATATTGCTATTGCCATTTAGCTCTACAGCTATTGATATGCATAGAAATGTTATTTATTTTCTACCAGTGTGATATTTGGGATATATTCTTGCTTTTGGATGCTTCTAGGATGTGTTTTGTGTGCAACAGAGATATAGTAACAACAAATTTCAATTGTACTTACATGATGTAAATACCCACTGTAACAGATATTATTTCCATATTCTGAGCCATGTAATCCTGTTCATGACATTGTCTTTAATAAGAGCAAATTTTTCTCTTATTAGTGCTGATGTTATTATATAGCACTAATAAGAGCAAAGTAAACTCTTACCAAATTATGCTAACTGGTAGTAGTGGATTAAATGTTTAGCTCTTGTTTTCAGTCTTCAGTTTTTTTGTTTGGGGGGGAAAAAAAACTTAAGTTAAAGATGTATGCAAACAGTTTAATGCAGATGGTGTTGAATAGAAATAGTTACTGTAGGACACATCTAGCTCACATTTAAAATTTCAAATCGCTGCAGTGGGTGTCTTCATTCTGTTGTTCCTTTGATGGCGAAGGCTAAAAACTAAGCTGATGTGCTCCATCTGTAGTCTTGTGAGACTCACAAATGCTCACACACTCCCACTGTCCCCCGCCCTGACCCAGGACTGTGGGGCAGACTCTCAGCTGAGTAGGACCCAAAGAGCCGTCACCTTTAAGAACCTTCCAGCCCCTCATCCCCTCTTCTCCCTGACTGACAGCATCCTGAGCTCCGGCTCAAAATACCTCTCAGCCTGTTCAGTCTGCTGTCTTATCTGGTTCTTACTCTGACATTTTCTTACACATATGCGCTGCTTTATTTATTTATTTATTTGTGGAGTTTTTTCTATTAGCATTTTGTAAGTTGCCATATAACATGTTAATGGCTTCTTTTTGCTGTTAGCAGGGTAGTCCTTGTTAGAACTGGGGGAAAAGGCGTAGATTTTCTTGATCACTCATGAGTATATGAGCAAAGCTGAATCAGACACGGAAGAGTGGATCTGTTTTTTTTTTTGTTTTTTTTTCTGGAGCAGCCTGGGGAAAAGCAGAAAAAGGACACTTCGCTTTCTGTCCCTCTCAGCATCATTTCAGTAGCTCCGGTGTGCCATGCTGCAGTGCTGTCCCACTGTGTGGTTAGAAATGAACTTTTTGGAGTCTGTTTCTCAGACTAAGGCTAAATCTAGACTAAATGAGATTTTTAATGGCCAAAGCCAAAGTGAACTTTGTCATCTCATCTATATACACGTATACAGTGAGATGGCGTGACTCTGAACCTGAAGTAAAAAATGTGCAATTTGGCACAAGGATGTGCAATTTGGTAAGGTAATTTTTTTAACAGCCTTAAAATTGTGCAAATGTTGCATCAGCAGACAAGTGGAAAGCAAAAATCTTGAAATGTAATTGTTTGCTTTTATAAGTGCAAAAGATCAGCAGTGGTTAAAAATATAGTGAAAATTTGGTGAAAAATATGTCTGGAAATCATGTCTTAATGTCGAAGCTGGGATTCTGTAGGATACAGAGGAAATAATTACAAAGAGAACATGTAAGATGATCAGAGAATACCTGGTCAGGGGAGCGTTAAAAGTTTAGAAGTGAACTAGTGAATAGAGGAGTCAAATGGGGCTGGTGTTGAGACAACTGGAGGGGTTTTAAATTCCATAATGTATCAATATTTTTTCTGTACTACAACATGATAAACAATTAAATACAATACACAATTTCAGTATATTTACCTATTCATTCAAATGGGCTAACATTAAGTGTATTCTGCATATAGGTGAACCAAATTAGGCTTGCTCATTTGACTTGGATAGACAGAAATGAGACCATTAGCATACAGTCAGCTCCATAATTATTGGCATTATAGGCAAAGATGAGTAAAAAAGGTCATATGTATGCCAGTGTCTATTAAATGTCACTACATTCCTGAAAATGTCCATGTCCACCATTAGGGCGATAATTAAGAAGTTTAAAACAACAGGAGTTGTAGTGGACCTGTGTGTTTAATTATCCTCTTCACTGTGTGGGGGGTAAAATAGAGAGGCAGAAAGGATCACAGTTGGAGATTTGGAAATAGTAACATTTCCAAAACTACAGTTAGATGCTACCAAACTATTTGAATGGTGCGCCAGGTTTTTAGAATACATGGCTTCATGGACTCCATGAAATACAAGGAGATTTTAAATGAAAATCTGGCTGCCACTGCCAGATAACTAAACTTGGGTTGATCACGGTCAGTCTTCCAGCTTGACAGTGACCCTAAACATCTGTCAGATTCACACAAAAGTGGTTTATTGACCATATAATTAAGCTTAGTTGCTTTTTACCTCACCTTTTCATTGTGAGATTGAGCTAATTAACAGCATGACCTTTTTATCTATCTTTGCCATCAACTGTGTGCCAGTAATTATGGAGCTGATTGGATCTGTGTACATCTGTCCAGTTAAGTTATATTCACTAGTGTGACCTTATGCTCCTACTGGTCAACATATATAATATGACCTTTTTCCAAGTGTGCTGAGCTACATCACCTCTTCCTTATGTTTTGTTCTCTTCGATTATTTAGATAATTTAGTTGCATAAACCATATGATTTGTGCTTTATAGCTGTTCTAATTCTGGTATCAGCCTTGGAACTGGGTTCTGGACTGCAGGCCAGTTTAAGAGAAAAGTTCAGTTCATCTCAAACCATTTTCTCTCAAGTAATACCATATTTTGGGAACATTTCTAGATGCCGCTTTATTCATTTTTTTTCATTTATTCATTCATTCATATTTTCTTGCCTCAGCTACCACGACTGTTTGATGGCTGTTTTTTCTACCTGCTGGGATCATTCAAGAAGCCCCCTAAAGACGAACTCCTGCAGCTGGTAAAGGCGGGAGGAGGGCACCTCCTAAGCCGGCAGCCCAAACCAGACAGTGATGTCACCCAGATGCTGCACTCAGCAGCCTACCATGCCTGGCCTGGTTCGGACCAGGCCTTCTGCACACAGTACATCCTGTACGACCCTGAGGGCTCCTACAGGCCCGGCCGAATCCGTCTGGGCAAGGTGTGGTCGGCCCCTTCCTCGTGGCTGCTGGACTGCATCAAGGCTTTCGATCTTCTGCCTGTACCAGAGCTCTAGTCGTCCAGGACTCTTCACAACTTTTCCAGCATCATCTATAAAAAGCTGCTCTCATGTGGTAGAGTGAGTTTATAAAGGGACATTTTCTCTGTCTTTCCGCTTATGTTCTTGACTTCATGTTGTTTCTTTTGGCCTATTTACAGCAAGCTTTGAAGGCTAATGTTAATTTCTGTATGGTAAAAACTGTTAAGATACGACATTAGTTTTTGTCTGGTAAAAAAGGAAAAAAGGACAGAGAAACGTGCAGTTTACTGAAATGGAACTACTGCTTCAGTACAATGATGAGTGTACCCTGATGCTTGTAAAATTCAGCTGAGGTAAGTGCAGTCTTGGCAGATGGTGCTTTTTAGGTGGGTAAATAAGTTTCAGCTTTGGCTGGTGCAGTAAAGCTTACAGCATGACAAAAGCTCCCTGGATCAACATTTTTCATTTCACAGGTTTGCTTAAGGCTACTAAGAATCACGAAGTATATCCAGTATAAAAGATATGTAACTGACGACTCATTTGTGAAGTCTTGGTGTGTTTTTGTCTGTGATTAATGTTCATGTTCCAAGTTGTTAAGAGATGGTGAGAGATAATGAATCAGATAATAAGTACTGTATGTGTATTAAGCATCATTGGAGGGGAGGAGAGAGTCTTTGCTATCCTGCTGAGATTCATTTCGCTCTGCAAAATACTGTGGTGAACAGTGTTGAATGGGTTCGCTGGGCTATTGTGCCTGTTCCTTTTATAGGACGAATTAAACCAGCTGAAAGAAAGAAAATTAGGATAGAGCTGCTTTTTTTGGAAGCGCTGTGACCCACTTTGTACACCGCTTTTTATTGTGCAACTTGTATAAAAACCATGAAAAGACCTTGGCAATGTTTCACCCCGAAATACACAGCGTAATTGCCAAACCTCAAATGCTTGTTTGATGTTTTGCTATGACTAATTTTCTTTTATCTGTCTAAAGCAAAAGGAAAAAAAAAACTTTTTTAAATTGTGCTTGCTGCATGCTGTAAACCTTGCTCCTGAAGACGGTGGTGTGAAGATTGATTTAGGGAAACAACCTAACAAACAAAAGCTGAAGACAAGAGCAATTAATCCTCCACTCACCAAGATGGCACTTTCTCTGCTGAAGAAACGAATACGTTTTCTTTGCCTTACGCTTCGGCAGAGGTTTAAGGGGAAGGAAAAAAGAAGGACTTCTGGCCCTTGATTTTGGAGGTCCTCTTTGGCCATCTCCCAAAACACAGCTTTCAATGGGATTACTCAGGGATGCTCCTAATTGCTATTGATTGCTGTGAGCTGCATTAAATTGCTTGGCCTCCGTCTTGCGAGGAGGTGGAGGAGGCAATTAGTGGCGTGGACAGGGTTTCAAAGTCCTGATTAATAGGAGGGTACGGACAAACCCGTGGGCTGACGGGGAGAGAGCATGGAGCAGTTTCACACTGAACTCCTTAACACCTCACTCAACAAATTTTATCCACATTGCAGTCAAACACTTGGAGGGAGTTGCTCACATGTCCAGTCTCCCTTCTCAAGGGTGTTGTGTTCTATGGTTGTGTATTGCCCTTAAAACTATTCTTGATATTTGAGCCTATACTCCGTAGACCTCTGCAGGCAAACCAGCATTAGGGGTAATGTTATTCAGCTCAACAGTGCATTTGTTTTGCTTAGTTGCAATATACTTCTCTGGGAGCTCGTATGAGCACTTTTGTTTATTCGCCAATTTGCCCAAATGTGCTGTAGATGCAGAACTTAACAAAGGTTTGTGATCTCGTCTGATCCTGCATCACAAGCTCTGCTTAGAATTCTGCTTGGTACCTCACTATATACTTTCCACCTTCTGATTTTATGATATGTTTTCTACACACTTAAACAAGTAAGAGTCTCTACATATCTATATATATATCTGTCCACATAGTAACATTCAAAAATAATTGCTTTCATGCTGCATGTTGATGTTATGCAGCTGTTTTTAATTGTCTTATCCTTTCTGTTCACTTAAAAGAGGAAAAACTGCAAACTATGGGTATTCCTGCAAGACAGTGCAAGACAAGACAATGCCACTACACAGTTCTTGAAATTTAAGCACGATTTAAAACCTGTTGAGATCTTCTGGAGCTACGTTGGGAAATGTCTGTGGACAGCAGTGAAGAATATGTGAGAAGCGTTTCCTTTACATCATCAAAACTTCATGAGAGTTTGACAAAGCAGTGTAAAGTTGTCTTGAAGAATAGAACAACTAAAAAATGCTGATAAACACGTTCATTGCTGCTCTTTTGCCCTGGCGTCTAGGTACGTCAGTGATCAAAACAAAAACACTATTTTTGACAGTGTAGCATTCATCACCCTTTGGTTTGTCATATTTTCCTGACGTTCTTTCTTTTTTAAAAAGCCGCTTCTTACACATCCTTCCCTGCTGTCCAACATTAGTCCACACTGGCTGGATTTTTCTTGTCCACACAATTCCTGACATATACATACACTATTTGTGGCTTTTAAATTGTTTGTGATTGTCTCTTAATGAACTGCATGGCATTTTGCATCACTTTGTTGTAATGTCTATTATTTGTTGCTTTCCTCTTTTAAGTGAACAGGCAAGATGAATCCATCAAAAACACCTGTTAAACATCAGTGTATGAAATGCTTGCATGTGAGCAGTTCTGACTGCATGTATGTGTATTTATTATTTATTTTTATATCCTTATTTATTCATTCATTTACTTATTTATGGAATGTTTCTTTTCTGACATCTTCACTAAAACAAACCTGTTCATTCCTGCAATTCCAGCTTGCAATTCAGAATGCAGTAGCTCGGCTGGTCTTCAACCAACCCAAAAGGTCACATGTCACATTATTACTCGCTCTCTCTGCTCCTCCAAGGAACATCGTCTGGCTCTGCCATTCCTACACACAGGGCAAACCCAGGCCAGACTGGTCTCATTCTGGTTCCCTGCAGGTGGAATGAGCTGCCAAAGGCGACTAGAGTAGCAGAATCTCTCTCTAGCTTCAGAAACCTCCTGAAGACTCATCTGATCAAAGAGCACCTCCTCTCTCTGTCGTAAATCACACTTGCTCTTCTATCTGAATAACTTTACATGTTTCTCTACTCCCTTCTTAAAGATTTAGTACTTTAGAACTCTTCTCTGGTTCTCACACCAAATTGTAAGTCGATTTGGATAAAAGTGTCTACCAAATTATTGTAACGTAATTCGTGACCACCACTGTACTGTTTGGACCAGAACAAATCCTCAGAGTTCTTAGCGGAAGGGCTGAGTTCCTTATCTCTTTCTTGACGTCTGAAGAATGGGGAGAATGGAGTCTGCATGCTGTGCCATGCAGCAGGCATGAGTTTTTCCAGTGTACCTGGGTGCGTGGCTGGAGAGTGTTGCTGACGCCAGCACTGAAGAACCCTGTTTTTGCACCATCAGTGATCAGAGCCCACAGCCCCTCAGGCTGTGTGAGTATTTGGGGGCTAGCAGGTGCGATCTGCTTACCAGAGAAACAGCACCAAGAATAAATCAACACACACACACACACTTTTTTTGCTGAATACCACTTTTTTCAGTCTATTTAACAAAATAGTTTTTGTCTTCATAAATAATACACATTTTTGTCCCCTCTGTTAACCTTTGAGTTCAGAATACACACCGTACGCTTGGAGATATTTATGTCTGTACATAATGAAGGGCACCTTGGATTGGTTTCGTATTAGATGAACACCACAAGCGTTTGACTGAGTATTTGCTTTCAGTGAAATGCTTGTGTTCTTCATCTTTTTAAGTATCTCTTAAATATATTCATTTGATTCTGAATTGATATAGTATAATAACATTTACCTTTAATAATAAACATTACTATATTAAACGATAGATATAGGAAATGACCCTTTGCGTTAAGAATGACCCTTTGTGCCCGTGTGTAATAAAAGCTGATTGTTTAACAGTATGTTTTCTTAATAGATACAGTTTGTTTTCAGGCACAAATTCATATAACTTTTGTTTTGTTTTGTTTTGTTTTTTAAAAAAAGAAACAATCTTTCATAGCTTCCAGCTACAGTTAGTCGGTGTCTCAAAAAAGGGTTGTGGTTCACTTTTACAAAACGGACCGTGAATGAAGGAGTGCTCAAGACGGGTATTGACAGACACCATGTGCACAACATCTCTACAGAGTTTGGTGAGGAGTTCCACAGATGCTTCCAGTGGGTGAAAATCTTCTTTTTTCCCTGGGCGCAAAGCGGAAATGATCGACTGCAGGAAAAACGTCCATCTCAGAGGACTTGCTAGTTCTGTTTCCTTAATGATTGTCATAAAAGAACGGACGAAAAATGCTTCTTCTCAGCAGTGCACCCGAGGCCACAAACGAACACTGATTGATGAATGTCATGTATATCATCTCATATATATAGCACGGTGACTCAGTGTAAACCCATGGGTGGTATTCCAGTGTCAGCCACGTCTGCACGGTTTAATGGCATTGAAGCAAACAATGGAAGGCATCACACTCACTCCACTGAATAAAACACATTGTGAACATTTGAGTTGGTTACATTAGTGTTCACGCCGCTGAGACTTTGATCACTAGTCATGACCGTGACTCCTTCAGCAAAGGGTAGTGTATCAGGAGATCACAATTGGGCAATTGAGGGATAATTACTCATTTGATACAGGCCCAGGCAAAAGATCTTCCCAGAGCTTTGAAGGCTGTTTTAAATGTGGAGCCAAGAACCTAGTGCTTTGGCAGGTCTCGTATCCCTCTAATGCCTGCACAGAGGCAGGATTAGCTCAGAACTCTTCTACCTGATATTAGCCACGTTTCAGCCTCGTTCCTGTAGGAATAGTCCTGCTGAAAAACATGAAGATGGCAATCTGAGTGGCTGGACGGATTCAGCTGTGGGTTTGCCAACAACATATAACTGATCGGTGGCTTTATCTTGGGCAGTGCTTTTCTCCTACAGTTCTTCTGGATGATGGTGATAAAGATGATAATTACTTTCTTTAAATCATTTAGAAGTCTAAGTCCTAAATTTCTAGAGACTAGTGAATGCTACTTTAGTGCACAATGGATGACAACCTTGTGACCACACAATCTGCCCCTAGATTCCACCTTGAACTCGTAAAAGGAGAAAAGGAAGACAGACTGCACTAGAATGACCCCTGCTTCGAAGACCCCGCATGAGAGAGGTAGCCTGCTGGTAGAAATGCTGTTTGGTGAAATATATGGAAACGTCTCTTCCCTTCTTAAGAGGTCATGCTATTGCATTCATTTTCATCTCATTACCAAACCCATAGATCTGTTATTAAGTAGCTCATCCATCAGTGCTGGGCACCAGGGTCTCAAAGGTTAACTGGGATGAATTCTCTTTGGGTAGAAAACACCTATGATAAATCGTGTAGGCTCGGTGGAATTCGCCTTTGAATTAATGACTAGTATTTATCATCTGCGAAAAAAGGAAGGCTAGCAGGCGATGGGTCTGTTCGGCCAGGATGGTCTGTCTGTTCGAGCTGAACCAAAGAATCTATAAGCAATGCATTAGCCTATACTAAACGAAGGCTCGGCCCAGGGCACTGTGGCACACTGGCTCTATGCAGATAATTCGTAGGCATTTCGCACTGGAGAAAATCCTTTGTATCAGCCTCGGAGTCTGCTCGGCGGTTCTTATTGGTTTAAGTGCTTCTAGACGAGTGCTTCAGCGGTTTAAGCGCTTCGGTGGATCAACATGTGGTCGCTCGAAAGCTGGGAAATGAAAAATTGCCACAAGCTGGGACTACGGCGTGTCAAGGATGAGAGGAAGCATTTAAGAATGTGGCTTTGAAGCGGCAGGCTGTGTGCAGATTCCCGCCTTTTGGTTCAGCTGCCAGCCCGCTGCGCCGCATGTCTGGCGGGTAATTTATCACCGAATATTGCCTTATTAAGGAAAATTAAAGCAGGCTGCTTTGGGCTTGCTAATTGCTTAGATAAGTTCAAGCTGTTGGCCTCTAGGAGGACTTTTGCTTGTTTGGGCTGGGGGTAGAAAAACAAGGACATCTCAAGCAGGCAGGAGTAATCTGAATTAATGCTGCAGTGTTTTGTCTTTTTGGGTTCTAAGGCCTGGAAATGTAGACACCATGAAGCTTTTCTAGTCTGGATACGCTACCTGTCAGTGTAATTGTGTTTTTATGCAGTGTAACTAGTCCTGTGATGTGTCCTTTTACTCAGGACACTGTCATTAAAAGAATAGTTTGGTGAAAATTTAAATTGACACAATCTTCCACTTACCCCGGATGCAGGTGATCAGTCAAGACATGTTTGAAGTCCAGTTTTTGCTGGAGAACTGGAGCCGCACAGATGACATGTCAGTAGTCACCCAAATCGTTCCTGTAATTACATTTCCAAAACTTCTCTCAACTCACTGAAACTGCATAAAGGTGGCTTAGACATGTGGATGTGGTTTAGGACACAGCATGACTTAACTTGCCACCAAACAACAGGGTGCGTTTTCACAAACCACCTTAGGAGTGCTGATCTAAAATCTTCTATAAATCTTATATATATATATATATATATACACCATGTTCCAAATTATTATGCAAATTGTATTTAAGTGTCATAAAGATTAAATATTTTGTTTTTCAATTAAACTCATGGATG
>JBBPCZ010000002.1:1931997-1961553 GCA_037974445.1 Brycinus macrolepidotus | reverse complement strand
TTGAAAATTATGCTGACTGTCATTTGCATCAACTATTTAGGAAAATCAGAGAAAAATATCATTTGCATAATAATTTGGAACGCAGTGTATATATATGTGTGTGTGTTTGTGTATACATACATATATACACACACACACACACACACACATATATATACACATACAAAAGAGGAGAGAAAATCCGTTTTTCTTGATCATAAGCCAAAGGCTGAACTGCTATTAAAATAATTTTTCCAGCACACAGACAAGTTTCTGAGAAGATCCAAACGAACATATTTATAAGCCACATGTAATCAAATAATCAACTGTCAAAGTAATTGTTTTTGCAGCCCTAATCAACAAGTCTATGCCACCTTAAGGGAGAACTGGATGCGGTTTGAGTTTTGAGTTATGGAGAAGTTTTGGGTGACTTTTGACTGTTTATTTGCAACACTGATCTCCAAATATGTCTTGGGTGTTCGACTGCATTTGGGAACATGCAGAAAACTGCATAAATGTAGTTTTGCCTGAACTATTTCTTTAAAGTATAATCACAACAGCAGCGTCTTATTTACATAGACCATCTTTGGCTTCTCTTTCCTCAGATTGATTACTTTCTATTTAATGGGCTTGGCTCCATAGAGACTTGGCACAGCTTGGCACTGTGTCCTGTCTTTTTATTGGCAGGCTTTTACTTTAAGAAGAAAAAATACCCTTAAAATGTTAACCTTCCTTCTACCAGTTGACCAAGTCTAAATCAGCAGTACTTAATTAAGGACTAATTCCCACCATGAGGTTCCATAATTCTTGATAAAAACCATCAAAATAATGCTTATGCAATACCAGCACCAAGGAGGGGGTAAATCACTAACACCCAGGACAGCAAGCGAAGGAGCATCAGAGCAGGGCTCCAGTTTATATTTAGAGATGATGTTGCTCTGTATGAGCTGTGCTGTGCAAGGCAGTAGGCCTACAATGTTGCTGCTTTAAGTAAACCAGCGAAGAGCTTCGTCTGAAGCAAAAACCGACCATCGTAACTTATCCCTTCTTGCAGCAAGCGGCCCGGATGTAATGGCGTGAGCTAATCCTGACTGAGGAGCCTCCCAGGTTTTGAATGCAGCTGTAAACCAGCAACAAAACACAGATGATGCAGCCTTTGACAAACAACTTATCAGCAGCTCTCGCTGAGTCGTGAAGTGTATAAACTTGTGTTTGAGCAGCGTAAGCAAGAAATAAAACTAGGATGAAATCATTATAGGAACAAACAAATGAACAGTGTCTTCAGATGCTTCCTCTGACACTGCCAAGGTTGAAAGTGTATTTGTGTTTGTGTTTGTGTGTGTGTGTGTGTGTGTGTGTGTGTGTTTCTCAGTGTGTCTCAGCTTGCTCAGCAGCCTCAGTTTGCCAAACATATTGTGCTCCTGCCAGTCCGTCCCTCAGAGTCCCAAGGTGGGCCGCCCCAGTGCTGGATGGCGCTGTCACTCGTATACCCCTCCTCTCCATTCCTGAGGGGGTTTCTATGACGACGCCTGGCCGTTGAGGCACTCCCGCCGCAAGCACTGTGCAGGCTTCCACCAGTCTCCGTTATGGCAGCGGCAGATGGTGCAGTCGTCCACCTTCACTTCAATGCCGGCTGGAATGATCGTCGTTCCGGCGTAACAATTTGGGCCTGCCGCGTGGGACAGAAGGAAGGAGGAAAGAGAGATACAGTTAGAGACACAGTGATGAGAGGGAGCTCTCGAGAGGATCTTTTGGAGGGGACGGCGGAGCAGTTCGAGACACCCATGGGAGTTCTGAAGCTAGAACAGTCGCACACATCTTTTTTCATGGGCATGCACCGATGGGCTTGTTTTTTCCAGCACGAAAACTCTTTTTCTCTGCCTTCTCTCTCTCTCTTCCCCTTTCTGTCTCTCTCTCTCTCTCTCTCTCTCTTTCTCCCCCCTCATATTCTTTTTTTTTCTCTTTCTTTTCTTCTCTGCCCTCTCTTTCCTCTCCTTCCAGGTTATTTCTCTCTTCTGTTTTTTTTCTTTCATTTTTTCTTTCTCTCACTGTTACTCACATTCTCTATTTTACTGTTTTTTCTCTTCTTTTCTGTTTTTTTAATTATTCTCACTCATTCTGTCTTTTATTGTCTCTCTCTCCCCTCCCTCTTTCTCTCTCTCTCTCTCCTCCTCTTTCTCTCTCTCTCTCTCTCTCTCTCTCCTCCTCTTTCCCTCTCTCTCTCTCCCCCGTTCCATCTCTCTCTCTCTCTGTACAGAAACGCTTTGCATTCTAATGTGCCCTAAGCTCAGGAGGCTGGCAGGCTGCCTTGCTGGCAGTACACACACACACACACACACACACACACACATACGTAAGTACTGTCTCTGCTCTCTGTCCCAGCCACTGATGTCTCTGGGTCTTTTTCGCCACACTAAAGCTCTTTTGCCCCCACCCTCTCTTCCTCTCTTCCCCTTCGTCTGTCTCCCTCCTTTATTTTGTCAGTCTCTCTTATATTACTCATGTTACTGTTTCCTTCCCTGACATCACAAACACAAACCTGGAGAAAGAGCCACTGCTGGGTCACCAACCAGGCAGGAATTTAATCTACAGCTTTCAAGACACCTCAGTGTTTTAATTATGTTTATTACTGTAGTAAGTTATGTCCTCGACTGTGTTTCTAGTAATATGTTTACTTGTATTTCTGTATAGCAATTTAAGTTATAAAAAAAGGTTATAAACCAATCAATTTTATTTTATCATTATTGTAATTATTATTATTATTAATTTTACATTTGATGTAGACATTGTAGAATAACAGGAATGTGCAACATTATACTGCAATGCAAATGTGTTTAACTGGTTCTGTAGAAGTGGGATGCTCTCAGCAGGCTTCTACAAGCGCAATGCAGTTTATTATGGCTCGTCTGTAATGAAAATACCCAACCCTGATGAAATGTGTGCCCTGCCTAAACCTGAATTAAACAGAGCAGTAAACTCTGGCAGACAAAATATTCTTTCAGACATGCCATCTTAAAGTTTGCAGGTTTAGTCTGTTTGGGTTTGAATTCAGAGAAAGTTATCATCCCTGTTGGGCAATAAACCAGACTGATTACTGGCCGCTCTCCATTAAAAAGATGGTCTCTTAATCACTGAATACACAATAGAGGACAAAAGAGAATACTGGATAAGTTAGGTTGAATCCTGCATGCTCAGCACTATTAGAAAAATACATAAATCAGATTGCTGAGGGCTTAAAGCTGCATTAAAAGTCCATTCTAATCTGATTCTCCATCTGATTTGGGAACATTTGTTTACAGAGATTGGATGGGGTTGAGGTCAGGGCTCTGTGATTCCCAGTAAAGTTCTTCCACACCAAACTCATCCAACCATGTCTTTATGGAGCTTGCTTTGTGCACTGGGGCTCAGTAATGCTGGAATAGAAAAGGTTCTTCCCCAAACTGTGTCCACAAAGTTGGAAGCATGGCGTTGTCCCAAATGTCTTGGTATACTGAAGCATTTAGATTCCCCTTTGCTGGAAGCAAGGGGGCACCTGAATTCAACAAATAAGAGGTGTGTCCCAATGCTTTTGTCCATATAGGATATATTCATACTCAACACCACACACAAACACTGATTACCCATAACATCAAAAGCCCTTGTGCCACCAAAACAGCTCTGAAAGATCCTGTTGTGAGGCGGGGCCTCCATGGATTGGGCTAGTTTGACCAGCACGTCCCCACAGATGCTCGATCGGATTGAGATCTGGGGAATTAGGTCAAAATATCTGGGCAAAAAATGGTCAACCTGTTATTTCTAATTTGTGCATTTGAGAAAATATAGCGCTACGTTAAGGACGTGGCACAGTCCAGTGACTACTGAGAGGGGTGTGTTGAGTTTGGTTGTTTGCTTCCTTCAGTTTTGGATTTACACAGATGCCACATTTTCCTTGGTGAAACCAGGTTTTCCCCAGGGAGGAACCAAGATTTTCAAGGATTACACATCGAGCTACAAGCCTTATGCTTTGGATGCCACGCTTCGGTGGAGTTCCTGTTTAACACACCTGGAGAACTCGGCCTTCTGCGTACCAGCAAACGAAGATTCGTCTTAAAGTAAAAGTGGCTCTGGGCAGTGTTGTGTTTAGTTAAAGCTTAATGCTGTACACATTATACTGAAGTATTTACTTAGCTTTAAACTGTGTAATTATCACTATTTGCCTGATTAGTTTAGCTGGAATCTCACCACTCTCCTCTTTGGTTTCGCTCTCATATGCATGTAGATGCGCAAGTCTGTTGCATGTGATCTCTCTCTCTGTCTTTTTTTTCTCTCTCCTTTCTCTCTTTCTCCCCCTCATATTCTTTTTCTCTCTTTCTATTCCTCTATGCTCTCTTTACCCTCTTTCCATGTTACTTCTCTCTTCCCTGTCTGTTTTTTCCTATCTGTTCTCTACCTCTCACTGGTACTCACAGTTTTTTTTTTGCTGTTCCTTTTCTTCTTTTCTTTTTTTAATTATTCTCTCATTCTGTCTTTTATGTTATTTTTTTTTATTTCTGTCTGTCTGTCTCTCTCCCTCTCACTTTTTCCAGTTATGGTCAGTTTAGTAGTGATTTCAAGTTGGTGGTAGTGAGTGAGCTAAACTAACCTTTTCCTCTGGTAAATGTTATTTTAACTGGAGAGGTTGTAAATTCCAAAGTTAAGTGCGGAAATGCATATCGGGAGGTGCAAAATCCCATAGCTGCATGCAGGTAAGTGCCTAACTCCCTGTCATCTGAGTGGCCTCCACTAGCATGCACAGTCCTACTAATCTGGGTAGTAGTAGCCTAGTGGGTAAAACACTTGCCTATCAACCCAAAGACCACAAAGTTGCAGGTTCAAACCCCCCACCCCCCACTTTCTACCATTGTGTCTTTGAGCAAGACACTTAACCCTCAGTTACTCCTGGGGGACTGTCCCTATAACCAATGTAAGTCGGTCTGGATAAGGACGTCTGCCAAATGCCCCCATTACCTTACTAATACACAGACTCACGCTAATGCATTTTATTTACTTGACTACTCAACAACCATACAACATTGCCACTGATTGTATCTATGTCAACAAACACCAATTTATTGAACGCAGTGTCTGTTATCACTGGCATAGCGACTAAAGCCAACTCACTCTCACTGAACCTTTAACCTTCAGAACTTAAGTCATCATTGTTCGTTTCAGTTAAAATTAAAGTTATAATAATGGATTTGATAAATCTATTAAATAATTGTCATTTTAATATTAATAAAAATGACATTTTTTAGGTGCAAGTCATCTTATGAGACTGACTACTTAATGAGAATTACACCAACAGTGCCTACATATTCATAACATGATCAGACGATTAAGTGCTTGTGGGAAATAATAGTGTTTACAGCAAACACACCACACAGAAATGCTCATCAATCTTCCTCCTGCAACACTTAGATCTAACACACCTGACTGAGATAATTAAGGTCTGCTCAGGAGATTGATTGGTTGAATCAGGTGTAGCAGAGTCAAGTTTAAACCAATCTTTTCAGGAAGAAAACTCTCCAGGGAGAAGCTTGGTGACCACTGCTATATGGGATCTAACCTGGTGAAGCAGACTTCAATCAATACTTTATCACAGGTCCATTAGAATCAGTGTCTCCTGATCAGTGGAAGCACATGGAGTACCAGCAAGGTATGAGAAAACTGCACACTTTGGATTTTTGTTGGGTAAATAATTCATGAACTGCCGAACATGATTGATGGTTCTGAGGCACCTTTTCTATCTCACAGACTATGATATTTAATCATCTGAAGAGTCTCATGCTGATTAAATTGGACTGATTTGTTTTATATTTATTTATTTTTCTTTTCCTGAGGTGTTTGAATAATTCTAGTTAAAGGACCCATGTCATGAGAGAACCATTTATTCCTTGTGTTTTTTAAATGAACATGTGGTACGTAAACATAAGTTTCAAAAAGTTCCACTCGATTTCCAATCATGCAGTTCATATGTGGTGCATACGGAACGTTTTCGGACTCTTATAAGCTTTCTGTATTTTATGTTTTGGGCTCATCAGTCTTTTATTTTTAAATACATTGAAATTAATTAAACATTCCAAAAATCATTTTTCTTTGTCATTGGGGGCTTTTATGTGTAGAAAACGTGAACTGAATCCATGAGTCTGAAACAAAACAAATTGTTTATTTTTAGCTACATAAACAGCCTTTTTTTATTCTGTTTTTGTGATGTCACAAAAGCTAGCCTATTTACATATAGCCATCTTTTCAGCCTACAGAATTTTAGCTACGCATCCATGGTAAGTTATAACATGTTTTAGTCCAGACTCCCTTTTGAATTAGGCACAATACAGGACAGCCAATAAGAACAGGGGTCATTTACCTGTATGGGTCTTAAAGGCACAGTAACACAGTTTCATTCTGAGGGGAAAAGAGAGGTTAGAAATGTTCATGTAGAAATAAAATACAGTACACCCACACAGGTGTCATAAGTGGACCTCAGAATAAAAAAAAAACACAAGAAAAATGTAGGATGTGGATGTTTTAACAGAGTATTAGGATTTTAAATGGATACTTAAACCCACAAAAAAAGCAACCATTACTACATCTGTTGTAAACCTGATTATTTTCAGTATGCTGTAAAATGAGGTTTTTCACTTTAAAGTCTAAAGAACTGCCCCCTGATGATGTATCTTGGAGGGGTTGGAACATTTTGGAAAACTATAACTGCTTTGAGGTGGAGTTTTGGGCTGTTCAGAATTTTTTAAAACTTTGGTTAGATGGTGAATGCAGGACAAAGCCGGGTGACTAAGGTCACTGCTAGGAATCTGAATCACTTATTGGAGCCATATAATTGTGGTAACAGTCTTCAGATCATCATTACAGTGGATAGAACCAATATTTAGATACCTTTCCTCAGTATGGCCTTTTCATAGGCTGAAAGTATAAGAACCTGTCACTGGTGTCTATTTTGTGCAGAATAAAGATAAAATCAATGTTTTCTTTAGGACTTAATTCAACAACTGAGGTAACGGTTAAACGATTGCTTGGTTGTGCCAAGTGGCCTAAAGCTCAGTGGCTAGGCTGGCAGTCAATAATGGTTGACACCACAGGGATTCTGTTTTTATAACGCTTGCATATTGCCTGCTGGGTATTGTGGTGAGAGAACCCAAAAATGTTCTCTCTGTCAAAATTCTGTCAAACTGATAAGGATCTGGGATATCATACTGCACAAACATGACCAGCAACATCTGGCTTTAAGCCAGAATGATGCTTTAATTCTCAGAGTCTTCAAATAGGCCTGTATGATGATGTCCCCCTCTTTTACAACACTCTCCACGGTCTCTGCTGTAGAAACTATTTTTGTTCCATTCTCAATCTGTGGCACCACATGTCTGTTGTGGAAAGAGTTCATATTGCACATGTCCAATAAGTCCTCTGTAACTGAAGTGTGTTGCACATTGCAAATTTTTTTTTTTTAATGTTCCATTTGTAGACCTTTTTTCCACAAGGTTGCTGTCACTTTGTCTGGTAATTTGTTTCAAGGAAGGTGAGCATATATAAGGAAACATGATAAATTGTACTATTTCTGTTTCTCATATTGCTCACAGAGGCATATCCCACTATTTAAGCCAGTGAATTCACAAAGGTTGGGAGTGCTGGCGCTGCACTTGCAGGCTCATAAAAATGCAATATTTATGGCATTAAAATTTCAAGGAACATTTAGAGCCGCACTTGAAGACAATAGCTCTTTAAAACGAAATGTGTATCGTAAGGCATGGTGATCTTTTCAGAAGCTCAGTCTTCGGTCTAGGTCTGTGTAAGTCAATGGAGGAATTTAGGGGTCATAAAATGCATTACAAAATCAGAGTCTGGTGTGCTTGGACAGAGGCAATACGTTACTGTTGCAGTGATATGGAAATTCTGGGCCAATGAAAACTGATAACTTTATTATGGTGGGTTAAAGTTCATCCAGTCCAAAATATTTAGCAAAATTAAGGTTTTAAGACACTATTCAGATGCACCGTTCTAGAGAAACTTACAAACTCAGTTTGTGATGCAGTGATGACTGGAACTAAACCTCACAGAAAGCTGTTACTCGGAATGGTTACAAATGTATTGCTTTATGCCTGAAATATTTTTTGATAGTTATGAGAATGTTTTGAACTGAAACATATATATTTTTAAATATATAACTGTGGATTTCACCCAGATTTTACACCTTTTGTCAGCATAAAAAGTCTCTGAAAACATATGTAGGTTCACTGGTTGTTTTAGATAGCAAATAAAATGATTATATTTGTGTTGCAGACATTGTGAAGCCTGGTTCCTATCCACTGTAAAGACATCAAAAAATATGTGGAATTTAAACCCTTTAAACTCATACTTTGTATTCCGATGCTCTCATCAAGTCATACTTAATTTCACAGTGGTAGACAATGGAGCACAACCCAAGCACCCCTATTAGTATATGATTCTCTTATGTAAGCGCACATGAGTTTTGGCGGTTGCAATTATCTGCTATAATATTAACCAATGCTAATAATTCAGTTTTCCTAATTAGTGGGAAATCATATTCTTGGCTGCCAATATATAGTACATTCTCTGCTAAATACACAACAAACATGCTTTTTGGAAACTGGAGTTCACTTGTGGACACATTGCCTACAAGCATACTGCTTCTTCGCCAGGGACTCCAGAACATTGCTTACATGAGCAAATTCCATCCCCTGTCGATAAATACCATAGATCTTTTAAAAGTTATTTGGCAAAGAGCAAGAGGCCACCACTCAGGCAGTGGAAGTGCGTGTGGGGATGTGTGATCACTGGCACTGCCAAGTGCGATTACTCATCGGCCACTGCATATGGGTGTCACTGGAACAAGGACAACGCTTCCGCGGCCCGTCACCTTCGCCGATGGAGAAAGACCGACTGTGTCGGCCTTATGTCCATGGAATCCTGCTGTATGTGAGTGGCTCTGGCTGCCGTTCCATCACCGGGCCCTCCATGCTCATTTTGTAATCAGCTCAAGGCCTTGTCGATGCCTTGGGCTAGAATATGTAAGCAGCTGTCCAGGTGCACTTACACATAATTCAACAGTTTAGCGGGAGCTTTCTTCAACAAATGCTACATTTTCCCCATACAGGCCCGTAGGACAGTTTTACGACTTGCCAGAGAGACTCGTGTGTGGGTGGGTGTGTGTGGGTGTGTGTGGGTGTGTGGGTGTGGGTGTGTGTGTCTCAGGCAGGCAGACAGAGTGATGCACAGTGGGACACTGTAGTTTAGCAATAAAAAAAAAAGATGCTGCCATGTCTGAATACTTTGATTGACTGAGCCTTGGCATTCTCTATGTCAGTGTTGATCTTCTGTCAGTTCTCCCGATGCTAGGATGAGTGTCTCTTGACATTTACTGTCTCAATTCCTCCACAGAATGCAATCTACTAGAGATTAAATGACAGGCTTCCAGTAAAGCCAGCTGTAAGAGTAATACTTTTCTTACAATATCAACTTTTTTCTTCTTGTGCTTATTAGAAACAAAGGTACCATATAAGTGTTTTATGATTTGATATGATTTTTTCCCTCTTCAGTGTCATTTTTGATAAGCTTAGCTGAAATGCAATGGGTGGGGGTAGGGGGGGTTGGTAGTGTCGTAAATCTCTGAAAATCAAACAGAATTGGAAACTGGAGTGCATTTTTCTTCCTTAATGTGATGTATTTCTGGATATTAGGAAAATAGGATATTCAGGCAGGAAATAATAGTGGGTGGATCAATATTTAATTGGATCTTGATCAGTGGGTGTTCTGAAAGAAGTCAGACCCAGGCAGTCTGCAGAAACCCACTGGATGTTGCCAACATCTTTTTATTTTGCAGCTTTGGTTTTCTTACACTTTGTTTTACTTTTTTGTAAAGATGTTGACTAGCCTTTTGGCATTCACATTCCCTTTCTTACACTCTCTCACAGCACACCAGAAGGAAAAAAAGCCATTAGGTTATCATTTCAACGAGAAACCCTGTGCAAGTGTAACTAAACATACATGAGGGAGAGTGGCTGGTGTGTGTGTATGCACTCAATCAGCTGATGCCTCACAGCATAGTAGAAAACTTTGGAAAACAGTTTGGAAAACACTGCAAACCCTTGAATTACCTCAGTTGTGTTAACATGAACAACAGTTACCGCAACAAACAGGCTCAAATAACTGATGTGATTATTTTCTAGATTGGTTAATGTAATTTTTCCCTGCTGGTTGTGCGAAATGACAAACATTGGAGGGCGGTCGGCGGGGGGGGACAAAAGTCACTACACTTTCATCAAAGATGATGGAGAAACAGGAATTTTGTCTTTTTTAATGATAAGACACTTTGGATTGTGCCTAATATGATTAAGGACTTTAAACTCAAGGTAAAAAAGGTCCTTTCAGGTTAGCTTTAAAGGCTTTGTTGACACAGCGGAATGCATTACAGGGATGTCGGAGTTCAGAGTTAAGCTTTAAATACTCTCTATCCCAGCCTGTTGTGAAGATCTCTGCTCAGACTGGACTTGCTGGCTCCCTCAGGCACCGGCTCTGCTATAGCCCCTGAAATGCCACCACCGTGAGCATGTCACTGTGTCCTGTCTGCCCGCATTAACTCCCTCACCTGACTCCAGGCGGTGTGTGTGCGTGTGTGCGCGCGTGCGCTTTGTGTGTGTGTGTGTGCTTTTTGTGTGCAAGTGAGGCCTAAGAAAGGCAAAAAGGTCTCCTTCAGCTTCTGCACCTTCCTTTCACCACTTTTATATGATGAAGGAACTGGGGTCATGTAGGTCAGTGTGTGCTCAAGGGCAAAATCTGATCTTAAAGTTTCAATTAAAAGAGAGAACATGAGCGTTCCTCACATGTCTGTTTTCAAGACACATCTCCCGAGGCCATCAGAAGAATAGCAGTACTTCTTTAGAGCGAGGAAAAGAGAAAACATTCACTGCAAGCCGCTCTCAAAGAAATCTGCTGTCTCCTCTCCATTAAATCTGTCATGTCCCAGATTCCATAGAAACGGCAAATAGATGGCAAATATAATTGCTGTTCTTGTGAAATGCTTTTTGACTTTAAAGCACTTTTTTGCTTATAGAACGTCCTTTCATATTCCGCCGCAAAACACAAAAGCGATTAAAACATGAAGTGCAGTGGAGACATCTTGCTATATATCTGCATAAGAGGTTATTTGTTGTGGTGATATTGTAGGAAAGATGACACATCTATTTTTAGGACTGAATAAGTTTTTTTACGTCAATAAAGCCTGGAAACCTCAATGGCTGTGCTGAACATTATTTTGTTCAGAAAAATTAAAAAAAAAAAAAAAAAATTAAATTTTTGTTCAAATTTAATATTTTCAATTTTTTTTTTCTTCCCTTAGGGGTACCAAAGAGATCTTCAGTGCTCACTGGGACTTGTGTCGTTAGTAAAATATAGTTTACAAAAATTGTTAAAACAGACTAACAGTAAGAAAGTGGGTTACTGTAACCTTACTTGACAAGTGTGGGTAAACTAATCTTGTCTGATGTACTGACCTTCATTCTTAATGTTTGTATTATGTTACATAAGTTTCCTCAACTTT
This sequence comes from Brycinus macrolepidotus, assembly GCA_037974445.1. Taxonomy (NCBI): domain Eukaryota; kingdom Metazoa; phylum Chordata; class Actinopteri; order Characiformes; family Alestidae; genus Brycinus; species Brycinus macrolepidotus. Next base: position 1,949,987 of record JBBPCZ010000002.1, on the reverse strand, counting down.
TCTAGGTAGTGGCACTTTATTTATTTATTTATTTTAGTTTGTTCATTCTTCCTACGCCACTTTGCAATGTCCCGCTCCCTAAAATAGTCTCCTAGTGGTTTGCGCCCCAGTCCCTAAACCATAATGTAATGCTTGGTTAAAGCATTAACCCCAAGGTGCTTTGTTTTGTCTATAACCAGTTACCCCTTGATTTGTCCCACTGATTCCCAGGGCACAGATAATGTGCTTCGGCAAAGGCAAGCATGCACTCTACACCATGCTGACTCAGGGCAATCTCTTGCCCTTAGTGTGTAGAAAGCCATTGGAATCCTATAATTCTAATTTTAGGTTTGGGCCTGGCTGACAAGGACATCAGAGATGGAGCGCTCCCCCCAGGCTAATTAATCCCACTCAGGATGGCTTCAATCAATGGAGCAATGATTCTTGCTATAATTCACCATATATTAAGTTCAGACCGAACTCACCACATCAGTCCTTTCGAGCGGCTCGTGTTGAGTGGCGCACATTTCAGGCACGTATCCCGTCTGCCCAAACCTCTCCTACTAATCCCACTCACTCAATCCAACTTCTCAGCATGGGAACGCCACTTGTTAAGATCCAGTAGTGCATCTTAACATGGGGTTTATAGATTTGTAAGTGCCAATCACAAGGTGGGATGGTCCTGGGAGGTCCTGAACACTTAGAACATGATGGAAATGCCAGGAAGCACATTTGTTCATTAGTTTCAGTGCTCAGTTTTGTCAGTGTTGATCATTTTGCATTTCTATTGAATGTCTACATTCTATTGAATGTCTACAGTGGAGACCTGATTTTGTACCTACCACTTTTAGAAAGTGTAGTCTATTAAATATTTTATATAATAGTCTCTTCTGTTATATAAAAGATCAAAATAAGGCAGAAAAGTGTCTGTCTGTTCCCTGCTAGGGCTGGCTGATGTCTAAAAATAAAAATGTTCTTGTCTTGATTGTTATGACCTCCTGCCCTGCACCCTCGCAAACACTCTTTAAACTTGGTTTTCATGCATCTGTTTTTACCACTAACTGATTGAAATGAAATCTTTAATGATAATCACTCATTAAAAACATAACTAACTCGAAACTGTCACTGAAAATGTGTGGATTTGGTGTGGATTCATGGGTGTTTCTTGTCTTTAAATGACACCCGCTTGAGGAGAATCGACAGACCTCGCAATGTTAACGGAGTCGCTCTGGAATTTAGATGAAAATGCCTGTGGGGAAAGTGTTGTTTTCATAATTTTACAACTCAGCCGAACCACCAGGACACTTTAGCTGTACAGAAAATGCTGATAATTTTCCTCAGATGGTTTGTCACACTCTGGGAAATGCACAACAGACACAGCGGGGATGTACTCCACTCTAACCGAAGGGCTTGTAAATGCTCCATAATGAACCAGTGTTTTAACAGTAAAGGAGAATAAAACATGAAGTTTTTTTTTTTTTTTTTTTAGTATTATTTAGTAAGCCTTTTAAAACTAAATGAGTCTGCCATAGATCTCTAATCTTTAGTTCTCTTTCCCAATACTGCGATTATCACCTTGGAAGCATCATCACAGGTTACTCAGTTTTCACTGATAGCTGATTACATTGATCAGCTCTATTCAGCAGTAAACATAAGCTGCTGAGGCACAGAAATTGGTTATGGATGGTGAGATAATGGAGTATTTCTGACCAGATGTCACTGTTAGCATAACATGGGAGGCAATTCTTTCATAAACTTACAAATTTCAAGAGTCTGCATGAGCTCAACCGAAACTTCGTGATGAAGCATAAAATATTTGCAGAGAAAGTCTCCTTTCATGTAATATCAAACCCATTTTTGTTTGTTTAGGGTGTTTTCTTTTGTTCTTGGCAGACATGTAGAACCAGAGAAAATATCTAATGTCAAATAATGTTAACTAGTAATGGCAGGCATATTATGAAACCTCACTTTTTTTTTTTTTTTTTTGTTTATTTAGCTGTACACAATGGTGTGGTAATGGCTAACACATTGCAGCCCTAGTGCTTACAACTAAATCATATTTGATTATCTCAACTGGGATGCATTGGCTTTAGGGCTTCCAAAACTGTTCATATATCCAGTCAAAGTGGATTTTACCAACTATGAACACACTCAGCCCTTTGGGGATCAGGCAGTAGGAACCCAAGTCACACATTTTTTGCATCTTTGCTGTAGGATTTGGTGTGTTTGTGTGTGTGAGACATTCATGTAAAAGAAGCTTACCATTTTTACATATGGGACAGCACTGCTCTGGCTCATACACTGGGTTGACGCACTCTGGAACTGCACAGTCGGCCACCACACAGTGCACTTCACTGTTGGGCTCACAGCGACACCACTCGCAGGGTGAGGGCTGCAGACAAACAGACAGCAAGAACAGCGTGAGAAAGTCCGAGGATATTTCCAGCTTTCCAGCCTTGATCAAAGAAGAAAGTGAAGGAGTATTGCCCATGGGGTTTATTCTTGACTATAAAGAGACTGGAAAATTAATGTCTCTTAATGGCTCATAAACTGTTTTGTCCATGTTTGCATATCAGGTTTGCATAATTAATTGTTAGTGATTATCAAAACATTGGTCCCTGCACTGTACCACAAAAGGCTGCTCTGCAATGTTCTATGCAAGTTCATCTTTCAAGAAATTGAGTTGCTGCTGAGTGCTGGGTAACCAGCTTTGAGAATTTGCTTCTTGGGCTTTTTTTTTTTTTTTTAGGTTCCAGTATCTTAACTTTAATATCAATTCCTGAAAGCTACTTTTGATACCTTATTTTAAGTTACAAGCCAATGTTGATTAAATAAGACAAATATATTTCTTGTAATAATTGTAAAAAAAAAAAAAAGGCAAAATGCATGACATAAGTATCAATACATTAATACAATCAGATCAGTTAGATCTTTTGTTCTGTGGGAGTTTTGTGGGCAGTTGTGTGGGCTGCAAGAGGCCAGAGGCGAGGAACACTCGCCCTCAAAGAAGATGGTAAAATATCTGGCGTATCATAGCGAGTAATACCACTGCACTACGCACAGCAACTGAGGTTTGATTCTCTGCCTGGGGAAGCACAGCACACTACTCTAATAAGAGTCCTTGGGCAAGACTCCCAGCACTACATTTATCTATGTCTGTTGTATGATTAAAACTGTAGTCACTCTGCAGAAAAGCATCTTCCAAATGCATTGATGTAAAAATGTTGAATATCAAGTGTTCAGTGACTGTTTTCTCATGAGTAGTATGGCCTGACACTGCCTTACATGATAAATGCTTGTGCCTTATAGTGTAAATATCGAGTCATAGGCTTATTATGAGGTCAGTGTTTTCTAATCTGCGTCCTGGAGGCCCACTGTCCTGAACATAGCATTTTCCCTTCTCCCGACATGCATAATCTTACTAATCAGCTCATTAGCAGTCCCTCCTGAGTTGTAGTGATCGGGGAAGACACTAAAATGGGTTACTGACAAAATATGTGAGATGTTGTCAGTATAATTCGGCTCTAATTTGCCAACGAACAAATAAAGAAATAAATAAGCAAGCAAGCCACATTGTTTGAACATGCTATTAAAATCCTGGACAAACATGATCCTTATTGGGTTTCAGAGCTTGTTTACTTGTTGCTGTTACAAATTCTCAGCCCATTTATATAAACAAGTCTCTATTGTGGGTGCTGCAACTTTGTCAAATCTGCAATCTGTGCTGTTTGCCGGGCATGTGGCTTATTGATGTGCTGTGTTGTGTGCAATACTTGAGTGTACAATGCAATTTTTTTTTTTCTCACCCAGAGATTCATAAGCTCTCAGGCGTGCATATTTTTGCCTGTCTGCTGCATCTAAGTGATAATTGCTCGTTCAGATCCAAGCTTGCTGTCCCAAGGAAGCCTTGATTCACCAGGCATAACAGAGTACAAACTCTGCTGTATGAAACAGTACAGCGAAATCATGGCTACAGGTCTGTTCATACTCAGTACCATGTAAAGAAGTGCAGAAATAATTAAGCTCATCCGGGCCCGTTCGACATAGTTAAACACGGCCGCTGTCTGATGACCTTTCCAGCCTGAAGAGTGCATCTGTGTGCTTCTTTGTTGTGCCAATTACTGCGAGTGGCACTGTGGCTTCGTGTTCATGCGCAGTTGCCCTGGCAGTTTTCTGGCAGCAAGAGAGGGAGGTCTGAAGGTCACAGGACTGGATGGGAGGTGGAGCTGGTGCCGGTGGGGCCAGGTTGGCTTGGGCTGCTGGTCCACCAGGGGTCGTGGCCTTTAATCTCCACACACTGCGTAATTAGCTAATAATCCTCTGTTCACCGTCGATAAGGGCACGCAGTCCAGCGGGACAGGGGCTTGCAAACTTGCCCATGGAAATCGGCTTTAATTGTGCTCAGCTCCTTGCAAAGGCGAAGCAAGGCTAAAGAACGCCAGGGTGAGTTGTGGTAGAGTTGAAAAAGAACAAGATGTCTATTTTTCCTCTCTACATTCTGCAGGCTGTGCTTGGAACCCTCCGAGTTCTGCACTGGAGTAAATGGAATAAAGGCTTAAATGCTCCAATTTGTAAAAGGTCACCTGAGTAAAGTAGTCACCAAAGGGCAAAGTTATGAAAGAAATGAAGTGCCAGACAGTAGGTACAGTAATTCTGATAATCAGTCATTAAAAGTGTTCCCTTTGCAGGCATTGTGTCTCCGTTCAGCTGGGCCAAGAGGTGAACGTTATCTGCTACAGGGAAGCTTCTCAAACAGAACCTGGATCATTCTCATAAGCTTTACTCCTCCCTGGAGCCCTTTTTTTCTGGTTGCAGATTTAAAGCAAATCAGATGGCAGGCTTTTTTTTTTTTTTTTTTTTTTTTTTAAAAAAAACCCCCTGTTGAAGAACTGAGCCAAAACCAAAGACAGAGAGATTGTGTAATATACTGCTTTTTTAATGCTCCAGCTTTCCGTCCAACTGTCCTCAGCTTCGTTGCTGGAAACTGATGGACTTAAGTATGATTTAGCACTATAATGCCTAAGTCCAGTAAATGACTTGTCTAGATGTCATAGCTCCACCACTGATGCAGTATAATTACATCTTGTTTGCCAGACTGTGGGCAATTTCGTTTAATTGTGACTGAAAGATGTTTTCCTCTCTCTTTGTGCTTTGATGGCGCCCTCGTAATCAGTTATTCGTCATGGTTGTCATGCTTTGTTTCAGCGTAAATCCAAAAATTGCTGTTAACGTGTGAATAGACACTGAAGTGGTCTGCATGACTACTTTATCTGCTCTTTATCTTTGGATCTTTGAGTTAAAACTGTGTACATTTGCACCCTGTTCTAAGAGTCTGTAAGTCATTTAAGTGGAATGAGAGCGAGGCTGTTTACTTTTAGCAATTACACAATGTATCGTAACTTATCCTGCCTGATACACTGGGACATGTTTAACAAAGCAATTTCTGTGTGTTTCCCCTCACTCCTCACTCTATAGAACGACATGCAATGGTTTATCTTACAATGACTCAGTGTAAGACAAGGGCCAGTTCTGCAGTGTTTTGTCACTTCAGAACTTGCACTTGGCAAATAATGATCCAGTCATGCCGTTGCTTAGCACCAACAGGGCCTGTTGGAGTTTTGTACGGTAAGAGAGTAGCTATGTTTTATCATAAAACAGGATGGAGGTCTTGACAGTCACAGACATCCCCTCACTGATGAAAGTTTCACTTTTACATAGCTCTGGTCTACCTGCAGACACATTGCTTAGGGAAGCTGAGCAATCAGTGATATTCCCACAGAGCCGAGCCGCTGGTACTTGCGTTTGTGAAATACGGCTGTACAGCTCACCCAAATGTTGTACTCGGATTTACAGTAAATTTGAAATCAAAAAGAATCAGTAAACGCTGTCATTGGCAAGTGGCAAGCGTAGAATTACAGCACCCCATTATATGCCTGTGTGCAATAAGTCATTCAGGCTCCTTTCAAAATCCAGAGGAAAACAGCTTCCAGCCATCCCTCATATTTCATTTTCATTTCGGCTGCTCCCGATTCAATTTGTCAAGTAATCATCAAACCCTTGATTACTTGGCTCAGATGTGCTGTAAGCAGAATGGACTCAATAATGCAGAATGGCTTGGATTCCACTAGGACATGGCAGTGCGATGGGTCGCCCCACTCTAATCCTTTATGTGAAAACCATTTCCATAATCTGGGGTTCTTTCGTGTCCAGCAGGTGAGTGAGGTGAAGCCCTTGCAGGATGGGTGGAGGTAGCTGACTAGAGAGTGTGTGTGTGTGTGTGTGTGGTAGCAATTGTGTTGCTTTTACTATTTTATTTTGTTGAGTTAGTATACAAAGCGACACCTACAGCAAATGTTCAATTGCCTGTTAACTTGGGTTTTCTAATGGGTTGGCTTAGGTAACCAATGAACCTTGATCAGTGAGCATTCTGTGCAACAACTTGTTCAATAAACAGCTTGTTTACTCTTTTACTTTTCTTTAATACATTTAGAATTCAAGTGAATTATCACTAGCGGTAGTCTTTCCTCCCCTGCTGTACAGAGCTGTGTTCTGAGCTCATAATGCAGCCTGTAAAAGTGAGTTAATTTACAATCACTTTTCATCTCCATCCACTTCTTCCAGCTTTTTCATCTCTGGGAAATGAAAGGACAACAGGGTGGCAAGACTGAGGGACTCTGCTCTAATTGACGTGCGCTGCTGTTTGCCTATGTTGGCTAAAGGATGTAGGAGGGATTCATGGTGGCGACAGAGCATCAAAGATGAGTCTGCAGTGCAACAGTGGACACTTGAATGCATTCATCAAAGTGCTCCCTGTCGCCAGATGTTGTCAGTACAGACTCCATCTTCAGCAGCAGTGAGATGGCTCACTGCCACCCTACCAGTAAAGGCTTAAATACAAGCTTTGCCATAAAATAAGGCTTCATGCATTATGTCTTACAGTTTCTGTATTGATTGCTTGCTTGTGTTAGTGCTGAAGCTGTGCATGCCTCGTACTTGGAGGATGAGCAAACCGTAAAGCATTTTTGGATAAATGTAGTTTCAGGCATGTAGGAGACTTGAGAGTCATGCGAAAGGGTAACAACGGGCTTTTCACACAGCAAGTGACATTTGGCGTTCTTCATTCATTTTCAATGAGGGGCAGCTTAGACAGTGTAACAGGTGAGCTAGAGCCCGAGAGCACACAACTGACCACCTCTGAAGCTCTGGCTTCAAATGGCACACTAAAGGCACTTTTCCACAGGCATACAGATTTGATTTTCCGGTGTGTCTCAGCCTGGTAATGGTGTTTCTGACTCAACTTTCTCCCACAGTTTATGGCCGGTCGTCGTCCCAAAACCAGTTGAAGTTTTTCTGACAGAGCTGTTTTTGTTATTGTGGTATTTTATTATGTACAGTCTTGTTTGACTTTTCTCTTTTTTTTTTCTTTTTTTTTTTTTTTTTTCTTGCCATTCTTTAGCTGATCCAGCTAACTACTTTGCAATGTTCTGGTACACCTTTTCGTTTCTCACAGTGTTAAAGATACATTTTTTTTTTTTTGGCGTCCTAGAAAATTCCCAATGAAACTTATTTTCAGCCTAAACAGACAATAGTCTTTGTACTTTGTCGACTTCCCAGTTGTTCATTTCTATCTCCATTGTTGTTTTTTTGCGTGGCCTCTTTCCATGTTGTGATGACAACATTCTGACCAATCAGAAAGCAGTAATGCAGTCGGCTCTGCCGCGGCCCACATTCAGCCCTGCCATCAAGCAGTCCGGGTACGGCCCGGGTATGGATCTCTTTATTTTTAATAAAAAAAAAAAAAAATTTGTGTGTGGTACGGCACAGTTCCTTGTGCCAGAGGAAAAGTGCCATAATCGTAAGGGAACTCGAGAGCACCCTTTTGCATGGCAGGCTAAGGCATGGAAGCACTGACCATAGGGTGTCCCATTTCTCATTCTGCTGGTCAAGTACGACTGCCCTCAATGCATCCTTACTGTAGCCTTGGGTGAGAAGTGAATCAATGTGGGCTCAGCAGCAGCATCTTGTCTACATATCCTTGGGTGAAAAATTAGAGTGACTGTTCTCTTTTTGTAATTGCTGGCCAACATGGCTGGGAGGGAGATATTTATTTATGAATTTAACTTGTCATTAAGCTGCATTATGCTTTTTAAACTGAATTGAACCACTGTAGATGAGCAAATTAACTTGATTTAAATCAAGTTAAACAAATATGACCCATACACGAGGTTGTTGATGCCAACAATGTGTGGACTGGGAGGCTTAGGCCATCATTTGTTACTGGATATTTGTCAGCCAATGTAGTTGCATGTTTTCTTAAAGGAAAATTGAGGAGTCGTGATTCTTTACTTTATAGCTCTCTGCATTTCACTTATTTTCATTGCTATTTTTTGACTTTGTGATTCCTGTTTATGCATTTAAAATAGGTGTGCATGCTAGATGCTGCATTGCAGTTACCATGGTCCCCATACGAGAGACGCAAGCGATTTTCATATGTGCTGAACGTTGGAGTGCTGACCTTTCACACGGGAAGCGAAGAGAGACAGGCATAGCCAAGAGCGATTTGCTGTTTGCAGTGTGAAAAGCCCTTTGGGGGTGGGATGGGGAGGTTAGAAGGGGACAGCAAATTAGAAAATAAGCATTCAGTTAACCAGAAACAAAAACACGGAAATACAACTGGTAGAGAGGGTGACGGGAGATTAAAGAGAGAAAAGCCAAGAGGAAACTACATTTTAGAATACAACTACTGTTATTGTTTCGTGTGGTCTCTGACGCTTATTAGGTCTGACTAAGTTTGCTGGGGGGATTCAACTCGCTCGAACCAGTTTGTAGCTCCAGTTTTCAATGGCCTACTTGTTTGGTTTCCATCAATGTAGCCTATTTAATTATAACGGTGTATTTCTTCAGGCAAGTGGATTGGAACATCATTTTGAGCAATTAATTTCAGGTACTTTTTATAGTCGTTTCTCTTGTAGGTGTCTGAGCCGTAATTAGTGGCTCTGTTCTCAAACATGATGTGGCGTGTGTGGGTGAGAAGACTGTGCGTGAATGTGTACAAGCAAGAAGGAACAAGGGAGGACTGTGGAGTGTGTGCAGAAAGGTGGAGGACCGTGGGGGCGTGTGGGGAGGTGTGTGTGTGTGTGTGTGTGTGTGTGTGTGTAAAACTGTGCGTGCTAGTACTATGCGTACCGCATTGACTTTCAGATGAAGAATAAAGCTATCTATCAGTTCACGTAGATATAATTCATCTGTCTTTTCACTCAAGTATAATTCCAGCACTTTTAGGGACTAAATTGATTTTTCTATTGTTCTGTCTTGCAGAGTTGCAGTCTCTTAACAATGATGAGAGCCGAGCACTTCTGACTGTGTTTACGTGGACGTCTCTTGATTGAAAAATCATCCTAGCAAAACCGAGCTCTCTGCACCGGGAGACTGAACTGCAGTGTGCAGCTTTTTAGTCAGAAAATTAGCCAATACCCCTGACAAGACAAGTCAACACCTTGAGAGTGGCAGGAGTTCTTTGATTTGCTTTCGAAGCTTTTGTGCGTGCTTGAAGGTCTCTGAACTGCCGTCCTATATTAAGAGATTATTTTTCAAGTGTAAATATCGATTCTATAAGCAATTAAATAATCCACCAATTATTTTATTGCCTGACTTTTCACAGTAGATGATTTTGATTTTAGGCTAAAAGGCTTAAAAATGTGAAAGATTTTTATAAAAATGCATATGAAAAAATGATGGGCTGTTTCCTAAACATGGATTGGACCTAGTTTTAGACATTATGGGCCAGTTTCCCAGACTCAGATAAAACCTAAGCCCACACTACATTAAAAATCTCAGGCTTAAACCAAGCCTGGAAAACCAGATCAAAAATCCTTTTTAGTTTTAGCTTAGGTTTGATCTGCATATGTGTCAAAATATGTGGATATAAACGCCAACATCAATTCTGCTGCTTTTCATATTGTAGAAAAATTAATATGTGGCCTATTTTCATGCAAATTTCCAACTAATCATTGACAATTCATGGAGAAGGTAATATAGTCTCTTTTTTTAAAATTTTTTTTTAATAAGGTTAATAAGTAATCGTGACGGGCCTACTGTGCATTATGAAATATTGAGATGTGCATAAGCATGGCCTCTCCTTTCTCCTCTCTCCCTCTCCCTCTGGTATTCCCCTTCCTGATCCCAGGAGCGCGGATGGGATCGTTCAGAGCTCACATCCCAGCCCTAGCCTGGCTGCCTGGGATCTGAACTCACCCTATAACTCCGGGCGCTTGCTTGCAGCTGGGCGGGGGCAGGGGCTAGGACTGCGGCGATAGAGTGGCTCCCTTCCTCGGCTGCTGGGGAACCCTGTAGGTGAAACACCTACCGAGGGTGAGTGGCACAGCGCTTAAAGAACACAACAAAACAGCAGAAAAGGAACCACCAACCCCCAGAGTCCCCATCCATGACCCCAACACTGCATGCTTTATTGCCTATATACAACAATATAATTGTACACTCTTACCATCCTCAGTATATAAATGGGTTCCTGGGAGCAGTGCCATAGTAGTTCCAGTAAAGAACCGAAAATACCAAGTGGATGGTTCTTTAAAGGAATACTCCTGAGTTTTTTTTTTTATTTTTTTTAAACCCCCTTGCACATGTACCATATAATTGATTACTATGAACAGTAATTCAGACATGGTTCCATGTAACTGAGAGAAGCTGCTGACTCTAAAAACACTATCCATTTGTTTTTTGTTATAAATGTATTTAAAGACACGCCATTTTCTGTTCTTCAAAGTAAAGGTGTCTGTGGTAATCAGCTGTATGTTACACATAAAGGCTGGGATGAAAAATAATTGAGTCTTACTTTCAATACCATTGAAAGGTTCTTTAGGGAACCAAAGTGGCTCTTCTATGGCATTGCTTTTTGGCTCCTTTACTCTTACAAAAGACGCATTATGACCTACACATATTGGACAAACTACCATCCTGGTGTAAAATTGGTATTGCATATTCAGTTACACTGAATCCCATGTCTCACATACACACCGCCATCAGAGCAGGCATATTTTCTGGGAAGCGGCACGCTGATGTTGCACTTTGAGTTTTTATGTCGAGTTTTCTTTCCGCCATGGTAATCTGCAGTAATTACTAACACATCAGAAGCCTACAGTCTTCTCTTATCCTTAACGGAGAGCCCTCCGTGGGCCTGGAAGAGTCACATCTCTGCAGGGCTCCGCTCCGCCCGCCGTGCCAAGTAAATGCAGGCTGCTGCAGAGAGAGCATCATGCAGACGCCTAAGGAAATGCCAGCGTGGCCCACACCAAAGGTTACCCTGTCGGCTTCTCTTAATTGGAGCTGCTATTAGGAGACGTAACGCCCTTTTGCTTCTCGTTCGCAGCTGGGCTTCACCGTTCTCCTTGTAATTCAAAGAGATGGATGGAAATTCTCTCTGGACCTAAAAAACAAGATGATATCCCTTGCCTTCCTAAATCACCTGAAGCAAGCTAGCTTCAGAAACCTGATGTTTGTTCATTCTGTTCATTGCTTGCTCATCTCCACTTTATATCTGGGCTCTTCGATCCTGTTCAAGTTAGGACTGAAATCTATTGAGTCGGATGAATGTCGAAAGCGATGTGAGATGCCCTTTACTGCCCAGGGGGCATCGCTCAAGGTCACTGAGCATGTGAGGACAAGAAGCTATTGATTATACTTGATCTCTCTCATCACAACCATAAGGCTTACATGGGCAAATACAGCCCACCAGCAAACATGGGCGTGCATCAAAACACAGGGCTAATCAGTCTGGCACTTACCCATCAGCCACTCTCTACATGGGACGGATTAAGTATTAGACTTAAGATGTTGATCCCAGAGCCCCTAATTAGTAATATAGTGCTTTACTTCACTCTCCCCCAATACTAATTATCTAATGCAGACGTCTCTCTAGGCAGCTAAAAGCCTTGTTAAACATCAGTCTTAATGCAGCACCTGATTTGTCCTTTGTATGTGCCTCTGCACTGTGTTGGTCTTTGGAAGCTTCGTTTTGATTTGAGGCTAATACAAGGAGCGTAAACCTAGAGCGCAGAGTAGGTGGCAGCTACTTAGCCTGGCTAATGCATTGATTAAACATTTACGGAGAAGTAAACTGGCCGGTAATGTGGCGAAGAAGTAATAGTTGCCAACTTTGCCCTTTAGTAACTAATTTCTATCAAAGTCTCAATGAAATCAACATCTGCCAAATTAACTGTGCTCAAATGGTGTATAAGTCAGGGCCACTTTAAAAGAAACAAGGGTTTCTGGGAGATAATTGGTGGAAAGAGCACTTAGAGGAGGTTCTTTTTCCAACAGACATTGTCAACTGATTAGCCTAGCTGGGACTGACTTGTGGCTTGTTGAATTAGTAAAACTTAGATCTAGCAGGCATCGCATCCTCCTCTGGATGGTGCAGGTATGGTGTAGTTGTGTGGCCCAAATGGCTCACAATCATTCCTTCTTTCCCTGGGCTTAATGTAGCATCAGCTATATTAAACTTTCTGCATTCACTGAATACAAAACAGGCAGTACATGGACATTTATTTATGGTTGGATCACATGGCCTACAAGTCACTATGTAGATCTCTCCCCTCTCTCTCTCTCTCTCTCTCTCTCTCTCTCTCTCTCTCTCTCTCTCTCTCTCTTATATATATATATATGTGTGTGTGTGTATGTATGTGTGTGTATATATATATATACACAAACACCTCTACAGAGCACACTTTTGCGTGTTAATACACAATATTTATGCTGATTTATTTTGTTTTTATGTAGTTTTATTTGTATTTTTGTAGTATGTATTAATTTGTAGTATTAATTTGACTGGATATGTTTAAACTTTGCATATGATGAACTTTTTGTTGTAGATAATGATAATGTAGGATCAAATCACATGTCTCAAGAAATGGAGAGATTGTGTACAACACAGGCAATGCAGTGTGAAATATTAACTTGGCATTTCTGAGGCCTTGTAAGCTCACCACTGAGAAGTGCATGCCGTGCTTTGTTATACAAATACACTCATTAGGTTATAGCATTGTATAATGTCATGTCAATATCATGCAGTGTCTGCGTTCCAATTACGTCATATCAAGCGAGATCAAATCGCACTTCAGCTTTGCTGATCTAACATTTATATTATCAGAATGAATAGGAATAGTTCCAATATTTATATGCAGGAAGAAAGTACATGTTTGTGATCATATCCTGAAGTAATGATAAATCTGGCAAAGCAGAAAGCAAATTGAGAGATACACAAGTACCAGTGAAAACATGGTCCAAATATACATTCATTAGTTATTTCCTGTCCTTGCAGACAGCTGAAACTGGATAGAGTGAATGCTTGGTTTGATGAAAATACATGTAAAATGATATTTCTTTCTCAAATTATGTCTGCACTGACAAAAAAATGAATCTTAGCTGTTATAACCTTGGTTATCTAAAGCTGCTTGTAAGGCTTTATCAAAGACTCCTAATACATAGAAATACTATTCTGTAGCAATGAGGCCAGACTATATCTTGGAGAAGGAAATCAATAGACTTTCACACTGCCGGTCAAGAATCTAGTGTATGCTTCGGACTATTTCCTGAACTGTTTCCAGGTCTATGCTTTGAACGATTCAAAAGCAAAATGTCTTGCAACATATTTATTTCTTTACGGACAGATTAAATGAATTTATTTCAGTATCAGGAAAAATAAAGTCTGAATGCAATGACATCATAACCTGCTCTACACCCTTCTTTTCATGACACAAAGAAAGAGCTATCTATGAGATTAGCAGACTTCATCTGCTTTGTTTTGTAGTGGGCTGCTGAAGGGGAGCTTGTGTTATTGACTCTCTTTTTTTTTTTTTTTTTTTTTTTGGCTAACGCCTCAGCTTATAAATGGCTCAGACAAGACTGGCTACATGACAGAGTAGGGCCGTGATAGTGGCATTATGCTGATATGTGCTTATACACTGCAGAAACATAATCTTAGTAGCTGAAATGATCTCCTTTCAAGGCAATAAATCAGTTTTTTTTCCATACTTTTTTTTTCTTATTTTAATAAATCCAAAGGAGTAAATGTTTACTCAATTGGAAGATTTTCTTGCCTAATAAATGTAAGCAGTTATATTTCATTTTTAACATTTTCTCTAGTTTTTTATATTTGCTAAAACTGTTTTTTACATTGTGTAGGCTGATATTAAGGATATAACCATTTACAGAATGTATAATTCCATCCAGTGCAATATAGTGGTGTCTGGAGTTAATATTTTTGATAGGAGTGCCAGTAACGTTTCCATGTTCAGATTGTTAGAGAACTTAACGTTCTTAAAGTTAAATGGATTTTTGCTTGATCCATTGAGACTTTCATAGCAGCTTTGGAACATTAAAGACAAGCTGTGCTTTATAGTGTCCTGATCTATTGTCCTAGTTATGAGCTAATACATTAGCCCAGATCCAACAAATTACCCGCAATACAACAATATAATCTGATATACTGATTATATTGTTTTACACTTTTCTGATATGTATTAAATTATAAGACAACAGCCTCTTTATTCCTTCAAGCAACCGAACAAATTATTGCTTCTCCCACAGACACCGTGATGGGGGTGCAAATCCATCCTCTGTTGTTGGAAAGAATCGAACTTGGATCATCTGCCCCAGAGGAGAAATCTGTGCTTAAAGGCCAAGGAGCCACGCATGGGGCCTCAAAGTGGACATTTATGTGATCGAGTGAGGCAGGTCAGCTGAAATGATCAATAATACAACTGGGCTGGGAATAATGGGCTTCTCTTTAGCATCTCCCAGTGGACATTGTTTTCATAACTGCACTGAAATATAGTTGGAAGAATTTTATAGAAAGGAAAGAAATCCATGCAAAATGAAATGCAAATACAGTACACATTCTGGCTCTATCTTGATGGTGCATAGTAAGAGACCATAATCCACTGTGTTGATGCACAATGTATGTCATCAGTAGTCAATTTTTTGGGGTGCTGGAACATACTTGACCCAGCAGTGACACTGACACTTAGAAAAAAAAAAAAACAGCAACACTGCGGTGTCTGATACACCGGTACCAGTCTCACACACACCACCACGCCGCCAACACATCGGTATCATCGCTGTGTTGAGAATAGTCCACCACCCAAATATCATCTGGTCAGCAGCGTTACTGAATTTAGCAAGTGATGAATGGGGAAGAAAGTGGAGGACAAACTGTGTATGACACAACAGACAGACTCCGGTCTGTAATTGTAACTGACCTTTTAAAGTGCCCAGTGAGGGGAAGGAAAAGGAACAATCGTTTGGGTGTCCCTGGTTGATACATGTTGATTTTTCTAGGTGCTAATAATTACAGAGAACACACCTCTGCCCATTTACTGCTACTGGATTTAACAACAGTAAAAAAGTGTGGCCTCTGCAAATGCTATGGCACGTTGCATAATTTTACCAATGTATTAAACTCAGAAAATAATTTGAAATGGTGCATTCAAAATGAGCAAAAATACTATATTTAAGGTAAGTAATTATTTTTACTTGGAAAATCAACAAAACATGTCATTTGAACAGGGTTGTTCAAACCTTGGTATGTTTAATAAAGTGTATAGTGAGTGCCTGCATCCAGTAACAAGTATCTGCTTTTTCAGTTACGATCAATCTCTGCAACTGACAGGTCAATTTGTGATTCTACAATAGAAGCTTTCAAACAGCAATTCAGCAAACTTCAATCAGTAAAATGCACAATATATATGTTTACGATGCTCTTGTGTAATCTATAAACTATAAGCTCATAAACTGTAATCTATAAACTACACACTATAACTGTAAACTGATGCAATGCACTGCTTGTAGCTGGTTTACTATGAGATACGGGGGGCAGGATTAGCCCAGAGTGAGCAAGCCGAGAGTGACGTAACTGTACACATTGTGCATTGTACTGGTTGAAGTCTTACAGCATCGCTCTTGCTGGGTCTTGCAGCATGTGCTGGGATTAGCTCAGAATTGAAAAACTCTGGTAAACACAAAAATCCTGTTCATCCCAGTGCTCACGTCAAGCTAGGAATCTGAGGGAGGGCAGCGAGGAAGCATAGTGCTGATCCTTGCACAAGGCGTTAATGAATGAACTGGGGCCTCTGAAGAGTTTCTAGCAGGTGGGAAAACAGCTCTTAAAACAAACATGCTGAATGCTGATCTATCTGTTTGAGCTTGACAAGTCTCTTTAGATAGGCAGTGTTTTCTTGCACTCTGCCTGTATGATTGATTGGCTTGCCATCTCTCTCAGACCAATATAAATAACCTAAATTTAAAGCAAGGAGAAGGAGGTTCGCAGTGGCACGCACGAATCAGACGGATTGCTTTGTCAGGTGGATTGTTTGATGTGGCACAGACATGACAGAGCTGCTGCTTGTGGTGACAGATGGGCTTTGGTGTGATAACTAAAGAAATTGAGTGGTTTGTGCATGTTTTGCTGAATTTTCTGCCCATTTCAAAGCTACTGAGACATCCTAGAATATTTTTGGTACTGCCATGGCTATGGCAGTGTTTTTAGTGTAGCTGCACTTTTCGTTCTGTAGTTCTGTTGGGGTTAGGGTGTGTGTATGACTGTGCATTTTGCCAGAGCAGACTCATTCAAACTCTGCAGGAGGTCATTTGTCTCTGCTAAGTTTATGATGTAGTCTTTGCCCAACCCACGTATTACAGACTCCATGCTGTCATATTCGTTCCATTTAATTCAGTAGACTGGACCCTTTTAGGGCTTATTGCAAGCCACGTCAAGCCTAATTATAGGCTAACTTTCACTATTAAACTTTTTTTTTTCCCCAATTGAAAAAAACAAGACTGAAATTGGCTTATACGGCGTTTCTATATCTCATTTATTCTCAGCTCTGTTTACGAATCTTTGTCATTCAATCACTGAGCTGTAAGAATAATTGTTTCTTGTATCAAAATCACAATCTGAAATGCAGTTTGAAGTGCAGATTTAAAAATGCAAGAGCAATTCTAGCCTACAAGTTTTAAGTGGGAGAAATGTGACCTGATAACACAACGTGGAGAATGAGTCAAACCAATCAGGCACAACTAAACTCCCACATGATGCATCACAGCTGCAGCTACCTGTCCATCTGGTGAGATCAACATTCAAGGCTCAAGCCACAAAACTGTCCAACAAAAAAAAAACAAAAAAAAACAGGGGTGGAACTTAATTTACAGAAAATAGTTGCCATTACATATTTAGATTGTCTTTTTTCCTATTGTGAGTGGATACAGGCAGATAAGGCTTGTTTGAAACAAGAAGTCATGTTCCAATGTATAGTTGAAGAATGAGGATACTCATAATATCCTGGTCTCTTTGCTAAACTGTTCTAGTGTTAATGTTGGTAGGTGCTAACTTATTTCTCAAGCACCATCAACTTATAATGCTAAATAAATCGTCTTTCTTTCACCCAGGCATTACCAGCTTGTGAGATATTTGTGGAAGTTCCTGTTATTCTGCATTGCGTTTCCCTCTTCCAGTCCACCTGCGCTGCACTTTTGTGTTTATCTACTCTAACACACCTAATTCATCTCCAGAAGGATTTCATCATTAGCTGATGGGTCTCAGGTGCAGGTGGACCACAGCACTGGAGCTGGAAAGCACGGGGGGTTGGGGTGTCTCATTATTTAAATGTTTATACACATTGTAAGAGTTATATGTGGACTAAAGGATTAAAGACAGGTTTCTTATGGAACAGGCAGCACAATCATTGAATTAACTACAAATTTTATGGATAATAACACTTAAATGTATTTACGTGCATTATTAATTGCAGTAAACACACAGCAAAATCCCCAGTGTTGTTTAGGACCTTCAGTGTTAGTTTACCTCTTAGTTACAATGGACTGATGCTTAGTAGTCATATCCTGCCTGATCTATATTGTTATATGTCATGCATTTTGCTTATATCTATGTGGACATGTGCGTGTGTTTGTATATTTGTGTATATGCGTGCATATATATA
>JBBPCZ010000002.1:1894273-1914123 GCA_037974445.1 Brycinus macrolepidotus | reverse complement strand
TCTCTCTCTCTCTCTCTCTCTCTCTCTCTCTCTCTCTCTCTCTCTCTCTCTCTCTCTCTCTCTCTCTCTCACTCACTTTCCCTAGGGTCCTGTTTTCCCTTTAAAGTATCTGCTTCTTGCACGAGGGTGCTGAGCTCACCGAGCGGTTCAGTGCCCTTAATGAAACTCTGCCTCACTTTAGGATAATACTCTCTCTGGGTGCAGGCTGCTAATAATGCTGCAGTGTAAGTACATTTTCGCAGAAAGGAGACAGCAGAATTACATTTCTGTCTCAGGTGTTGAACTCAAATCTACGTTTACTGAAAACCAGCGGTATTTAATCCTTAGAATGCGAGCGACACAGGTCCGTGCCAGCAGTGCAATTAATGGTAAAACCGCTCCTTATATGAAAGTTCCACTGGTTTGTGTTGATGCTCAAGGTATCAGACGTCATGCTGAGCTTTGTTTGGTGTTCTTGCGTTTTGCAGAGCCAAAATTATTGGAATTTAAAAACATGTAATAACTGCTACTGGGGTTTTAAAAATGGCATCACATACAAATGAACATTTCCTGATGCACTCTCATCCACCCAAATAATATCTGGTCAGTGGTGGGCCTATTTAATTGATAGACAAGGTAGAGGGTGCTGAGACATTGTACATCATCAGCAGTCATTTTTAATCTACAAAATAGACCTATATGGTAGGTGAACCCAATGAAAATGGTCAATAAGTGTGAATATTTTATGTAGTGTTTCCATTAATGTGTATTCTGTACTTCATATAGAGCTCATTTTGATTCATTTTTGTTAAATTTCTTTTAATTTTATATTACAGTTGATGATGAAAACTTTTGCCAACTCAACATGGAATGAAAGAGATGGAAAGGCTGAAAGAATAGGCCAACCTTGAAAAACAAATGTTTCAAATGGTTGAAACTGTGACCAGAAAGCAAATGGTAGTCTAGGTTTTGTGGCAAATTGGTTCATTTGTGCTTAGCACACGTTGCTCTTTAGTTCGAGAGGTAGAGAGGACTTCCATACACCACATTTACACTAGAAATTCTCCTACAGTTCTCCTTCAGGATGTATTCTATATAGTGATGAAACGTTTCATTTGTTCAGCAGTGCTGCTGGATTTCTTAAACACTGTGTCCATTTACTCTCCACTTTATTAGACACAGCTAACTTGTTGGTACACCTTGCAGTTGTAGAGTTGTTGATGGTTCATCAGATCTGGTTTGTGTTCGTCACCCTCTAGTCCATCATCAGTGGGCAGTTTCGGGCCACAGGACACTGTTGGATGGATATTTTCTTTGTTAGTGGACTATTTGCAGCCTTGCAGAGACATTGGGGTGTTTAAAAAAAACTCCAGCCATTTAAAAACTGCTGTCTGATGCACTCTGAGCAGCACGCACGCGCGCGCACACACACACACACACACACACACACACACACACACACAAACATTAATGCGCCACTACCTGCTCACTGGTGGAGCTGTGGGGGTTTTGACCATTGAATAACAGGGTAAACAGAGCTAACAAATAATGCAGGGAAACAAATAAACCACTGTGTAACTGTAAACTACAGTGTGCACCTATATGGTCAGTGGAGCTGATTAAATGGACAGTGAACATGGATACAAAGTAGGTGGACCTCATGAAGTTTCTCATTGGTGTACAGTCATCTGAAAAAGTGTTTTGTTGATTTTCAAAGTGAAAATAAGTACACAGCCTCTACAGGGAACAATGTCTAGCACATTAAAATGTGCAGAAGTGTGTTCTCTCTAGAGGAGCTGTATTAATTTTCACTTAGAAAAAACATGATTTGACCAGAGAGGCTAAGCTTTTGCATACAACTGTATCATTTTTAGTCCCATGATATAAATACATTTGATTTGTGGAGGTTTTATGGACATAGACACCAGTATGACTTACAAAAGCAGACTACATCTCACCCTGCTGGTGGAAATCTCATAGATCCAATCTCTCAACATTAATTATCCCTGCTTTTGACTTTAGAACATTTAGAACAGCTGTGGATGTAGTGCAGGAAGCCATCGGTTGTGATTAGGCTTGGAGCTCCATCCTCTGCTCCTTGTTATCCTCTGCTCCACGCTTGCTGTAGGTTAGACTCGCTACACAAATCTCTCTGCCCTGTCAGAGCTCGTCCCACGCATGATAAGCAGCTTCTTGCATCCAGAATGAAAGTTATGCGTGGCTGTTCAGAGATTCAATTAACATTAGTTGTCCCTACTGACTTAGTTATTGATGGTTTGGCTTGTAAATGCACAAATATCCTCTCAATTTGTCAAGACACGCTCCACTGTTGGGTAACGGCCTACTCTGTGGAACTGTCTTGAACTGCTGAGTCACTTTTTGAGCACAAAATGCAACATTTATGCCAAAAGGCCACGAGTCATCTAAATTCTCAACAACAGTTTGGCATTTTGGTGTTTCTTGAACAGTCCTTCATGTCTGTTTAAGATGCCATGAGTGTGTTTGACTTGAACTGTGCTTGGTCATTTCCCAATCAGCGGTGACACAGTGTTGCTGACTTTCCTCTCTGGCTGCATTTAAAGCAGACATTAGCTCTTTGTTCTTCAGTCATGGCATCAGGTGGCCGCTCGGCGAGGTGACATCCACTTGAACCCCAGAGCCGGCTCCCATTGACTTTCCTCCTTTCAGAGTGTAATTGCCGTCGGGACTGCAGGTTAAAGAGCTGGTGCTGGTGAATGAAGGTCAAGATGGAAGAGAAGTGAGAGACTGCTGTGGATATGAAAGGGAAGTTGTGCATTTCAGTGAGTGGCTACTGCTGTTGCTAGATGGAAGTGATTCGTGTTAATTTGTGATCTTCAGAGTTATGGCGCAGGTATATTTTTTGTGATAAATTATCAAGTGCACATACCTGTAAAGTTTGTATGCAAAGATGTATGACAGATTTTAGACCAGTGGTTTCCAGTCCCTGCATTTGGGATCCAATAGGCTGTTTGTTTATTATTTTATATGGAAAAAATGCTGAAATGCCAGTCTCTTATTCAAAGTAAAATGAAACAAGCAGAGGTTGAAAGTGTGGGAACTAATCCTTCAATCCATACCACATTTATATGTTATCGCTAGACTTAGTGTTATCGCTAGACTTAGTCTTGTTTGGTGGAAAGAAAGGTGATTTCTTGACACCTAGGCAAATAAAATCAATACACAATAGAAATTAATGTAATGAATTGTGTAACTTACTATGTAATGAATGTGTAATTACATAATGGATTTTGAAAAGTAAAGCAAAATAACAGTAAAAAAAATCGTAAACAGTGAAAAAAAAAACCTGAACGTGCATGATCAGAGAAAATACAAAAATGTGTGTAGTATGAACTCCTATTGACTGCCATTGGGAATCACTTCATTAGACAGTGCTCTCCTGAGTTTTTAGATAAATACGTGACAAAAAGCACCATACTATCATTGAATAAGCATAGTGTATAATCAGGTTGTTAATTAGGTTGTAGACAGTTTATAAATAATTAATAAGCAGTTTTAAACAAGTTGTAACAGTTGTCATACATGAATGCAGGCTCACTATTTGGCAAGATCTGGTGTTTTAATGGAAGTAGCATGTTAACAAACACCTGATGAAGTTAACATTCTGCCTGAGAAAGGGACAAGATAAGCTCAGCAACTAGCAACATCTGAGATCTTGCCAAATATCTTTATAAGGGTAGTCTTATTGTAAAGTGTTACACCATTTTCTATATCTGGGATGCAGACACACTCCAGCCAGACTCTGATTTCCAAGGGTTGGTCAGGGATCGATGGATCTATTCATTTTTATTCACATGGGGTCCTGCTGGAGCAGGTCAGTCAGAGGCTCAGTTCAGGACCCTCTCATTCAGATAATCCGCCATCATCTCCTCTGACCACTGCAGCTGTAATAGGACAAGCGTATGGAGTCATAATTTATAGAGTTGTACTCCAGAGTGAAGATGTGATTTTCTTAGCGGAGCTGTGGCGCCGAGTGAATTGATAGCGTGCAATGTTTTGCATGCCGAGGCAGGCCCGACGACCTCATTAAAACCTGTCAGAGACAAATCAGATGGAGGGGGTTACCGTGGATACTGTGACGCAGCCTGCCACAAAACACCGCATGATTATAGAGTGAAACATTGTGCCGCTCGTTCCCATTCTTCCTTTACAAAAGCACCAAATGAAAATCTGTGGATAGATGAGGTGCATGTAAAAAGGGAGGGGGGTGGTTATTGATTGCATATTTCACTGACAGAGCTGGTCTTTGGACTATAATTTATATACTTTCACACAATTTCTATAGGCACGGCCACTTCTATTCTTTGTTAAATCACACATGACATTGAAAGCTTCATAGATGTCCCATATGAATATGGCTGATGTGACAGCATGTGACCTAACCTTGATTTTTCTATACAGAGGGAGATCATGGTCATAGAGTCATTGAGAGTAGAGAACTGAACATTCTCACTGAGACCTTCTTCATTCTTCACTTCATACACATCTCCTCACATTTCTCCTGAAACACTCTACAGCAGGGGTGCCTAACATTGGTCTAGGTCACAGATTTTAGCTATAACACAAATTTTGCACACCTGATCTGGGTAATAAAGGCCTTCAAAGACATATGAATATTAGAATCAGGCTTGTTGGATCTGAACTATCCAGGGTGATTGATATTTATGACTAAGTCTAGCTTCTTCTGCATAACAGTTAACCTCTTCACATTTCTCTTTAAACACACTACAGCAACTGCACTTCTGTTGTAAATACATGCTGTATAAATAAGGAGTCTGTTACATTATCACACACACTATGTGCCAAATACATGAAAAGAACATTAATACAACACATCAGCTATCCTTTATGGCCTTAATTGAAGTTTTAAAACATATGGACAAATCTGCAAACATCTGAAAAGTTTAGTCCAGGTCATTATTCTCAACAAAATCTACTTTATATGCTGACTATACACTGAAAATACATTCAAAACATGGGCTGTTTTCAGACAGCCATGTCTAGACCATTGGGAATTATCTCTTGACCTTCGAATGAGTCATGGTTGAGAGTCACTGAGCTAAAAAAAAAAAAAGGCATTTCCTCATGTTTTGAATGTTTGTAATTGACACAATCACTCAGATTTTGTGAAATTTCCTTTGAAATTAATAAAGTTATCCAGTCTAATTTTGTATAAGTTCACAGACCTTTAGTATAATATAAAGCTAGTGTCAGATTTAGATCTACTAAAAGCGCTTTTGGCATCACTAACAGCATATTTAGTGCTGTGTGATGAAACCACTGTGGGGGGAAAAAAAGCATATTTTTACAACTTTGGACAAAAGAAATTGGACTGATTTTCTTTAATTTTTTTTTACCCACAGTTGCAAACACATCCTAATACTCACAAGAAGTGCAGCTGTTTTGTTTCTCCTTTGTGAGGCCTTGCACTTGATTCAGAGGGACTCTAATCTAACACTTTGCCCAGCCTGAGCCCTGAATAGATCTCACATAACGTCTGCTCATTAATTACTACATAATCGGATGACTTGGATGTGTGCAGCATTTGCAGACTGGCTGATGGGAGTTCAGCAGTCTATAACTAATCAGGATGGCACAAAGGCTGGTTTTAATAGGACTCAGATTAAAAAGTTCTGTTCACTGACCCACATGGGTCTTTTTTACACACACAGACACTTTCTTCTTTCACACACGCCTGTCGGTTAGCCCAGCTGATGGTGGGCCGAAGACAACCTTGCATTTCATGCATACCACTAACCTGTCACACAGATTTCTATTGAGCTTTGGTGTCTTGATGTAATCAGAGCTTCTTGGCTTCTCTTTTGAGTAGCTGTAGTCTAGCAGTTTCTTGTTTTCTTTGTTACTTTCTTGGTAACACATTACAATAAGACTACCCTTACAAAGGGTTTATAAATGATTTATAATCAGGTCGTTACTTAGGTTGTAGACAGTTTATAAATCTTTAATAAGCAGCTGTAGACAGTTGATAAATCATTAATAAGCCATCATAAACAAGTTATAACAGCTGTCATACATTGATGCAGGCTCACTATTTGGAAGATCTCAGATCTCAGATTGCTAGTTGTTTAGTTTATCTTGTCTCTTTCTCAGGCAGAATGTTAAACTGTCAGCTTCATCAGGTCTTTGTTAACATGCTGCTACCATTAAAATACCAGATATTACCAAATAGTGAGCCTGCATCAATGTATGACAACTGTTATAACTTATTTATGACTGCTCATTAATGATTCATAAACTGTCTACAACCTAATTAACAACCTCATTGTAAATCAATTATAAATCCTTTATAAGAGTGCGGGTCACTCTTGAAGCATGATCAAACATGGGGGTATATGACATCTTGATTGTTAATTTTCTGTAGATTCTGGAATATGATTAAGTATTTGTTGCAAACTTTATTTTAATTTTTGTAGCTTTTCAGCAGTAAGCAGACTAACAGAATAAATAAATTCACTCAGACAGAATAAAGAATTCAGGAATAAAGGCCATCAGGTTATCATTCAAATAAATATACCTAAAGAAGGTAAAACTAGACACAACAATGTCTGCAGCAGGTTACCCAACTAGTGTAACAGAGATCAAATCACAACATTATTATTTATTATAGCATTTTAAATTATACGTGTGAGTTGTAATGGAGTCTATATGAACAAAGAGATCTTACACATTCACAAAAGTAACAATGAGAGTTCATGTTTTAAGAAAAAGTCAGGGTTTCTGCAGACCACCACACATCAGAAAGGTGGACATTTTCAACCCAAAAGGACCTTTGATATGGAAGTGGCATATTAGTATGTGTAGCAGTGGATGTGTACACACATTAATGTCAAGGCCAAATATTCAACCAAAAGAAGTTCTAAGGCCAGAATCTAAATATACAACTGTAAAAAAGTGCTACAAGGGAGGGGTTTGTGATAAAGTAGACACACTGAGGCCCTCCTGTCATTTTA
This sequence comes from Brycinus macrolepidotus, assembly GCA_037974445.1. Taxonomy (NCBI): domain Eukaryota; kingdom Metazoa; phylum Chordata; class Actinopteri; order Characiformes; family Alestidae; genus Brycinus; species Brycinus macrolepidotus. The sequence goes on along the minus strand of JBBPCZ010000002.1, from coordinate 1,907,134 downwards.
TGAGTGTATTAAACTACATTGTTCCCAGTGTTCTTCACTGAGACCTTTAAAATGAACCTGCCCATTGAACACAAGGAGCTACTGACATTTTGGTGTCCTTCATAAAAGCTAGGGTGCTTTTTCTTCTAGCTCCTGCCCTCTGCTCTTCATCCTCCAGTAGCTCTTCTCATGATGAGCTTACAAAGTAGAGTTGCTTAAGTCCAGCCCTTTAGTCTGGTCCTGGTATTTCCAACCACTGGCAAATGACCTCTTAAACTCTAAGGGTCCACACTTCATAAATAGCATATTACTTTAGCACTTAGATCTTAAAATCAGACTTCAACAACTGAAAATGGTCTAAAACCAGTGTTTGTTCTCCTACATGCCCGCTGTTTGCTGCTCTTTCGCTCGGCGGGTGGCCGCTCGGCCGCTCTCTGGACCCCCTCCCTCTGCGGGTTTTCCACACCCACTTGTGGGTGGAGACTATCATGAAAGTTCTCCTGGGTTCAAAGATCTTGTGTTTGTTTATAAAACCTAAAATGAAAGAAATTTGGGCATTTTTGTTCTTTATGGGCTTTTCTGTGTGACGTCATTTTTAAAACCCCAGTAGCGGTTATTACATGTTTTTAAAATTATAATAACTTTGGTTCTATGTGATACAGGGACACCAAACAAAGCTCAGCATGACATCTGACACCTCAAACATCAACACAAACTGGGGGAACTTCTATATAAGAAGTCATTTTGCCGTATGATGGAGATTTACCATTTGTTGCACTTCCGACATGGATCCGTGCCGCTCATGTTCTAAGGGTTAATAGTTCTTGAATAATTTATAGTTCTAACAATAATAAACCTAAGGCTAAGAGCTTAATTGTAGTAGTTAAGACGAGTTTAGAAACCTCCCTGTGTAGATCTAGTGAGGACCGTGAATTGACTCTGTGCTCTAAAGACTTGTGCTCAGTGCTTTCCAGACCGCAGGCACACTTGCTTGGAAGCCAGGCGTGTAAGCAGGAGTAGATATGGGTTATTCATAAGTAACCTGCAGCTTTCGCCAACTGTAAGAAAAACCCAACGCTTAGCGATGGAGAAAATGGTGAAAAGATGTTTTGTTGTGCATGTTTTGATGTAATGCAGTTGTTGTTCTCATGCCCATCAGTTAATGATCCTGTATTTTTTCACAGATCACCCTCTGCTCCCCCAAAAAAACACATACAGAGTAAAATATGTGCCGCTACAAACCTCCTCACTCCTTGTAATTAATGCTGCCTTAGTTACGGCTGGAAACATGCCATATAATTCACGCTAATGTGTCATATTAAGCTAATGATGGTGGCTCGATGCTGAGCATCTGGTTGTTTGTGGTTTTAGCTGCAGATTAATTAAATCCTCTAGCCACAGCGCACGACCCTTTCATTGTCTCTTGGGGCGGGGCCTCGGGGGAGCAGACGCGCTCGGTGCAAAAAGCAAACAGCAACAAACTTTCAGCCCTGGTCTCTGTTCCCCATTAGTTTCACTCTGTTTGTTGAATTAAATGCCGTTTTTGGCACTGGTTAAGACCGGAGAGGCGAGGTGGTTTACTCACAGTGCTGATGCCACAGTTGAGAACGAAGCGCCAGTTCGGTGAATAAAACATTCCAAGGCCATCTCTGTTGAAAGGAGTTGTCACATGCATCAATAATAGACAGGATTTAAGTTCTTCTGATGAAAACTAACCCATGGCTAAATGAATCACTTTTTGTATGGCATAAATGTTTTAAATGGACACTGTTCCGTGCAAAATCAAATTGAAAGTAATGTGATTTTACTTATTTAGAAAGTGGAAATTATTTAAGGCCTCTTGAGATGCAGGAACGTGCTGTGTACAGGTGAGCACACACACTTTAAAAGCATTAAATATAACCATCAGGAAGCAAAGTACACACAGCTATGAGAGGAGTAAATAGCTTTTGGGTTTGTTTTGTTCATGGCAGCTGTAATTACAGGGTATTCTGTTTACTGGGTTTTCTGATGGAGACGAGTAAGGTGTTTCGAAAGGCAGTAATAAGTGTTTGATTACACAGTCGATATTTTTAAGGGGCAATTTTCTCCGTTTTCAGGTTTTGAAGGTTTAGAATCTGGTGACCTCTCTCAACATATAGCTCAGGCGTTTAAAAAAAGCACTCAACATATATAATCAACTGAGGCCTCAAATCTGACTTTTAACCCCAAGTTTATTTTATTTTTATGTCTTATAATAGGGGTGTTAATCACAGGTCCTCAGGGGCACAGTCGTGCAGAGATTGATTTTTGTTTTCTGTCTAAAACTTCTGAATTCTACGCTTGAAGGCCATGCTAATTTGGAGAGGTTGTATCAGGTGTGTTAATCGTGTTTAAAGCAGAAACCTAATTCCATTTTGCTGATGTCTGTTTTGCAGAAAAGTCAAAAATGGTTTAATATTTTTCTGGAGCATTATCCATTATTTGTTGAAATATTTGTTGATTTTAATGTTTTAATATGTTGTTTTTTTAATTTAATGTACAGTTTTACATTTTTTCAAGAATCACTGGTTAGCAAGCTAGACTTAGCATGCAAATTACCCTTGGTTTTATTAGATTTACACCACAAAAGAAGAAGAATAAAGACCATCAGGTTATCATTAAAGTAAATCAGGGTACAAATAAAAACCTAAATGAGTGTGAAGAAGAGTGACTGATTTGTGTGTATGTAAATGCGTTTGTGTACACCACTCAATCATTAGCTGACACGGCTCCAATCACAGTAGAAAACTTTAAAGTTCAGCACAAATTCTACCTGATATTTTTAACAATCTCACTTGTGTTTTACTGATCAGTGATTACATCAGCTACTGAAGTTTCACCTGGTCCAAAAACTGAAAGTGAAAGAGTGAATCAAGTGATGAGGGCTAGAACAGCTCCTGTTAAGAAATGAGGCTGTATTTGACGGGTTATCAAACAGGTTTAGCGTGCCTATATTCTGTCATTTTTAGTTCACAATCTCTGTTTAATTCTGAATCTTAACATGTTGTAAAAAATATAAACAAAATGTAAGACAATCAACAAAACACTTAATCAACAAAACATTTAACTTTACCAGGGGTGTTCAAACTTTTGCATACAGTTATACATTTATATGTATATGAATGTATAACACACACACACACACACACACACACACACACTTACTGATAGTATATGTGCACTGATGGTACTAATACATACACTGATGGAATGCAGTGGAATTATACTCTTTAAAATCCCATATCTTGGTTTCTTACTGAGAAATCTTAACCTATGTGTGTATGTATAACAGATGGCAGAAGTGGTGGTTGTCATGGTGTGTTCATCTGCTGCTGATAACATGTCACACTGTGCTATACTGCCTCCACTAGTTATATTAGTATTGCATCTCACTAATGTGTCGTGTTAATTTCAGAGGCACAGAATGTGTTTTAATGAATGCACAATCCACATAATGCCACCTCTCTCTGATTCTGTTTTCTTTGTTTTAAATGATGTTGTGACATTGACTGATCAGGTCACTTAAAGTTCAACCCTGTTAAATATAGACTGAAAGTAAATGGTTACTCAAACAAAGTTTGGTAGAATTTATGGCCCTACAGTGTAGAGCTAGATTACAGTAGTGCAGCTTATAATAGATGTGGCTAAATGTGTTCATAATATACTTTTGTACATAAAACAGTAAGAACTAAGGTTAATATGTATGTGTAGACTGTTGTGTGGTTGTAGGGTCTAAGGGGAGGTGCTAGGAAACCCAAGATGTAAGGGTTCCAATCCAGTGGCCATTGTTTATTAAATTCCCAATTCACTATAATTATTAATGTATTTTTTTAAACAAATGATGAAAGGAAAAGAGAAGAACTAGAAACAAACTAGAAAATAAAAAACAAAACACTAAACTTGCAAAACAAATGAGGCTGCAGGCAGCCTTTAGTTAAGTTATTTGACCCTTGAAATGATTGGTTCAGTGCAATAACTCTGTTAATGGCTTTTTTGAACTTTGGCAGAATAGAAAGGTAGGGTTAGCCTAATACAGCTCAGCTATTTGCTGTCAGCATGTCTCTGCTCTTACTGAACACTACAGTTTGTACAGTACAGCATAACACTGTCTCCAGTCTTTCCCATATCCTCCCTAATGGAAAGCTCTGCTTCTTTTATGCTCTATTGTCCCATCAAACCTGAAGCGTTTAAACCATTCAGTACTATTGAACTATTGTCTTGCCCAACCTTTTTCTAGGGTAAAGGACAGGATTCCTTTACAGGAATGACTTCCATTCAAAAATGCACACAGTTCTTTTCTCTTTTGCAGCCCTACACCCCAACCCTCACAGCGTGCTTGAGTGTTTAGATTTTTTACCCAGGGAACATACAGAATATGTAAAGTTTACACTTTGAGTTTTTCTTTCATTTCTATTCTTGCTGGTTAGAACAGATGCATAAAACCATGTCTTTTGGATCCATATTTTTCTAAAAGATAAAAGCATGCCTGGTGTGTTCAGACACGTACAATCCTTAAAGAATTTTAACTCTTAGAACTTCAACAAATAAAAACGGTGTAAACCGGTGTTTGTTCTCCTACACACTCGCCGTTTGCTGCTCTTTCTCTCAGCACGCCGCCGCTCGGCCGCTCTCTGGATCCCCTCCCTCTGAGGGTTTTCCCCACGCACTTGTGGGTGGAGATTATCCTGAAAGTTCTCCCAGGGTCAAATATCTTCTGGTATTTCTGTTTGTTTCTAAGACATTTGTTCATGTTTGTTCTTTATGTGCATTTATATGTGATGACATTTTTAAACCCCAGTAGCGGTTATTATTATTACATTGTTTTTTTAAATTGCAATAACTTTGGTGCTGTGTGACACAGGCACACCAAACAAAGCTCAGCATGATGTCTGACACCTCGAGCATCAACACAAACTGGGGACACTTCTACATAAGGAGTTGTTTTGCTGTATGACAACAATTTACCATTTGCTGTGCTTCCAGCACAGATTCTTGTTGTTCACGTTCTAAGGGTTAAACCTTTTGGTTTGTGAGTTCATAACTAAAAAACAGTTGAAGTTGAAAGTTTTTCTTTGTGTGGTTGTGACTGAGTAGGAGTCATCACATAACTGCACAAGCTGCACTACTGTAATCCATCTGCAACAGAGAATGTATCACCAGCTTTTAGCAGAGATGCTAGTTAATCATTTTGTGTGTTTACTAAACCAGTGATAAACTTTAAGGTTGGTGTAGTGTAGTAACACCACTGCCCTCCACACAGCAGACTGGAATTTGATATCTTTGGATACCTGGCAAGTGCACAAAACAAAAGTTCTTGGACAACATTCCCAACATTACATTCACTTATATCTATAATATAATTAAATTGTGAGTTGCTCTGGATAAGGCCGTCAGTCAAATAATAATAATAATAATACATTTTATTTATAGGTGCCTTTCTAGCACCCAAGGACACCGTACAAGAAGTGAAAATAGATGAACAATAACAAAGAATAAAAAGCAGAAAATAAACCTGTGTAATGTAATGTAACCCTGGTACTTTCAGTCCTGTTATTCATGTAAGAAACTGTCAATTTTGCAAATAAAGAGATCCTGAAATGTTATCACATGGTTGAATGATTAACTGAGCAATTTAAAAGTTGATACATGAATCCAACCAATGATTAAAAAGTTTTATTTTAAGAACAAGAGCAAAACAGCACCCTATGGGGAGTCCCCCATACAATAACTACTTTTCCAATAATTAAAGATTCAGCATTTGGTTTCCTCTTCTTTAATATGATGAATTTTAGTATAACTCAATATTCAATATTCTGCAGTTTTCTATGTCATTTAAAAATCTGTTCATCATTCTGAACACATCTAAAATATTTTCACTTTCATTTACAGCTTTCTACTGTCCTTCTAATTCTTTGAAACCTGTAAAGTCGTAAAGGAGGAGCTTATTAGAGCCATTTTATACATTGCGGAACAGTCTATGCTGTTCAGTAAACCCGTTCATCATGTGATCATACCGTGTAATGTTCTTGCGTCATAGCAGATCATCTTAGATCACTTCACTGAATCCCAGAATCTCAGTATTTCAAATGTGAAATGTTCTCTCTTGTCTAACCTGATACGCACATATTAAATGTCTAAAAGAAATGATATCTTCATTTCTTGGAGGTCACATGAATAGGGAATGCTTCACTCTGAGCAATAGCTGTCCCCCTTCCCTCCCTCCTCTCTCTTTATTTCTTCTCCTTTTCTCTCCGTCTCTCCCTGCAATTGAATGGTATGTTATGTCCTGAGCCCTCAATCATTGTGGGCTGCTTTATTGCCCATGAAACGATCTCTCCCCTCACTCCCGGGGATGCCTTTGCTGCGTGCCGTGCTGTTTGCATCCAGGGGCGCTTTGACGGGCTTGTGGTACAGAGCGGATTTCCAAATCTTTCTCTGTGAAAAAGCAGACAGGGTGATAGAAAAGGCTTCGGCAGTAATTAAGTTCCTGACTGCTGCCGACAATCACACATGTATTACTGGCCCCTGGGGTTTAGGCTATAAGGAGAGACATTGCTACCCAGTTGGAGAGCTTTTGAGAATGAGAGCTCTGAACACTGGAATAATTTTCCACCTTTCCCTGAAACACTACTTTTGCCAAAATTTCAGTAACCCACATGGCACATAATGACCCATAATGAAATATAATGGTTCCACATGGCAAAGTATTTGCACAGTACAGCTGTAAATCAGAAGACTATAGTACTTTTTTTCTTGACACAGTTGTGACAGATTTAATTCAAGGGTATTTATACTCATTTTCCAGTTCATCAGAAGCACCCATTTTCCAGGGACGGCTCCATTATATAGGTGTGCAATTACAGAGTGCAATCCATCTGTTGCTGCACAATTTATCAGCCCACCTCTACCTCATTCGTCATTGATTGCTTTCTGAACACTGGGCCACTGTTAACCAGATGTTCTGTGTGCCGAGGTGCAGAACCAAAACAAAACTGTAACTGCCCATTTACTTATGGACTGCACTGTAAAGAATAATACATTTGCTATGAGTTGTGGTTTCATTCAGATAGCATGGTTCTGATGCTGTAACTCTGTGGACAAGTGTCAAATTAACATTGTACCACATTTGGAAAAATGAACACTTTAAGTATGATAATAGGCTGTCATTTCATCACATAATAAGCTGTAATGGTGCTGTTATTATCCCATTGCAATGCAGGTCGTGGCATCTAGCAGAAAATCACCATTGCCTGTTTGCATATTGGGGACGTGAAGGCTAGCATGCACAGCCTTATCTGGGCCCACTGGTGGAATATTTAAACAGATTGGTTCTAACAGGAACACATTTGCTCTGAGCAAATAGTCAAATCTGCTGCTGTTTTCATTGTCTCAAGATTTAAAATACTTTTGCTGTGTTAAAGTGATGGCGATAGTCATATTTTTTATGACATTTTAAATAAAAATTACATTATTGGAATATGATGTGTCATGAGGATTGTAAGGCAATGAGGCTTATCCAAAATTGAAATAGGACTTCATGTGGCAATCAACCAAATACGCATATGGCTATTAACACAACTGTCTAATGACCCATCTCTCTCCATCCATCCTTTGGGGATGTGGTAAAAATAATGGATCGTGTCTCACCACAGGCCTATCTCCACACTCGGCTGCCAGGGTTATTAGTCAAATCCCGTTAATCAGATAAGATGATTCTGGTGTGTGAACCCTTCATAACATTCTAATCTAGCATCTATAGAGCCTTCCCCTCTATCAGCCCACATAGCGCGTTGCTCCTGTCCAATTGGAAAATTAACTTTCAAAATTGCAATTGTCATTAGGTATCATAATGGGGTCTTAAATTACCCACGCATTTGAAGAGATTATGGAAAATAGCATATAATAATGCTCCAGTGCATCGCGCTTGCCACTGCACATTACATGGTGCCTCACCGATATATTTCTCATTAGTCAGAAATCTGATGAAGCTCCTCAAAAAGGCAGAATCCGCACAGGCTGTGAAAGTAGACATGGTTTCTAATTTAGCGCTGTGTGTATTTGCTTGTGCTCTTATGCAGCGTGGTATACTAAACTATGCAGCTATACGATCACCTTTTACAGTTTGCCCCCGCTCTCTATGTTTCCTTTACAGTACCTTTCATCTTGCCAGGTGCTGCAGCTTTACGGCCCGTGTGGAGATTTGGAACAAAACCAGAGTGAAATAAATCTTGGTTATGATGGAGAGAGGGAGAGGAAAGAGTGCAGATCCAGCTCCATGATAGAGCCGGGGAGATTAGATTAGCTTGCTCGGTGGACGCCTCTCTACTGCCAGCTTCAGTGCTTTATTGGTGGGGGGAGAGAGTGTAGATCAGCTGCCATGGCATATCCACGATGTATGGGAAACAATTTAATTAAGGAGAAGCGTCTCCGAGCTTTGTGCGAGTCACTCCTGAAAGTCCGAATGCTGATCTGCTGCTGGGCCCTGCCAATATTTATGCTGGAAGTGCAGTTCCATTCCTAATGAAGTCATAGTACGACATGATACCGAAGACCCTTCTTCAGGTGGAACATCCACCCTGTCAAAGGTTTGGGAATTCAAAGGCTTTTCAAAATGGCTTTTAATAAATAAGACTTTTATTTGTTGATTAAATGATCATCAAATTAGAAAAAGCTAGATTCTCCACCTGTTCTTTACAAAAACTGCAACACTGAAAGAACACTGATAAAAGCTCTTCTGTGCAAATAATGCCTAAGGCCATTAATTTTATGCCCTTGTTATGATGTCAGCACTCACCAGCACTCATATATTAATCACTATTGGTCTAAAAAAAGTTTAAATATGCTTTTACCAACAGTATGGAAAAGAAAACCACACAATTCTTATTTATCTCATAACAGATAGTTTCATATACCCATAGGATTAGCAAATAGGTCTTTTATGTTAACAAAAGCTCAGTATAATTCAGGCTATGGCAGTTCTTTGTGGATGTTAAAGCTTGGTTGAAAGAAAAAGCTGAACAGGAAAGTGATCGATACCTTTGAACTTTCTGTGTGCAAAGACTTTTAAGAGTATGCAGGATGACAAAGAAAGGAAACAATGGATCACTGACCAAATCAAGCCTCAACTTTCACTCAAATTCCAGAAAACCAAGAAGTTACTACATTTTGGACATACATGATATCTTTGACTGGATACATCCATCTTGTTGCTGGTTGCAAAAAGACAAACAGCAACAAGATGAATACATGGATATACAAAGATATCCTGTACAAACCATTAAGAAGCCTGAAGACCCAAACAAAAGAGAAGATATTCTGGAGAGACACTATCCAAATGGTTTCCATGAGTTGGAATCAACTTGATGGCACTTAAACATAACTACTTTTTAATCATTAAAATGTCAAAAGAACACCTTAAATATTTGATGGGCAGTGTCAGTGGAGAAAGTGGGAGAGAAAAGAGTTGCTTTGGGTCACTTGGTGAGGGGTAATGGGTACATGGGTAAGCTTTGGGATTTGAGGGGTATCATTTTACACTGATCTTTCTTACCTGAGATTTGAACCACCGGCAGTTTTGACGTTTGAAATGCTGATAAAGCTCCAGCCCCATAGAAGCTCCAGAATCTTGATACAAGGACAATACATTAGAGTGACAAAGAGCTATTTCCTAATCGGCATGTTTCTCTCATATCTGTGTACAGAAGATGAGCAGTCTGCATACCAGATGGCATGTTCTCCTCTTCCACATGCCATAGCTTCAGAATGCTGGTTCACCCAGACACTGTTGTATCTTCACGTTTGTCAGACTTGAAGTTCCAAATTAAATTCCATGGTCACAAATCACTCTAAAGTATACTCAAGCCAAAAGACTCAGCAGCATGGAGTGCTTGGAGCTCTCTGTCAAATCACTGTGTCTTCATTCTGCGCATGGCTGTCCTTTCTTTGAGCCCAAGCCTGGGCTTTTGTTGCTATCCAACGAGCAGCTGGAGGCTTGTCACTGCAATGCCAGGGGGAGAGAGGCTGAAACGGATGGATGAGGGGTGATTACAGTGTGCCCAGCTCTCTTGGTGTACCATGTACCCTCAGTGCTTTTAAGAGAGCTTTGCTCAGACTTGTGAACATCTCAGTAACACTCTGAGGCATCCCATGCCGCTATTAGCAGTCTAGCCGTGGTCCCTTTTTTGTGTTCGATCACCAGCACCACTTCAAAGAAATTATCGAAAAAAAGGAACTCAGGAGGAAAATTGACACTGGCAAGAATCCACATTGTTAAAATGACTACAAGACAAATGCATCCCTGGTAAAGAATAGCATTGATCTTTAAACAAATTTTACAAGTGAAAAAGCAAAATCTTGCTTGAAAAGTTGTTCTAGCACTGTCTAAACTTTTTGAGTCCTTTCTTATTGCTTTTGTCCAGAGACAATCTCAGCAAGGAGGATACTGTTGGAACAATGCTGAAACACGCCTTACATTCAGACGATTTTCCACCTCTGCGTGTGTGCTGCCTTCACATTCAGGGCTTCTTTCACTCTCAGCAAACGCCAGCTTCCTGCTTTGTCAGGTTGCTGGGAAAAGCTCCAAGATGGCAGACTAATTGCTTAGTGATTGGTTTTCTCTGGACTCCTCAGTAGCTGCAGTGCTCCCATATGGAGCGTGCCATCACAGAACCCCTCCCCAATAAGTCTCACTAAGCCCATACAAATCAAGGCTCCGCTAAATCCACTACCTTGATAGTGATTGATTTTATACTAATGCTATTGTTACATGTAAATTCCCGGTGATGTGTGTGGAGAGTGACCAGTAATGTTAAGTCTACACTTTTAAAAATAAAGGTACCAAGAAGGATTTGTTCTGCACTGCTATAGGAGAACCATTTTTGGTTACATGAAGAAACTTTTAAATGAACAGCACTTTGGAGAAGCATTTTTCCAAATAAGATGTGTGATTGTGAAGAACCTTTTAAAGAACACACACAGTGTAAAGGTTCTAGAAATGATTGTTACATTTGTCAAGAATATTCATATTATTATAAAGAATTTTTAACCTTAAAAGGTTCTCCACAAACACAAATAACTTTATCAAACAGAGTTCTTTAGAGCCGCATAATGGTTCTGATATGGCATTGCTCAAATAAGCTCTTGTGGGACCTTTATTTTTAAAAGCATGCCTGGCCAGCATCCATCCATTTAGAAAATACGTCACATTGCGGTTGCTGGCTAAGAAGTACAAGGCCTGTGTCATTGTTCGGGCAAAATGAATAATGAGCTGACTATAATAATCCCAACTGCAGCTCCCGTATGCCCAGGAAAACCCCTTCCAAAGTGAAACCTACTGTTTCACCGGGTTAATGAAGCTCTGACCTAAATGAGAACCTACTACCTTAAGAATCAAGCTTTCAAGTTTAATGGTGGATTTGAAAAATGGGCTATTTACCTTTGCACAGTAAATAACATTTTTGCATTCAGGCTGCAAAGAAACTATGTAATCATACCTAAAAGAGTGGAGAGATTTATATGTGCGTGTATTCCAAAATGGATGCATCGGTTCTTCACAGACTTAAGCAACTTTCATTTCTATCTTTATTTTTTTAGAATTTGCAACTTATTTTTAAAGGAAATCTGTTTTTTGTGATCTACATTACCTGACAGTCATATTTTGGAGGGAAAGAGAAGCAGCACTGGTCTTGAGCCCTCACTTTTATTTATTTGTCATTCAGATTCCGAGTGTTAATTAATGTTCATTCTGTGTTATTGATCTGAAGGCCCTTACTGAACTTAAGGTCATACTGTGGTAAAACACTGGGAAAAGCCCATGAGATGCTTAAGTTTGTCTCTTTTAAAAAAGAAAAAAAAGAGAGTATTGCCAGTTTGCTGTCACTGTAGAGCCACGCACATGTCGGCACTGTGGATCTTCCTAATTCAGCTGTTTGTTGGAACTGTTTTTTTAAATATTTTTTAGCAATTCTGTTTAAACTTGGCTGGCAAAGTGCATGCCAAACTGTATAAATAAATGACTATATACCCGGATTAGCCAAAACATTTAAACCACTGACAGGTAAAGTGAATAGTAGGGGTGTGACAAGACGCTTAGCTCAGCTCACGAGACGATACATGATATTGGGTTAACGAGAATGAGAAGATGAAATAGATGACTGGAAAAAGCCTTTCATTTGTCTGAAAGTCAAAAACACAGAACAATGCAGGTGCATTTCAAAATGATGTTGCTGATCACTGCAGTTTTACTTTTAATTATTAATTATTAAGCTTGAATTATCATATGCATGAGCAACTGGACAGAACAATATGCACGCACTGTAAGTTTTAACTGTAAGTGTGTAACTCAAATGATTGGCTTCTGTTGTATGATTTTTTTGTAGTTTCATCCAACTTTATACTTGTGCAACTCCTGACTAGTTGAAGCTGCATGTGACCTTTTTTTCACAAGTTGAACAGAAAAAATAAAAACAATATACTTAACAAAAATAAATAACTTTTCTTAGTCTATTTTAAGTGAAAATAAGTGTAAACCATAAACCAAAGTAGTACACTGTCAGTGCTCAAAGTACTGAGTGACCAGATTTTTCTTCTACAGAGCTCTGGACCTGAGATGGTTACAACTACACAGCTTAGCCTAAGATACAGTCATATTTCTGGAAAAAAAAGCATATCTACATTTTCTGGCAGCAGTTGCTAACTATGTCTCCTGCAGTTGAAAAGTCACGCTCACTTGGGACAAAGATCGCAGGGATGGGCAGGTATGCTTTGGGAAATGGAAACAGCAGCAAAGGATATGGTTCTGCGGTGCTCATGTATGAATATATGTATGCATGTATGTATATATATAATAATAATAATAAAAAA